>CM017471.2:2681560-3337671 GCA_007827005.2 Populus simonii | reverse complement strand
GAAATCTTGATGAAACTAAGTCACTACCGACCTCGAAATCATCAACGGAACCAAGTTCTACAGTTGACGCTCAAATCTTTAGTGCACATAGACTACTCTTGACTCAGAAACATTTGACGAAAATTGTGTCGTGCCGACCCAGAAATCATCAACGGAACCCAGTTCTATGGCTGATGCTGAAATCTTCAGCGTACATAGACTACTGCTGACTTAGAAATCATTGATGAAAACTGAATCGCTGCCAACGCAGAAATCATCATCGGAACCGAGTTCTACGACTGACATTGAAATCTTCAGCGCACCTAGACTACTGCTGACTTAGAAATCATTGACGAAAACTAGGTCATTGCCGACCCAGAAATCATCACCGGAACCCAGTTCTACGGTTGACGCTAATATTTTCAACGAACCTAGACTACTGCTGACTCATAAATCATTGATGAAACTGCGTCGCTGATGACCTAGAAATCATCCATGAAACCTAGTTCTATGGCTGACGCTGAAATCTTTAGCTCACATAGACTACTACTAAGTCAGAAATTGTTGATGAAAATCGAGTAGCGGCCAACCCAAAAATCATCAACGGAACCTAGTTCTATGGCAGACGCTAAAATCTTCAGGGCACATAGACTACTCCTGACTTAGAAACCATTTACAAAACTATGTCGCTACCAACCCAGAAATCATCAACACAACCCAATTCTATGGCTGATGTTAAAATCTTTAGCGTACATAGACTACTACTGATTTAAAAATTATTGAAGAAAACTGAGTCGCTGCCGACCAAGAAATCATCCTTGAAACCCACTTCTACGGCTGACGCTCATATCTTCAGCGCACCTAGCTACGGTTGACTCAGAAATCATTGATGAAATTGTGTTGCTGCTGACCCAGAAATCATCACCGAAACCTAGTTCAATCATTGACGCTGAAATCTTCACGTACATAGACCACTGCTGACTCAGAAATTGTTGACGAAAACTGCGTCGTTGCCGACCCAGAAATCATCATCGGAACCCAGTTCTACGGCTGACGCTTAAATCTTCAGCGCACATATACTACTCCTGACTCAGAAACTGTTGACGAAAACTATGTCGCTACCAACCCAGAAATAATCAACGCAACCTAGTTCTACGGCTGACGCTGAAATCTTCAGCACACGTATACTAGTGCTGACTTAGAAATCGTTGATGAAAACTGAGTCGCTGCCGACCAAGAAATCATCCTTGAAACCCACTTCTATGGCCGACACTGAAATCTTTAGCACACATAGACTACATCTCACTCAAAAACGCTTCACGAAACTATGTCGCTGCGCGACCCAGAAATCATCAATGAAACAAAGTTCTACGGCTGATGCTGAAATCTTCAGCGTACAAAGACTACTGCTAACTCAGAAATCGTTGAGGAAAAGTGAGTTGCTAACGACCAAGAAATCATCCTCAAAACTTTTAAGGCTGACCCTGAAATCTTCAGCGCACCTAGACATTTGCCGACTTATAAATCGTTGACGAAACTAAGTCGCTATCGACCTAGAAATCATCAATGAAACCTAGTTCTACGGCTGAAGCTGAAATCTTAACCGTACATAGACTATAACTAACTCAAAAACCGTTGACAAAACTAGTCACTGCCGACCCAGTTCTACGGTTGACGCAAATATCTTCAGCACACCTAGACTACTGCTGACTCATAAATCATTGACGAAACTGAGTCGCTAATGACTTCAAGAGGATTTGTAATAATAAAGAGCAAGCCTTGATTAATCATATTCATGTTCAAGAGGGGCTTGTTGGTGGAACCAAGACCATTACACAAGGATTGGGAGAAGAAGACTAGATTCAGAAAGTTTGACCTTTCGTTACTCTTTTGGTCATAACTTGAGCTACAAATCGAATTTTGATGTGATTCTAGTTGGGCTGGAAACTAGACTTCCATACCTTTTCCAAGGGTATATGGCAAGCCTTCTAATTCATTAAGACAAGATAGAACCATCCGTTTTAAGTTGGGCTTTGCTGCTGCCAGACAGAATGTGAAAACAACGAACTTGTCTTATTTAATTAGTTGGGCTATCAAACTTTAATTATTTTGAGAGGAGACAATTTGTTTGGTTTTAGACTTGTTTATTTAATTAGTTTGGGCTAGTTTTAGCTTGGGTTGATTATTATTTAAATTGGGTTTATGTGAGACCCATTAGGGAAACTAGGGTTTTGGCTTGAAGTTTAAATACTCTTCAGGAATAATTTTATGTCAGACTTTTGATGATATTTTCAACATTGTAGCTGACTTTTGGTTACTCAATCTTGGTTCTTGATTGAACTTTCAACTCTTCAAAGAATTGACCATTCTTTGTTGTGAATTTATACTTCCTTTGCTTGTCTCCAGGTGTAGGCGTCGTGATCAAGTTGGTTTATAGTCTTGTTGCCTTGGAGCAAGTCTTCCATTGTGATAAGCTTATTCAAATCTCAACAAACTCGGGTTAGATTGATCTTGGGGTCGCGAATACCATTAAATTCCGCTAGGGTTCGCATCAGTTGGTATCAGAACTGATCTAATCACAAGTTATATCCTTCAATTTGAGTCTTTATTGTTTCTTGTTTGATTCTTGATAGATTCAGCCACCGATATAAAAAATAAATATAGGAATCTTACTTTTGATTGCTTTGTTGAACACTTAATCATAAGTTAGTGTTCTTTTGATGCTTTCTTGATCAAAATTGGCATACACACCTAAGTTATTTATTTTGTTTTGTTCTTGCCGAAATATATACATCTATATAAAAAAAAAGGAGGCTTGATCTTGAAATCTTGATTGCTGCCACATAAAAAAAAGAAAAAAAATCACTTTTTTTTTAGTTTTAGCTTAATACATGCTTGAGAAAACCTTGATCATTGGGAAATTGGTTAGTCTTGATTCGTGAATCTTTTAGTAGTCTTGTTTGTGTTTCTTGAAAATTTGGGTAGTTTAGTTGATTTTCTTGAGTTTCTGGAATTTTCTTGAATTAAATCCTTAGTTCTTGATAATTCGTAATTGTTTAGCTCTTTTCTGATTTTTTTTTTATTTTTATTCATGTCTTCAAACCATCATATTATTCGTACAAATTTGCATTGCTATTCGTGAATTTATCATTGGGTTTTGTTTTGTTAGTTTCGTAATTTCTTGCTTCTGGAGTCTATATCAAATTTATAAATTCACTGCATAGTTGATTGTTTTTCTGAATTGTTGCTAAGTGATTTCAAGAACTAAAGAAAGGCAATTAGAGTGGAAAAAGGCATAGGGAGCATATTCGAGTGAAAAGCCTATAAATTTCTGTGAAACACGAGTGAGTGAGGTGTTATTTTTATTGCTAATGATTTTCATGCAGGTTTTTTAAAAAATAATGTCTTCTAATAGTGTGTAACAGAAGAAGGGTGAAATCCCTAAAGATGGGCTTTCGAGAAGACAACAACAGATGGAATTTATGTTTGGTGAGCTGATGACTAGGATAGAGTCTAGGTCTGATGGAGGGCGTAGTAAAAGGGGTAGAGAAGCTAGGAAGGAGGAGAGTGTTGCTGGAAACTCTGCAGATGAAGCCGAGGATGATCTTAACCGTGGTGGTGGGTTTCGTACATATAGGGGAGAGAGGTATGACAATCGGTCAAGGAGGGGACATATTCGGGCACATAGGGATTTTGAGCATAAAGGGGATTTTGATGATTTGGAAGATATAGACCGAAATTTGGGTAGGATTAAGTTACAAATCCCAGCCTTTAACGGAAAAACTGATCCGAAAGCTTATTTAGATTGAGAAAAAAGGTGGAGATGATTTTTGACATCCATAGGTACTCTGAAGAAAAGAAGGTTAAGTTAGCTGTACTGGAGTTTACTGATTATGCCATGGTTTGGTGGGAAAGATTGGTGGTAGAAAGAAGAAGGAATAGAGAAAGACCAGTTAGCACATTGGAGGAGTTGGAGACAATAATGAAGAAGAGGTATGTTCCCAAACACTATTATCGGGAGTTGTTTAATCTTTTACAAATGATTACACAGGGTAATAAGAGTGTGGAGGAGTATCAGAAAGAATTAAAGGTGGCTGTCGCACGTCACTTGTGCGGCGTCCTATTGGCGATTTTTCTTTTTGTTTGCTTTGATTCGTTGGGAGTTGCCACCTAGTATTTAATTGAGGGTTACTAGAAAACCCGAATGTACTGATCTTGTCAGAGATTCACGGGTAAGGGACTGGTTGTGGTTAGGGAAGGTATTAGCACCCCTAACGCACCCTACCTGAGGTAAGCTGCTTCGTGGCTTTAATGTGTTAAAGAAGTTTTAAAATTTTTGTCTTTCATCGGATATTAGAAATACGATTTACGTGTAAGTTCATAATTCATGACCGTGAGCAAATCAAAATCTTAAATTCTTCTTTATTCTTTGCAATTTTATCACAAAAAAAACATCCATAAAAACATACAAACACACACATACACTTTGACTATATATTTTTCTTTTTTCCTTTTTCTTTTCTTTTCTTCCTTTTTTTTACATTCACAATACAAAATACAAATTCAAAACAACTAAACAAAAGTTACATTAAAATTACAATAATAGCCCCAAAACAATCTGGAATTTACAGGGAACACCTTTTGCACCACCGGAACAGTGTCAGGCAGACTTCTGGAGTTGTAAGACAGTGGCGACACGTCTTCTCCACGCGCCCCGCCACTGGCAGCGCGTGGGCTCACGGGCCGCCGTGAAAAACCCAGACAGCAGGGGAGATCAGAAACGACTCCTCCTTTCTTCCTCGTTGGCGGTGACCTGCACAAACATCAAAATCCCAACAACCAGTTGATTTTAATTTTCTTTCCTTTGTTTTTCAGATCTGCTTTGGTTTTCTTTCTTAAATCGATCCCGTTTCTCTGCCTTCTCCCTTCTCTATTTGTTTCTCTTCTGCCGATGGAAGTCCTGACGGTTGCATGTCGTCCGTGGCCGTTGAAGCTGCGGTGGAGATGGGGGTGGCTGTCCGGTTAGTGGGGAGAGAAGAAATGGCATTTGCAGCTAAAGAGGGAGGTCGTGGCTCTGTGGGTGTCGTTGCTGGAGAAGGGCTGCTATTGACCGGTTGAAGAAGATGACGAAGAGAGTGGGGCTGTCTTGGCTGGTCTGGTTTGTTGGCCCGTAAAGGGAGGCCGATGGGTCGGCTGAGAGAGAGGGGAACTCGTGGGGGAGATGGAGGTGGGTTCAGGAGCTGCTATGGACGACGGGGAGTTAATGTGGGTTTGTGAGGGAGAGGCTCTGTGTTCACAGGGGAAGATGACGAGTCCCCGGGGGAAATGGGGAGGTCTTGGTGGTGTGAGGGAAGAGAGCTAGCCGGGGGGGGGGAGGTGGCGGCTTTGGTTGGTTCTCTGTGGGGGCGGTTGAGAGAGGAGAGGGACTATGGAGAGGAGAGTGGTGGCTGGAGAAGGATCTCCAGAACACATAGACTACAGACTCAAAAATCGTTGATGGAAACCGAGTCCCTACTGACCCACAAAGCATCCTCGAAACCCAGTTCAACGGTTGACGCTGATATCTTCAACGCACATAGAGTAGTGCTGACTCAGAAACAGTGGACGAAAACTAAGTCCCTTCGGACCCAAAAAAATCTATGAAACCCAATCCAAATACTGATACTGAAATCTTCAGCACACAAAGACTACTAGTCACGCAAAAACCCTTGGCAAAAACTGGGACCCTCCGGACTTACAAATCATCCTCGAAACCCAGTTCCACTGTTGATGCTAAATCTTCAACGCACATAGACTATTACTGACTTAGAAACCGTTGACAAAAACTAAGACCCTCCGAACCTAGACATCATCCTCGCAACCTTGTTCAATGGCTGACGCTAAAATCTTCCACACATATAGACTATTGTTGACTCAGAAACCATTGACGAAAATTGAGTCCATGCTGACCCACAAATCATCCTCGTAACCCAGTTCGACGGCTAACGATGAAAACTTCAGCGCACATAGACTAATGTTGACTCTGAAACAGTTGAAAAAAACTAGGACCCATCGATCCCAGAAATCATCTTCAAAACCTAGTTCAACAGCTCACGCTAAAATCTTCAGCGCACATATAGCAGACTCAGAAACCGTTGATGAAAACTGAGTCCCTACAGACCCACAAAGCATCCTCGAAACCCAGTTCAACGGTGACGCTCAAATCTTCAGCGCACATAAACTACTGCAGACTCAAAAACAGTTGATGAAAACTGGGACCCTACGGACATAGAAATCATCATCGCCACCCAGTTCAACGGCTCACGCTGAAATCTTCAACGCACATAGACTACAGCTGACCCAGAAACCGTTGACGATAACTAAGTCCCTGCTGACCGACAAAATATCCACGAAACCCATTTCAGCGATTGACGCTCAAATATTCAGCACACATAGACTGCTGCTCACTCAGAAACCGTTGATGAAAACTAAGTCCCTGCTGACCCACAAATCATCCTCGAAACCCAGTTCAATGGCTGATGCTAAAATATTCGGCTCACAAAGACTACTGCATACTCAGAAACCGTTGATTAAAACTGAGTGCCTGTGACCCTAAAATCATCCTCAAAACCCAGTTCGACGGCTGACACTGAAATTTTGAGCGCACATAGACTATTGCTGATCCAAAAACCGTTGATGAAAACTACGTCCCTGCTGAACCACAAAATATCCACGAAACCCAATTCAACAGCTGACATTGAAATCTTCAGCTCACATATGTAGACTAAAAACCATTGACATAAACTGTGTCACTGCTGACCCACAAAGCATCCTTGAAACCCAATTCAACGGCTGATGCTGAAACATTCAGCTCACAAAGACTACTGCTGAATCAGAAACCATTGACGAAAACCGAGTCCCTGCTGACACAAAGATCATCCTTGAAACCCAGTTCAACGCCTGACGCTGAAATATTCAGCGCACAAAGACTACTGCTGACTCAGAAACTGTATAAGAAAATTGCGTCCCTACGGACCTAAAAATCATCCACTAAGCCCAAATCCACGCCTGACGCTGAAATCTTCAGCGCACATTCAGACTCAGAAACAGTTGATGAAAACTGGGACCCTCTGTACATAGAAATTGACACAACCAAAAGATTAATGTCTTCTCCCAAGTGCATGAGTGTCGAAGTAATAAATAACCCGGCAAGACCGGGGTCGAACCACAGGGAGGTTAATTGTATAAATTATAAGCAATAATAATACAACAACAATAGTAACAACAATAACAATAACAATAACAATAACAATAACAATAGTAGTAGTAGTAGTAGTAGTAGTAGTAGTAGTAGTAGTAATAGTAGTAGTAATAATAATAATACCAATAATACTATTAATAATGATAATAATAAAGATGATGAAGAAGAAGAAGTTGATGAGAACTTTGAGATGGAAAATTAACGTAAGGATGAAACAATGAGATGGAAAATTAACGTAAGGATGAAACAATGATAACAATAAATGTCAAGGTTAGAGGATTCACTAATGGTATTTCAAATAAGTATAATATAAACTCTTATTATTCAATTGGAAACTACACAAAGGAGGTTCCAATCAGATTATAAATTGTTACTTCAATCAGCCAGCGAATATCTTCAGGAATTCCATGATTCATTAACAACTTCAATCTTGCACACCTAGCACGGTAAATTTTTGTAATCGCATTCTGAGGCAGAGCGGGAAAGTACTTTTTCAATTTTTCAAGAGTGGTGTCCATTTTCAAATGAGAATTGGAGAAGAGATTAGAAGAAGGAGAAAGAGCAAAGAATTGCACAAATATATACAGATATCAGTTATTATGGGAAACTGAAAGAACCGACTGAAGTCACGGAGTACCGTTATCCGCCATTTGACCGGGGTGAGAGACTAGCAAAACAAAACAAACACAAAACAATGTGAGAAAAAGAATCAATCTTTATATACAGGATCACTCAATTCAATAGAGTCATTTTCAACTGAAAAATTGTCAAAGTAACTTTCAAACGATGTCCATTTACCTTGAAAACATTGCCATTCTTTGGATTCTCGATATCACAGGCCCCATATGGATACACATGTTTCACAATGAAAGGACCACTCCATCTTGATCTTAGTTTTCCAGGAAATAAATGGAGTCGAGAATTATAAAGCAAGACTTTTTGACCAACATCAAATGTTTTTCTCAAGATTTCTTGTCATGAAACTCTTTGATTCTTGCTTTATGAATTTTGAATTTCATATGCATCATTTCTTATTTCCTCAAGCTCATTTATTTGTAACTTCGCAGCTGACTAGCATCATCAAGGTTTGAATTGAAAGCTTTAATAGCCCAATAAGCTTTATGTTCAAGTTCCACAGGCAAGTGACAAGGTTTTCCATAGACTAGTCTATAAGGTGACATACCTAATGATGTTTTATAAGCAGTTCGATAAGCCCAAAGTGCATCATTAAGTCTTAAAGACCAGTCTTTCCTATTAGGGTTCACTTTTTCTCTAAGATCTGTTTGATCTCCCTATTAGCAAGCTCTACTTGTCCACTTGTCTGGGTGATAAGGGGTGGCAACTTTGTGTGTGATTCCATATTTCTTCATTAAAGACTCAAATGGCTTGTTGCAGAAATGTGTTCCACCATCACTTATCATGGCTCGAGGGATTCCAAATCGACTCAAATATTTTCTTTCAAAACTTTATCACTGTTTTGTGTCATTGTTTCGACTTGGAATTGCCTCTATCCATTTTGAAACATAATCTACTGCGACTAATATGTACAAGAAACCAAATGATGGAGGAAATGGACCCATGAAATCTATACCCCAACAGTCAAAGATCTCAATGACAAGAATAGGATTTAAAGGCATCATGTGACGTTTTGAAATAGATCCCAACTTTTGACAATTTTCACAAGTCTTGCAGAATGCATGTGAATCCTTGAACATGCTGGGCCAGTAAAATCCACTTTGTAAGATTTTTACAGTGGTCTTTCTTGATGAGAAATGACCCCCACATGCTTCAGAATGACAAAATTTAATAACACTACTTACCTCATTGTCAGGAATGCATCTTCGAAATATTTGATCAGGACAATATTTGAATAAATAAGGGTCATCCCAATAAAAGTTCTTCACTTCGTTCAAGAACTTTCTTTTGTCTTGGGTACTCCAATGAGCTGGCAATTGTCCTGAAACAAGAAAATTAACAATATTAGCATACCAAGGCATTATAGAGACAAAATAAAGATTCGTCAGGAAAGTAGTCATCGATTGGTGTGATGTCAGATCTCGATTCTGTTGTCAATCTTGACAAGTGATCTGCGACAACATTTTCGGTGCCTTTCTTGTCTTTGATTGTGATATCAAATTCTTGAAGTAACAAAATCCACCGAACCAATCTAGCCTTAGAATCTTTCTTAGAAAGAAGATATTTCAATGCTGCATGATCACTAAAAAAACAACAGGTGAGCCAACAAGATAAGACCTGAATTTTTCACATGCAAATACTACTGCAAGTAATTCTTTTTCAGTGGTGGTGTAATTCATTTGAGCACTATTTAAAGTTTTACTTGCATAGTAAATCACATAAGGTTTCTTATCTTTTCTTTGTCCCAAGACAGCACCCACGGCATAATCACTAGCGTCACACATTATTTCAAAAGGTAATGACCAATCAGGAGGTTGAATGACAGGAGCAGAAGTAAGCAGGTTTTTAAGTTTAACAAAGGCTTCTTCACAATGTTCAGTCCATTCAAAAATATTATCCTTTGTTAGAAGGTTACTCAAGGGCTTAGATATCACACTAAAATCTTTGATGAACCTTCTATAAAAACCAGCATGTCCTAAGAATGATCTAACATCTTTAATAGATTTTGGTGTTGGCAAGTTAGCAATTAACTCGATTTTAGATTTGTCAACCTCAATTCCTTTTGATGAAACAATGTGACCAAGTACAATGCCGTTTGTTACCATAAAGTGACATTTTTCCCAATTCAGTACAAGATTCTTCTCTTCACACCTGCTCAAAACCTTTTCTAAGTTAGTCAAACAATCATCAAATGAATCACCAAAAACAGAAAAATCATCCATAAAAATCTCAAGAAAACGTTCAACCATATCACTGAATATACTAAGCATGCATCTTTGAAACGTGGCTGGTGCATTACATAATCCAAAAGGCATCCTTCGATATGCAAAAGTACCAAATGGACATGTGAAAGTAGTTTTCTCTTGATCTTCCAATGCAATTTCAATTTGGTTGTAGCCTGAATAGCCATCTAGGAAACAATAAAATTCATGACCTGCAACTCTTTCTAGGATTTGATCCATGAAAGGTAAAGGAAAATGATCTTTTCTAGTCATTGAATTAAGTTTCCTATAATCAATGCACATGCGCCAACCAGTAATAGTCCTAGTTGGAATTAACTCATTTTTTTCATTTGTTATCACAGTGACTCCAGACTTCTTGGGTAACTTGGGTAAGACTTACCCATTTGCTGTCAGAAATAGGATAAATGATTCCATTATCTAGAAGCTTAATGACTTCATTTTTCACTACTTCTTTCATATTAGGATTAAGCCTTCGTTGCATTTCTCTAGAGGGTTTAGCATTTTCCTCCAAATAAATCCTGTGTGCAAATCAAAGGACTAATTCCTTTTATGTCAGCTATGGTCCATCCTAATGCATTTTTGTGCATTTTCAGAGTTTGTAATAACTTACCTTCTTGATGTGCATTAAGTTTGGAAGAGATTATTACCGGAAAAGTTTCATTTTCTCCCAAAAATGAGTATTTGAGATTGAATGGTAACGGCTTCAAATCCGGTTTTGGTGGTTGAACACTTGAAGGTATGGACTCAATTGATCGTGGTGGCAATTCCTCAATTTTGGTCTCCAACTATTTGCCTTTGATTCTTCCTGAAAATAACCATTTGCAAATCATCAGATTCATCAATCTCATTTCACTGGAAGTGGTTTGAAATTGGTCATGAACTAATTTTTCAGTAAAGTCCACTTCCTGTAAATCATTATCATCTCCAGGTTGCTTGCAAATGTTGAAAATATTCATCTCCAATGTCATGTTCCAAAAGATAGCTTCATCAGTCCATTCCTACAATTAATCAATGCATTAGAAGTTGCAAGAAATGGACGTCCTAAAATAACAGGAAATGAATTACATGCTTCAACAGGTTGTGTATCCAAGACAATAAAATCCACAGGATAAATGAATTTATCGACTTGTACTAACACATCTTCAACTATTCCTCTAGGCACTTTTACAGATCTATCGGCAAGTAAAAGAGTCACAGAAGTTGGTTTTAACTCACCTAGATTGAGACTTTGAAAAACTGAATATGGAAGTAAATTCACACTAGCTCCAAGATCAAGTAAGGCTCTTTCAATTTTATGTTCTCCAATAAAGCAAGAAATTGTAGGACAACCAGGGTCTTTATATTTCAATGCATTATTGTTCTGAAGAATGGCACTTACTTGTTCGGCTAAAAAGGCTTTCTTTTTCACATTCAGTTTTCTCTTCACAGTGCACAGATCTTTCAAAAATTTAGCATAAGAAGGAACCTGTTTAATAGCATCCAACAAAGGTATATTGATCCTTACCTGTTTGAAAGTTTCAAAGATTTCAGAGTTGTGATTGACTTTCCTTTGTTTGGTCATGGCATGAGGAAATGGAAGTGCTGGGGAATCAGTCTTTTCTTGCAATGATCAGATTCAACCCTTCCTTACCCTCAGAGATTGACTCATCATCATTCTCACAAGGTTCAAGAATGGGTTTTTCAATAACCTTACCACTGCGAAGAGTGATGACTGATTTAGCTTGATCCATGTGTTGGCTTCCGAACTACTTGCATTGCATTGTATTGCCCCTTTGGATTTTGTTGTGGTTGAGATGGAAACTTACCTTTCTCTTGGAAACTGAGAGCAGATGTGAACTTTGCAAGAGTATCTTTAAAATCTGTCATGCTTTGAGCAAGTTGAGTGTTAATTGCCTCTTGCTTTTCCATAAATGCATGCAATGTTTCCTCAAGATTTCTTCTAGGAGGGAGCATAAGGAGGTGCATATCCATGAGAATTTTGGAAATTATGGTGTGCTTGAAACGGTGGCTGTGAAGTTTGTGCATTATTGTTATCACTCTTCCAATTGAAATTTGGGTGATTTCTCCAACCAGGGTTGTATGTTTGCGATATGGGTTATGATTGGGCCTTTGAAACTGTTTAAGCATGGGCTTGTTCATGGAGACATTCTTAAAAGAAGGTTAAATTGGTTGAATGTTCATTGGTTTCACAGATTTGACACACAATGTCTTGAACAGATTTTAATTGACCACTCTTTTTAATTCTAGTGCTCGACTTTTCTAGCTAAAGATGCAAACTTGGCTTGGAGGTCATGATCTTCCCTAAGGTTGTACATACCCCACTAGATGTATGAGGTTGGGTTTTACTTGGTGCCTCATAAGTCCTGTAGTGTCCCAATTTTGTGCATTTTCAGCTAGCAATCTAGGTACTCCATTGCTTCATTAGGGTCTTTATCCTCAAAAGTTCCATTGCACATCAATTCAACCATTTGCCTATCTCTAGGTGTTAATCCTTCATAAAAATGTGAAACAATCTCCATGTTTCAAAACCATGATGGGGCAAGTATTAAGCAAGTCTCGATACCTATCCCAACATTGTAAAATGTTTCTCCTGGTTTTTGAGTGAAAGTGATGATTTGTCTTTTGAAAGAGTTTGTTCTGTGGGACGGAAAAAACTTCTTTAAAAATTGTTGTTGCATTTCATCCCAAGCACGAATGGATCCAGGTCTCAAATTTTGTAGCCATGTTTTAGCTTTATCTTTTAATGAAAAAGGAAAAAGCTTTAATCTAATGGTGTTCATGCTACAATTTGAGTCATTATAGGTGTTACAGACCTCCTCAAATTCCCTTAAATGCAAGTATGGATTTTCTAAATCTAAGCCATGAAAAGATGGTAAAAGTTGAATAATGCCTGGCTTAAAATTAAAATGAGATGCATCAGGTGGAAAAACTATGCATGAGGGTGCACTTGTTCTTGTGGGATTCATGTGGTCTCTAAGTGTTCTAACCCGAATATTCTCATTATTCTCATTATGAAGTGATTGGTTATCTTCTTCGGCCATATTTTCTGAAAATGATGAGGATACCCTACAAAGTCTACCACTTAATGTACGTGACCAAACTCTCATGCACGTGTAAAAAGAGAATAAAAAGGAAGAAGAAAACAAAAGCAAAAGCAAAAGAAACAACATAAAAGAAACAAAGTTAAATACAAGAAAAGTGAAAAAAGAGAAAATAAAATAAATACTATAATTTATACAAGAATTAACCTCCCCAGCAACGGCACCAAAAACTTGACACGACCAAAAGAATGATGTCTTCTCCCAAGTGCAAGAATGTCGAAGTAATAAATAACCTGGCAAGACCGGAGTCGAACCACAGGGAGGTTAATTGTATAAATTATAAACAACAATAATACAACAACAATAGTAACAATAATAATAATAACAATAATAGTAGTAGTAGTAGTAGTAGTAGTAGTAGAAGTAGTAATAGTAATAGTAGTAGTAATAATAATAATACCAATAATACTATTAATAATGATAATAATAAAGATGAAGAAGAAGAAGAAGTTGATGAGAACTTTGAGATGGAAGATTAACGTAAGGATTAAACAATGATAACAACAAATGTCAAGGTTAGAGGATCCACTAATGGTATTTCAAACAAGTATAATATAAACTCTTATTATTCAATTGGAAACCACACACAAAGGAGGTTCCAATCAGATTATAAATTGTTAACATGATTACATTAGTTATCTTATTCGAATAATGCTAACACTTGTAAATGTTGTCAAGCATTCATAATTATAACTTATGTTAACAACAAATCAAGTTCATTTCATACAGTATGGGCTATGAAAGTGCCAAGTATTTGTTGTACCAAGTGTTATACAACATAAATCTAGATTAACCATTTAACAAGCAAAGTATTAAAAGTGAACAAGATAACAAATATAAAGCATTTTAGTATCCCACATTAAGGTCCATGTTAAGTTTATATTATACTTATTCTTACACCATTAGTGTACCCTTTTCACCTTGACATAATTAACTTAACTAAACATAATGAAAGAAAGAAACATAAATAAACAAGATAAGAACATAAATAAGAAAGAAGTTAACTAAGTAAAGAAAAGGAATGAAAGGCATAAACAAGGGATTAATATAAACAAACCTTAAGTATTACAAAAGAGAGAGAGCAAGAGCATGATCTTGATCTGAACACCAAGATGCCTAAATACATGGAAAATGCCTCCTTTTATAGGCCAAAATTCAGAACTATTGATTTGTTGACTAATTGATGAGTGGGTGGCCACATCTTGACTTGGTGACAATTCTTATCTTCTTGTCTGCCAAAAACATCATTGATAACGTCATAATTTGAACAGACTTAAATCATGAAAGTTCTAGGAAATTGTCTCAGCTTTCCAGTGTAAACAATTGAGATCATTTGGACTTCTAGAACTCGAGATATGGGCTGAACACTTAACAGTGTCTGGGCTGTAGGATAGATTCAGACTTCTTCATTGTTGCTACAATTTGGACTTGAAAATGGCCTTGTTAAATCTTGGCCTTCTCATGAAAGTTGTAGGCTTATGTCTTCTTTCCATCCATATAAATAGACCTAAATCCAAGATCTACAGCTCCAGATATGACCCAATTACCGAACAATGTTCCAGTTTGGACTGCACCAACATCTCTTTTCTAAGTTTGGCCATCTCTTTGTCCTTTCAATTTCAGTACTTCAACTCATCAATCAATTCTTTCATTTATGTGATAGGCCTGCATTTAAGATGAACATTTACCATAAATTAAAGGTATCTTATATTATTAGATATGTTATTATAAAACATGCTTTAGTTAAGGAGTTATTGATACTTCAAGTGCAAAATGATGATATAAAACCTTGATAAAAATGCACTTTTAAGTACTAATCAGGCATGCCATATGGACTCTTCCCTTAAGTTTTCACAAGATTTATCTTCTCCAAGCTTGCTGGTTATAGGCCGTTACTTCCCTTTTTTTCCTTTTTTCTTTCCCTTTCCCTTTCTATTATTTACAAGTTTGCCTGACCTTTTGTATTAGGCTCTTGGACCTTCACAGTAGGGTCTTTCTAGAGGGTATTTACTCATGTTTTTCTGTAAACAGCCACAAAAAAGAGAAGTAAAGCTGAAATGACTCTACCATCGCTACCGATTCAAAAATCGGCAGCATCACAGTTTTTTACTGCCGATTTCTGAATTAGCAGCGACACATTTTTTTACTCCAATTTCTAATATAGCAGCATAAAGTTTTTGGCTGTCGATTTTTGAATCAGCATCGGTAAAGTTTTTAGCTGCCGATTTTTGAATCAGCAGCAGTATAGTTTGGCTTCTGATTTCTAAATCGGCAGCGACGTAGTTTTCACTACTAATTTCTATCTTAGTTTTTGCTGCCGATTTCTGAATCGGCAGCGACTGAGTCTTATTAAAAGTTTAGGAAACAAACCAGACTGTCTTAAGGAGCTAAGAGGGAGGGGTAAAACCGGTTTTGGACAGACCAAAACAGGGATAAGAACACATCTAAACCAACCCTAAACACTCCACCTCATTTAATGGGGAGTATAAATGCAAGGAGAGAGAGAAGGTGACCCTTCCTCTTCCCAAAGTTGTCTGCAGCAGCTGCATGTCTCTCTTCTCTTTCTCCTTCCCAACGAAAACTTAAATCAAACCAGCAGAGAGTGCCCCTTTGAATGTGTATGAGAGAGAGAGAGAGTTAAGACCTTGAGTGAAGGCTGAACAGCTACTTAGAAGAAGGGAGAAAGGGTTGTAATGGGTGGGAAGAAACTAACAGAAGAAAGAGAACTGAAAGGGGAAGAAGATGGGGGAAAACTAGGAGAAGGAGAAAAGGAATACTAGCAAACTGTCGAGACCCACTTAGATTTGAAAGGTAAGGGTCATGTAGTCTCCTTTTCCCCCTTGTTCTTGAGACCTAAAACTAAAAATGATGAAGGAGACCTTAATAAAATTGACCTTAAGACATCTATGCTAGCTGTGAAAGAAACTTAAATCAACTTAGAGGATAAGGAAATAGAGATGAAATGAGGCCACTTTCCAGAATATTTAATAAAGAAAAAATGAATAAAATGGAAAGAACAAAACATGGTAGAGGGCCAACCATAGTTATGGGGTTGGCCAAAATGCATTGTGTAAGAAAATACATGTAACTCTGCTGGGATTTGATGATAGATAGATGTTGGAATTGAAAATGCATGTGTGTGTTTATGCTAAAATCATGTGACGTTACTGGAACATAATGACAAATTGCATGCCTTCAGCGAATTGGTATTCGCTGCTGAAACTATGTTCTGTAGTGAATTTGAGATTCGCTGCCGAAATTGAATTCTCTGCAATGAATTAGCGTTCGATGCTGAAAATGTGTGTTCTACAGTGAATTTTTGATTTGTTGCTAAAATTGAGTTGTTTGCAGCGAATTAGCGTTCGCAGCCAAAAGTGTGTGTTTTATGACGAATTTATGATTCGCTACTCAAATTGAGTTGTGTGCAGCGAATTAGCGTACGCTGCTGAAAGTGTGTCCTGTAGCGAATTTATGATTCGTTGCTGAAATTTGAATTGTTTGCAGCGAATTAGCATTCACTACTGAAAGTGTGTGTTCTGCTGTGAATTTGTGATTCACTACCGAAATTGTGTTAGCTGCAGCGAATTAGCATTCGCAGCCAAAATTGTATTGTCTATAGCGAATGAGCGTTCCCTGCTGAAAGTGTGTTTTCTACAACGTATTTGTGATTCGTTGTCGAAACTAAGTTGTTTACAACGAATCAGTGTTCGTTGCCAAAAGTGGGTGTTCTGTAGCGAATTTGTGATTCGCTGCTAAAATCGAGTTGTTTGCAGCGAATTAGCATTGGCTGCCGAGAGTGTGTTGGTTGCAGCAAATTAGCATTTGCTGCTGAAGTTGAGTTGTTATACAACGAATTAGCATCCGCAGCCGAAAGTGTATTGACTGCAGTGAAATTTCGATTTGTTGCCAAAATTTAGTTGCTTGCAGCGAGTTAGCACTCGTTGCTAAAAGTGTGTTGGGTGCAACGAAGTAGCATTCGCTGCTGAAATTGAAGTGCCTGCAGCAAAACAGTTTTCGCTGCTGAATTGTGCGGCTTGCAGCGAATCAATTTTTGCTGCCAAATTGTGTGGCTTGCAGCGAAGCAGTTTCACTGCTGAATTGTGCTGCTAGCAGCAAACCAGTTTTCGCTGTCGATTTTCTACTATAGACTCCCCGATAAAAAATGACTTAAATGCTTGTAACAATTTCATTGTATGATGGTATAAAATATGGAATACTTGAGTGTGGACATATGGATTCTTGAAATAAGTATGATGATGAATGTGATTTGAGGATGCAAATATATTGATTTGTGGCATTGATGTCTTAGGTGGTGCGACCGGGATTGAACCATCATCAAGACAAGAACAAACTGCAGGTGGAACAGGTAGGTGGTTTCCACCTTTTTCTTGTATGATGTTTTTGATTTGAAATGATTTACTTATGATGATATATTATTGAATCCTTGATGAATGATGAAACGACGATGAAGTGTTTGATTGAATTCTTGATGATTGTCGAAACAACTATGAAATGTTGATCGAGTTCTTAATCAATGTTGAAACGATGTAAAAAATGTTAATGTTCTGAAATGACCTGTTTAAGGTGGACATATTATTGCGTTGTGATGATATGTTGATTGGGCTGTAATTAATTTGGGCTGCTGACGAATGGTTGTATGAGTATTACGAAGGATCTACTGTTGTATTATATTGAATGTAATTGTCACATATGGTTGTATGAGTATTACGAAGGATCTACCATTGTATTATATTGAATGTAATTGTCATGAACGGTTGTATGAGTATTACGAAATATCTACCATTGTATTATACTGAATGTTAATTGACACGTATGGTTGTATGAGTATTACGAAGGATCTACCGTTGTATTATATTGAATGTAATTGTCATGAATGGTTGTATGAGTATTACAAAAGATCTATCGTTGTATTATATTGAATGCTAATTGACATGTATGGTTGAGTATTATGGAGGATCTACTGTTGTATTATATTGAATATAATTGTGATGAATGGTTGTATGAGTATTACGAGGGATCTATTATTGTGATGTATTGAACATTAACTGTCATGAATGGTTGGATGAGTAATACGAAGGGTCTACTGTTGTGCTATATTGAATGCTAAACTGTCATGGAATGTTTGTTTGTATATTACAAAGGATCCATTATCGTGTTTACCAAACGTTAAACTATTACGAAACGTTTGTACGAGTATTATGCAAGGTCGTTTCAACATTCATTAAGGATTCAATAATATATCATCATAAGTAATGAGCATTTCATAGTCGAAGCCATTAGCCGAAGCTAATCATTAACCAATCAATCATTAAATAATGTTATAGTGAATGCTATTATGAATCGTTAGAATGAACATTTCAAAGGATATTACCGCCTCTGGAACGCTTGATTGGTTAATGATTAGCTTCGACTAATGGCATCCTAAATAGATGTCTAAGATGAATAAATGATTAGCTTTGGCTAATGGCATCCTAAATGGATGACTGGGATAAGTTAATGATTAGCTTCAGATCCTAAATGGATGACCGAGATGAATAAATTATTAGCTTCGGCTAATAACATCCTAAATGGATGACCGGGATGAGTTAATCATTGGCTTCGGATCCTAAATGGATGACCGGGATGAATAAATTATTAGCTTCAGCTAATGAAATCTTAAATGGATGACCGAGATGAGTTAATGATTAGCTTCGGATCCTAAATGGATGATCGAGATGAATAAATGATTAGTTTCGGCTAATGACATCTTAAATGAATGACCGAGATGAATAAATGATTAGCTTCGGTTAATAGCAGTCTAAATGGATGACCGCGATGAAGAAATGATTACCTTCGGCTAGTAGCATCGTAAGTGGATGATCGGGATGAGCAAATGATTAGCTTCGGCTAATGACATTCTAAATGGATGACCAAAATGAATAAATGATTGGCTTCGGCTAATGGCATCCTAAGAGGATAGCCGGATTTGAGAGTTATGAGTTAGTTTGGAGAATTGATATGTTCATGTATACTATGTTTTGTATATACCAAGTATATCAAAGAACTACTATTGTTATGTTTTAAATAGAGAATAACGTTAGTTCAGCTAACGATATTTGAGATGGATGACCGGGTTTGAGTATTGTAATTAGCCTCGGTAATTAATGAATTATTAATTGTGATTTTTACATAAGTAAGGAGAAATGAAAGAATTACACTCTTTTGGTCCATGAATGAAAACGTAACATTAATATTGCTTTATTATGTTTTCTTAAATTGCCTATCATGCTTGAAATTATAGGGATATCATATCAACATGGTGTATAAGGAGATCCGTTTCGTGGCTCTCACATTTTGAAAAGAATATATATTTGCATGTTATAGATGATATGAGTTTTGTATGAACAGATGCGTTAATCACTCAATTCGTTGTCTGACCCCTTATCTAAAGACTAGTAATGAAAAATTGAAATGGAACACGGATGTGAATGTGCGAACGTGCTAATATGATGTGTATAAATATACATATGAGGTATTCATCTTATGGGATGTCATGTTGTGAAATTACATGAGGTCAGGATAACAAAAGTACTAATTGTGTAACTTGTTGTTCGACACTCTTGTATGAACTCGTGATGTTAACGAGACTAGAACATGAATGTGAATTTGTGAGTATATCAATATGATGTGATGTAAACCTATTAGTATAAAAATATAATATTCTGGACACGTGCATTGAGAATCCGTTTTATGGGAATGTTGATTTACATTATCCTACATGGATTGTGCCTTGTTAATGAATGGAATGCAATTGTAAATTTGCAGAATGATATGGTGAAAAACATCCAGAACCTAACAATAAAAAAAAAATCCATTGATTTTGGCCTTGAAAAAGTCGGGTCATTACATTTTCTCTTTGTTTTTTCTTTTTTCTTTCTTTGATTTCTAGGTTTTTTTCTAGGTGTTGTAGTGGATTCCTTTAAATATTGATCAAATTTTAGCCCTTTGATTAAAAAAAGAGAGTTCTGGACAAAAGCTAACAGCTAGAAGCTCTTGTACTAGGCTGGTTTTTCAATGGTGATTTTGTTTTTAGGGGTACTTTGTGGTTTTGCTAGACTTTGAGGGCAATGAACTATTTTTGACCTTTTGATCTTGAGAGGAAGGTTTTAAAGCCATTGATAAGAACCATTTGAGAAGCTTTAAGTGTGAACATAGTCTAGGCTAACTTGATTGGCCACTTTCGAGACTTCGTCAGAGCAACACTAATATAAACGTCATCAGAAACAACTTGAAGTTGGTAGAAGAGATGTATGTATTTCATTTGGATCCAACCTTTCTTCATTTGGAGGCTTATAGCTTTACATTCATTTATCCAAAGATGTCAACTCGATCAGCCTAGAATCTGAAATTATAGTGTTAGCTGATCAGGGACAAGATGTTGGAGACTTCTATGGAAGAATTGGGATGTAAATGTCCAATTACATGGAAATAGGGTTGTAAAGGGGATGTTCTTCTTCTATTTTAAAAAAACCTCGTGCCATTTAGAGGTCTAGAACGTCACAACGAGCTCTTGAAAGATGCCAACCCGATCATCCAAAACTGACAATGAAGGAGATGAAAAGTGGGTGAAGGACGCGTTGTCTAGGTTAAATCCCTAGAAATTAGGGTTTTTAATTTGAGATCTGACATATTTCAATTTAGTCCCTGTTCTTCCAATTGTTTTTAAATGCACCTGTAATCCTGGTTATTAAACCCGGCCCAGCTCGGCGGGTCGAATCGGAACCTGGTCGACCCGGTGGCTGGACTGGTCCGGGTTTAATAAAAGACTGACTGAGGCAACAACCCGGCAAAACCCGGTCGACCCGAGCGAACCTGGACGAGACCTGATTTGTTTTTTCAAATGTGGGATTTGAAACCCATTGGTATATATACTCTATGTTCCCAAGAAAAAAGTTATGTTTTTTTTCAATGTGGAATAAAAAACTTTTTGGTTTAAATACTTTAACTTAAAGGGATAACATAATATCTTTTCAATGTGGGATTAGAAGCCCTTTCGTATATATAGTCTATGTTCCTCTTAAAAAAGTTATGTTTTTTAAATGTGGGAATTGAAATCCATTAGTATATATTCCGGGTTTAATAAAAGACTGACTGAGGCAACAACCCGGCAAAACCCGGTCGACCCGAGCGAACCTGGACGAGACCTGATTTGTTTTTTCAAATGTGGGATTTGAAACCCATTGGTATATATACTCTATGTTCCCAAGAAAAAAGTTATGTTTTTTTTCAATGTGGAATAAAAAACTTTTTGGTTTAAATACTTTAACTTAAAGGGATAACATAATATCTTTTCAATGTGGGATTAGAAGCCCTTTCGTATATATAGTCTATGTTCCTCTTAAAAAAGTTATGTTTTTTAAATGTGGGAATTGAAATCCATTAGTATATATACTCTATGTTCCCAAGAAAAAAATTATTTTTTTAATGTGGGATTTGAAACCCATTAGTATATATCCTCTATGTTCCCAAGAAATAAGTTATGTTTTTTCAATGTTGGATAAAAAACTTTTTGGTTTAAATACTTCAACTTAAAAGGATAACATAGTATCTTTTCAATGTGAGATTTGAAGCCCTTTTGTATATATACTCTATGTTCTTATGAAAAATATTATGTTTTTTCAATATGAGATTTGAAACTCATTAGTATATATACTTTATGTTCTTAAGAAAAAAATTATATTTTTTCAATGTGGGATTTGAAATCCATTAGTATATATTTTTTTTTTAATGTAGGATAAAAAACATTTTGGTTCAAATATTTCAACTTAAAGGGATAACATAGTATCTTTTCAATGTGGGATTTGAAACTCTTTCATATATATACATACTATGTTCCAAAGAAAAAAGTTATGTTTTTTTAATGTGGGATTTGAAACCAATTAATATATATACTCTATGTTCCCAAGAAATAAGTTATGTTTTTTCAATGTTGGATAAAAAACTTTTTGGTTTAAATACTTCAACTTAAAAGGATAACATAGTATCTTTTCAATGTGAGATTTGAAGCCCTTTCGTATATATACTATATGTTCTTATGAAAAATATTATGTTTTTTCAATATGAGATTTGAAACCCATTAGTATATATACTTTATGTTCTTAAGAAAAAAATTATATTTTTTCAATGTGGGATTTGAAATCCATTAGTATATATTTTTTTTTAATGTAGGATAAAAAACATTTTGGTTTAAATATTTCAACTTAAAGGGATAACATAGTATCTTTTCAATGTGGGATTTGAAACTCTTTCGTATATATACATACTATGTTCCAAAGAAAAAAGTTATGTTTTTTTAATGTGGGATTTGAAACCAATTAATATATATACTCTATGTTCCCAAGAAAAAATTATTTTTTTAATGTGGAATAAAAAACTTTTTTTGTTTAAATACTTCAACTTAAAAGCTTAACATAAAATCTTTTTAATGTGAGATAAATTTTTTAAAAAAATATTCTTTTAAAATTCATTTTTACAATATGTATAGCCTATATTTACATGAATTTTTTTCTTAATTTTTCATATGAAATATTAAATCTTTAAATATTTTTTTAATTTTTCCGGGTTGATCCGGGTTGACCAATAAAACTCGTGACCTGGCCCCTTGGCCGGGTCAACCCCTGGGCCGGGTTTAATAACTATGCCCGTAATTACCTCTTAAACTCTTAATTTCATACAATTTCGTTTTTATCAAACTCAATCATCAACCCCAGAGTTTAGATCCATTTTCATCTTGGTCTTTGGTTTCTAATTTGTATAATTGGACCTTTAATTGACCATCAAATTTTATTTTTTCTTCAATTTGCCTCTTTATTTGGTCGTGTGTTCTAAGACACAAACTGAGAGAGATATGATGGAAATGGAATCTTATACTTGGCTATAGGATCCATTAATGGAGAAGATAAACTAGAAATTTAAAATTGTTTGAAATAAGATTTTTTAAAAGAAATGTTGGAAAAATAGTAAGTACTAGTCAATAGATGTTTTATTCTAAATGGTAGTGCTCTAAGTTGGAAGAGATTCAAACAAGAGAGCACAATTGATTCCACAACTAAATAAGAGTACACCTTCATGTTTGAGGAAACAAAGAGGTTGTTTGGATTAAGAAGTTCAGCAATGAATTAGGTTGGTTCCTAGCATTATTGTTCCAGTTACCATGTATTGTGATAACAATGGAACCATTGCATAAGCAAAGGGACCGTGGTTTAATCAATGATCAAAACAAGTACTTAAAAAATTCCATTTGATTTGATAAATCAATGAAATAAAGATGTAAAGATAGAGAAAGTACCCACCGAAGAGAATCTACAATATCCTCATACTAAGTCATTATCCATGCAAAAGAATTAATGTTACATGGAGCAAGATGTTATTAGATACATGAGCGATTGATTTTGGTACAAATGGGAGATTGTTAGTTTAATATGCCTTGTAGTCAATCAGTTGGTTATATGTGACATTATTATATTCATGTAAATACATATTTATTATTAATAAAAGCTTAATTTATCTTTAACTTTCATATAATATTATATTAATGAATCTAATATTTGATTTATGAATCTAGAGTAAAGATAAAGTTCATGGGACAAAATATTTTGCAAAGAAAATTATAAAGTTCTTATAATTATGAGATTCTAATTGTATTAAAACATTGTTCCTAAAATGTTTTTAATTGATACTCTCTTAAATACTGGACATTCATTAGAGCCGCAAAGATTTATACATATTATATTCTTTCCTTTATGAAGGAAGCAGTTGTTCTCATAAGTTGAGGTATAAGGGATACCTAGAACTAATATGTAGGTGCTTGTCATAAGACATATACAATGAACTGACCCACATGAGAATTATATATGGAGAGATCATCTATGTGTATGGAAAGGCTTACGTGATAGTTGTGTAAGTGATCCTCTTAATCGAGGAAAGGACAGACATTGGGTATAACATGAACTGTATGAAGGTATTTGAGTGATCAAGAAAGATTCATCACTGTAGGTAAATTAGGAAAAAAATATTTCATTTATTCTCAAATATGATTCAAATGATCAATGACTATTAAGTAGAGAACAAACATGATTTAACATGGTAGACATACTCCATGCTTTAATGTTAAATCAGAATATTATTGATAAAATGATATTAATTACACTAAGAAATTGGTTACTAAAAGGTTAAATCAAACTACTAATGACTTTTCTAATATTTGTGGGATCATGACACGTTGGTAGACAATGCACCTGATCTTCAAATATAAATTAATCAATTGTTAAATTGATAATAAATTAATTTATTTAATTATATTTAATTAGAATTAGAATTTATATTTGGGTTAACATATTAGGAACCTAATGGGTCACAAACATTAAGAACCTTTAGTTAGAAATTAAACTAAGATAATTTAATCAAGTATGACTTGATTATAGCAATTAAAGACTAGAATATAATTAATACAAGGATTATATTTTCATACCTAGCAAAATCAAGTAAGAACTTGATTGAGTTAATTTCTAAAATTATTTTGAATTAATATATGGATATTATTTAAAGGGGGAATTCTTTTTTTGCCGATTTATAGGGTTTTTTAGATTTCCTTATAAATAGTAAGTTATGCCTCTTATTTTTAAAGGTTAAGTTGTTTGTTAGACATAAAAACTACTTAAGTCACATAATAGAGAGCTAACACTCTAGGCATTGCAATCTCTCTCTCTTAAATAAGGATTTAGAAGTTTCTCACTAGTGATTTGTGTGAATTATCGTTGGAGGCCAAATAATTGGACGGCTTGTGATTTACAAAAACCAAGCCTTTAAATAATTATTCAAAGTTGAAGAAAATTAGATCTTCATGTAATAAATCCCTAAACATTTTAGATTTGTTTAACAGAATCCTAGGGACTTCTGAATAATTTTGTTTTATTATTTCTGCTACATGTATGATATTTAGAAATCCAACCAATATATGTTTAGCATGTATGCTAGTATTCTGTTATTTTATATTGAAAACATGTTTATCATTAGTTATACTTTTACGTGCTTATAGTTTTAAACATGTATAAACTCTAGATTTTTATTGGACATCTTTTGTTTAGCATGCCTTTATGATGATAAACTAAATATTTTTGCTCACTTGTCTAATATATATTTACAAACTTTGCTTTATAAAAACTAAACTACTCTTATAAATAATATATTTCTTTTTTCTCTAAATGTCTTTTTTAACACACCATGTTCCATCTCTCCCTTCACCTCCTCCCTTCTACTCACCTATACCACTCGCACCAAACTTACCTCCACTACTTCTCAATTCAATACTTGAACTATAATTGGAAGCATTGAAGCCATCTCATTAAACTTTAAACTTTTGCATCTAGCACTTTAAATAATTTAAAAATATCTGAAATTTCAGAGATTAATGCAACGTAAAATAAAAATGAAAAAAATGTTTTATTGTCTGAAATTTGAGATATTAATTAAATAATCCATTACTTTTTTGAGAAAATAAAGGATCCCTCTATATTTCCCTTACTAAAAACCCTCGATATATAATCAAACCCCAACATTTCTCTCCAATCATTATCAAAAAATTGACAAATACAAATGGAAACACTGATGAAATTTTTCCATCAGTATATTGTGATGACCTTTACTGATAGAATTTCTTATCCCTCAATCCATCGGTAAACACTAACAAAAAAATTCTCTTGTTATATATTAAGGGAATTGCTGTGGGAAAATAAGAAATGAAAAAAAAAAAAGCCAAACAGTATGATGACATGTAACTGTTATAAACAGCATTACCGACGGAATTAACCCGACGATAAATTACCTCCGTAAATACACCGACAAATAAATTTTCTTGATATATACCAAGGGAATGACGAAAGATATTACAGTGGGATTCAAAAAGGCAAATCATACATTGATGTGATTTTTTTATTTATAGAATGATCGACAGAGTTACTGATGGAATAATTTTATCGGTAATGTTGTCAGTGATATTTAATATATGACATGGCGATCGGCCCTACTCTCCCTTCCCTCATTTCTCCTTCTTCCTTATTCATTTTTTTCAACAACAAACAACCACTCCTTTCTTCCCAATCTCAACACAATTCAACTTCCCATAACAAATTCAGCCATCACAACACTAAGTTTGTCAGCATCAATGTTCTAATTCAAATTTTATTGAGGATTCTTCACTTTAAGTAAGCAAATCTATCATTTTTTTATTTGAACTTAATTTTAAAATCTTAATTTTTTTTTGCATATTTTTTGTAATATATGTATTTTGTTTGGGTGCTTACTTATTTTATAGTTTTTCTCATACAAATTTGTTGTATGGATTTATGATTCGTATATGTTTGGGTTTGTTTTAAATTTTGTAAAATTGAATTTGTTTGTAAATTGATGAAACTTATGTTGAACTTTTTACTTAGGTGTTTTGCATATTTTTTTGTAATATATGTATTTTGTTTGGGTGCTTACTTATTTTATAGTTTTTCTCATACAAATTTGTTGTATGGATTTATGATTCGTACATGTTTGGGTTTGTTTTAAATTTTGTAAAATTGAATTTGTTTGTAAATTGATGAAACTTATGTTGAACTTTTTACTTAGGTGTTTTGCATATTTTTTGTAATATATGTATTTTGTTTGGGTGCTTACTTATTTTATAGTTTTTCTCATACAAATTTGTTGTATGGATTTATGATTTGTACATGTTTGGGTTTGTTTTAAATTTTGTAAAATTATATTTGTTTGTAAATTGATGAAACTTATATTGAATTTTTTACTTATGTATTTTGTGATGAAATAAATAATAGTTTATTTTACGGGTCTGTTTTATATTTTATTAATTTTATTGCCGAGATGAAATTTTTGGTAAATATATAGAAATTTAAATTTATGTAGATAATTAATAATGAATTAGGAGTACTATTAAAATAGATTGAATATGTTTGAGCTAAATAAATATTTTCACAAATTATTTAGGTAATGTAGTTAATTAATACATGTTATTATCATTAGTTTATAAAGGTTTGATATAAGTAATGGATGATTGTTCATGGATGTATAGAGATTCACCCCAATGGTTGCAGAGGATGGATTATTATAATAGGGTTCAAGGTTTTATTAATTATGCACTATCTAATCCGAGAAATATTAATGGAGATGGTATTAGAAGTCCATGCAAGAGGTATAAAAATAAAAAGTTTCTCGATCGAGATGTTGTAACAATTCATCTTCTACAAAAAGGGTTCATGGAGAAATACATGTGTTGGTATGCATATGGAGAGCCATATATTCCTTATGATACCATGGTAGAAAGAATGGTTGGGTCAAATTCTAGTTTTAGCAACGTGCATGGAGTTGTAGATGACAATAGTAATCATCATAGGAATATTGTTATGGATACGATGAGAATGAATCAGGGTCATGCCGGTCAATATCTAATTATAGATGAAGAATATAATACAAACACGGCAATGTTTTTTAATCTTTTAAAAATTATGATGAACCATTATGGGATGGTTGCACAAATCATAGTAAATTATCAGTTGTTGCACAGATGTTCAACATCAAGTCAGATCATGGTTTGAGTGAGGCCGGTTATGATAGAATTGTTGAATGGGCAAGAAGCATTTTACCTAAAAGGAACAGGCTGAAAGAGAACTTTTTTGTTGCTAAGTCTATGATGAAACTCCTCGATCTATGATACTAGAAAATTAGCATGTGTCCAAACTTATGCATGTTGTACTACTTTGAAAATAAAGAGCTAACCGAGTGCAGATTAAGTGAGCATTCTCATTATAAACTCATAACTGGCAGGAGAAGGACTCTTGTTGCACACAGAAAACTTAGATACTTCCAAATCATACCTAGATTATAGAAGTTATTTATGTCACCAAAGACTATTGAGCACATGACATGGCACCAATCACATTATGCGGTGGATAAAGTGATGATGCACTCTTTCAATGATGAAGCCTGAAACACTTTAATAGTGTGCATCCTTAGTTTTCAGTAGAGACAAAAAACATGTGTCTTGGGTTATGTACAGACGGATTCAATCCATTCAGGTCATTTGTTACTCCTTATTCTTGTTGGTCGGTGATACTCATGGTTTACAACTTGCCAATATGGTTGTGTAGGAGGTCGAAGTTCATGTTTCTATCTACAATCATACCTAATCCTAATAGTCCAAGTCAGAATATAGATATTTGTCTTTGACCGCTGATTGATGAGCTGAAGCAATTGTGTTCATACGAGGCTTTGATTTATGATGTATTGAGGAAAAAAAATTTCTGATGAAGGCATATTTGATATGGACTATCAATGATTTTCCAGCTTATGGAATGGTTTCTAATTGGAGCATGTATGGAAAACTAGCATGTCCATACTGTATGGAAAATAATAAGGCATTCACACTAACAAATAGTAGTAAAACATCCTTTTTTGACTATCACTGACAGTTCTTGCCAATAGATCATAAGTTCAGAAAGAACATAAAAGACTTCTTTATTAGAAGAGTTGAAAGGGATGTTGCACCACCACTTCTTTTGGGTGAAGAATTGTATGACATGATGTCGAAGTACGATGACATTGTGTTTGGTTTTCAATTCATTAAGCATAAGTTTTTTTTGTTTTGGTTTGACCCACAATTAGGTAAAACGAAGCATTTTCTAGAAGTTTCCTTACTAGAAGACCATCTCCTTTGCCATAACCTTGATGTCATGCATATAGAAAAGAACATGTTTGATAACATTTTCAACACGTTATGAAAGTGAAGGGGAAGATAAAGGACAACATTAAGGCTATAATAGATATAACTTTGTTTTGTCACGATAAAAATATAGAGTTGATTTCTGTTGGGTCACGGGTCACAAAGCCAAAAGCCAACTTTGTCTTAGAGAAGAATGCACAGTTACTTGTTTACTAATACCTTAAAAGTCTTTGATTTCTTGATGGACATGCCTCGAACATATCAAGGTTAATGAATTTAGAAGATTGTAGATTGTATAGAATAAAGAGCCATGACTTCCACATGTTTATACAAACACTCATTCCATTAACTTATCTAGATTTATTGCCAAAAAGGATATAGGATGCACTCATGGAGATCAATCACTTCTTTAGATATATAACATATGGAGATGCTTGAAATGATATTGTCCAGATAATATGTAAACTTGAGATGATATTCTCTCCATTGTTTTTCGACTCGATAGAGCATCTACCCATAGATTTACCGTTTCAGGAAAAAGTTGGAGGCTCAATCATGTATCCATTCGAGAGGTTAGGGATTACACATGCATTGTAATTAAAATTTTATTATTTTTCTTTGTATATTTTAAAACATTCCTTTAATTCCATGCAAGTACTTCTTCAACATTAAGAGAAAAGTAAAAAAAACAAAGTGCATGTTGAGGCTTCGATACGCGATGCCTATATTGTTGAAAAGATCTTTAACATTGATCTCATACTATTTGGAGCCTCAATTGAGAACAAGAATCAACTACGTTCTAAGGCATGTTAATGGTATGGAAGTGTATGTCAATGGTAGGGAAGTGTCTTCTTATGAGAACTTGTCAATATTCTCTCATCCTTGATGACCCATACCAAAAAAATGTTGTGAGAGGAAGATATTTATCAAAAATAGAATTCAGACAAACACATAATTATGTGTTATTTAACTGCGATGAATTGAGACCGTTTATCCAATAAGTATACTACTTAACATGTTGTAATTTTTGAACAATTTATCTCTTATAATATCATAAACTGATACATTGTTAAATTCTTTGTAGACAACATCGTCAATAATTACTATCTCAAAATTCACAATTGACTTAATCTCAAATCTTTCGATTATAAGGTGAACAATTTTCTATGTGGTTTAGAACACATATAAGTACCGTTTAATTATTCTTATCTCACAGGAAACTTAATTTCGTTAAATATTTTTCGTTAACTGTTCATAGTTGTACTTCATGTACCAGGTTTAGCAATTGGGAGGGAATGCTAGCGTTACTTTGTCTTTACAAAGTCTAGGTCCTAGGTATTTCTTCAATGGACAAATGTTTCATACTGAAAAATATGAGTATAGTAGAAAGCCATATAATAGTGGGGTTTGTGTTAAAGAATCGGCTTGTAATGAGTTTGAAGTTGACTATAACGGGAAGTTGGAAAAGGTCATTAAATTGCAATATCATAACGAGCAAAATAGAGTATTTTTATTCAAATGTTATTGGTATGACACTAATGATAAATGAATCAGAGTAGATCTCCATCATGGTTTGATCAAAATTAATTCAAAGGCTAGACCCTGCAATGTCAACAATGTCTTTGTTTTCATCAAGCAATGCCAGCAAGTTTATTACACATACACTCATTCTTTTAGAAAGGATCGTTCAAGAGTTGATTGGTTATTCATAGTGAAAACCAAACATAAGGGTTGTGTCAAGGTTGTTGAAGATGGAAACGATGAATTAACTATGGGAGATGATGTATTTCAACTTGGTGAGTTAGTTAATCCATATCGAGTTGCTCTGTCGAATAACTTAGAAAAAAAATCAAATTTTTACATCACCGAGAATATTACTGTTGATGTTGATGATGAGGAGTTGAATGATGTTTGGAGCTCCAGCAGACATATACAAATCGATGAAGATGATAGCAATGAAATCAACATAGATGATTGTGATAAGGATAATGATGAGTCAATTGATAAAAAAGAAGACAATTATGATTAATTTGAACAACATGAATATGTAATGCTATAAACTATAATATAATATTTATGGACGAAATTCACTTTAATGTAATGACAATTATGTTAATTTATTATTGAATGACAAGTAAATATTTATTTTATTACTGTCATGTAAACTGATGTTATTGTGTTGTGTGTGTAGTAGTGAATTTAAGTATTTGCAGGATGAATAGATAGGGAATACACATATAATTTGGAATAAGATATTGTTTTACATCGATGGAAATACCGACAAAAAATATTCGTCAGTATATTCTAGAGACTATAGGAATTGTTCCATTTCTTCGTGGCACAGTTCACGATGTTCATTACATACGGATATACCGATGAAATGTGTTTGTTAGTATATTTCAGAGACTAGGGGAATATTCCCCTTCTCCATGACATTGTTCATGATGTTCATTACATACGAGTATACCGATGAAATTTGTCTGTTGGTATATTACAGAGATCATGGGAACTATTCACTTATCAAATGCACTGATAATTAATGTTCTTTTGATTAATGACTTTTTCCCAACGACATCATCAACAAAATAAAAAATCATCGGTAATATTTAATGGACTTTCTGAAAATTTTTGTGAAAGTCACAAATTTTCATTTGACTTTACCGACAAAATTAAAAGTCATTGATAATTCCGTCAGTAAAAACTAAATTAAAAGACTAGAATCAGAACAAACGAGGCTTCATCTTCTTCTCTCTTTCTCTTCTCTTCTCTCTCTCTTTCTCGACCGAAATCAAGCATTCTCCTCTTCTCATCCTCAGGTATGTTGTCTTTCTTCATTTTTTTTCATATTGTTCTTTTTTTTGGTGTATTAACAATTTTTTTTCCTTTTTTTCATTATTAACCAAAATTAAACACGACATTAAGGTAAGTATTTTTCTTTCCTTTATGTGTGTGTGTTTTTTTTTTTTTTTGCATTATTTTTGTTTTTTTGTCATTATTTTGTTTCAATTTTGTGTTCTTAATAATTTTATGAATTAATAAATGTGTTGAATTTCAGTTGTTATTGTAATAATTTTTGCATTATTTTGTTGAATTTTAGTTTTTTGTGTTTTTCAATTTTGTTGTTCAATTTTTATTAAATATGTAGGATTAATTTTAATTTTAATTTTTAATTTTTATAAATTTAGAATATTTTTTTGTAAATTCATGATTAAAAATATTATCACGTAGAAAATTAAAATTTTCTATGAAATTGAATTATGCTAAATTGTTAGAAGAAATTAAATAAAATCAACTAGTTTATGGCATATATGTTGTGTATTTGTAGGTTTAAAAATTTTGGATAGTTTCCTGTATAGGTGAGGTGCTGCCAATTTTTTTAAAAAATAGATATCATTTATTTTTTTATCTAATAATTTGTGTAGATGCCTAGAGGAAAGTCTATTGCATGTTGTGAGGACAGGATTGCTGCTAGTTATTCTAGCAGCAATGTGGACAACCATGAGTCATTAGGTGTCGATCAAGAACAAACACCTGAGGCACAGACATCGACTCACGATGCGGGCTTGTCGAGTGCGATACCGCAACATCGAGGGGGGTCACTTCACAGTGGAATTCATTTACCCATAAGTACAAGGCCCAGTGGAAGGATGACTTTTTAATGTAAGTATGTTTTACTTTCACAATGAGATGTTTAATAATTTTTAAAAAAATAATTTCATTTAACTAATGTAATTTTAGGTTTACAAACATTGAGGCTGCAAAAACAATAACATTAATTTTAAATCGTCGATGAAAATTCTATTATTTCAATAGAGTCAGGTTTCCAAATATCCTAAATAGAAACCGCAGGTCGATGCATGGTTTTCAAGGTTCAAGGTTTGTATTAACTTAAATATTTTTTTATGTTAATTTGGACCGTTTATTGAAATTATTGAAATTTTTCTTTTATAAATTTTTACTTTAAGGAAAAAATTAAATGGGAGAGAGCTGATAATAATGTTGTAAGGAGTGTTTGAGAGAATCACATTGTAATTAGGTAAGATCGAATTCAGGATAAATTTTTTTTATTTCAAGTATTAAAATTTTATTTTTCATTTACTAACAAATAATTAATTTGCACCATATTGCGTGATTTTTGGTACGAGGCGCAAAAGAAAGCCAAAAAAAATACGAAAGAAAGAGAGCTTTCAAGTTAGAATGATATGGTGGTTTGGAAGGATTTAAGATTGGTATACGTCTCAGAGGCTGTATGGAGCGGAATACATTCAGCATGTGAGGTTTGCGCATTTTATACGATGGTCACAGTTAGGTGTGAAAATCAGAACCGACATGTTCACGGTTTCATTACCACGCACAACAACAGCTGTATTCTGTTCGTTTCACATGAGAAACGGAGGTAGGATTTTTTTTACATCCATTTTTTTATTAGTTGTTTTTTATAAATAAATTTAACTAACGATATTTTTTCTTGCAGGCTATGGTTCTTGGATGTGTGCCAATCTCGATGGAGCTTTTTATTGAAATGCATGTGCAGAGCGATGACTGCTAAAAAGGGATGCAATAGTTCATAGATAGCCGAGCTCGGCACTTTGTGATATGTTGATTTTCAACTATTTTTTCTTAAATTATTATTTCCTTGAATTTGATGAATTTATCTTTTCTTTCTAGAATACATATAACAATCAGTTAAAGGAGAGATACGGGGATGATCCTTCGACCCATCTAGATCTCGATCTGGATTTGTGGTTGGAGGCAGGATTGTCCGGTGGACTCGATAGAAATCAGGTGCACGAACTCTCTAACATTATGACCGAGAACTTGTAGATGAATCGTGGTGCTTCGACCATTAGATGCTCACAATCAATTCCAAGCACTAAAACTTCAGAGTTCGCGGCGATGTTAGACCAACGAGTACAGGCTCAGACAACTCATCTTAATGATACATGTAAACAATTCACTGCTGATTATAAAGAACTCTGTCGATTGGTAATAGAGATGAGATTACAGATGGGTGGTTCATGTGCGGGCCTAATTGGCCCCACGGTCCCAGCGACGACCAACCTCCTTCTTCTCCTCTAATGTCGCCTCTATTTTAGATTTATTGTATTTGAATGTACAAATATTTAAATTTGTAATAAATATTTTATTTTATACTAATTTATTTTATTTTAATTATTTTTCTCATTATGTTCAATATATTTTAAAAAATATATATTACTAATGAGGCTACTAATGGCACAACTTCGTCGATATATTTCAGAGAGTTAGAAAAAAATTACTGAAAATATCACTATTACTAATGGGGTTACCGACGGAACTAGATCGTCTGTATATTTCAAAAAGTTAAAAAAGAATTACTGCAAATATCATTACTACTATTAACGCACTGATTGAATTACAAATTGTATTTTGTCGATGATATATTATATTTACCGATGGATATACCGAATAACAAATAAAAACATTGATGGCATTACATACAGTTTTCATGCCAGTGATATGTTAAATTTACTGATGGATCCACCGAAGGAATAAAGTGGGTAAATTTTTTTGACTCGTTTTGTTCGTCTGTAAATCCATCGGTAATATATATTTATTACCGATGGACTCACTGACCGTCATAAATTACCAACGTGAATTTTTTAGACGGACTATTTTTGTTCGTGAGTCCATCAGTAATATATGTACCAATGAACTACTAGTGTAAATACCAACATAATTTTATGTTAGTAAAACTGTTAAATTTAATAGTGAATCAAAAGCATTTGCTTTAGACATGTATTGTAGTTGGGATGACTTGGGACTCGGTGGTGGTGACTCAATCATCTCACGTGTCAATCTAGTTGAGAAAATATCTAGGTTTTAATGAGTTTAATGTGAATACAATTAAGAGGAAAGAGAAAGAAAAAAAAAAGTGTTTTTCAAGGTTCTAGAGAGAAGTTAAGGTGTCTAGTGCAGTTTTCTTGATGGGTTTGATGTTAAAACTAGCAACTTGAACAATAAAGAAATTGAATTGAGTGATTTGGATAATTATGTTAATGTGATTCAATTAAGACAGTGTGTAGGTATCGAGGTTTCATGTAAATAATATTTATTTAATATAAATTTAATAAATGTTGATTTAATATTTGGATTTTATTGATAAGAATAATAAATATAATTTTCATAAATTTTGAGATAAATTGTTGTTACGTAGTTTTAGCATATTTTTTAGTACTGATTTAACTATAAGAATCACAGATAATGCTTGTAAACCATAATGCTAATGGTGAGAAATCAAGATTATTTTCCTAAAAATATATTTAAATGCATATGATAACAATAAATTTTTATGAAAATGGTTTTCCATAATTCGTATATTACAGTGAAAAATACTCCAAAAAATTGGTGAATATTTAGGATAACTCCGAGAATTTTCTAGTCAACTCCTAATATTTAAATATCATCATCACTTGTAGGTCCAACATTTATACCAGAATATTGATAATTAATTCTCATGAATTAAAATTTTAGTGATTATTGGAATATATGTCAAATTCTTATGGATTCAATAAATTGATTATTAAATCCAATATGCATGCTAAAAAAATAAAACATACCATGTATTTTATTTAAAAAAAAAAAAACAAGATATGATATTTGTATTTTGAGAAACTTGACCATATGCAACATGCAAAAAGATATTTTTTTTATTATTTTATACATAAATGTTTGGTGTTTGCCTTTCAATTTTTTTTTCTTGAAATGAAAACTACCCAAAACAAGCCTAAATGGTGATTGTCAAACACACCCTTAAACGAAATAAGCCTTAACAAAACAAAACAAAAAAAAAAAACCAAACCAAACAAGGCCTAAGGACTGACCCGAATTTGACCCAACCGGGTTGACCTAACCGAGTTGACCCGATTAGGTTGACTCGATCAAGTTGACTCAAAAACAGACCAAAACAAGGACTCGGAATTGAAACAAATACAACATAAGAAAAACATAAAAACTTAAAAAAAATTATCGAAAATGGATCAAACACATGAAAATTAAAGAACATGAAAAACACTCATCAAGAACCCAGCAAACACAACTCTCATACCATACCAGATATCAAACAATAGAAAGCAAAGTTTTGTTCGCAATCAAGTATAGATTATGAATCAAGTGTCATTTTGCTTTAGTTATTACTCAGATATTACGATTTTATCAAAAATAGATTTTGGTTCAAAATTAAAACTCTAAGATTAAAACCCTCAAAAATGTGTTATTGATGCTCAGAAGTCCTAGATTATTTACTAATAATGGTACACAAACTTGTAGAAACTAGAATTGAATTAGAACAAGACTTAAAATTAGCACCTAAAACAATGTTCATCGAATGAACACAAAGAACACAAACCTAGCTGCCCAGAATGCTGCTAAGCCCATAAAACATATTTTAAGCCTCCAAACCAAACCTTTTTGGTCTCAGCAACCCATATTATCATAACCAAACATACTTGAATAAAAAAGAACTAATAAAAACAACAAATCATCATAAATATGCAAAAAAAATCAAATTTCAAAACTGTCAATCTAGAACAACCTACATTTTTATGCAATTTAGATTTAAATGCCTTATAAAACCCGCAAACAAACCCATATAAAACCCAGCAACCCAGAAACATACAAGAACTATCAGAAGAATACTATACCCTTGCTAACCTATTTGTAAAAATTCCAAATCAAACTTAGATGCAAACATAACTTATTAAAGCAATTGGCCACATGTTGACACATTCAAAACATGGCATTTAAACAATAAAATCAATCCAGCAGGCTTCTTGGACTCCACTTTCAAGGTTTGCAAAAATATACCTTCCAAACTTGAAATCTTCAAATAGAAATGGATTTCTGATGTTGCCTTCTTCTTTCTCTTCTCCAAAGTCAGCAATAACTAGTTAAATCCCTTCTTGAGACCATGAATCACTTAAACATTAATCAAAATCTCTATTTCTTTTCTTTTTCTCCTATTTCTTCCTCATTTTCTCCTTTACTTACTTCTCATTTTATAAGCGGATTCAAAGCTTCGAGATGATTTTGTTAGGGTTCTAACAAACCAAAACTAGGTTGGTTTCACCTTTGAACAATGGTTTTGGATTTAGGCTGTTTTGTAACAAACTTAGAGGCCAAGGTAAAGTGTTTCTGACCTTTTGATCTTGAGAGAAGGGTTTTAAAGCCTTGATAAGAACCCTCTTGGAGTTTTTAAGTGTGAACACATGAAAGAGTTAGATTGTTTTGTGCAAATGGGTGTCTTAGTTAAAGCTGACTAGGTTGACCAGTTTCGTAGCTTTGTCGGAGCATACCTTTTGATTAGATCCATTCTTACTTAATTTGGAAGATTGTAGCTCCACATTCATTCGTTTACAAGTGTCAACTCAATTAATATGGAATTTAAAAGTGCAGTGATGGCTGATTGGAAACAAGATATTGCTGAGATCATTGGAAAAAATGGGATGTAAACATTTGATTTCATGGAAAAGGGGTTGTAGAGGAGATGTTTTTCAGTTGAATGGTGATCGTTATAGCCTCAAAGGTGGTCAGAAATGTCGCATTCACTCACTTGAAAGTACATACTTGACTAGCCAAAAATGTCGAAGAAGAAGATGCACAATATCCTAAACAACATCGTTTCTGCTAAACCCAACAAATTAGGGTTTTTAATTTAGAATATGGAAAACTTTAATTAAATCCCTATTCTTCCAATTTCTTTTAATTGTACTCATAATTTCCTCCTAAGCTTTTAATTTCATGCAATTTTACCTATGTCAAATTCAATTGCCAACCACGAATTTGAGCGCCTTTTATCCTTGATTTTTGATTTGTTTAATTGGACCCTCAATTGATAAATAAACTTTTAATTTTCTTCGATTTGACCCCTAATTTCACTGATTTCAGTCCTCAAAGTCACGCATCTTTTGCAAGTTGGTCATTGGTTTATGAATTGTTCAAATAAGTCCTTAATCGCCCATCAGACTTTGAATTTTATGTAATTAAGCCCTTGATTTGACCAATTAAACTTTTTAAAGTTCAATTTCAGTCCCCAAACTTCAATTTGTTTCAATTAACATCCAAATTGACTCCAAAGATGGATTTCCCTTACGATTAATTCCTCAATAAATTTAATTAAACCTTCCAAAATTCCAATTGAATCCTTAAACACCCAAATAAAAAATATTTTGACCAATTGAGTCTTTTGTCAATCAAAATTGGGTAGCTAATTTTGTCAATCTTGTACATTTTGGTTTCCCAACTTTTACTTGTCGTTTTGGTCCTTCACCACCAATTTAGGCGGTCTTTTAAGCTTTCTTCACGTGTACTCTCTTATATTTTTTGGATTTTCTTTTCTCTATTTTTTGTGGAGTAACAAAATAGGTAACAGCAAAGATTACATTATTTTTTATACTAATTTTACGTGTATTTATCTTGGTATCTAGCTCATTGTACTTATCTTGATAATTACAGGCATGGAACACCCACACCTACGAGCTTGTTCAACCCGAATTTGACCAACAGATTGACTTGGTACCTAATCAATCTTAGCCTGAAATGGTCTAAGTTGAAGAAAAAATAGAGAAAGGAAAAAAAAAACTCAGGTGGCCTGGTCAAAATCTAAGTTGACCCGTGACCTAGGTTGACCCAGTAAAATCTTATCAAAACCCGATCAATCAAGATGTTGATTTTTTTTATAAAGAAATTACAAAACAATTTTGTTTTAACCTATTTATTTAAAAATATATATTTTCTTATGATTCACATAGATCAACCTAGATTAACTCTCTTAACCCAAGCTTTGTCCCGATCAAGTTTTATACTTTTCTATGAGCCATCTTTACTCCTTAGGATGTGAGCGAAGCCAATAGCTTGGTGCAATCCACTTTATATCTAAAGTTAAACTATTATATTTAATATCTTTATCTTATAATTCACCAAAGTCAATAAAAGTATCAATTATTAGGGTGTTTATTTTATGGTCCAATTTGTTTTTAATGAGAAATAGAGATTTTTTTTCTAAATCACGCAGACAAATCTTGGGTTATCATAGATCATAGATCATAGAGGAATAGACCTCACTAACAGGCTTTATTAATTGAAGATTTTAATCATTCAACGCTGCTAATGGATACCAATCTCTTTCAATAACCTTTATTCGAATGACCTAATTTCCTCAGTCTCGAAACATAAAACATGAGAATTATACAACTATATATCTTATTATACAAAATAAATCAAATAATGAGAAAAATATTATCCATATATATAACAAAAAAAACAAGAAAAGAAAAGAAAAGAGATAGAGAGAGCATAAAAAGTTTTTGGCTATCATTAATAATAAACCTTGAGAACATAGTTTTAAAATCCAATATGAGTTACGCTATAGCAGGTCACGAGTTAGGAAGATGATTCTAAATTTTTTTAAAAAAAATTAAATTAATATTGCTTTAATTAAAAAAAATTAAAAATTTAATGGGTTATAGATTTAGTCAAGGTCACTAAATAAATAGAGGTTTTTAACTGAGTCAATTAAATTTTTCTTTTTTTTTTTCAATTTAAATTGTTTCGGACCCAAAGCTGGCTAGATTTAAAATCAACCATGTGTCTGTACGAGTTTCAAAACAATGCGTTCAAGGCAAGAGGCAAATGAAAAGCTAAAAATCAAAAAATTGTTCTTTTAGCTATTATCTTTGATTTTAACAGCTTCAACGAGATAGCTGTTTGAATAGCTGAAATACATTTTCTTTTACTGAAATGTTATTTTTACACATCTCCATAGAAAAGCCAAAAGTAAGAAGATGGTATATATACCTGTTGGTCAACGTCTCTTTATCTACGGTTGGCCTTCGTTTCCCTTTTAAAAAGCAGAACAAGAAGAAGGAAGCAAGCCTGCAAACCTTAAAGCCTCATGCCTCAGCTGCTCTTTGGTTTGAAAGAACTAAAATTTTAAAATATCCATATAAATAAATTTTAATTTTAATTTTAAAAGTTTAAAATTTAAACTTAAAATTATATCTTTTAATTTTCATGTTGCTTCATTAATTTTATATTTAATTTTATAAATTATTCATATTAATTGTATAATTAATAACATGATTATATTATATAAAAAATAATTACATTAGTTATATAATTATATTAAAACTAGTTTAATATAAAAAATATTAAAATATAATTAGTTTTTCTAATTAGTTTTTAATAATTTAAATGCACATAAATAAATAAAAATTATATTTATATTATTTTAAAAACTATTTTATCAATTTGACAGTTCAAAATTGAAGCTGCTCTAACTACTGAATGGACTTAAGAAAGTTTGGGGAAAAAAGGCAGAACGGTGTCGTTCTCGTCGACAGAAAAAATTCTAAAAGCCACGTGCTAGAACTCTAGCAGCAGCAGCATTATACGTGGGAGCAAAGGTATGGAAGAGGGACGGCATTGCAGTAGGCACCGTTAAATAAATGCCATGTTATCATCAAGCAAGAGCAGCTCATATCATTCAACAGCTTAAAAACTGTAAGGATTTCATTTCTGCAATCTCAACACACGCAAATCTGTTCAAATTTGGCCTTTTAAATGATACCATCACCACTAATCATCTGCTCAATTCATACTTGAGATTCCGAAGGATTCAGTATGCACACCATCTGTTCGATGAAATGCATGAACCAAATGTGGTCTCATGGACCTCGCTCATGTCAGGTTATGTCAACATGGGCCGACCCCAATCTGCTCTCTGGCTCTATACAAAGATGTCCGAGAGTGAAGTTAGTCCCAATGGTTTCACCCTTGCGACAGTGATCAATTCGTGTTCAATTCTTGCTGATCTCAAAACTGGCAAGATGGTCCATGCCCATGTTCAGATTCTGGGGCTTCAAGGCAACCTTGTGGTGTGTTCTTCGTTGGTTGATATGTATGGGAAATGCAATGATGTCGATGGAGCTAGGATGGTTTTTGATTCGATGAGTTGTAGGAATGTTGTTTCTTGGACCGCGATGATTGCTGGTTATGCACAGAATGGAAAAGGATATGAAGCACTTGAAGTTTTTAGAGAGTTTAGTAGTTACATGATGGAACGTCCCAATCATTTCCTGTTGGCCAGTGTGATCAATGCTTGTGCTAGCTTGGGGAGGCTGGTTTCAGGGAAAGTCACGCACGGGGCTGTGATACGTGGTGGGTATGAGTTGAATGATGTGGTTGCGAGTGCGCTTGTGGACATGTATGCCAAATGCGGGAGTTTTCTTTACTCAGAGAAGGTTTTTAGGAGGATTCGAAATCCTTCTGTCATCCCATATACTTCAATGATTGTGGGTGCTGCAAAGTATGGACTTGGGAAGCTATCGCTCAAACTCTTTGAAGAGATGACTGATAGAAAAGTCATGCCAAATGATGTCACCTTTGTTGGGATTTTACATGCATGCAGCCATTCAGGGCTCGTTGATGAAGGCCTTGGACTCCTGAATTCCATGCATGAGAAACATGGAGTAATGCCTGATGTAAGGCATTACACTTGTGTTGTCGACATGCTCAGTCGAGTTGGCCGTCTAGATGAGGCTTACAAATTAGCAAAATCTATTAGGGTGAACCCCAATGAAGGGGCCCTTTTGTGGGGCACACTTCTTTCTTCTAGTCGGCTTCATGGACGAGTGGATATTGCTGTTGAAGCAAGTAAGTGGCTGATTGAATATAATCAACAAGTAGCAGGTGCTTACGTCACATTATCAAACACTTACACATTGGCTGGGGAATGGGAAAATGCTCATAGTCTTCGTACTGAAATGGAACTCGTTGGAGTTCACAAGGAACCTGGGTGCAGCTGGATTGAGATAAAGGACTCAATTTACGTGTTCTATGCTGGAGACTTATCGTGTGAAAGAGGGGATGAGGTCATTAGCCTGCTGAGGGAGTTGGAGAGGAGAATGATGGAAAGGGGTTGTGTTGGAGGGAGTACGGGGCTAGTATTTGTTGATGTGGAGCAGGAGGTCAAGGAGAAAATAGTAGGCCTGCACAGTGAGAGATTGGCCTTGGCCTTTGGATTGATAAGCATACCTAAAGGAGTCACCATTAGAGTGATGAAGAACTTGAGGATTTGCAGTGACTGTCATGAGGCTTTCAAGTTGATCAGTAAGATTGTAGAGAGAGATTTTGTTGTGCGTGATGTTAATAGATTCCATCATTTCAAGGATGGATCCTGCACTTGCAAGGATTTTTGGTGACTGGAAAAAAAAAGAAAAAAACAACAACAACTATCCGCGCAACAGCGGTACGTCGGCTAGTATGAGTAGTATATTACTACAATTTGGACTTGAATTAATATAAGATAATATTGATATAATTATTTGATCTAAGATCTTGTGATTGGAACAAGTTCGTGGCGACATATATGATTAAGAATGATTGAGTTGCGAAAACTTCTGAATAGATATTCTACATCTGCACTAAATTCTTTCTAGTTAAATAATTTATTTCTAGTTGTTCTACGACAATTAGAAGATTTGCTAGAACATGTTATGTACTGTTGTTATACTAAATACTATTTCCATATATTCTTTATTTTTAATTCTATGCCTTCATGCTATATAGTTTTCTTGCCTGCTTGCTTCTTCAAGAGGGATTATGCATGCTTTACTATTGTTAACACCTGTTAATCATATATATATATATATATATATATATATATATATTCAAGATCAATACGGGATGTAATATTGAGGTAAAAACTGATGCGGGACAATAAATAATAAGAGTTAAAGCAAGAAAAAAAAAGATTTAGAGAAAGAAAAAAACTAAAGAAAAGAAGAAAGGATTGGAGATATGCAAAGTCTGTAATATTTTCATTAATCATCAAAATTGTCTCACATAATGACAGAGAAACATATAAATAGTAAAACCCTAAAACATTTCATTATTGGGCTTAGCCTATCAAATCAAATTGTTTAACATAAATAATTTCAAATAAATAAAATAACAATGAGACAGGCTCAAATGGGCTTAGTCTCCCAACCAAAGCGTGACAGGCTAGGTCATCCTATGTCGTCTACGTCCAAAAGGCATGACTAACCATTCATATAAACCATCCTTAGTCTTAAATGTCGTTTTCCACTCATCTCCCGGACGGATCCTAATCTGATGATACCACTCTTCAAGTCAATCTTAGAGAAGATCTAGGCTCCTGCCATCATATCTAGCATGTCATCCAATTGAGTAATTGGAAAATGATACTTGATTGTAATCCTATTGATGGCTCGACTATCTACACACATTCTCCATGATCCATCTTTCTTAGGTGTTAACAGTGCAGATACTGCACAAGGGCTCAAACTCTCTCGTATAAATCCCTTCTGTAACAACTCACATACTTGCCTTTGCAATTCAGCATGTTCACTCGGGTTCATCTTATAGTGAGGCAAGTTTGGTAATGTGGCACTAGGGACAAAATCTATGGCGTGTTGAACATCATACATAGGGGGTAAAGCATCATGTAGTTCAGAAGGGGAAACATCTAGAAATTCTTTCAACATTTCTCTTACCTCTTCAGGTGGCTATTCTAAAAAGTTTTCTATAATCTCCTTAGCCACTACAGCGAACACAACAGACTCCTCATAAATATCCTTATCAAACTCCCTATGACTTATTATATTAAGCCCTCCTTCTTTCACTTTATTCTTCTTCTAACTATTATCATTAGACCTTGGAGGTAATCTAATAAGTTGGATTTTTTTACCTTGAAAAGTGAATGAACAAGAATTTGATCGTCCAAAGATTGTAACATCCAAATCATATAACCAAGGCCTACCCAAAATGACGTGCCCTGCATCCATGGGAATGACATCACACCAAGTTTCATCATGATAGTCTAAGATCTTTATGGGAAAAAGACATCTCTCTTTGACCGCTATAGATGTATCATTAACCTAGGACACACTATAGGGTTTAAGGTATGGAATAGACTTTAAGCCTAAGCGGGATACACTACCTGAGGAAACTGCATTGATACAACTACCACTGTTTATGATGATCTTATACCCTTTATCTCCACATTTAATGTAAGTGTAAAAAATAGCAGTCCTTCTCCAATCCTCGGTTCCTTTAGGTTGTGTTAAAGCACATCTAACCACACTTAACCTGGTTGTCTTGATTTGAGTGTCCTGACGTCTCATCCACTGGCTTTTTGTGACCAAGTCATAATTCTGTACTAGGGTATAAGTATTATCAAGGGTGGACACATCTATAAGCACAATCTCTCATCTAAGGCCATCATTTAAGCCTTTTTGAAATCTACTTAGGGTCATCACTTCATCCTCCCTAACTACATACCTCATCCTATACTCATCAAATTGTGCCACATATTCATTGGCAGACTTGCCTCCTTGCCTTAAGTTATTCCACTGGTCCAAAAGATTTCCTCTATAAGAACGAGGCAAATACTTTTCTTCGAACTTAGTTTTCATTTCAACACAATTAGTAATAGGAGGTTGACCTCCCCTATCCAAAGACTCTTCTACACTTTTCCAATAGAGTTGAGCGGTCCCACTAAGTTTTATCTTTGCAAATCTTACCCTCATATTCTCAGATAAATTATACCAGTCAAAGAATTGATCCATGTCACCGATCCATCTATCAAGATCCACGAGTCAAGTTGACCCTCAAAAGTCAGGGCTTCTACTTTGATATGCCTCATGACTCGCTCGTCAGGGTCATCGTAGTCATGATGACCTTGATTGTGGTTGTATTGACGGTTCCTAGGATGAACTGGTCTTTGACGATAATCACTGGAACACTCAATATGACGAGGGTAATCAAAGTCATTGTGACCTTGATGTTGGTTACGTTGACGGTTCCTACAAGGAACTGGTCTTTAAGGATTCCTATGGTTGTCACTAAAATGTTCACTCTCACTAGATCGTCTTACTTGCAAAGTTTCTATGGACTCCACCCTCCTAGAAAGGTTGTTCATTTGATTGGACATGTTGTTCATTTTCGTTCGCATAAGTTGTAACTACTCTTGAATATCTCTAAGAACATTACTAGAGTTCGGGTCCATGGTAGCTATAACTTCTAGATTGTGTATTAGACGACCACTACGTAAATGCATGCAAAAACTAATCCTAAGACTGATATCACAAACAATACTTGCAAGTAAAAACGCAAAATAAAATTATAGCTAATATTTTAAAAATAATAAATTTTTTTTATTTTTTTATCTTTAAGACTAAGTAATGACAGATTAAACTAGGAAAATTCACAAGCAAGCAACGTAAGTCCTCTAAATGAACACAGGTAATCCAAACACAATGTTTCAGTTTTCCCATGAATTTAACTAAGCTCCATAATTAATTAAGAGGATCAGATCTTCAATGCCAATAAACAAGCTCAAAATTAAGGTAATTCAATTTAAAGGCAGGCTATGGAATTTATTTATGGGCAAGCACAAAGAATAATATTAATGCTAAATCTTGGTTAACAAGTGTAAAAGCATACCAGGAATGATGATTTTCAATGGGTAAAAAAATTCTAACCGGATGATGTGGCAGTGAAGGATTAAGTGGCAAATGACGTGGCAGGAACTGCTGACGTGGTTGATGATGCAGATGCTGCTTTATAGTGCTGACGTGGCAGAGTTAATTATTTTGCCAGCTTCTGTTTCCTTCTTCCCTACCTCCTGTAACTTGTTGTTGCTGGCGACGCGGCGTGGCATGACTGATGAAAGTGAAAATAACTGCAGTCTGTTGAAGGTGGTGGTTGTCACCGGCCGATTCTACTGCTTTTTCGGTTGCTAATGGTTGAGGGCGATGGTACTATGGATGGTGCCCGCTGAAGCTCTATTGTTGGCGCTGAAGAGGATGACACTGGTTGAGGCGCTGCCTTTGCTGGGATGAACCACCAATCGATACTGGCGGTGATAGGTGGGTGGCTGTGTCTGGTGGTTTGTGCTGCTGATTTAGGTGCTGAAGCCGAAGGTCTATTGTAGAGGCACCGCTGAAAATGATTTGGCGTGACTGCAGGTGGCGTGGAGAGTGGCCTGTTGTAGGAAAATCTTACGTCGTGGGTGCTATAAAGAGTTGTCGTGGGTTTTGGTGGTTGTTGGGGGTGCCCGATCTGCCCTCTAGCGAAGGTGGTGTGCTCTGCGGCAGTGGTTTACTAGTGGAGAAGATGAACAGTGTAGATCCGGTTTTTTTTTCGTAATCAAAACAGTAGGTTTTTTTTTAGATCAAACCAGATCTGCCCTCTAGCGAAGGTGGTGTGCTCTGCGGTGGCGGTTTGCTGGTGGAGAAGATGAACAATGTAGATCCGGTTTTTTTTTTCGTAATCAGAACAGTAGGTTTTTTTTAGATCAAACCAGATCTAGGGTTTAACATGTGAATCGTTTAATTGTAAGAACAATTAAAACCCTGGCTCTGATACCAAATTTGATGTGGGACAATAAATAATAAGAATTAAAGCAAGAAAAGAAAAAAGCTTTAGAGAAAGAAGAAAGGTAAAGAAAAGAAGAAAGGGGATTGGAGATATGCAAAGCCTGCAATATTTTCATTAATCATCAAAACTGTCTCACATAATGACAGAGAAACATATAAATAGTAAAACCCTAAAACATCTCACTATTGGGCTCAGCCCATCAAATCAAACTGTTTAACATAAATAATTTCAAATAAATAAAATAACAATGAGACAGGCCCAAATGGACTTAGTCTCCCAACCAAAACGTGACAGGCTAGGTCATCCTACGTCGTCTCTGTCCATATACTTGGTAATTTGTGGAGTGGGTCTGGTGTCCCCACCAAAAACTTTTCTGTATGTGTTTAATTTTTTTATTGATGTGTATTTTGATGTTGTTATCTTATCTTCGATTTTGTGGAGCGTGCATAATTTGTTGAGGTTAAATGACTCAAAACTGTTAAACCGAACTTGGCCCATAGAATTGTTTTATAACAAAAAAATATAACTCGAATTAATTTTTGATAAAAAAAAAATAGAGCTTTTCGTTAATTTTAATCATATATGATGATCTAGTAACATGACATGTTATAATAGATATAACATGAAAACTTGAATGAAAAGCCTATTTTTTTAATTAAAAAAAACAATTTGAGATCCTCAAATAAAAAATAAAAAATAAAAAATAAAAAAACTAGATTTTAAATTTAGAATAATTTTGAGTTATTAAGCTCTAGAAAAAAAATGCATAGATGGATCTCATAGTCTATGTTCGATATTGTGGTTGCTTTTGTGGTTGTGGTTCAAAAAAATAATTTTTAAAAAATAACTTTTTGTGTGGTTGGTAGACTTAAATCATGTGTTTGGTAAAAATTATGGTTAATATTGCTTCTTCATCAAAAACATGTTATTAGTGTTTGGTTGAGATTGTGGTTGGATATGAAATGACCAAATATGACATAAATTTCTTCCATACATGACATTGAACAATTAATACATATTTAAGATTAACTGCTTGTAAATTTAAAAATTCTACAATTCTTCCATCAAACTTGAAGCAATTCTATCACGAACACAATCCATACGCAAAGTCCTGTTGCCTAAGGCACAAAATTAGGAAGACGTTCGAACTCATTAAAAGCAACATCTTGTTAATGTAATTATACAGAGTCATTGATGCAACAACAATCTGAACATGTGACTTATACGGAAACACTAGCATGTTCTGCAAAATTCTTCATTTTTTTCAACACCCTAAAAGTTCGCTCTATTACACATCAAACTGAGGAATGAACTTGGTTGAATAACTCATCCCAACTTCTCGGCTGACCTTGACGATGAAATTCTAGAAGATTATATCTTTCACCTCTGTATGGACCCAGAAATCCATATTCATTTGGATAACTCGAGTCAATAATATAATACTTTCCTATATTCACAAAACAAATTTAAAAACAAAATTATTTTCAACCATGCGACCAAAAATTAATTAAATCAAACTTTGTACAAGTCCTATAGTTCAATCTAAAATACCTTCTGGTGGCTTAGAAAATTTGATATTTGGATTATCAATGGCCTCAAGAAAAATTATTGTGTCATGTGCGCTACCTTCCCATTCAGCCCAAATAAAAGTAAATTGCATGTCAAAACTACATATTGCCATGATGTTCTGCGTCGGTACTTCTTTTCTTCCAATGAATGGTATTTGATTTTCCTGTGACACACAAGCACGCGTATGTGTGTCATCAACTACTCTATACAATTCTAAGAAAATTATAAATTAGTTATTGTAAATTAACTACCAAATGAATTATGTAATGAAACTGGAACGCCCAATATATTCAACCACTGATAGCCTTCAATGCTACCTTAAATTGTGGCATATATCTCGGTTTCATAGTGATTTCCCGCAATGTAGTCGAAAATTCTGGATCAATTGGTTTGATTATTTCAATTGCTAGCAAACACACAAACTTCATAATTTTGTTGAAATACATACTCACAGTTTCACCAGAATATTATATCTTTCTTGGACCTCCCTATTAGAAGCACCCAACACTAAAGTATAAAAAAAAACATGTCAACTTTCTATATAACACTCATCCTTCTTGACAGTTTTAGTCTATATTGTACCTCTAATTCAAAACAAAGACTTTAAAATGTCACTGCATCCATCCTAAATATATTTACACAACGTACCCAATGCCCATTTCAAATTTTGTTCAACCATTAAATTACTATGTTGTACTAAATCATACAAGGCTCTTTATAGATGTATTTATTGTAATACATTGCAAGTGCACCTGTTGTGCACCATACTAGTTTAAGGCTACAATAAATAACAACCTAAAGGCATCCTCAACATTTGCAATAAAAGTTAAGAAAATGTTTGTTGTAAGGTACATAACTACAACTCTTTGATAGCCCATACGTAAGCAGCCAACACAACAAGAACACACTACATATGATAAACACATGGTAGGTCCTCTTGAATATAACAAACTAAAATTAGCAGCAAGTAACATAGACCAAGCTCCACAACAGCAGCAGCTTAATCACGCAATGGAAGAAACAATATAAAAGACAACATCATTAACAGTTTGTCATCTGCAATGACAGTGATGTGTTAACGTGTCTATCACATAAATTCAACAAAAACAAAAGCAAAGCAATTGAAAAAAAAAGTTAACGTACTAAAAATCAGTTATATAGCAAAAGCAAAACGTAACATAATGTTAGGTCTGCATATGAAATGCAAATGAAAATAATATTATGTATATAAATCATGTAGCAAATAAATAAACAAATGAATGCAATATATGCAAAAACAAAATGCAGATTCTAAGAATCAACATGCAATTTACAATTTCTAATGCTCTTAATAATCAATACAATTTTGAGTTAGTGAATCAATTGCAATATTAATTGCTTAAATGTGTATGACATTATTTTGGTTTCACATCAATATCAAGTAATATATAATTGAAGTGCCTTTTAAAGATAGAGATGTACCTTATAGTTTGAGGTTTGATCTCCTCTCAAATATTAGTTTCAATCATTGAAATTTTATTTTTTTAGTGTCAAGTGTTGCCCACATTTCCCTTCTACTTCTAACCATAAAATATTCAGTAGCAAAACAATACAATTCACTCCTGAAAACAACTTCATCTATGGAGTGAAACTCCGCCATAACTTCTTCAATACTACACCATTTATTATCCATAAAACTAGATGTATAGTCACTTCTTGTAGAGATGCTATCAATCAATTTATCTAAGTGTGAAAAAAGTTGTGCTCCCATTCCAGAACCTCTTTTCTTTTTAACACTTTTACTGGAACACAAGGTTGAAGGCCTTTTCTCTTACTACTACTACTAGGGTTGCTAGTACTAATGACACGACCAAAAGATTGATGTCTTCTCCTAAGTGCAGGAGTGTCGACGTAATAAATAACCCAGCAAGACTGGGGTCGAATCACAGGGAGGTTAATTGTATAAATTATAAACAACAATAATACAACAACAATAATAACAATAGTAGTAGTAGTAGTAGTAGTACTAAAAATAGTAATAGTAATAGTAGTAGTAGTAGTAGTAATACCAATAATACTATTAATAATGATAATAATAAAGATGATGAAGAAGAAGAAGTTGATGAGAACTTTGAGATGGAAGATTAACGTAAGGATGAAACAATGATAACAACAAATGTCAAGGTTAGAGGATCCACTAATGCTATTTCAAACAAGTATAGTATAAACTCTTATTATTCAATTGGAAACCACACACAAAGGAGGTTCCAATCAGATTATAAATTGTTAACATGATTACATTAGTTATCTTATTCGAATAATGCTAATACTTGTAAATGTTGTTAGGCATTCATGATTATAACTTATGTTAACAACAAATCAAGTTCCTTTCATAGCTCAGGTGTCGGTTATACCATACAATATGTGCTATGAAAGTGCCAAGTATTTGTTGTACCAAGTGTTATACAACATAAATCTAGATTAACCATTTAACAAGCAAAGTATTAAAAGTGAACAAGATAACAAATATAAAGCATGTTAATATCCAACATTAAGGTCCATGTTAAGTTTATATTATACTTATTCTTACACCATTAGTGTACCCTTTTCACCTTGACATAATTAACTTAGCTAAACATAATGAAAGAAAGAAACATAAATAAACAAGATAAGAGCATAAATGAGAAAGAAGTTAACTAAGTAAAGAAAAGGAAATGAAAGGCATAAACAAGAGATTAATATAAATAAAACTTAAGTATTAAAAGAGAGAGCAAGAGCATGATCTTGATCTAAACACCAAGATGCCTAAATACATGGCAAATGCCTCCTTTTATAGGCCAAAATTTAGAACTATTGATTTGTTGACTAATTGATGAGTGGGTGGCCACATCTTGACTTGGTGACAATTCTTATCTTCTTGTCTGCCAAAAACGTCATTGATAACGTCATAATTTGAACAGACTTAAATCATGAAAGTTCTAGGAAATTGTCTCAGCTTTCCAGGGTAAACAATTGAGATCATTTGGACTTCTAGAACTCGAGATATGGCTGAACACTGAACAATGTCTGGGTTGCAGGACAGATTCGGACTTCTTCGTTGTTGCTACAATTTGGACTTGACAACGGCCTTGTTAAATCTTGGACTTCTTTTGAAAGTTTTAGGCCTATGTCTTATCTTTCCATCCATATAAAGTAGACCTAAATCTAAGATCTACAGCTCCAGATATGACCCGATTACCGAACAATGTTCCAGTTTGGACTACACCAACATCTCTTTTCTAAGTTTGGCCATCTCTTTGTCCTTTCAATTTCAGTACTTCAACTCATCAATCAATTCTTTCATTTATGTGATAGGCCTGCATTTAAGATGAATATTTACCATAAATTAAAGGTATCTTATATTATTAGATATGTTATTATAAAAAATGCTTTAGTTAAAGAGTGATTGATACTTTAAATGCAAAATGATGATATAAAACCTTGATAAAAATGCACTTTTAAGTACTAATCACCCCCCCCAACCAGCTTATTACTAGTCCCTAGTAATCAAAACGTTAAAAAACAATTTGCAAATTCCACAAAGCAAGGCATTCATCATTCAACTTCCATTAATCTATCCAAATAAACAAACTCTCATTAAGTTTATATATCTGCTCAATACCTCTTAACAAGATATTAATAAACCTTCCTTTTTATGTGCTCAATGTATGAAAACATAGATGATGGGGCTTTTATAGGAAGAAAAAATATTTTGTTCTAATGTTTAAGGTTAACGTCCTTGGGTTGGGATTATTATCTTCTTCTTTCTTTCTTTTTTTCTTTCTTTTTTAATATATATACATATAACTTAAAACACAATGCATCCTTAACCCATATAACGAGCTTTCGGCTAATGACTCCCAGACCAGTTGGTCTTAGGGCATTAGGTGTTGAGACACCCCTACGAGCTTAGTAACTCGGGTTACAGATACTGATACGTAGATAGTACAATATTTGATTCCCTTAAGCTTTTCTCCTTAACCCATGTAACAAGCTTTGGGTTAATAGCTCCCAAGTCAGTTGACTTTAGGGTATTAGGTGTTAAAACACCCCTCCAGGCTTAATTGCTTAGGTTAGGGAGGCTACGAAATCAAACTTATCTACGTTTTTATTATCATCATTTTTTTTTTTGTTGTTTTTTTTTTTGCAAATTATAGACTATCCCTATCCCTTAGTTGTTACCTTTAACAAAAGAACATAAATAATGTAATAATCCAATGTTCAATCCACAATCATATGTTAAAGTGTGTGTGTGAAAATGAAGGTTTAAGAATATTTATTAAATGAGTATATGAGTAGAATCAAGTGATAACAATGCGAGAGTTTGTAAACCTGAATATTTCAAGAAGTATTATGATAGACCTTGATAAGACTATTTAATAAGATGCGTCTAAAGAGTCAATAAAATTCCTCCTTACTCTACCATCCTAATAACAGTTTTGTCAAATGGTTTTAATAATAGTAAAAACAGTTAGTAAGTTAGTTTTTTTTTTTAATGTCAACTACTACCCTCTCCTCCCAACCAGAACGAGACATTGTCCTCAATGTCATAAGGTAGAAAGATAGAGTATAGAAGACATCACCTGAAACAGCGAACACTGACAAACCTGAAACACACTTAAGCAAATATAAGAAATAACAACACAAAATAATATGCTATTAATAAAACCAAAAGACATAAGGTTTCACAAACGAAGGCTCAAATCCAATCTAAGCTTTTTACAGCTTTCCTTAGTTGACCAATTTATGCAACTCATGGAGGGATCAATTACAGGGATGAAAGATTGTAGTTGGTCAATTAATTGTTCAGCAGTAGCAGCAGAGATTATGATTTGTCGTGCCGAAGATGTTAGAAATTCATGTTCCACAGCTTGATCAAGAAAAGACAACAAATTATCATAAAAACCATTAACATTGAGCAAACCTATAGGTTTATGGTGAATGTGAAGTTGGGCCCAAGATGAAATATAAAAGATCTCTTCCAATGTGCCCAGACCACCTGGTAAGGTAATGAAGGCGTCAGCATGGTTAAACATTGCATTCATTCGATCAAACATTGTGGAGACCTGTAGTTCCTCTCTAATTTTTTTTCCAATGATGTCCCCTTTTGCTAAAGCTTTGGGGATAACCCCCAAAACTTGACTTCCTCCTAATAATACAGCTATTTGACACACCCCCCATTAACCCAAGGCTGCCTCCTTCATACACTAAATGAATCTTTCTCTCAGCTAATACCTGACCAAGATGATTTGCTGATTCTAAAAACTATTTTTCTTTCCCAAGACTGGATCCACCGAAAACATAAATATTTCTGATGTGATGACTTGAGGAACCTGCCATTTTTACACACTTCTATATTTGTTAAATGTATGGGTTGAGTAGAAATGAAGGGAAGGAAGAGAAGATTTTATAGATGAGAAATTGAAGATGCAATCATACCACTTATATGTAGGCCAGCTGGAGTCTCTCTCTCTCTCTCTCTCTCTCTCTCTTTATTTATTTATTTATTTATTTTGAAAAAGCATGTGTATGTACAGATAGTTGTGATTGTGGCTCACATCTTCCTTTGGTTTTACGTCCAAGAACGGCTTAAACGCTCTCTATGGGTCGGGGATAGGCTTCCCATCCAGTTTTCTTAAAAACTGACAAACAGGGTCTTTTATAGTTAGATTCCCAATACTAAGGCGATCATGTTCTTTATGGAATTGTGGCTATAAATCATGAATTGCACAATGCACATCTCCACTAGGATGCATCTCAAGGGTTAATAGAAGATTATCTAAAGACCCCTTACTCAGGCCATCCTTAATGAATTGTATTTTATCTTCACGGTTTATAGATATCATTCCTAAAAAATGACATGTTGCATTACAAGTTGGCACATCGGTGACAGACTTTCAGTCGTTTTGCACGACGTTTCTTTACAAAAGTGCTTTTACCTATTCCAAGCATGTGTGAAATGAAAGAATTGGAAGACTCACCTGATAATCGGACCTTTGCTTCAATTAGCCAGCGAATATCTTCAGGAATTCCATGATTCATTAACAACTTCAATCTTGCACATCTAGCACGGTAAATTTTTATAATCGCATTCTAAGGCAGAGCAGGAAAGTACTTTTTTAATTTTTCAAGAGTGGTGTCCATTTTCAAATGAGAATTAGAGAAGAGATTCAAAGAAAGGAGAAAGAGCAAAGAATTGCACAAATATATACAGATATAAGTTATTATGGGAAACTGAAAGAACCGGCTGAAGTCACGGAGTACCATTATCCGCCATTTGACTGGGGTGAGAGAGACTAGCAAAACAAAATTCACACCAAAACGAAACACAAAACAATGTGAGAAAAAGAATCATTCTTTATATACAGGATCACTCAATTCAATAGAGTCATTTTCAACTGAAAAATTATCAAAGTAAACTTTCAAATGATGTCCATTTACCTTGAAAACATTGTCATTCTTTGGATTCTCGATATCATAGGCCCCATATGGATACACATATTTCATAATAAAAGGACCGCTCCATCTTGATCTTAGCTTTCCAGGAAATAAATGGAGTCGAGAATTATAAAGCAAAACTTTTTGACCAACATCAAATGTTTTTCTCAAGATTCTCTTGTCATGAAATTCTTTGATTCTTGCTTTATGAATTTTAGAATTCTCATATGCATCATTTCTTATTTCCTCAAGCTCATTTATTTGTAACTTACGCAACTGACTAGCAGCATCAAGGTTTGAATTGAAAGCTTTAATAGCCCAATAAGTTTTATGTTCAAGTTCCACAGGCAAGTAACAAGGTTTTCCATAGACTAGTCTATAAGGTGACATGCCTAATGATGTTTTATAAGTAGTTCGATAAGCCCAAAGTGCATCATTAAGTCTTAAAGACCAATCTTTCCTATTAGGGTTCACTGTTTTTTCCAAGATTTGTTTGATCTCCCTATTAGCAAGCTCTACTTGTCCACTTGTTTGAGGGTGATAAGGGGTGACAACTTTATGTGTGATTTCATATTTCTTCATTAAAGACTCAAATGACTTGTTGCAGAAATGTGTTCCACCATCACTTATCATGGCTCGAGGGATTCCAAATCGACTCAAAATATTTTCTTTCAAGAACTTTATCACTGTTTTGTGGTCATTGTTTCGACTTGGAATTGCCTCTATCCATTTTAAAACATAATCTACTACGACTAATATGTACAAGAAACCAAATGATAGAGGAAATGGACCCATGAAATCTATACCCCAACAGTCAAAGATCTCAATGACAAGAATAGGATTTAAAAGCATCATGTGATGTTTTGAAATAGATCCCAACTTTTGACAATCTTCACAAGTCTTGCAGAATGCATGTGAGTCCTTGAACATGGTGGGCCAGTAAAATCCACTTTGTAAGATTTTTGCAGTGGTCTTTCTTGATGAGAAATGACCCCCACATGCCTTAGAATGACAAATTTAATGACACTACTTACCTCATTGTCAGGAATGCATCTTCGAAATATTTGATCAGGACAATATTTGAATAAATAAGGGTCATCCCAATAAAAGTTCTTTACTTCGTTCAAGAACTTTCTTTTGTCTTGGGTACTCTAATGAGCCGCCAATTGTCCTGAAACAAGAAAATTAACAATATTAGCATACCAAGGCATTGTAGAGACAGAAAATAAAGATTCGTCAGGAAAGTAGTCATCGATTGGTGTGATGTCAGATCTCGAATCTGTTGTTAATCTTAACAAGTGATCTGCGATAACATTTTCGGTGTCTTTTTTGTCTTTGATTGTGATATCAAATTCTTGAAGTAACAAAATCCATCGAACTAATCTAGCCTTATAATCTTTCTTAGAAAGAAGATATTTCAATGCTGCATGATCACTAAAAACAACAACAGGTGAGCCAACAAGATAAGACCTGAATTTTCACATGCAAATACTATTGCAAGTAATTCTTTTTTAGTGGTGGTGTAATTCATTTGAGCACTATTTAAAGTTTTACTTGCATAGTAAATCACATAAGGTTTCTTATCTTTTCTTTGTCCCAAGACAGCACCCACGGTATAATCACTAGCGTCACACATTATTTCAAAAGGTAATGACCAATCAGGAGGTTGAATGATAGGAGCAGAAGTAAGCAAGTTTTTAAGTTTAACAAAAGCTTCTTCACAATGTTCAGTCCATTCAAAAATATTATCCTTTGTTAGAAGGTTGCTCAAGGGCTTAGATATCACACTAAAATCTTTGATGAACCTTCTATAAAAACCAATATGTCCTAAGAATGATCTAACATATTTAACAGATTTTGGTATTGGCAAGTTAGCAATTAACTCGATTTTAGATTTGCCAACCTCAATTCCTTTTGATGAAACAATGTGACCAAGTACAATGCCGTTTGTTACCATAAAGTGACATTTTTCCCAATTCAGTACAAGATTCTTCTCTTCACACCTGCTCAAAACATTTTCTAAGTTAGTCAAACAATCATCAAATGAATCGCCAAAAACAGAAAAATCATCCATAAAAATTTCAAGAAAATGTTCAACCATATCACTAAATATACTGAGCATGCATATTTGAAACATGGCTGGTGCATTACATAATCCAAAAGGCATCCTTCGATATACAAAAGTACCAAATGGACATGTGAAAGTAGTCTTCTCTTGATCTTCCAATGCAATTTCAATTTGGTTATAACCTGAATAGCCATCTAGGAAACAATAAAATTCATGACCTGCAACTCTTTCTAGGATTTGATCTATGAAAGGTAAAGGAAAATGTTCTTTTCTAGTAATTGAATTAAGTTTCCTATAGTTAATGCACATGTGCCAACCAGTAATAGTCCTAGTTGGAATTAACTTATTTTTCTCATTTGTTATCACAATGACTCCAAACTTTTTGGGTACAACTTGGGTAGGATTTACCCATTTGCTGTCAGAAATAGGATAAATGATTCCATTATCTAGAAGCTTAATGACTTCATTTTTCACTACTTCTTTCATATTAGGATTAAGCCTTCGTTGCATTTCTCTAGAGGATTTAGCATTTTCCTCCAAATAAATCCTGTGTGTGCAAATCAAAGGACTAATTCCTTTTATGTCAGCTATGGTCCATCCTAATGCATTTTTGTGTATTTTCAAAGGTTGTAATAACTTACCTTCTTGATGTGCATTAAGTTTGGAAGAGATTATTACCGGAAAAGTTTCATTTTCTTCCAAAAATGAGTATTTGAGATTGAATGGTAACGATTTCAAATCCGGTTTTGGTGGTTGAACACTTGAAGGTATGGACTCAATTGATCGTGGTGGCAATTCCTCAATTTTCGATCTCCAACTATTTGCCTTTGATTCTTCCTGAAAATAAACCATTTGCAAATCATCATATTCATCAATCTCAATTTCACTGGAAGTGGTTTGAAATTGGTCATGAACTAATTTTTTAGTAAAGTCCACTTCCTGTAAATCATTATCATCTTCAGGTTGCTTGTAAATGTTGAAAATATTCATCTCCAATGTCATGTTTCCAAAAGATAGCTTCATCAGTCCATTCCTATAATTAATCAATGCATTAGAAGTTGCAAGAAATGGACGTCCTAAAATAACAGGAAATGAATTACATGCTTGAACAGGTTGTGTATCCAAGACAATAAAATCCAAAGGATAAATGAATTTATCGACTTGTACTAACACATCTTCAACTATTCCCTCTAGGCACTTTTATAGATCTATCGGCAAGTAAAAGAGTCACAGAAGTTGGTTTTAACTCAACTAGATTGAGACTTTGAAAAACTGAATATGGAAGTAAATTCACATTAGCTCCAAGTTCAAGTAAGGCTCTTTCAATTTTATGTTCTCCAATAAAGCAAGAAATTATAGGACAACTGGGGTCTTTATATTTCAATGCATTATTGTTCTGAAGAATGACACTTACTTGTTTGGCTAAAAAGGCTTTCTTTTTCACATTCAGTTTTCTCTTTACAGTGCACAGATCTTTCAAAAATATAGCATAAGAAGGAACTTGTTTAATAGCATCCAACAAAGGTATATTGATCCTTACCTGTTTGAAAGTTTCAAAGATTTCAGAGTTGTGATTGACTTTCCTTTGTTTGGTCATGGCATGAGGAAATGGAAGTGCTGGCGAAGAATCAGTCTTTTCTTTACAATGTTCAGATTCAACCCCTTCCTTACCCTCAAAGATTGACTCATCATCTTTCTCACAAGGTTCAAGAATGGGTTTTTCAATAACTTTACCACTGTGAAGAGTGATGATTGATTTGGCTTGATCCATGTGTTGGCTTTCAGAACTACTTGCATTCACATTGTATTGCCCCTTGGGATTTTGTTGTGGTTGAGATGGAAACTTACCTTTCTCTTGGAAACTGATAGCAGATGTCAATTTTGCAAGAGTATCTTTAAAATCTGTCATGCTTTGAGCAAGTTGAGTGTTGATTGTCTCTTGCTTTTCAATGAATGCATGCAATGTTTCCTCAATATTTCTTCTAGGAGGTGGAGCATAAGGAGGTGCATATCCATGAGAATTTTGGAAATTATGGTGTGCTTGAAACGGTGGCTGTGAAGTTTGTGCATTATTGTTATCACTCTTCCAATTGAAATTTGGGTGATTTCTCCAACCAGGGTTGTATGTTTACGAGTATGGGTTATGATTGGTCTTTTGAAAACTATTTAAAGCATGGGCTTGTTCATGGAGACATTCCTTAAAAGAAGGCAAAGTTGGACAGTCATTGGTTGAATGTTCATCGGTTTCACAGATTTGACACACAATGTCTTGAACAGATTTTAGTTGACCACTCTTTTTTAATTCTAGTGCCTCGACTTTTTTAGCTAAAGATGCAAACTTGGCTTGGAGGTCATGATCTTCCCTAAGGTTGTGCATGCCTCCACTAGATGTATGAGGTTGGGTTTTACTTGGTGCCTTATAAGTGCCTGTAGTGTCCTAATTTTGTGCATTTTCAGCTAGCAAGTCTAGGTACTCCGTTGCTTCATTGGGTTTTTATCCTCAAAAGTTCCATTGCACATCAATTCAACCATTTGTCTATCTCTAGGAGTTAACCCTTTATAAAATGTGAAACCAATCTCCATGTTTCAAAACCATGATGAGGGCAAGTATTAAGCAAGTTTCAATACCTATCCCAACATTGGTAAAATGTTTCTCTTGGTTTTTGAGTGAAAGTGATGATTTGTCTTTTGAAAGAGTTTGTTCTGTGAAACGGAAAAAACTTCTTTAAAAATTATTATTGCATTTCATCCCAAGCACGAATGGATCCAGATCATCTAGGTCTCAAATTTTGTAGCCATGTTTTAGCTTTATCTTTTAATGAAAAAAAGAAAAAGCTTTAATCTAATGGTGTTCATGCTACAATTTGAGTCATTATAGGTGTTACAGACCTCCTTAAATTCCTTTAAATGCAAGTATGGATTTTCTAAATCTAAGCTATGAAAAGAAGGTAAAAGTTGAATAATGCCTGGCTTAAAATTAAAATGAGATGCATCAGAGGGAAAAATTATGCATGAGGGTGCACTTGTTCTTGTGGGGTTCATGTGGTCTCTAAGTGTTCTAACTCGAATATTCTCATTATTCTCATTATGAAGCGATTGGTTATCTTCTTTGGCCATATTTTCTGAAAATCATGAGGATACCCTACAAAGTCTACCACTTGATGTGCGTGACCAGACTCTCATGCACGTGTAAAAAGAAAATAAAAAGAAGAAGAAAACAAAACAAAAAATAAACAAAGTTAAATACAAGAAAAGTGAAAAGAGAGAATAAAATAAATACTATAATTTGTACAAGAATTTACCTCCCCGGCAACGGGGTCAAAAATTTGACACGACCAAAAGATTGATGTTTTCTCCCAAGTGCAGGAGTGTCGAAGTAATAAATAACCCGGCAAGACCGGAGTCGAACCATAGGGAGGTTAATTGTATAAATTATAAACAACAATAATACAACAACAATAGTAACAATAATAACAATAATAATAATAATAATAATAGTAATAGTAGTAGTAGTAGTAGTAGTAATAGTAATAGTAATAATAGTAATAATAATAATAATAATAATACCAATAATACTATTAATAATGATAATAATAAAGATGAAGAAGAAGAAGAAGTTGATGAGAACTTTGAGATGGAAGATTAATGTAAGGATGAAACAATGATAACAACAAATGTCAAGGTTAGAGGATTCACTAATGCTATTTCAAACAAGTATAGTATAAACTCTTATTATTCAATTGGAAACCACACACAAAGGAGGTTCCAATCAGATTATAAATTGTTAACATGATTACATTAGTTATCTTATTCGAATAATGCTAATACTTGTAAATGTTGTTAGGCATTCATGATTATAACTTATGTTAACAACAAATCAAGTTCCTTTCATAGCTCAGGTGTCGGTTATACCATACAATATGTGCTATGAAAGTGCCAAGTATTTGTTGTACCAAGTGTTATACAACATAAATCTAGATTAACCATTTAACAAGCAAAGTATTAAAAGTGAACAAGATAACAAATATAAAGCATGTTAATATCCAACATTAAGGTCCATGTTAAGTTTATATTATACTTATTCTTACACCATTAGTGTACCCTTTTCACCTTGACATAATTAACTTAGCTAAACATAATGAAAGAAAGAAACATAAATAAACAAGATAAGAGCATAAATGAGAAAGAAGTTAACTAAGTAAAGAAAAGGAAATGAAAGGCATAAACAAGAGATTAATATAAATAAAACTTAAGTATTAAAAGAGAGAGCAAGAGCATGATCTTGATCTAAACACCAAGATGCCTAAATACATGGCAAATGCCTCCTTTTATAGGCCAAAATTTAGAACTATTGATTTGTTGACTAATTGATGAGTGGGTGGCCACATCTTGACTTGGTGACAATTCTTATCTTCTTGTCTGCCAAAAACGTCATTGATAACGTCATAATTTGAACAGACTTAAATCATGAAAGTTCTAGGAAATTGTCTCAGCTTTCCAGGGTAAACAATTGAGATCATTTGGACTTCTAGAACTCGAGATATAGGCTGAACACTGAACAATGTCTGGGTTGCAGGACAGATTCGGACTTCTTCGTTGTTGCTACAATTTGGACTTGACAACGGCCTTGTTAAATCTTGGACTTCTTTTGAAAGTTGTAGGCCTATGTCTTACCTTTCCATCCATATAAAGTAGACCTAAATCTGAGATCTACAGCTCCAGATATGACCCGATTACCGAATAATGTTCCAGTTTGGACTACACCAACATCTCTTTTCTAAGTTTGGTAATCTCTTTGTCCTTTAAATTTCAATACTTCAACTCATCAATCAATTCTTTCATTTATGTGATAGGCCTGCATATAAGATGAACATTTACCATAAATTAAAGGTATCTTATATTATTAGATATGTTATTATAAAAAATGCTTTAGTTAAGGAGTTATTGATACTTCAAGTGCAAAATGATGATATAAAACCTTGATAAAAATGCATTTTTAAGTACTAATCAACTAACACTTACATTGACACCAGCAATCATATTGCTGACATCCTCAACAAAGTTTGGTATACTATATTCCTTAGAATCTTCAATACCCTCCTCTAGGTTAACATCATCATTGAATGTATTTACGGTCCCATATACAATACAAATTGGGTATGGATATCAAAATAGAGGGAACTAGAAAGTTGATACTAAAAAGAAATATATTATTAAAACGTTGCATTGTGATCATTCTTCATAGTTTAAGATTATTGATGCTTATTCTAATATGAATCATAACATGTGTTAAATGCTCGTCGTTATTATCTTATAGTAGCCTGGATATTTTTCACTTCCATCCTTATTAAATACAATTTGTTTTGCTTATGGATGCCTTATTTAGTATTGCTAGCAATCTTGTTACTATTTGATCTATTTCCAAGTTAAGGATGTCAAATGGGACTAAAAACTTGAAGGTTACAGTATGGAATCAAGGTTGGTTGAGTTCTTTACTGATGAGTTTAGTAAACAGGTTGAGAATGGCTTTAATCTTTTAGAAGCACCATAACACATGAGAAGTTTGAAAAGCTATGTGGAGACTTGTGGGATGGATCTCTTTACCCATAAATAATGATTCGAAACATTCTCGTCTTATGAAAACTAAACCCTAAAAATAAATTTTGTTTAAATTCATGAACCTTAAGAATAATATTTGAAAAAAATATTGTTCAATTTGTTTAATTTTGAATGTGTTTTTTGATATAGAATTTTGGATATTTTTTTCTTGGATTTTAGATGTGTTTTTTCTTAAATTCTGGATATGTATTTGCTTAAATAAAAAAGAGTGTGTTTAATGATAGTTCTAGAGTTTGTTTACTAAAAATTTAGATGAGAAGTATGCTGGAAATTTTGGGGTAATTATGGCTAGAAATGGTGTTGAAAGTGGAATAATTTTTGTTAAAAACATGTTTTGATGGCATTATTGTTATTATGAATCATGAATAATATTTTTGTTATTTTGAAACATAGAGGCTCTTTAGTCATTGAATTAAATATAATTACAATCCTATAAATAATTGCATTTTTTTTATAATTTTTTTAGCGCACTAGCTTGAGGATGTAAGTTGTTACTAACATATAAATTCTAGGGTGTAAAGTATAATTTTTAAAAATATAAAAGCAAAGTGAAAATATGATCAAACTAGAGAAGGTTTTTTTGTAATTATCTCAATTTTTCCCATTAGAAAACATGTTAGAAATACTTGAACATTTTTTTGTTTAAAAAATTAAACTAACCTACTATATGGCATGCGTCAGTGATTTAGTTATACTAAAAACAAAATGTCAGTTTTATTATTTATATAAATAGTGAAACATGTTAATATACTTTTTAAATTGTTCAATACCAATATCATGTCATAGCTTGAGTGCTTGGTGTGGGTTGGCTAATCTGAGGTTGTGGGTCCGAGAGTTAGGGCAGGTAATGTTTGTTGCCACATGACAAACAACATGTCATTTCTTACAATTATTTAATACATATATATATATATATATATATATATATATGAAGGGATGAAGTTTATCCCCAATAAAAAGAAAAAAAAATAAACTCAGGCCCACTTGCTTGAGTTTTTTATAATAGGGCCATAGTTATTGTTTTCATTGGGCCTTTAGGTTATTTTAACCCTTTTTTATCTTTTGATTTTTTTTTTAAATTCCACCCTTTGGGTTGTTCCCCCTTTTATATTTTTTTTCTTTCAATTTTATTATTTGATATGAGATTTTTATTTAATTTTATCATTTAATATTTGATTGATGATAAATCGATCTTGTATTTTCTATCATATGGTAAAATTAAATAAAAAACTAACTCGAATTAGTAAAATTCATAATTTGAATCATGAGTTTGACATATTGACTAGGATTAACCTAGCTTGTTTCTTTTTTTAAAAAAAAAAAAAAGTTGTCAAGTCAACAAGATCATATTGGAAAAACTCTCACACAATTTATATATAAATCCAAGTTAGATAAAGAATTGAGTCGGAGAATATTGGAAAATTATAAAGTAATAAAACCAAATGATTCACAGATTCTCCTCTTTCTATTTTTTCCCATGTCTAAAATTTTAGGAGATAGTCGGTGAATATCACGAGACTTTTTGATGAGACCTCTTTTTTTTTAACATAAAAAAAGAGAAAAATTTAGTGTTAGTCAAAATCCTATGCTCATAGCTTATATTTTCCAAGTTTTAATTTAGCAAATTGATTCTCGTTAAAAACCCAAGGTCCATTGAATGAATATAAAATCAAATTCATAAAAATAATACTCAGCATCCAAACTAGCTAATGTATTATTATTATTATTAGCTAGTTTTGAGTTTGATATATTAAAATTAATCTATCTCGATATTCCATCTAAAGCAAATTATAAATTAGAATTGACTGGAGTTAACATAATCTATTTTAGAAATAACATTTTAACATGATCGAAGGCCTTAAAAGGTATTTGATGGCAAAGTATCATTGATTGCCTATTCATCTTTAGATATTAGGGGTTATCATTTTCAGTTCGATCTAGTTTTCATCTAAAAAAATAACCAAACCAATTTATTATTTATTCATTTTTAAATCAGAACTGAAACTGGATCAAACCGATCAATTTCGGTTCGGTTCGGTTAATTGAAAGGAAAAACAAAAAAAAAACCGATTTCATCTTGGTTAGGCATATCGAGCAGGTTTTTCTAAAATAATTCTCACAACATCCATGACAGTAGTTGCAACATGAGCATACTATGACAAACCAACAACCTTGAAAATAAATATGGGAAATGAATATATAATAGATCTATAGAAATCAAAAGAAAAATTAGTAATTGCTTTGAGCAATCTGATAAGTCTCTCTTGTTAAGATGAATCTCTAAGAACTCATGCATCTAACAGTGAGTGACTATATATGTCAGTTTGATTTTAAAAAAGGGACAAAAAGATTAAGAAATGAAGATTGAAGAGAAGGGGGGCTCCAGAGCTGCTGTTTGATTGTTTAATCCATGGGTTCTGTCAGCTGTGCTTAAAGAGAGGGACAAAAAGATTGAGAGATGAGAAATGAGGATTGAATAAGTGCAACTTCTCTGTCTGGTTTGTTCACCATATCTACTTTGGTTAAGAGATGAGAGATGAAAATTAGGGGGGGGGGTTAAAGCCTTAAAGAAAGGGATCTCTCCATAGCGGCGGCTACGGTTTAGAAAGTAGATGGGGAAAGCTGGAAAGATAGGTATTTATAGTACCACTGATTTTTTTTATTTTTATTTGAACCGGTTCGATTCAGTTTATTCAGTTTCAGCTTTTTAAAACTGAAATCGAACCGAACCGACTTGTTTTTTAAATTTTCTAATCGGTTTTTTTTCACGATTCGGTTTTTTCGGTTGTTTTTTTTCCGATTTTCTCAGTTTAATCAGTTTTTTGGTTTTTTTGCTCACCTCTATTGGATATTATATACAATACTATTGTTATATTTTTCAAGAAAAAACATATTTGCCTTTAAATTATCATATCTATTTCAATTGAGTCCTCCCATCCTATCAATTGTTCTAGTTGATTATCTCAATTCTCAATTCAGATTTTGTTCAATGAATCCCCTTAATGATTTAAATTTACCTGTGAGGGCACTTTTCTAGCCAAATTTTGTCAAGTTTGTAGATTTCTTCTTCTTCTTCTTCTTTTTAGCTATTCGAAATTCATGTGTAGGATTTTGAGACTCCATGCAAACTCTCAAATGCATCTCTTTATTATAAGAAATTTGCATAAAAAGCCTAAAGTTTAAGCCAATATTTTGCCTTTAAGAGATAACTTGCGTGCCTGTTTAACAAATCATGAACTCTAAATTACAATACGAGGCTGATTGATCAAGATCTGAATTGGTGAAGGATCTAATTGATATAATCGATAATTTATAGGCAAAATCGTACCTTGTAGAACAATTTTCTTTTCTTTTCTTTTCTTTTTGAAAAAAAGACTAGCATCTAGCAAATGAATCATCCATTGCACCCCCTCGTATGCCTCGTCCCACCAAGAACAAATGATATATATATTCTATTTTGGAGTCAAAGTCCATGATATGAAAAGGATAAAAGTTATTTTGCTACGGCCCCTATTGCCAATAGCCATCAAATGGCATCAACCACACATGTAAGGGATCCCAAAGGATGTTGATTCATGCTCTGGTCACCTTAGAGCTTGAGCTAGTTCGGATTAAAAAATAAAATAATAAAAAACTTGACCGACTTAGGCTATGTTTGTTTCTCGAAAAATAGTTTTCGGGAAATCACTTTCCAAGCTTTCCTGTGTTTGTTTGCCATTAGAAAAGTTGGTCAACGAAAAACACTTTTCAGTCAAAGAAAAATTTGGCTTGATTTCCAGGAAAGTGTTTTTCTGGAAAATTTGGGCGGAAACACTTTCCGAAAGTTGTGAAAAATTTAGAAATGGCATATTATTTGCTGATTATATCAAATTTGGTCCTCAAACTTTTGATTGCTATATATATTTTGTTTTGAATATTTATTTTTCAATTTCATCTCTTAAAATTTAATTTTTATATTAACTTTGGTCCTCATTTTTATAATTGTTATTTGTTTTTTCCTTATTATTTTTTTATTGAAATTTTTTATCTATCAAATTTGATTCTCATTCTTTTGATTGTTACTTATTTTATTTGAAATAATTTATAAAATATTAATTATTATTATTTTAATTTCTTCATCTTTTATTTTTTTTATTTTTTAGATTTGATCTCTATTATTTTGATTATTATTTATTTCATTTGAGATAATTTATGAAATTATATTTTTTTTCAATTTCATTCTCATTCAACTTTTTAATTGTTTCTCATTATTTTAATAAACTTTTAAAAATAAAACATTAATAAGTTATTTTCCAGCTCATTTTCCATGACATAACCAAACACTGGAAAGTGTTTTCCAATTTATTTTTCATTACACTATCAAACATCAGAAAATAATTCACTTTCCCGGAATTCACTTTATAAAAGGGAACTACTTTTCAGCAAACAAACGAGACCTTAAATAATTTGGTGATCCAAGCTCTGGTCTTAGAACAAAAATCTCGTAACATATGATATAGATTTTATTTATGAATCGAGTTTTATATGGATTTTTTTATACATTGGTTGAAATTAAATTACATTTTATGTAGTATTTTCTTAGGAATTTAAACAATATAAACCCATTATTTTTCACAAATTCAAATAATGGGTTTTAATTATTTATCATATTTTCTACCATTTAATAATAATATATAACACAAAATCGACATTAATAATAACAAAGTAAACATAAATCTCTATTAAAGTTGCCGTCTTTTATATATATATATATATATATATATATATATATATATATATAAACTTCTTTTCTTTATGCATTTTATTTTAAATTACTTACCTAGGGTTTCAAAAATTAGATTATTAGATATCGTTTCTTTCTCGATCCCACTCCCTCTCAAAATCTCGTCTCTTTTTGGAATTTTATTGATATCCATTGATCTACCTCTCTAGGGTTTCTGTTAATTTGCCCCAATTTCCACTCCCATTGTGCATAGATTTCAAAATCCCCAATTCAAAGCTCCTTTAGAGCTTCATTCTTGGTGACTCTCTTCTCATTAATTTTCACAATTAGGGTTATTTCCGTACAATTGAGTTTGTTTAGTTAAGTACTGAACCGGGTTGTTGCTATTTTGTGGTGTAATTTGTTTTTGCTTTGCGGTGAATAAACTCAAGTTGGTTAAGTTACAAATTTTGTACCTTTCATGTTTTTTTGGTGAATTTTGGTATTTATTGAAGTGGGCTGGGATTATTTTGTGATTTGAGAATGGAATCTGTGAGAGAAGCTGGTGGTGGAGTTACTGGTACAGTGTTAATGAGGTTTGTCTGGACTCATGGAGGTCGAAATGTATTTCTCAGTGGTTCTTTTAATAGGTGATGATACTCAATTTTAAACTTTATTTGTCTGAGGTTAATTGTTTTAGGGGGAACCCAATTTTTTAGACAGTGTACTGATTGCTTGGCTTTTGTGAAGATGGGGTGAACTTATACCTATGTCGCCAGTTGAAGGTTGCCCTAACGTATTTCAGGCGATTTATGATATTACACCTGGTAATCATCAGGTGCGTTGGTTTTGTTGTGGTTTGATCAATTTGAATTGTTGTACGTGTAGTTCAATTTGATCTATTTTAAGAAATGTTAAGCAATTATTGTAGGATGCCCTAGTGTGGTCAAAGATATGTTCATACTTGTGACGTGCTTCTTGAGTTATTACACTCAGAGTGAGATTGCTGAAAAAAGAAAAGAAGAAAGAATAAGTCCTGGATAGCACATAACTTCTTACGAATTTCATTAGCACTGAAATCCCCTTGAATGCTATTTAGACGGGAGGTATTTGCTGTATACAATAACTATCATTAGCTTATCTTGAAATGAAAAGGTCTTTTTTTTCAAAGTTTGCTTGTGGAAGTGCTCTGGAATAGGTTGGATTCAAGTGATGATAGAAAGATTAAAACTTGGCTAAAAAATGCTAGTATGAATATGTTCCGTGTCCTCGAACGGCTCTGTCTGCACGGATATATATATATATATATATATATATATATATATATATATATATATATATATATGGATATTGCACTTCATTTGTTTATATTTACATGCAGTACAAGTTTTGTGTTGATGGAGAATGGCGACATGATGAACTCCAACCTCACTCAACAACCGAATATGGGATAGTAAATATTGTCCAGTTTAACATGGAAGCCAATTATAATCCAGAGATGATTCCAGGATCTAGCATGGAATTGGATAACGAGGCCTTTACCCGTTTGGTGAGATACATTCTACTTTGGTCATCATGACTGCTGGAAATTGTTTTCTGTTTCATGAATGTTATTTTGGTCATTCAGAAATGAAATTAAGATTCGTTCTCACTGACTGCCAATTATTTGCAATCTAAAGATCATGGATCTGGGGCCTTTTGTGCATCATTTGAAAAATTCCAGTGTCCTTGTACGATAACATTTGGTTTTGTGTTGCTTATATTTACTTAGCAGTGTCATCTCGTCTCACCGTTCCGTTACAAAATTCTAGTTTTCACCAATATATCACCCTTTTACAAGTTATGGAATGTAATGAGGTTTTCATTTACAATCCAGGTCAGCGTATCAGATGGCACATTGACTGGTGGAGTGCCAAGCATATCAGAGGCTGACTTACAGGTCTCTCGTCACCGGATTTCTGTATTTCTGACTACACACACTGCATATGAGTTACTTCCCCAGTCAGGCAAGGTTTGGATCCTTTACCAATGGTCTTCATTGTGGCACTCATTTTTTTATGTTTACTTGGATTTGAAGTGAGTAAATTTGTGTTCGCCTAATTTAGAATATGTAACTTACAGGTAGTTGCCTTGGATGTTGATTTACCAGTAAAGCAAGCCTTTCACATTTTGTTTGAACAGGTATCTAATCTGTTTTTTTATGCATTTACTTGTTGCCGGTATCTTGGACAGCTGAACTTCTAGTTACATATTCTTCTTCTTTTTTGGTTATGCAACATTTAAAAGATTCTATATAAATGATTGAAGAAAAACTGTATTCTTTGCTTTTCAGTGAATATCTCTTTTGATTTTTGGAGAAGAGTTAAGTATGTGTTTAAAGAAAACTCGAATACTTATCAATTGCATGCCTTAGTGATGGAAGGCATAATTGGCATGTTTCAGTTATTGCTTTGATGATTCAGTTCATTCTGTAATATGCCTTTTGGTTTTGAGTGTGACCATTGCTTCATCTTTTGAACTGGGTACGTAATTTTTCTTGCTACTTCCATTGAGACTTGTTTTGATAGGATATCTAACTAGATCATCATTAGAATGACTTGAATCCATGAGCAGATCGATAAGGTTTTGACTATAGCACACCTTCCATGCTTATGAGTTGTGTGATAAAACCTTGCTCTTTCTTAATTTACTACATCACAGAAATTCTAGCCTAAAGAACCTAGCCTCAGACTCGCTCGCTTCCCCCATGAGAATGATGTCATCTGCTTACTATCCTTGGTTGATTGCTTGAACATTTGGGGCTTTTTCACACTTGTTGATTGCCCTAGTCTTAGACCACAGATACTTGCTTACTTCACCACCCACAGTCCTCTCTGTCCAGTAGCATGGATATATATGTCCTCAAGCAATAGAGATCCCATTATTTATGATATTTCTAAAGGGATTTATCAACCTGAAATAACAATAGCCAAAGTTACTTGGTTTCTTTCATGTTCTCCTTGTCAAGTGGAAAGTCAGCCATCTCTGGTATTGTACCCAGATTGCTGGCTTCAGAGTATTGACTCCTGTGGTCTTCTTATGATTCCTCTTCTATAAAACCAATTTCCCTAATTAGATCCTTCTTTGTGGGTAAGATATTGAGCACTGGAGCAGGAAAAAGACATAGCTTACTCAGCAAGATACAAATGTCAACAATTACACAAAAGTAGCTGCGGCTGTGATTACTTCAGTTTCCATAGATGAGAACTGTAAGGAGGAGTTAATTTCATACTTGTGCTGTTTTGCAATGCAATGAACTTACCAATCGAAAAGGACAAAAGTAAATAGAAAGTGGTGCTGCACATGTACTAAAGTGAATAGTCAGTTTCAAGCTGGCTTAAGTCCTGACTGCAGGCTTAGTCTGTTCCATGATCTGAGCTTTGTCCGCTTATTATTTACAATCGCTGGTCGTCTTGCATATTTGCTTGTTGATGATCAAGAGCTTTGATATGTATGCCTTCTAAGTTAGCTGTTTCCAGGGAATCTCTATGGCTCCTCTTTGGGACTTCTCTAGGGGCCAGTTCGTTGGAGTGCTTAGTGCCTTGGACTTCATATTGATATTGAGAGAGGTAAGCACATGTAAAAAATCAAGTCTTCTTTCAACAGTGAGTCTTCTAAACACAAATATTTATTTGTCCATTGATTTTAGTGCTCAAATTTATATGCATCGGAGATGGACTAAGATAAAAGATGCAACAGCACAAGGTTCATTTTCTTTAAGGGAAAAGTAAATAAATTGTATCCAGCTTTGTTTACAATGTGGCATAATATCCACCTGTTTTCTGTGAGGATTAACCCCAACATTCAGAGTTAGGTTTTGATTCGGGGGAAAGAACCCAAATGCAATTGATGGATTTTTGGATATTCATGGATATTGGGAGAAATTTTACATTATTTCTATGAATAGACTTGAAAAATTTGTGTGGATAATATACCCTTCTTGATAAGAAGTCTTTGTTGATAGAAATATACTGTTTGTATGTCTTTATAATGCTGCTGATTACTTCTACTTGCAGCTCGGAAATAATGGGTCAAATTTGACAGAGGAAGAACTTGATACACACACCATATCTGCTTGGAAAGAGGGGAAAGCATATCTGGAAAGACAAATAGATGGACATGTGTGGCCTCTACCTAGACATCTCATACATGTAAGTGATATCTCATGCATGTTTATATCTGTAGCACATAAATGAACCACTAATCTGTTTTTCATCATTCATGCATGAAGTGCAAGTGTGATTATTCTCGGTGCTTCATTTTTTGGTCTGCATTTGTGTATCTTGATTTACAACATCCAACAACACACCCCCCCCCCCCCCCCCCCCCCCTCCCCCCCCCCCCCCGGTCTCCCTCCCTCCCTCCATATATATATATATATATGGCTCCTGTCTATTGATCTGGATTTTGGCTAATGTGCAGGCTGGGCCATATGACAACTTGAAAGAGGTTGCTTTGAGAATATTGCAGTATAAGGTGGCTACAGTTCCTGTTATCCACTCATCATCAGAAGACATTTCATTTCCTCAGCTACTGCATCTTGCCTCGCTTTCTGGAATACTGAAATGTAAGGCTCGTTGGTTAGCTTGCTAAGCAGTGACGCATACTTTATTACTAACCATGGATATTAATTTCCAGGTATTTGCAGGTACTTTAGACATTGTTCTAGCACGTTGCCTATACTCCAACTACCAATTGGTGCAATACCAGTGGGTTCATGGGTTCCGAGTATTGGAGAGCCTAGTGGGTGCCCCTTGGTGATGTTGAGACCAAGTGCTTCTCTTAGTTCAGCTTTAAACTTGTTAATTCAAGGTGCGTTTGTAATTTCCATAAATTTCAGAAAGTAGGAAAAGAAATTATCAACAGAAATGAATCTGTGTATGTTTTGGAAGTAGAAGCTCTAATTTTGTGGCAAATATTTCAAGCAAACTACTTGAATTTGCTTTACATGTATTACACTTAAAAAATTTGCATGGAACTTTCAAATCATATTGATTGGATGAGGTGCATATGAGTGCCATTTGATAAATTTCTTGAATTACCAAAAAATGAAATAAAAATTGTTAAGGATCTTTTATCAACTATTCATATTTCATGTCTCCTATTTTATGACTCACCTGAAATGGATCTAATCACAGGGCCATGTGAATGGGCCACTTACTTAAACCCTTATCATTGGCATGCCTAAGATTTGATTTCATATTGTTTTCAGAACTGGCTAAGGTAGTTGTTATGTGGGGGCTGGTTTAAATGTTTGTACTAAACACATTGTTGCCTTTTGAGATAGTTTTCTATGGTTTCAACTACTCAAGAATATACTTCAGCTATGCATCTTGTTCTTCATGTAATTTTAATCACTCGTATCTTTTCATCACCTCCTGTACAGCTCAAGTAAGTTCAATACCAATAGTAGATGAGAATGACTCGTTAGTAGACATATATTGTCGAAGGTAACTTATTCTTCTTAGTTTGATGTTGTTAAAACCTCTTCTTTGATTTTGAGATTAATTATCTGTTATCATCTAACAGTGACATAACAGCTTTGGCGAAGGACAAAATTTATACTCATATTAATCTTAATGAAATGACTATAAATCAGGTAGCTGCTCTTTCTGTCCCTCCATCTCTTCATTTTCCCTTGGCCATGTTGCATTAAGCAACTTCATAGTGGCATTAGTTTGTAGATATATATAATAGGAAAGCATTATTGTCTAGATTTTTTTCATTTTTTGTTTTATGTAATTATGTCTATGAAAACTTTATGTCATTGTGGACACGAGGAGTCAAGGATGGTATTAATACTATTGTTTTAAGAATATTTGACACATATTTAAGGGTTTGATGATTAGTTGGATCCATGGAGGCATATCATTTGGTTTCAACTTTAAAGGATAAGGAAGACAGGGGGCAGGGGTGCTGGGTCTTTCCAAAATGCTTTCTTGTTGAGATATAAAAAACTAACTGAAAATGGATGTAATGATGGTAGTGTAAACTCCTTGATTGTTTCATTGAGGTAATATTTGGCGTGGAAATGACTTCTGGCGTCACAGTCTTAAAGGATACATTTAGTGGTTTTCTGGTTTCACTTGGACCAAGTGAATCCTTTTTACTTCACAAAAATCACATCAAAGTATTAATTGCATGCTCTGGCAGGCTGCATAAATTTTTTTTGAAGTTGTTTTAACTTTTCTTTTTTAGTTTATATGTTACCCCATTGTGTCAAAATGTAGTTTATGATATAGAAATCATGCCTGAAATTTGCTGATCATGGTTTCCCCTTGCTACTTTTATTTATTTCAAATTTGATAAGGCTTTGCAACTGGGGCAAGATGCCTATTCTTCTCATGAGCTGAGAAGTCAAAGATGTCAGATGTGTTTGCGATCTGATACATTGCATAAAGTGATGGAGCGATTGGCAAACCCGGGTAATCTGAACCTTATCTTTTATTTAGAATGAAGATCCCGTTGAATATCTCCCAATATGACTTTGAAGTGTCTGGGATTGTTAATTAGGTTATAAATATGTTTTTTTTTCCCAGTATCTTAGGCATTAGGATATCAGTTCTTTTGATTTTTCTTTACCTGTAATTACTCAAACTACAGTTCCTCTTCTTTGTCGTTGTTTCTTTCAAGCAAACCTGAGCTGCCATCCTTCATCTTTTGTTGAATAATCTATTCATCAAGTTATAGCGCTTGAAGGACTTTTATAGAACCATCAAAGCCCTTGCCAGATACATACATACAGACATGTAAACACTTAGGTTACAAATGGCCGTGTTAGATATGATTGTGGGTAAAACTTTTGCTGAAACAAGGTCTCTATTATTGTTGTTTACTCTTCTAAAAATTCATGCGGCATCTTTTTGTGATATCTGTGCACCTAGTTAATGATCCTCAATCCCTGGGTTTTCAGGTGTCAGGCGACTTGTCATTGTAGAGGCTGGCAGTAAACGTGTGGAAGGCATTGTTACATTGAGTGACATTTTCAAATTTCTACTTGGCTAGTTTGAAGCTACGGGAGTTGCGTTAATCGAAAGGGATTTATGGAGTGGTTTTGGACAACTCCAGACATGTTATTGCAGCATCAACTGCTCAATTGTTCCAGTATTACTCCAGCACTTTCCATGGTCATATGACCCAATTATTTGAAATCTACGTTGGATTATTTGAAATTCCAGCCTCTTTGCTTCCCCGCTGTTTTAGGATTTTAGGCTAAAAAGAAAGGGAGAGGCATGCAATTTGAGAGTTTGATTCCTAATTCCCAAATTTGTTCATCTCCCTTCCATGTATTATGAATGACTTAGATGTGTCATTGTAGATTCCATGTATACGAGGAGCATAGTACCTCTTATGTACTACGCCGGGAGATGGGGAGGAGGTAAATGCTTATTGTCTGCTATTGATTCCTGAGAAGAAAATCTGATAAAGATGGCATTTGGTTCGTTTTGTTTCATTATTGTAGTTAAATACTGGGAAAATTTATGCAAGTCAAATGGCATTCTTGTACACAAGTAAGCGTATGGAGAAGGAGAACCCTTGATTGGGAATGACCTTGCCAATGCCAATCTGATAATTTTGGGATTTTCGTTCTCTTTTTGTGGCCTCGTACAAGCAAAATAAAATTAACACTGACAAGAATGGGTTTTTTCTACTGTGAAATGTGGCATGTTTTTCAACTTCTTTGGCTGCTTTCAATTTCATCCATGTTTTTAATGAAGATAAAGTTGAGACATTTAAATGTAAAATTAATAAAATATAGTCATTAATTATGTAGTTTTCTCTGATATTTTTCTTTCGTTAAATGGTGAATCTCCTAGTTTCTCCTACGTTGGACTTTCTTCACAGCTACAAATAAAGGGAACAGCTGTTTGAGAGTGAACAAGACAAGATGCTGTTCTGTTGTTAAAATGATTTTTTTTTAAATAAAAATAAAAAAATAAAAAACCGGATCAACAGATCAGATCACTAAGTTAATATGCAGATCGGGTTAATAACTTTGACCATGCCTTCCAAAAATTTAAAAACTCCAAAACGGTTGAAGCTTGAAAAGAGGCTAGATAGATAACAACAGAGAGAAAGAGAGAGAGGATGATGGAAGGATTGAGTGAAGACGAAAGAAAAGCACTAAGAGGAAGCAAATTCGCACCTCTCCCTCCTCCCTTTCGTTCCCAACAACCCAGGTATTCTTTTTTTTCCTTTTCCTTTTCTTTTTCGTTTTCTCTCTCTCTTTTTCTTGTTTATTGATTATGTATGTATCTTATACCGTTAGGTTAGCGCATCCTGGTGGACCATTAAGGACTAATAAAGCTGCAGCCTTGGCTAAATTTCTTGAAAGAAAACTTCAAGACCCAAATGGGTTGGCTTCCATTGATCCTGATATCCTTGAATTGGCTGTCAAGAATGCCAAAGACACTGTCTTGACTAGTAATAATTATTTCAAGCCCCCCCTTTTTTTTCTGTTCTTTTAATAATTTTGTTTGTGTTGTATTCGATGAGTAGCAAAGATGAAATTGTAGGTTTAGAATTATTGGGGCTAGTTGGGAAAGAACAAATTGAGATCGTGATATGGGTTTTTGTTGTTTGTATTGGATTTGATGAAATTGGGACTGAAGAGATTTCAGAGATAGTTGAAATTGGGTTAGTTGGACTATTTGTGGATTTCGATATGATATCAATCTGAGGAGTCAAATGCAAAATTTGATTGAGATCTTAAGCTTGCCAAATATTCATGATTTGTCACGTAGCCGATTTATGTAGTGTAATGGGATGCTTTTGAATTGTTAGATTGTGTTTTTTTTGTGCCTATTGTTTTAATGTATTTTTCCATATCTGAATCTTTGGTTCTACGATGCTGTGGTTGGAGTTTTTCTTGAACTTTTAAAAGACTGGTTGTTATGTTGTCATGGGATGTTCTTAACATGAAAAAGAATATTTTATGGTCTGGTTGAAGTATATTCGATCTATTTCAAGTATTTTTTCCAGGAGTACCTTGTGGTCTTAAATTCTGGAGGCCATGTAGTGGAGTGGAGAAGTTTTCCATGCTATTATTTTGTTAGTTTTCCTTTTACACAATAATAGAAAGAGAATGTTGGGTATTTTGTTACTTGTGGGAAAAATCTTTTTTTCACTCTGCTTTCTTTAGATACGGAGGGTTATAATGTTTGCTCTTGAAATCCAGTTTAGCGGTCTGTTTTGCTTGTCTATTTGCACTCGAGATTTTATTTTCAAACACAAGACGTTATTATGTGGAAGCATGGCTTATTTTCTTTGATATATCAGGTGGCACTTCAAAGTCTGGAACAATTATTCATCATGTGACTGACTTTGGCAACTCTGAGGTGCTTGGATATAGTAACCCTGTTAATTGATCTTTTGAAAGCTGCGAGTAAGCTTTTGTCAAGCACTTTCTAATTAGTTTGCAAATGTTGCAGGAGTCTTTTGAAGAAGACAAAGTAGAAAAATCTTCACCAAAGAAACGAAAGGGAAAGAACAAGAAAAAGGGGAAGAAGAACAAAAAACAGAAGGTTTGCCTTTGTTGGTTATTATCATTCACTGTTTCAATTTTTGAGTTGCAACTCTTGATTGTTGAAATTGCTTTCTCTTCTAGATAGTAGATGATAGTGAATGTGCAAATTTGAAAAAGCGCAAAAAGAAGTTGAAATTGTGATAACCATTGGGGATTTAATTTGTTGGAAGAATTCAGTAGATGCTTTGAGAAGTACTCATCATGGCTGCAATATGTGTGTGTGATCAAATGACAAAAATCTTGGTTGCGGCAAATTAGGATAAGTTGCAGATCTCCCTGTATGTGCAAAGCAAGGGCTTGTTGCTACTATTTCTCATCAGCAACAGTAGAGGAAAGATCTGTTACCAATTTTCGCAGTCAAGTTAGTATCTTCCTCTTTATATTCTTTTTCATTGATGTAAAAGAACTCCCAACTTGTTATTTTTTGTACCGAGCAGATCAATCTGGTGACTGTTTAAGTGTGGGACTTCGATGGTTTCCCCTCAGAGTAGCAAATTGTAAAATCTGGTCGAGGGATCTTATTTGCTTTTTACAATATTTATAGTTGCCATGGGAACTTTTAGTTTGGGCTACCAGTAAGCCAAGCTGAGCTAAAATTTGACATGCTTAAGCTTTGGTTCTTCTTCTTCTTTCATTTTTTTGGGTTCAATTCATTTTAGGAGCTCAAGCTCGTTTTGTGTTTGCAAAGAAGTCTGGGACATGGAACTCAATCGAGTTCAGCTCATTTAAATTTTGGTAGAGATGAACTCGGCTTAAAGTGAAAAGAGAAAACTTGTCAACTATGTATCACCTATATATAGATTATAGTTTATACAGTCAAAGACCATGTGCTTAGGTCTCAGAAACATACGAGGCATGGAATCTTGCACTATTGCTTTGTGTTTAATATCTCAAATATGTGAACGGGAACAATAAATCTCTTCATCGACTGTTGTTCAAGGGCCATTCGTACGTTAATCTCTTCCTCCTAGTCCAATCTCCACGCTCTCTCCATCAGATACCAAGGAAGATAGTGTAACCGCAGCTGCACACGCATTCCCAAACAATCACCTACTCATCACTCACCTTTAAAGTGTCTCTCCATGGACCCTAGCTCATTGAGAGGCTGTCTCAACTCTGCGTGGCTCTTTTTTTTATTCAATGTTAAGGGTATTTTTAATTTAGTTTATGTATCAATGGAGATTAAATTCTTTTAATATATTATATTTAAAATAATTTAATAAATTCTTGATCGTGATATTGAATTCAAAAACGAAAGTATACCTTTAACCTTCACTTAGCTGGGGCATGGAAATTGAAACTGCCAGGTTGAAAAACATTTATCAATGGAGCACCAGAGTCTAGGGTTTGGCCTAGCGATCTGCTTTCGAGACTTGATAAGCCATGACGGTCAACAAGGCCTCTTAGACCAAATCCTAAATACTTGATATGAAGTTGGATGTGAAAAGCGAGATGCATGCAGGTGAGAGCTTATGGTCACGTGAAGAATGAGAAGGTTATGTTGGGGTGAACTGGGTCACCTGCAGGATTGAGTCACTTGTAGTTGTGAATTTTTTGTCACTTTTATTTCTGTTCATTATGCTACTTTTATTATGTTAGTAATGCTTTGTGTTTATGTTCGTGGTATATTCTATTTTTACGTGTCTAATCTCCAATTGTTAGTTACTAGCTTTCCTTTTATTTTGGGTTTCTTGTATATGACTTTGCTTATTTAAAAGTAGCCGAAAGTTATCAAAGAGAAAATGAAGTAATCAATTATTATCTAAAACATGCGGTACTCTCACCCAAAGAGAAACAATTCACTTATCGTTTGAACAATTACTATGATCTATCATTAGTATCAGAGCCTAATTATTGTGGGAACCAATAAGAAATGTATTGAGCAGTTAGAGGATGGGCTACATCGGATGGAGCTTGGCATGGCTAACAGGCTGTGGCATTCGGAAGAAACTCTTAATCGTCTCTCTGATGTATTGCTTGCAAACCAGGAGCCTTTAAATCATGGCAACCAACACCGTGAAGGTCACAATAGGGAACGACTTGTTGTCTCCTCCAAGACAGCGAAGCTTGAATTTCCTAGATTCTCAAGAGATGATTCGACAGAGTGGTTCACTGTGAAGGCCAGAAGGTTTCTTTGGCCTCCTATCACTTGAAAGGAGAGGCCAACTAGTGGTGGCAATGGATTCGCAGGACGATTGAAAAAAAAGGACACGTTCTCTCATGAGCAAATTTCTAAGGTGAACTCTCGGCTAGTTGTGGGCCTTCGGAGTGCGAAGATTTTGATGAAGCCCTTTCAAGGATAAGGTAGGGTGGTTTACTGTCGTTATTACCAACGGGAATTCAAGCGCTTGGGCAATCGAGTACGTGGTTGGACATAGAAAGCTCTTGTGGGAACATTTATGGGTGGCTTTAAAACTGACATTTCAGATGGAATATGAATGTTTAAGCCTCAGACCTTGAAGGAAGCCATCGACTTAGCCCAGATCAAAGATCAACTTAACAGATAAAGGAGGTCTCTTAGATCTACACCACCAATGCGAGCTCCCCTAGCCTTTCCCCCTGTCAATCGAGTCATACCACCAACTCCTACCAATCCTGTTCGGCGTCTCACCTTGGAGGAAATGCAATGGAGGAGAGCTCAAAACTTATGTTTTGACTATAATATCGTTTTACTACAGAGCATAAATGTTAAGGGCCACAAATACTTATGTTGGAGGGTTATGATGACAGCAACACTCTTTTATGTGACAATGTCATCGAAGAATAACCGGTCCAAGAGAATTATGAGGAAACCACTGAACCAGAAATCACGCTACATGCGTTAACGGGATGGACCGCGTCCAAGACCATGCAAATAGCTACTAGGATCGGTTCCCATGACGTCATCATACTCATCAACAATGGGTCAACTCATAACTTCATTAGTCAGAGGTTGGCCAACGGGCTACCAGTGGTGCCAACCAAAGCTTTCACCGTGTAGATAGCTAATAGTGAGAAATTGAAGTGTCGAGGGCATTTTAAAGAGGTACGAGTGGACCTGCAAGGCACTCATTCCTCTTTAACTCTTTATTTTGTTCCTCTTACAGGGTTGGATCTAGTCTTGGGAATCCAATGGCTCGAAATGCTGGGTTCTGTGGTTTGCAACTAGAAGCAATTAAACATGGAATTTCTTTAGAAAAACTAGATCAAGCGGTTGCAAAGGACTGACGATGAAGCCATTTAAGTTGCATCAATCAAGGAACTATCAAAAGAGGCTCACCATGACCATGTCATTTTTGCAATATGCCTACAGGTAAGTGTTACGGAGCCACATGAAAAAAATGCATCCTGGCATGAAGAAAATCTTGCAAGAGTTCTCATAATTATTGAATGAGCCTTTAAGTCTACCGCCTATCAGAGAAGTTGATCACTACATCTCCCTCAAAAAAGGAACCAAACCAATCAATGTTTGTCCATACCGTTATGCGTACTATCAAAAGAAGATCGAGAAATAAGTCCACAGTATGTTAAAACTCTGGCCTCATTTGACCTAGTACGAGCCCTTTTTCATTACCAGTACTATTAATGAAGAAGGATAGAAGTTAGCATTTTTGCATGAATTATCATGCACTCAACGCTGCCACCATGAAAGGTCGTTTTCCCATTCCCACGATTGATGATATGTTAGATGATCTTTATGGTACTTCATAATTCATCAGGAGATCTTATAGCTTGGTACTATCAGGTACAAGTTAATTCGAGGTTGGCGAGTTAGTGCATCTGAAACTACATCCTTATCACCAACAAACAGTTTTCAAAGTAATACACCAGAAATTAACCAGTCGCTTCTATGGGCCCTATAAAATTCTAGAGAAAATTAGCTCGGTCACATACAAGTTCCACTTACCATCAAAGTCGCGTGTTCATCCCATATTTCATGTATCTCTACTCAAACAGTACATAACTAACATGGAGAATGGGGTGGCGCACAACACGAAGTTGCTACCATTCACTGATGATGGGGTAGTCATACTCACACCGCAGGTTATTCTCGATCATCGCTGGATCAAACAAAGAGCCCAAATTATCGAAGAGAGTTTGGTCCATCGGAAAAATCTATCGGTAGAAGAAGTGACATGGGAACCCACCAAACAACTGATGGAGATGTTCCTAGGCGTGGACTTTGAGGACAAGGATCCACATAATAAGGGAGGTATTGATAAGCCACGACGGTCAGCAAGGCCCCTTAGGCCAAATCCCAAATACCTAATATGATGTTGGACGTGAAAAGATAGTTTCATGCGACATGCATGCATAGGAGAGCTTATGGTCACGTGAAGAATGAGAAGGTTATATTGGGGTAGACTGGGTCACATGCAATTGTGAACTTTTCATCTTTTTTATTTTCGTTTGTTATGCTACTTTATTTTGTTAGTAATGCTTTGTGTTTACATACGTGGTATGCTCTGTTTTTACGTGTGTTTAATCTCTAATTGTTACTTACCAGCTTTCCTTTTATTTCGGGTTTCTTGTACATGACTTTGCTTATTTAAACTAGTTGAAAGTTATCAATGAGAAAATGAAGTAATCAATTATTATCTAAACCTTGCGGTACTTTCTCACCCGAAGAGAAATAATTCACTTATTGTTTGAACAATTGTTGGGACCTATTTGGACTTGGTGATCAATTGGTATACTAGGGTCTGGTCCAATTAATATTCTTGTTGCATAAGTAATATAAAGGCTCCAGTCATCCAAAGAAAATCACTTCCTTTTAGAAGCAAACCCTAATCAATAGACAAAGACAAACATTCATGGTTGTGCTGGTAGTTGTCCCTTGGATATACTTGTAGACATATTTCTAAGACTACCTTCAAATCTCTAATGTGTTTTAAAGGTGTGTTTTTTTGCCTACCAACATTAAATCTGCTAAAAAGTATCTAAATCGCAATGCCAATATCCCTACCTTAAAGGATAAGAATCAGCTCTAAAAGAAAACTATCATTGTTTCGAAGCCATCTTCATTTAGGATCTCTTTATTCCCATCTTTATTTTTTCTTCCCCTCTCAGAACAACAATGTCATCATTTATGGTCACTGCGATGGCCTTATGGAATCCAGTAATCGGAGAGTACATAATTTATCAACCTAAATAGGTGGGAAACTTTAGGGTTTGGTTATGATTCCTTAAATGATGACTACAAGATTTCAAGATTACCCTATTGTCACAAAACTAATTATACGATTCAATTTTCTCACTAAAAAACAATGCATGAAGAGCAAACAACCAATCTGCTGGTTTCCATAGTAATTGGTTCATAGCCTTTACTGGCAAGACTGGTGATTTAAAGATGAAAAGTTGATTGACTCCATTTTGTGTTTTGATTTGGCAACAAAAACATTTAATAAGATAACAATGTTACCTCATGATGCATGGTCAAAATGTACATGTTGCGAGTTAGGGTTTTTTTAAGAGTCTTACTGCTGTCACAAGCTACGAGATGGGGACCTTTAGCACCTGCATTATGTGGATGTTGAAGAAAGGTGGAGATGATCAAGAGGGAGGCTTTTGGGTTAGATGGTTTAATGATCAATATTTTTGTTGAAAAATTAATTTTGAGCCTTGAGTTTCTCTTTAAAAAAGGTTCAAAAGCAAGATGATAACTCATTGATAGATGGGTGACGCTTGCATCTATACCTAATATCTCTATACTTGGTAGAATACCATACCCAAATGACATGAGTCTAGCTTGCTTCAAAGCCCAACACCCTTAGACATGGCTATGAGCCAAGTCCAAATGGGCATAGGTCTAATGAGTTGTCAAATCCAACACCCCTAGGCCTGGCTGCATGTCGAGCCTAATTGGGCATAGGGTTGGTAGCTGCTAGACCCAGCACTCCTAAGTTCGACTGCATGCTAAGCCTAATTGGACACGGGTCTGGCAAGTTACAAACCCAACAACCTTAGACTTGACACTGTGCCGAGCCTAAATGGGTGTGAGATTGATAGCTGTTAGACTTGGTGCCCTTAGACCTTGGCACCATGTCAAGCCTAGGTGGATATAAGTCTGGTGAGCTACCAGACCTGATGCTCTTGGGCTGAGCCTAATGGGATGCAGATCTAGCGTATTATCATACTCATCGCCCTTGGCACCATGTTGAGCCTAAGTGGATATGAGTTTGGCGAGTTGTCAGACACATCACCCTTAGGCTTAGTTGTGCGCCAAACCCAATTGAGCAGGGGTCTGACGTGTTGCCAGACCTGAAACCCTTGGGCTCGGCTACAAGCCAAGCCCAAATAGGCATAAGTCTTGCTTGTTGTCATACCCATTGACTGTGGGCTTGGCAATACGCCAAGCATAAAGAGCTAAAGGCCCGGATATCATTATAAGCCACATGTTGGGCCATAAGGCTCCATTTGTTTATTCTTATGACATTTAATATAAAATGTTAATGTCATGGATATTCGTCTTCCATCTCCTATTAATTTTAATGTTGAAGATATTCGTCTCTTATTCTCCATTAATATTAATATCAGGGAAATCTCATCTCATATTAATGTTAATGTTAGAGATATTTATCCCTAATCAGTTCTATAAGGGTAGAAAGACCTTCTTGACCTTTAATAAGTATCTTTTTTATAGGGTTCTAGAAGTAAAAATACACATAGAAACACAAATAAAAGATTCACAATCTCTATTCTTAACAAAAATAATTTTTTTAATTTCGAAGCATTTTTTGTATCAATCTAAGAACAAACACTTTTGTTTTTAAAAATAATTATTTATTCCCTCATTTATTGTAAACCATTTGCTTAAAGATCACTGACTTTGTCATATAAGGGTCCACAAATCCCATAAAAAATGACTATTTTACAGGTTACAGGTTTTCTATTACAAGCTACAAGTTTCATAAATAATACAGAATCGATTATCTTATTAGAACCTTTGATTTACCCATAATTCAACTATTCTTAAGTACTTTGGATTTTATAACACCATCAGATGTATGTTTCACCAATGATGGTTGCATTCTAGCCATTTGCAAAGATACTGGATTTGTTGAATATAACCCTAAAGGAACAAGTTACTTAAAGCAACTCCTTGATTACCTATTGGAGCTATCTTACCACAGGAGATGTGTTGTTGATGATAGTCTAATCTCACCTCACAATGAATCTGAAGCTATGAAGTATTGGTGCTGATAATAAGTTTAGAGATTAGTGTCATTATAATTATTATTTTTATATTTTTTTATGATACATTTCATGTTTCTAAACTGTTATTTAGAATTAAAATTAATGGATTTATTTATTTTTTTACCGAAAAAGGTTTAAGGTACTTAGAAAAATAAAATAAAATTTATTAACTGAGTTCAGAATAATTTTGAATTATTTTCCCTCAGTTCATCCATCGACTTTTCCAATACTTTCCTACCAGTTTGACGTGAACATTTAGTAATTGAAAAAATAATATTTTTCCAACATCTCTATAAAGATGTTTTCAGGAACATGGATCTTCATTTTGTGATTAATTTTAGTATTAACAAATATTACATTATTACACTATAAACTAAAACAAGATAGGTTTTCACTTTTCATTGTTTCTTTCACTATTCATCGTGACTCAGACGTCCCATGGGTTTTCACTACTACTATGCACTTGATTTGTCCCTTTTTTTACAACCCTTTTGCAATTATGAATTTTAGTCCCTCAATTTTATTTTTATTTTGATTTCATCCTTTCACTTTTTATTTATATTCACATGATTTAAAGCATGGTAATTCCTTTTGATTCATGTGATACCTCCTCTTTACTATGTTAAAATAAGTCTTGGATGTGGATTGATGTTTGATTTTGTTAGATGAAATTTGAATTTGTAATTTAAAAAAATTAAAACACTTGGGACCAAATTTAACATAGAAATAAGGAGGCAACCTTTTTTTTTCTCTTTTCATTATTTCATGGAGCACGAGAAACTACACTTTGATCATTGAATTTTTTAATTTTTATCACTTTTGGTCCTAGAGTTTTAAGCATTTCATGTTTCAGTTCCTGAATTTCATTTATTTTATGTCAGTCCCTAAAATTTGTTTTATAGCAACACGTCTCACTGAATAAAAAGCAACATAAAATAAGTATTTGAAAAAACTATAATGATTTAAACTAAAAAGGATAAAAAATAAATTTTTAATCAAAAGTTCTTTTTTATTGACATGTTTCTTTTTTATTTTGACAAAAGTATTTTCTTATGAGAAATTATGGTTTTAAGCAAAAAAAAAAAAAAAAACTATTATGTTCATGAAAGAAGTTTAAAAAAAAATCTAAAACTCATGGAAAAAAAATATGAAAACAATAAATTTAAGAAAATTATTTTAAAAAATTACAATATACATTCTAAGAGAATAGATATTTTATTCTCATTCGATATCAATGAGAAAATTATTTTAAAATTTATGCATATCAAGTTAATACATAATTATCCAAAAAAACAATTAATAAAATCATCATAAAAAAGTTATAATCTTCTTTAAAACATTTCTATAATTTTGTATAAGTAGAGAGTTTTTTTAATAAAAGGCAAAAACAATAAAAACAAAAGTTTGTCAAAAATTTTAATCATTTGAAATATATAGGAAAAATATATTTCTTCAATCTAAACATCATTTCTTGAATAATACATCTTTTTATTGTTTTACTAAAAGCATGTTTTTTAATAGCAAGTATTGTTTTCTAAACAAAAACCTATCATTATCTCAAAAGGAAATTTTAATAAAAAATATTAAAATAATATTTTGATATTTTGTACGTGATTGAAGGAAGAAAATTAATGTGATAAAAGCAATGCAAATATCTATTAAATAATAGCAAAAACATTTCATTGAATATTCAAGAGGATAGTTTTTTGCATATTAGTTGTATAATTATTAAAAAAGAAATTTTAATTTTCCCATAAAAACCTATAATATTACTTAAGAACTATGATGAGACTAATTAATTATTTAAATATCATGTTAAATATTTAATGTATGGCACATTGCAATAAAAATCCAAAACAAAAAACAAAATTGAAAATAAAATAGAAAGTGGAAAGGTGATTGGGCCAAAGAGATTGGACCTGTGCACCTGGCCTAACAAAAAAAAGGCCTGGCACGTAGGCTTGCTAGGCCAGGCTAGCATATGTGGTCTTGTTTTTTTTTTTCAATGTATTTTCACTTAAAAATAATTAATAAATATCATAAGAAGTTCAATAAACCAGTTTTTAGTCCCAAAACACCATTATATCGGTCAAATAGAAAATTAAATTGGAAAAAAAAATCTTACTTAACTCTAGTCTATTTATTTTTGGCGAGATGGAAGCTAAAAAAAACACTTTAATAGATAATTGTATTGACTTTATCACATTAACTTTTTTTCCTTCAATCACATACAAATATCCATGTATTATTTTAATATTTTTTATTAAATTTCATTTTGAATTCATGAAAGGTTTTTGTTTAAAAAACAATACTTATGATTAAAAAACATGCTTTTACTAAAACAATAAAAAGATGTATTATTAAATAAATGAATTTTCTATTGAAGAAATAAATCTTTTCGTACTTATTTCAAATGATTAAAATTTTTTTACAAACCTTTGTTTTAATTGTTGTTGCCTTTTATTAAAAAAAAAAACTCTCTACTTATAAAAAAAGTATACAAATGTTTTAAAGAAGATTATGGTTTTTTTTATGATGATAATATCAATTTTTTTATAGATAATTATGTATTAGTTTGATATCCATAAATTTGAAAATAATTTTCTCTTTATTATCAAAAGAGAATAAAATATCTATTCTCTTAGAATTTTTATTGTTTTTTAAAATGATTTTCTCAAATATATTGTTTTCATATTTTTTTCCATAAATTTACGTTAAAATGTTTGATTCATGTTTTTTAGATTTTTTTTATTGAAACTTCTGACATGAACATAATAAATTTTTTCTTAAAAACATAATTTCTCATAAGAAAATATTTTTGTCAAAATAAAAAGAATCATGTCAATAAGAAAATTAAGCTCTTGATTAAAAAATTAATTTTTTTCTTTTTTAATTTAGATCGTTATAGTTTTCTCAAAAAAAGTTTTCTGATTGATGTTGCTTTTTATTCAATGAAATGTGTTGCTATATAAAAAGAAAAAACTCAATTTGTTGTCAAAACAAATATAATTGCATGAATAAGAAAATACAACTTTGACATAAAAAGTTCATTTCACCTCCATAATTGTTTTTATTTCTTTCTTGTAAATATCTATTTTTATTATCAAATAATTAAATAAAAAATAAATTTCAAATAATAAGGTTATTAAACTTGGCGGGGCCAATGATCCGGATTACGGGCTGGGTGGGTTAACTAGGGTTAATAAAAAAACAATAAGATCATGTCACCTTAGGAAACATTTTTAAAGTTAAATCGGGTTTTGACTGGGACAATTGAATTGCGTGTTAACATGTCAGTCGATCGGGTCAACTCTCATCTATTTTAATTTAAAACTTGACTTGGTTTAGAGGTAGTGCCAAGTTTAATAACACTGTCAAAATGTTACCCACAATAACACGCGAGAAACAAATTAGTATTATCTAAATACACTAAAAAAACTGTGGTTTCTTATGGTGCTTCACTATTTATATGAATAGTGAAGCACCTTAATATATTCTCTTAATCAGTTGATATAAATCTATACCTTAACTCTATAGGTTAGTGTGCGAGGAGGCTAGAGATTGCGGGTTTGAGAGTTGATAGACACAATTATTTTCACAAGTGTGGCAAATGAGGTCCTCAATATATTTTCTTAATCACTTGATAACAAATCCATGCCTTAGCTCTGTCGATTGGCGTGCATAAAGGCAGGAGATCACAAGCATGGTTGTCAAAAATGCATTTTTGACACAGTATAGAAAATGCAATATAAACTCAGTTCGTAAAGACATATCGTAAATTCACAAGGATTTTTAAGTTCAAGCACCTTAAAATATATGGTTCAAATAAAAATTTATATATAGTTTAAATAACTTAAAAATACAATACAATTATTCATGTTTATAGATTTTCATTAATTAACAATTATCAAACTCAAAACAAATAATTTGTTGGTATGTCATGTAAACTAAAACTAGCTTCATTGTCTTCATATTCCTCATTATTCCTCAAATATTTATCAATATCATTATCATCTAGAGGATTATTAGTGTCACTACTAGTACCAACATCAATATTATCAATGTTATTTAACTCACAACTACTTGAATTTCCTGGATTGACATCAATTTGAATCTCCAATTCATCTCCAATACCATGACTCCCATTTCAACATCATTAGAAATTTCTCCTTCATCACTTTCATCTTCTTTACCATTTTTTCTTCGTGTTGCACTATCAATGACACCAAGCAAATCAAAGTTTGATGAACCATCATGCTTTTCTCCTTCAATTATCCAATCAACATCAAATGGGAGATCATCTAAAACTACACCAAAATCTTCAGCTTGCTTTTTGACTTGGTTGTCATTCAATTTCAGATTGCACATTACAAATACCAAGTCATTCATTATTTTTATGCAAACGATTTCTTCATTTTGTATGAACATAAATAAGTAATTCAAATTTATAACTTATAAGATTCTTATCAAATATATCAACATAAAAAATAATAAGATAAAAAAACTCATCATCTCAAATGCATTCCAGTTACACTCACATCTAAATAAAGTGCAAGTCAAGCTTAAAACTCAGATTGCAAACTTTTGTAATTCTAAACATTCATCCCCATAAGAATCCCACCCCCACCACTAAGCTAGAGTTTTTTTTTATCCTTTGTTGTTTGTAAATAGACTAAATAAGGGTTTGATACTTTGTACTTCATTGGGGGAAGGGATAGCAATAGATGATATCTATAAAAGGTGTCGAGTGAATGTAAAAGAGTGTGGATCTAATTCCTTTAGAGATACATGACTTTGACGTGATTCTAGGGATGGATTAGCTCAACACATATCATGCTAATGTAAATTGTCTTACTAAAGTGGTGTCCTTTTGGACACCTGACGGTAAGGAGGTAGAATTTAAGGGCGAAAGAAATGAAGTATGTGGAGGATTAATGTCAACACTCGCTGCTAGGAAATTGGTGAGCAAAAAAGGCAAGGTCTACCTCACCTATCGCCTATGTAAGGGATGAGGAGAGGGAAAAATTAAACACAATTTCAAGCATGAACATCTACATGTATTTTATCACACAATACATTTTGTCCAACCCTTCAGCTATGGTCGACCCTTTACCAAGTTTTGTTCATTCAATCTATTCATTTTTCTTTATTAAATGTTCTGGAATTAAGTCTCCATTCAACCCCAACCTTTTTTTTAGTTTAGGTTTCCTTCACAGTTGGTGTAAAATTTCTAGGCATTCCCTCATGGTTTTTCTTCATCTTTTTGGTTCCAAGGTCACAATGAATAAGAGAAAGGAGGTTACAAGACCCATACCTTATGAATCTAAGGTTTGAGGAAATTTTGATAGTATATCTTTTTTTCTTCTCCCAGTTTTCCTTTCTTCTTCTTCTCTCGATTTCTCCTCCTTCTGTTGGTTTCTTCCCACCGGTTCTAGACCTCTTCTCTATCCATATCTGTAGTTGTTCAACCTCCTCTCAAGCTCTCCCTTCTCTCTCTCATGCCTAAGAAAGAAACATGTAGCAGGGGTTTGTTCAGCTCTCTTTGGGAAGGAGGAAAGGGGGCAAGAACATACAGCTGGACACATGGAGCTGCTGCAGCTTGTCTTGGGAAGAGGAAGAGTCGCCATCTCTCTTTCTCTCCTTATATTTATACCCACTCTTAAATGAGGTAGGGTGTTTAGGTGCTAGATAAGGGTTATCCTTACCCTCCTTTTAGGTTATTTGAGACTGGTTTCTATTCTAATTCTCCCCTAGGATAGGCTGGTCCACCACTAATTTTTGTTGGGTTTTACAATGTTACTGCCGATTCAGAAATCAGAAGCAAAAACTGTGCCGTTGCTGTTTCAGAAATTAGCAGCCAAAAACTATGCCGCTATCGATTCAGAAATCAGCAATGAAAAACCATCACTGCTAATTCAGAAATCGATAGCGACAGTGGAGTCATTTATGGCAAGGTTGTTAAAATCGTGATTCAACTCGCAAAATTGTATGATTTTACGAGTCAATATAGGCTAAATGTGCTAAATTGTTCATAAAACTCGGAAATGGGTAAAATCGGGTAAAATCGGGTGAAATCGCCCAAAAACACGATTTCACCACCGATTTAACGCTTTCAGCACAAAAGAGAAGATGTGAATCACTATTCCCTCCAGCTCCAAGTGTCAAGCGATTATTGGCCTATTACACAGTACTTATACATAACAAAAGCAAAACAGTTGACACGTAACACGTTCTTTCTTCATCTTTCTTCATTGTCTTTCACACAACACAACATTTGAAAAAATCAAAATCCCTAAGTCACTAAATCCTTATTCTCCTTCTCTCAGCCATCCAACCCAAACCCAAAATAAACCAACTCTCTCTCAGGTTAGACAGTTTCCAAGACTTCTGTTGAAAGATACAGACACCCTTTTGTATTTTTTTTTCTGGGTTTGCAGTGTTGAACTGATAAATGAAGGGAGAGGATCAGGTGAGGTATTTGTTCGGGATTTCTTTATCTGACTGGCCTAAATGGCAACAGTGTCTTATTTGCTCTTCCGGGTTCTTTTTTGGTTATCTCATTAATGGCATCTGCGAGATTTGTTTCTAAGTTTTATCACTGTTTATCATCTTGGGATTTTTTTTATAAAGTGGGGACATGTTGTTTGTTTCTTGTTTGACTTTGACGGCCAATTCTTGTTCTTGTTTTTTTTTTTCTGGTGTAATTGGTTAAATTTCCATGTCTTGAGCGTTTAATATCCACATGCATCTAACATTTTTGTTATACTCTGATTGGTTGCTGAGAATGAAACTGATGCAACGCAAAGTTTTATTTTATTTTTATTTTGGGCTTTATTGATGGCAAAGTCTCACAATTTTTGTTTTCTCTTAAATTTTTGTTTCTCAAGTCTATCGAGTCAATTTCTGCTTCTAGTCATTATTTTGTTAAAAAATAATGTTTTCTTTGGGTGTTCCTTGTATAGTCTTTTATTTGTTTTGACCTTAAAATTATGAAAAATTGAATACCAGCATATCGGTAATGTTTTTTTTTTGTTTTTATTTGATTCTCATTGCTTGGAGCCTTTGATATAATCATCGACATATCACATTTTCAATTGGCTAATTGCAGGAATATGTGTATAATCGGCTCCAATTCAGGTACATAACTATTGTTAGTATTTCTATATTAATTATGTTATGCAGTAATTTTTATGCATATTTGTTTTTTCTTTTGGATTTTCAACTATGGTTGGTATTTCACATTTGTACAAGGATTTGTGTACTTGGTGCTTATATACTTGCAGGGTTTCACCCCCAAGTAAATGGTGAACCCATGGAAAACTTATTGGAAACTCTCTGCTGTTCTTATGGGTTCTCATGGGTTGACTAAGGGGTCCCTAGCTTTTCTTAACTATCCAGCTCAAATCATGTTCAAATCCACCAAGGTAAACTTAGTTCTTATCTAACTTTTGTCCTATTGGATGTGAAAGGTCTTGTTTTTTTAAGATCTCTTGTACATGATATACCAACAGATTGTTTGTTTTAAGTTTGTTAATTATTAGTTAATGAAAAGTTATTTATATTATATATGAATTTTTATTTGAACCATGTATTTTAAAATGCTTGAACTATGTATAAATTTTTATTTGAAGGCTTAAACTATGTATGAACTTTTATTTGAAGCATGTATTTTAAGGTGTTTGAACTATGTATGAATTTTTATTTGAAGCATGAATTTTTTTTAATGTATTTTAAAATTCCTTACGATTTTACGATTTTACCATCCATTTTTACGATCCGAGTTTGTTTTGCATTTTCCGTGCCGTGTTAAAATCGCAATTTTAACAACCTTGATTTATGGCTTTACCTTCTTTTTTTATTGGGTGTTTACATTCTCCCCTTTTGATACAAATTTTTTCCTTGAAATTAGAGGGACTCGTATTGATAGTGCCTCTAGATTCTCATAACAATTATTACAGTAACCGACTCCAGGTCGTGTATCGGGTAATTCTCTATGTGAGTTTTTAACTATCTTGGCACATAAGCAATCACTTTCCTATGTTACATCAATCACTCCCAAGTCATGTGGAAACCACCTACCTGTTCATCCTGTGGGGTATCCCTACCCGGTCGAAGGTCCAATCCTGGTCGCACCACCTAACACATCAATGGTCACAAATCAACACATCTGCATTCTGAAATCACATGACTCATCACCATACATATTTTAAGAATCCACATGTTCGCATTCAAGTGTTCCACATATTACACAATCACACAGTGCAATCATTTTAGTCACCGGAACAATTTAGATACGCAAATCTGCTGCAGAAATTAGTTAGCGAAAATTGGTTCGCTAGTGACGCAGATTCATCAACTAACTGATTTACTGGAATGCAGAATCGACAGCGAAACTGGTACGCTGGTGATGTAGATTCATCAGCGAATTGATTCGCTGGAACGTAGAATGGACAGCAAAACTGGTACGCTGGTGACGTAGATTCATCAGCGAACTGATTCTCTGGAACATAGAATCATTAGCGAAACTGGTTCGCTGGTGACACCACCATTCGACATCGAAAACCGATTCGTTACTGACACCACAATTCGGCATCAAAAACTAAGTCGCTGCTGACATCACAATTCGACAGCAAAAACTGATTCACTGCTGACAACACAATTCGGCAGCGAAATTGATTCGTTGCAGACACCCTAATTCGGCAACGAAAACTGATTCGCTGCTGACAACATAATTTGACAGCAAAAACTGATTCGCTGCAAACAACACAATTCGACATAAACATCCACATGTGTTTTGGTTCCAGCACATAATTTGTTATTAGAATCCAATAGAATCACGCAATTTCAAGCATGAACATCTACATGCATTTCGGTTCTAGCACACAGTTTGTTATTAGGATCCAGCAGAATCACACAATTTCAAGCATGAACATCCACATGTATTTTATCACACAATACATTTTATCCACCCTTCAGCTATGGTTGACCCTTTACCAAGTTTTGTCCATTCAATCAGCATTTCAAATCAGTTTTGTCCCTTTAGCTATGGTCGACCCTTTACAAAATTTTACAACCATAGATAAGTTGGTAGGAGAAAACACCACTTGACAAGAGAATGGGTAAGAAACAAGTGTACAAATTGGAAAGAAAAGAGAATGGGGGGCTAACTGCATGTAAGAGAAAAAGGGTTGAAATTTTTCAATCAATTGAGGAGAGGAATTCAGATTATCATCAAGTAAGGAATCCCAAACCTAATCTTATAAATTAAGCTTAAATTTGGTTTGAAATTGTACAAATTTCTTGAGTTGAAAATTAGGGTTCTTTAACATAATCTAGAAAAATTGCAAAATTGTCTAGAATTGGATTAATTAAAGTGTTATAGGTTACCTTCAATGTGAAATGATGCAAGAACAACAAAGAAAAATCAATGGGTCAAAGATACAAGGTGGCCGACCATTAGGTAAATAAATAAGAAGGGTAGAACTTATGATTTTATTTGTCAAATTGCTTGGGATGTGTTGTTACGAGGTGAAAAATAACTAGAAAAAAGAAATTATCGCATGGAAAAGAGAAGGAACACTTAGTTTCCTTTGGGCCAAGTTTAGCCAAGACAAGTTTAGGAAGGGAAGGAGGAGTTTTGAAATTTCATATAATGATAATGACTGAGTTAGGTGTAATGAAAAGTTGACTAATAAAAAGACCAAGTAATTTTATGATATGAGAAATTGTAAATCGGTTTCGTAGGGTGAAAAAGAGTTATTGGGCCATACATATAGCCTAAAGCGTGTTTGAGGGACAATTACAAGATGAAGGAAATTGTGGAAGTCTAATCACGTGCATATTCTTTGAGGTGATCTTGGATCACCTTACAAAAATTTATTAAATTAGTGTAAACGGCCTTAGAAGATTATAATGAGAAAGGTTACCATGTATATGGCGTGGGTAAGGCTGTATCGAAGGAGGAAAGGGGGACTGGAGATACATTTCACCCATTGATGAAAACTAGATAGATTCATCATCTTGATTCTCGAGAGGATTCGGGCCTGAAGACGATAGAATTCGAGAAAGGCTTCTTCATAAAATTTATAGTCTGAGATGTTATATTTCCAACAAGTCTAACCTCGCTTAATTTGGAGCTCCAGAGCTCTAGATATTTGTGAAAATCTGAGGGGAGGTCAAGCTGCCACCCCTGCTGGCAAATTCAGCAAAATTGATAAAAATGGAGAAATTTACCCATGTCAAGGGCAATAACTGGTTTCATTTCTTTCAGAAATTTATAGCATCATACCTTAACATTTGTAAGGAAATAAACCATACTTGGAATGCAATTTTGTGATTGTCCATTAGGATTTGATAATGAACTGTAATCTTAAGAGGTGTATTAAGAACGTAAATGTAAGAGAAACAATTTTAAAAGAAGAGTAAAAGTTGTCGTTATTGTTATTTTGCAAAATGTGATTTGAATATGGGATAATGGGTTGTACTTGTGGATTCAGGAGGAACTGTAAGAGGAGTACAACAACAACAATGGAGCGTTAATCGAGCTTCAGTGGAGCGTTAATCGAGCTTCAGTGGCAGGTAGGTATTTTATACAAATACCATCTCTAAATAATGGTGATTTTAGTAGTTTGTTTTAAATTGTGAATCTTGTGCCTATTAAAGAGACCGATGAGAGAAAAAAATAAAATGGAATGAATGAGAAATGAAAATCAAATTTGAGTTATGGATCTGATCGGGGATGATGAATGGTGGTAATGAATTTCACGAATAACCATTACTTGGATTTGATTAGCCAGTCCTAAATATGGGAGGCTAATAATGTTAGTAAGGTTTGCTAACATCGGCATGACCATTACAAAGGATGAGAAATGCTGAACTTGATTAACTATTCGAGTTGAGAATAGTTAATGATATTGACGAGTGACGTTGATATTGGCAAATTCATGAAACTTGATTAGCTTTCCTAAAGTGAAAGCTAATGATGTCAATGATCCTTGACATCGGCATTTCCGAGGATACTCCAAGGTGGTATGGAACACTGATTGACTATTTCGGTTTAGAAATAGTTAATGACATCAACAGGTTACGTTGATATCAGCATTCCCAAGGATTTGATTTAGTCAACCCCATAATGGGCGACTAAAGGCACTGATGAGTGTCATCAGTGTCGACAATAACCTTACTAGGTTTGGGAAAAAGCACTACTGTTGGTATCCTTGATGAAAAAGAAAAGGGGAGATACATTTGTGAATATTTATAAAATGAAGATGTTGAATGCTTATGGGAATGATGAATACGGACGTATTGATGGAAAGTTAAATGAGAATTTTCAAAGAAGTATGATGACATATTGTTGAATATATGTTTAATTATATGTGCATGTATTGTATTATTTTTCCTTCTTAACAATATTTATCCTAACTATATTATTTTAAAAACTATGAAATTGCAGGTCCTTTCCACCCACACCAGGAGTAGCATTTAGATCCTTTAGTTCCCTTTTGTATGGATTAGAAATCTAAGAAAACATTTATGTATTTTTTTTTAGTAACCAATAACTTAGATTGTAATAGTATTCTCTTTATATTAGATGTTGTAATACAAGATTGTACTATTTTTTGTTTGAAATCCTGATGTTTGTATGTCCTCTTTACTTGTTAAATTATGCATGTTTAAATGTGAAAGAAAATGAGTAGATGAGATGCTATATATATATATATATATATATATATATATATATGAATGAATCGTTGAATTGAACATCAATGCGATTGTGAAGCATTTGAGAAATGAGTATAAGATGAGTACCAAATGATTTATCGATAATTGAGATCTTCTTGTATAGAAGAAATAATAATTCCAGTTAAAAATATTATGACGACTAAGATAAATAAGAGATATATTTATAAAAAAATTATTTTGATAAAAAAATATAACAACTGTATTTTTAGATTTAATGACAATGCTAAAAAAATTATCCACACTTATATTTGTCTATGTTTTAAAAAAATCAAATCTATACAAATTAGTTTTATTTATTATTATTATTATTCTAAAGAGCAATACAAAGTTACAAACAACATTCCTTTGAAGAAATGTCGGTATCCATAAATATATGAAAAATTTAAATGGAATCTTAAAAATTGAACTTTTAAATCTTTAGAAACAATTAAATGAAAATTTACACATAGTTGAGTAGGGATCAAAAGGTAGATTCATTTTATAAAGTTTTCCTTACTTTTATTTCCACCTATATTTATTTCAAATTCAGTTTTTTTCAATCTTTTATATTCGTTTTCATCGAAGGCATACCTTTATTGAAAATATAAATGATATGTTTTATAATCAATTTTTATTAATTCTAGTATATTAATCATGAAAAACAAAATATTTCACATTTATTAAACAAAATCAATCAAAATAAGCTTATAAAAAAAATCAAAAGATTATTTAATATATATATATATATTATTAATAATAAATATAAGAAAAAAAAATATAAATTCAGATATAATGTTTTATTGGATCATATGATATTATCTTCGTTCTTGTATTAAAATATATCATGTATTTTTGCATTTTTATTTATCTTTATTTTTGTTATATTTTTTTCTTTGATTAACGTGGGTGTCCAAGTTAGCTTGCGCACAACTCGATTAATCCCACGGGTCCTAAAGTTAATAACCATATAAGTATTCAGTAACCCTGAGGTTTGTGGGACTCAAACTGATGACCTCTAAAGAGTAAATCTAGAGTTTGGCTAGTTGAATTATACCCCTCAATACTTTGTGTTTTATAGTGTGATATAATGTGAATTACATTTTGCTCAAACCATAGATTTAAAAATATTTAGCTAAACAATACACACAATAGTTTTATATCAATCATATTAAAAACTTTCTTTTGATAAAGTTATAATTCATAGTTTTTTTTTTTAAAATATATTTTGTCAAACCACAACTATAAAAACAAAAAAAATAACATTATATATATATATATATATTTTTTTTTTTATTTTAAAAAAACTTACTATTTTAACAAACTACGAACTACCCTGTAGTAGGATTATTATTTTTAAACTTACTATTTTATTATATGCCCCAAATAAATTAAACTGCTGTTGATCCAAAACAATAACATACTTAACATTTTCTATTGTCGTTTTAAATAACATCTTATACATATAATATGTATAATATATAGTTTTTATTACCAATTATTAAAAGTGAAAAAAAAAAAATAACACAAAGCAAAAATCTAAAAAAATTATTAGTAAAAACTAAAAGAGTGTTTATTTTTAAAGTTTCGCGGTTATAACCCCCGATTTCTCCATCTCCCAATTATCACCTCCACCACCACAATACCATTGAAAAATCTCCGTCGTCTCCAAATCGCTTCTTGGCTGCCGCTTGATCGATCGATTTCCGCTCTTCGTTCTCTCTCTTCATTGAGTGAACAATCACATTACGATGAACTCACCATCGAATCTGTCTGTTCATCAAATTTCAGTCTCTCCTTCACTTAATTTCGCCAAATTTCAACCTCTCTCTCTAAATTCTCCTCCGCAATTTCTCTAAAATCGGAAGCCCAATTGAGAATCGCGAGTCGGACTCTCTGTTTTTAGGTAATTGAAGGAACTGTAGGAGTCACTGATGGCCCCGTCCAGAAAGAGAAGTGTAAATAAGCGGTATTCAAACGTTAATGAAGTCACATCTACCAAAAATGCAGCAGTTATTACTAACAAAAGCAAGCCGCGGGTCAGTTTCTCGAATTTTCATTTTCTTTTTGTTTAAATTTTAGAGGATTTGAATTATTGCTGTTATTATGGTGTTTTTGTTAGTGGATTACCTTGTTAATAGATTAGTTAATTAAGTGATGTTATAAATTAACGTGCTTGATTTGGATTACTGAGCATAGAGTCATTTATTTATTTAATTTAATTTACGTGCAGAAGAGGAAGTTATCTGAAATGTTAGGGCCACAATGGGGTAAGGAAGAGCTAGAAAGGTTCTATAAGGCGTATCGGAAACATGGAAAGGATTGGGAGAAGGTTAGTTAGTACATAGCAGTACCTCCTGTCAACTGTTCCTCAACTTTGTTTTGCTTTTTGTTCTTTTTACTAGATTTAGGTTGCAAGAGTTAAATATGGTGGTGTTAATTAAGATTTTTTCTTTGTTTGGTTTGTATGATATGGAAAGAAATTTACTCGAGGTTTTAAGTAAGTTTTATGGGAACAGGTGTTTTGATGTATTGTATTTGGGAACAAGGCGACTTTTGTTGGTATTGATCATTGCATTATCACCTTTCCATGTTCTTTTTTTCTTTTTTCTCTTTTTCATGGGGTTATAGGTAGCAGCTGCGGTGCGGAACCGATCTGTGGAAATGGTAGAAGCCCTTTATACTATGAATAAGGTAAGTGTTGAATTAAATTCCGGACAATTATTTGATCTTGATTTGAAAACCTTCTACCTTTTTACAGTAGGAGATTTGTCTGTTGAATTTCGTCTTGTTACATTGATGTGATAATTTTTTAACCTTTTTATAAAATAATTTTCTGCATATTATGTGACTGAATGGAGAGGTGGTTATTATGCATGACTTTTGTTTGTCGAAGTTGTCATATATATGTTCTGTTTTTTCAGGCTTACTTATCTCTTCCAAAGGGCTTTGCTTCTGCTGCTGGGCTAATTGCAATGATGACTGATCACTACTCTAATCTGGTAAGATTGGGAAGGTTTTTGTAGATCTCCCCATGGATATTAATTCTACAGTGTTTTTTAGTATTACTCAAAATTGGTTGCTGATTCTACCCTAAGTTCTGGGAGAGCTAAACTGGTGATTGGAAGCCTGTCTAGGTTGTTGCAATTCACGAGCTTTATAACACGACAGTGATTCTGCTCCTCCTCTATCTAGCTTGTTGCAATTCATGAGCTTTATAACACGACAGTGATTCTGCTCCTCCTCTATCTGTTTCTTTAAATGTTCTGATTCTTCTCACTGGTCCATTGCTGGCCAAAATAAGCTAGTACCACTAGTTAAGTGAGGCAAATTATTGATGGTTAGACAATAAATATAAAATAATGACTTTAATAGAGGTCAAGGTAGTAAGGGAGGATTTATTTAGTCTCAACCATATAATTTAGCTGATTCATACTAAGGATGCTTTTAATTTTTTCCTTTGGGTATTGGTGACTGTTCAATGAGGTAAATTTTTTTTCTACATGTGCTATTTTTATCTATCATGATTTAAACTCTGATGCTCATGGACAGGGAGAGAGTGACAGTGAGATAGAAAGCAATGGGGGCACAGGAACCTCTCGAAAATCTCAGAAGCGTGCTCGGGTAACCAAAGGATCTGATGCACCACCAGTTCCAGATCTTCTACAATCCCAGCCAGCTGCATCAAATTATGGCTGCTTGTCATTGTTAAAGAAGAGACGGACTGGTACAAAAAAATCCTCCCTGCAGGCCTCATGTCTTTGCATGCATGCATGCATATAGTAGTAGATTACCATATATGTATACACTGCTCTTTCTTTTCTTTTTCTGGGGTGATGCTTATGAAATTGTATTTTTATTTTTTCATGCTTGAAATTGGTGGATATTTTACGTGTTTCTTTTCTATGCATTTTGGTTTATTCTCTTGTGTGCTTGCTCATGCACTGCTTCTTCCCGAGACACACACACATGCAAGGAGAAAAACCTTCCATTATGAAAGTGTTATTTAGGATTCTTTTTGTCCATTTCTTTGGATTTCTTTTAGGAAGCAAGCCTTGGGCTGTTGGGAAGAGGACTCCTCGTGTCCCTGTTACATATTCCTTTGATAAATACAGTGAGGAGAAGTATGTTTCCCCAATTCGGCAAGGTTTGAAAGTAAAGGCTGATGCTGTTGATGATGATGTTGCTCATGAGATAGCATTGGCCTTGACTGAGGCTTCACAAAGAGGCGGTTCTCCCCAAGTGTCTCAAACTCCAAAAAGAAAAACAAAGATGCCCTCACATGCTCAGCATGATGAACAAATGGTATTTCATTTATTTGGTGGCCTCTATTATTTCTTCTGATTGTTATAAAATTTGTTTATTAATCAATTGTGGTTCAGCATGCTGAATCAGAGATGATGAGTGCCAAGCTTCGTGGTAGTGAAATGGAAGAGGTGGGTTGTGAATTAAGTTTAGGCAGCACAGAAGCTGATGTTGTAGATTATGTAAAAGATGAAAGCTTTTGGAAGGGGAAGAGATATTATGGAAGGAGGCCACCAGCAGAAGATTTAGACGATAATTTGGATGATGTGAGAGAAGCTTGCAGTGGGACAGAGGGAGGGCAGAAACTGGATGCTGTCGAAGAATTATTTGAAATGGAGGTTGCAGATACAAAACTTGTGAGGTCCTCCAAGGGTTCAAGAAAAAGAAGTAAGAAGGTTCTGTTTGGAGAAGGTATGGCAGTGATTTCATCTAAACCAAGTTCCCCTGTCCTCTATCTTTTCTTCTGTCACTCTTTCATGTCTAGGAATCCTTTAATTTGCTTGAAAGTGGCCTTTCTGGCAGTTTTCAGTCTTTCCTTTCTTTGGAATATCTCATGGTTGTGCAAATTAGGTGTTTATTCATTAGTTTCCATTAACATCAGTTGCATGATTTTTGTAGTCTTTTGCTATTATTATTTGGAAGATTTTAATCTGCAATAACATATTCTCGTCATTGTTTGTAATCACATTTTTTCTGAAGTATAGTTTTAATATTCTGGAAGCTATTGGAAATGTATCTAAGCACTCCTTTTGGCTGTAATATGATATGGATTCAAGCCAGAGATGGTACCAAATAAAGATTGAACTTGCTAAATTTATCATTTTGTGTTCTCTCTTATTGAAAGCAATATCGTGTCTTAAGCTGATAATGAATCTCAAGGCATCCGTTCTCAAATCTTGCATGCTTTAAGAAACTTTTGACCATCTGCTTAGGTATAATTCTATTTCAATCATGGCATTTTCTGGTTTACTTTAGCAGATATCTGTAGAAGATTGTGATTGCTTCTAACTATAACTGTCTTTGGCCAACCAAGTTTTGCATCCATTACTACTGGAAAAAAAAAATGTGATTGTTGCATCCATCCACTGCAGAAAAATAGGGGAAAGAAAAAATCTCAGGCTTTAATTGCTTTTCTATAGAAGTCATGAGATGTTCTGCAGTTCCATTTCATTTTTCCTTGTTACTTGTATAATACCTCACTCTAATTGGATATGATACTGACTATGGGGCCATTACTATTTTTCTGCGGATTATAGCAAAAGTTTCATCAATTTTTTAAGCTGAGTTGTTATGCTTGGCATGTGATTTCCATCCTGTACTGGGGCAGACTTAATGTTTAACTGGGAATGCAAAACTGAATCATGGCCTTTAAATTGAATTCGTATAAAACTTGTCATTTCAGTCTTTTGCATATAATAAATGACTTCTTAATGAGGATTGGAACACCTAAAATTCTGAGTGGTATCATATGTTCAGAATAATAGGAAACCCTGAAGGAAATATAAATATTAAACAGTGGAAATCCTTGGAAAGAGTTATATGAAAGAAATTTAGGGGGGGGGGGGGGGGCGGCGTTGGTCACCCTGTCTCTATTCTAGGCCATTGCTTAAATTTTTGATGATTTGTTTTTCTTTTTCTACTTTGATTGAGCTTCAATGTTGAATTACCACTCTCTCTGTTGAATCTTGTTATATCTGACATCATTTTTTTGTTTTTTCTGTGTAGTTGAAGATGCTGACTTCGATGCCTTAGAAGCACTGGCTGATTTGTCCTTGAGGTTGCCAGAAACACCTGTTGACACTGGTAGGATACAATTATATTTTGCATAAACTATTTTAGTGAGCCTGACTGTGAAGCAGTTGCCCCCTCTTCTTCCTGGGCTGCTCCTTTTATTTTCTAATTTTTTTTAAGGTGCATATTCTTCATTACACTTTAAACTTGGATGCATTTTTAAGTTAGTTTGACGTTGATACGTGAAATTATTACATACTGACGTATTGAAGGATAGCTAATGCTATTTTGTTGAAGTTATTATGAACAAGGACAAGGAATTTAATTGGATGATCTTATCCCTATTGTTGAGTTACAACTTTAATAGCCCAGAATGAAATTAGTTTTCAGATTGCCTTTTAGGGGTACTTTTTTTTATGATTTATGATGTTTTATTCATCAGAAACAAATGAACAATCTTCAGACAACTTTTTGGTGATTTTAACAATGCTATTTCACTTAGATATTTAATTTTCAATTTTCTATGGATTTCCTTTTTCCTTTCTTCCTTGCTGGAATTAGTAAATGCAAGGCTGGCAACCATATGAACATGGTTTTCATGATCATGGATTAAATCTTTTACTCATTAGAAGTCAACCATACAAACTTGCCACTTTCTTCTCTCGCATTCATGTGGGATCCTCTTGTAGTAACTCATTTGGCTCCTCATGAATGTGAGAGGGGGAGTGTTATACCACATGTAATGAAAATCTCCTTGACAGTATTAACAAAAACAAATATTCTTATAATTCTTAAGCTCTTTGAAATCTTTCTTTATTTTCCTTGTTGAGTGTACAGGATTACATTCTATGTTGTATTTCTGTTGTGGAATTCTTAATCTAATTTTTTTTTTGTGTCCTTCAGGATCTTCTGTGCATGTTGAGGAAGAAAAGACCGGAATTGTTGCCAAGTCTAAACTGAATGGGAATCCTTCTTCTCCTGGTGTAAAACCTATCTCCTTCAAGACAACCAAACAGGGAAAGGTTTTCACTCATAATGCTTCTTCTATTCCAGAAGAAAAAGATGCAGCCCATCAGTTTGGTTCTGTGATGCGGAAAAGGAGACAAAAACACTTGCCATCTAAAGTAAGGATTTATGTAACCATAGCTGATGCCATTTTTCTTGTTTTTCTTTCCTTGCTAGATTCTCATACTTTATGAGTTTATTCTGACCAGTCTGCAAGCTTCTTATTGCAGATTTCAGAAAATGAAGAGCGCGCTGATTCTTATCTAGGTGAATCTCAAAAGGTTGAGGTGTGTAGTTCTTTTCCATCTTAATCAGCAAATCTTTCAGTTATTTCAAAGCTTCATTCTACTGATTACAATCTTTTGGAAATAACATTATGCATTTGGCACCTGGTTTAGTGTCAACACATTGTTCTTGCCACAAAATTCAGCCTATATGTAGAGGATGTGTATTTTGCAATTTATGAATCTGTAACCTGCACTCAGTTCTGAACTTCTATCTTGACATATATTATTACAATTGTACTATAATTATTTGGATTATTCTCATTGATAATATTGTTATAACTGTTACTGCTGCCACATTGTTATTTATGATTGTTTCAGTAAGTGGAGGCACAGCATGTGTGTCTCAACTTAGGGACCTTTACTCTGTTAGGTCCTACTGAAACTATTTGTGGAACAAGGAGAGGACTGAGAATTGCATTTTACGCACTTATCTTCTTACTTGCTAACCTACCTTTATGTGGAGTAAGAAATCCATTGGATTAGATAATCATCAGCTTTTCGAAAAATCTTCTGATAGTGGTTGTTGATGATTAATTTTCTGCTCTTTACCTGGGCTCTAATTTTTTGTTGGAAAAGTGGATACTGGCTCTTGGTTGTTTATAAGCTCCCTATAGTTGTTATATTCATGCTGTATCTCAAAGCAATCATATGTTTATAATGCATCTTGTAGTATCATTTTGGAAACTTTTAAGTTGTAAGGGCAGCACTTTTCTTTTTCTTTCTTTTTCATGTATTTGGATTACAAATATCATTCATCTCTAGTTGTGTCATCCACTTTTATATGAGTTGCATTTTTTATCATTTATCTGTCTAAGTTCCTTATGAAAGCTCACTCTCAATGTGAACTTTCATTTCTAGACCCTATTTGGTGGTGTTACTCTTATATCTCTGTGCTTGATTATAGGTTACAACAGATGATAATAACTTTATGAGTAAGGGAAAACGCTCTCAGTATGCTGCACACTCAAAACAAGGGAAATTGATGAAATCTGCAGAACGTACTTCTTCAAGTAATAATCATGGAAGAGAATTGAATAATTCTGCTCCAACTACCATACAGGTTTTATCTGCCAGCCAATTCAACTTGCCTACTAAAGTGAGGAGTAGCCGTAAACTAAACACTCCAAAGATGTTGGTTGAGAGAGATTCCAAGTCTTCAGAGAATATTGTAAATAGCCAATCTAATACTCTCATTCCTTCATTCCAGGATAGAGTACTTGGTCTCAAGGTTAGATATGTGCCAATTTCTTACATTTCCATGAAATTTTCCTGAACCTCTGGTTATCTTTGTCATAAGTATATTCAATAATTGCAGGGAAAGCTTTCTAATTGCCTTTCCCGGTATCTAGTGCGGAGATGGTGTGTTTTTGAGTGGTTCTATAGTGCAATAGATTATCCATGGTTTTCTAAAAGGGAGTTTGTTGAATACCTGGAGCATGTTCGATTGGGTCATATCCCAAGACTAACTCGTGTTGAATGGGGTGTCATTCGGAGGTCTGTGGCTTCCAATTTTATCTCTGCGCTTGCATTCGATACTTTTCTTTGACATATCCTTGAAGTCTTAGCTAGAGAATTTGATTTGCACCATCTCATCAATGCAGTTCCCTTGGTAAACCACGAAGATTTTCAGAGCAATTTTTGAAGGAAGAGAAAGAGAAGCTTAACCATTATCGGGAATCTGTTAGAGAACACTATGCTGAACTTCGTACTGGTACTAGGGAAGGACTACCAACTGATTTAGCTCGACCTCTATCAGTCGGTCAACGCATTATCGCTCTTCATCCAAGGACAAGTGAGATTCATGATGGAAGTATATTAACTGTTGATCATAGTCGGTGTCATGTTCAGTTTGACCGACCTGAACTAGGGGTTGAATTTGTCATGGTAAGTCATTTGTCTTTATTGAATTGTTTTATGAAATTAAGACATTTTCATTTGGTGATTGACTCTCTACGTGCTTGGACTTTATAGTTTGTTGAATTTACACCTGGTGATCTAAATTATGGTTGAGTTTGTCTTGCAGTTATGGTGAATATGATCTAAATATAAATAACTAACCGTGATAGGATGCAGTTATGGTGAATATGATCTAAATATAAATAACTAACCGTGATAGTATGCAAACTAAGGATATTGAATCTATTTTACCGAAGTTAAAAGCTCTTCTTTCTTTCTCACAATTCATAAACTAAAGAAACTAATTGAAAAATACATAAAAATTAGGCAAGCCAAACGAACACTAAAAACTGTTTTCTTCCACTGTATCTTAGTTTGCAAGGAGTGAACTCACCATCACTAGTGAACAGCACAGACTGCATATAAGTTTTAAACACTTCTACCCGACAGCCTATTATACTTGAAACATCACCTTCACATGGCAGTGACTTAGATACCTGAATATGAAGGTGGTTATGTGTATTCTGGATGCAAAGATTGTTCCAGTAAGTAGGTGTTTCTCCTAGAGAATGTTAGACCAACAAATGTAGCAACTTTCCTTTCTGCTTCTGTCTCAAACAAAAAATATTTGACTTTAGAACATGCTGCAAATATCTTGTATCCCTTATCTTCACTTTTTTCTTAGAGCTAATAGTCCAGTTTATCTTATTTAAGCTCTTCAATCAGCATATTTATCCTGTTTTTCTTTCATGATGGTATATTGCTCTTCGTTTCAAGTACCTTGATGTGATGCCTTTTTTACTGCAGGATGTTGATTGCATGCCTTTGAATCCATTGGAAAATATGCCTGCATCTATGATAGGGCACAATATTGCATTGAATAGATACATGAAGAACTTAAATGAGCTCAAAATCAGTGGGCAACCAGCAGAGAAGAAGATGGAAGGATTCAAATTTTCTCCACGTGAGAACCTGGAGGATAACAGTGCTCTTCCACATACTTCCCTGCCGACTTATCACTGTAGTGTTTTATTACAGCAGCCAATGGTGAGAAGTCTTTGGACTTTAAGTTCAACCATGTGCTTATCACATTTTGTCAATTTTGAAGTCTTCTGAAATGTTAAATGTGCTAAGCATTAATTTTTTTTTTCTGCTGAAAAATGGAGAGGATCTCTTTGCATTTAAACTGCAGTGTGGTTTTTCATTTGCTCTATAATTCATGAAGGGTGCAATTCTTTACTGAGACTAGCCACCTCTTGCTTTTCTCTGTCAAATTCCTGAGTACTTGCCTAAGAGTAATTGGTGTGGGGTTATGTTGATAATTCTATTCACTCATTAACTTATGCTTTGGGGTTTAAATGTTTTACTAAGCCTCTCAGATGGATGCTCTAATGGTATTTGTGTCAGATGCCAAAACACATTTACAATCTAATAGCACTTTGTAGGGAGATTTTATGTTTCAAGTATATTAATGACCCTATTTCTCAAAGTACAAATTTTTACCATCTTACTCAATCTTCTTTTGGTAATGGATGAACTAAATAGTCACCATTTAATTTTTAATTGGACCGGACTTTATTGAAATTTTGCTATATCAACTTGTGAACAACTCCACAGCATTACAGTTGCATTCATGTTGCCAAGCATTTCATTTAAGTGTTCTATCATTATTCATTGATCTAAGAAGAAATTGCCTTTACCAGGGAGGTTTGGGAGGTTCTAATTCACAAGTCAACAATGGAGGTGAAACTGTTAATACCCAGCAAGCAACAAATGCCCAGCCTTTGTTTTGTGCACAGATCCAAGCTAAGGAAGCCGATATCCATGCTCTTTCTGAATTAACTCGAGCTCTTGACAAAAAGGTTATATTTGTTATGGCTAATTATGCTTAAACTTTGGAGGTTTCCACTTTGATATGTTTCACAGGTTTTCTCAAGCAAGGAGGCGTCACCTGTGATGATCTCTTATATTTATGTGCTCTCAGCTTCGTATGTAGTGTTATGTACCATTATTTGTATAATAACTTCATTGTTTATTTACTTTGAGTACTATTTAAATTAGCTTTGCATCACTTAATGCTTAATGTAGAAATTTTATTAATTATATTTCACATGGTATTTGCTTTTGTTAATTAACTGGAAACCTTTTGGATGATTCTGGTGACACTGGTGTTTGAAAAAGAAGCTGATAGATATTTAAATGTGCAGGAGGCTGTGGTGTCTGAGTTGAAGCACATGAATGATGAGGTGTTGGAAAGCCAAAAACGTGGAGAAAACTCTCTCAAGGATTCAGAAGCTTTTAAGAAGCACTATGCTGCAGTACTTCTACAGTTAAATGAAGTAAATGAGCAGGTGTGAGCAATCCATGGACAATTTTCAGATTCAATTACTTCCCTTTATCATGCACCCGCACCAATTTCTGATTTGATTACTTCTTCATGAAGGTTTCTTCTGCTCTCTTTTTCTTGAGGCAACGTAACACATATCAAGGGAACATCCCACATGTGCTGTCAAAGTCCATACCCAATATAGACGACCCAGCTTGCCATGGCAGCTCCTTTGATTCTTCTGCAGATGATACTCAGGAATCTGGATCTCATGTGGTGGAAATTGTCGAAAGTTCAAGAACAAAAGCCCAGACAATGGTGGATGCAGCCATGCAGGTATAAGAAACAATTCTTCTGCAACTGTCAGCAAATTTTGCTATTTTATAGACCAATATTAATCTTCTACCATTTGAACTTCTCTGTGTAAGTGCATATTGTCAGAACTCTATCCTCTCCGTTGTCTTGAAGAAAAATTAGGGCTATTAGCACAACCTTTGATGGTGAGCGCATTGTGGTAAAATGTTTGTACTGCCTTTTTCTGACCGTAACTATTTCAGGCAATGTCATCCTTAAAGAAGGAAGGAAGCAGCATTGAGAGTATTGAGGATGCTATAGATTTTGTAAATAATAAACTTTTAGCAGATGATTTAAGTGTGCCAGCCATCAGATCTCCTGTCCCTGCAAGTTCAGTTCAAGACAGTCCGGCTTCTCAGGATCAATTAAGTTCCTGTGTAGCAAATCCAGGGGCAATCAACCATGCACCTAATGCAAAGTGGAACAATTTGTCCAACGAAAATGAAGTACAAATCCCTTCAGAACTTATTTCACACTGTGTAGCTACTTTACTAATGATTCAGGTAAGCACTAAGACATGCAATATACTTTGCTTTTTCCGTTCAAATTATATTGTCTTTTCCATTGATTGTTGAGAACAATCCCTAATTGTCTTGAGCAAACAAATTGCAGAAATGTACAGAACGACAATTTCCACCGAGTCATGTTGCCCAGGTACTGGATTCTGCCGTTATAAGTTTGAAGCCGTGTTGTTCAGTTAACCTTCCCATTTATGCAGAGATACAGAAATTCATGGGGATAATTAAGAATCAGATATTAGCACTGATACCTACGTAGCTCAAAATAATCTTCTTTTTTACTTGTAGAATGTACAATATATCTGTGTAAAATCTGTGCCTGAATGGGATAGCCAGAAATTAAATTCCCTAGATTTCCAAACAGAAATCGAATTCAGTGCCTCAAAACTCAGTGATTCTTTGTGCACTATGAGCTCAATGCACGGAACTGCTACTATCATCTCTTAGGCTTAGTTTGGTAATGGTGCTGGTTTTGTTTATTTTTATTGTTGTTGTGGTTGTAGTGATGGTGTTTTTGATACGTGTTTGGTAAAAATTAATGTTACAAGTGTTGTAAAACTAAAATGATGAAATTAGATTTTAATCAAAATTAATGAAATGTTATAGAACAGAAATTAACATGTTTTTTGTTATTTTCAAGCATGTTTTTTTTATTAAGTTTGAGAAAAAGGCACGTGCATTATTCTTTGTACCCTAAAATTTTATCTATTTAGTCTTGGAATGTGTATTAAGATTTAATAGGATAAAATTAAAAAATAAAAATCAATAATCCACGAAGAAATAATATTTGTACTTGTATTCTCGTAAAAAACAAGGCACATCACGCCACAAATGAAATAATAGATGAATAAACAACTTGAAATGTTTATTTATTTATTTATTTAAGTAATTGTTTCAAGGACAGCCATGAAATTGTATCAATATACTGTTGGTATCGTGCTATGAGTAAAAGCACTCCTTCCACTGTATTCCACCGTATTGCGGTTATAAGCTTACTTGGACTTGGACTTGTCACCGGCACAGTCCAAAGTTATTAAATCTGAACTGTTCATTAATTTGTACAGGGCTTAGATTACTTGTTGAGGGTGTAATATGAGTTGATTAGATAAATTCAAAATGAAAGATTTATTTTTGTTAAAAAAATAAAATTGAATTTTGACTGAGTCATGAATGTCATTTATCAGGTTAATTAAATTTTATATGCATTAATTTTTACTCTGTTCAATCTAAGACCACCCAACATAGTGAGTTAATAAATCTCCATGTTGAGGATTAATAACATTACCATAATCAAAACTCAAGAGCCCCCGACAATGGAATTCAAACTGGGCAAATAAACAACAAAATTAAAAAAAAGGGAGTGATAGGGAGTGATATTTGCCTTTGTATTTACTACATGCTCAAACTTTAAGGTACTATTTATTTTCACGTCTCAAAAATATTTTTTTAAAAAATTAAATTTTTATTTTTATTTTTTTGTATTTTAAAATCATTTTGATGTGCTGATGTCAAAAATAATTTTTAAAAAATAAAAAAAATATATTTTTTTGATATATTTTCGAGTAAAAAACACTTTGAAAAACAACAACAACTACACTCTCAAACACCCCCTAAAAGCTTTGCACTGCTATCAATCCTATGTTATATTACTGGCATTTTACTTTATAAGAGTAGATTGGGCTAGAGGATGCTCCATGTAACAACCATAGTAATTAACCAACAACCACAAAAATAAAATAAAATTGGGGGTGAGTATCGTGCTCTGACCATGTCTCGAGCATAATTTCAAAACTCATCTATCATGTATTCATTAGCTGGTCACATTTATTAATTATAACTATCTTATAAAAAGAAAAACTATTGGGAATTTAATTAGTTTAAGAGATATAAATACGATTTGTCTTCAAGAATCTTGAACATGAACAATTGTTTAGTGATTTATTTCTTCCATTTAAGATCAAAATAGTGTTATACACAAAACTAACCAAAGAAGAGATGAAATCTTAGAATGCAGAAAGAGTCTATATGCTACAAGATTCTAAAAACAAAGAATGGATCAACATGAGTAATTAGAAGGTAAAAAAGAGTCTATATGATACGTGATTCTTAAAATAAGGAATGGCATAGATTGGAATAGAAGTTTAGTGATAGTTACCTTTAAATTCCTTATTTAAAGGAGCATACAAATCAACAACTACAACAATTGCTCTGCAATTCAACTAAGTTCACAAGGTTTTCAAAACCTATCCATAGGCTTGTAATCGTAAGCTTATAACCTATAAGCAATAGCTTTCATACCTGAGAAAATCCAAAAAGAAAAAAAATATGTTAGATTAAGAATCTTCATCGTATGGTTGTGCTAAGGAACAACTCTATGATTGTAAGTTCTATTTCCAATAAACTTATTTGTTCTTGAATTTCAGTTATCTTTAATACTTCTATTGAGTGATTAAGACGTAATACTCAATTTTAAAACTTAAAGTTCTCTTAGTTGAGGTAAACATACAAAAAATCTGAAACAATTGATGACCATAATTGGAGTGTCATATTTGTTTCTTTGTAATTATGGAACCAAAAATATCAAAATTACTAGAAAACTTAGAAGAAAAGGAAGAGTTGGTAAATGTCTTTATTGGAGAAGGAAATAAAAAATCAATTCTTCAAGAAATATGGGTAAAAAAGGAAGAAGAAAAATAAAGATTAATGAGGGTAAAAGAGAGATACATGATCTTTGAACTTAGGTTAGAAGAAACTAATAAATTACATGAAGAAAAGTATAAGTTAATTTATGAAGAGATTAAAGAAAAACATAAGCTTAAAGTGAAATGATTGATGACCATTATAATGAGATTATGATAATGAATGAGAGATCATCTTATAATATTTTAGAGTCAAATATCAAAGAAAAACAAAATGTTGAGAAAAGTTTAGAGCATAAAGTAGGAAAATTACAAAATTTAGGGAAAGAATCCTAAAAGATTTAGTCAAAGTTGTAGAGGATGTCAATTCAAGATTAGATGTCAAAATTAAAAAGGAAAATGATGAAGTAATTTCTTTACTTTAATCATATCATGATGGAAACCATAAATAGAATCTCTAAACAAGTGGTAGTGGAAGTAAGAAGTCATTTAAATGAAAAAAATAGAAAAGGAATTAAACTTTAGAAAAACTAATTTTAAACAAAATGGGAAAGAATCAAGATAGCAAGTTAGAAGTAGTTCAAAGACCAAAATTATTAATTTTAAGGATTCATCTCAAGAGGATATAAGTGAAAAAGTAAATCTCAAATGGCTTAGAAAAAATGAATGGTTTTCAAATTAGAGTTGATCTAGAATATATTGTAGGAGTAATGAAACAATTTACATACTAAAGATTCAACAAATCTATAGGCCAATAAATAGAAGTCCCTATCCAAAATGCATTGATAAAATGTATCCTTAGCTTAATAACTTTAAGTTTTCAGACTTCACATTATTTGGTGGTTAAGAAACAATATTTGCAATAGAATGTATTGTGAGATTTATTTATCAATGCAAGGAAGTAGCTGATTATGATTTATTAAAGTTAGATTATTTTCAAATTCATTAACTGGAAATCTACTTGCCATCAAATTCAATTCATAATTGGAATGAAATGCAAAATATATTCCAAGCTTATTTTTCTAGAATAAAACCATAGTTTGTTTTGAGCTAATTTAGTGAACTTAACACAATATACTAGAGAAACTAAAAAACAATACCAAGACATATTTATGAAAGCTAAGGGGAATGTTGGGCTAAAATTTTAGTGAATGAATTTATAATGATTGCCTAATAAGGTTTGAAATTTAGAGCCAAAAAAGAAAATTGAAGGAATGAAATTTAAAGACATATACAGATTAGAAGTACTAGCTTTAAGATATGAAAACTTGTTGAAGGAAGAGAAGAAAAGGAGAATGTTAATTTATGGGATCTATTGACAGGAAACAATGGATATAGATGTAGCTAATTTGTATTAAGAAAACCTGTAAATTGTGAAGTACTGACAAAAAAATTACCAAAGCCTTAAAGTCTTTAAAATCAAATGAGAAAATACATTATTCTTTTGATATAAATTAAGTTGAGGATATTTTTGATTGGTTGCTAGGCAATAAGAGTATTAAATTAAAAGGAAAATATAAAATAATAATTGATGAAGAGTTATGAGGCAAATTTATTGGAAATGACATGAAATAATTAGTCACTCAACTAAAAATTATGTGATATTTAGAAATGTGATTAAAGATTTGATAGAGCAAAACATATTAGATTTCCTGATAAAAGTGAGACAATGAGAGTTTATAAAAATATTTTTCCTTTAATAAATGAATTATCTATGAGCATGATTACTATTGCTAATGGTAATAGTGTTGTCTTCTAAGAAGGTTAATTTTACAACCATCATAATAAATGAGTGATTTGATTCACTAGTGGTAAACCAAGTTTTAAAGTTTGTTGTGGCTAACAAATTCCAAGATATAAAAAGGGTTGTGTAGATAACATTTGACTATTAGTCATACCATAGATAAGTGTGCTAATTTTAAAAGATTTGTGAGAGGAAGAGTAATGAGAAGGGTTATAAAACCTAATAATGAGCAAATACAAGTTCCATAATTAACAAATTTAAGTGAAATGATAAGGTCTAGACTAATTCAAAGGGAATACATATCCTATAAACAAACTTTGGATAATAATTTTTTGTTTGAAATGCCTAATATCACCAAACATGTACACTTGAAGCTATTATATCTTCGTGCAAAGGTTGAAGAAGTAGATGTTGGAAGAGTTTTTGTTAATAATGGAGCTGTTATTAATATCTTACCTTTATGCATGTTGGGTGTGATCGAAAAATCAATGAATAACTTAATTTCAACCAAAGTTGCATTAAGTGGATTTGCTGGTGAGATCTTGCAAGTGAAAGGAATGGTTACTACTAGCTTAAAGGTTGGTTTACTGATCATAAATACAATATTTTTCATTACTGATGCAATTCCGAACTATAATGTTATATTATAAAGAGATCGGATCCATGCAAATAATTGCATACCATCAAATCTATATAAGATATTGTTACTTTAAAGTGGAAATAAACTTAAAGTGATGTGTGCAAATGACAAACCATTTATTACTGTGCAAATAATCTAGAAACACATTTTTATTTTGGTAAGTGGAGCATTATTAGAGTTAAAACTAATGTGGCTCAATCTGAATCTTCTGTTAAGGTTGATGAAACTGAGGATGAGATTTGTGATATCCTAACAAGGCCTTTGTGAACCGAAGATCCTAGAAGGAAGAGGAAAGTCTTTTCTAATAAGAAAAAAATAATTTAAAGAGGTAGTGATCTAAACTACTATTTCAATGTTACTAACTTACTAGACAGTCCAGACTAAAAAAAAAAAAGATTTAAAGTTCACAAAAGAAATATTGGATTCAAGTCAACGACTAGAGACAAAATAAAATAAAATTGAGTGTGATCTAAGATCAATATCATGTCAAGATGTTAAAAAACAAAAATTAAAAGAGTTTTAAATGAATAGAAAATTTGAAATTAGAAAATTCAAATCATCATAGAAAAAATAATAGCCCACAAGTTTTGAATTTATTAGAGTTATTAGTTGAATTATTATATAAGGTTTTGTAAAATAAAATTTCTAGCAATATAAATTTATAAAATAAACTTATATTTTACAATAAATTTAACTTATAAAAAATTAACTTGTTTCATGGTTTTTATTTATTTATTTCTCGTCAAATTGATATTGATACTCAATGCGTTTGTTTGCGAGTTGATATTTAAGGGGTAAAGATCTTATTCTAACAGTGTTAATGTATTGTTATAAATTTTTATTATATCACACTTTAATTTTGGAATTTGTTGTGAGTTGTGAGACTATGATAGGGATGTGCGCCAGTTGCCGAACTTGACTGGGATTTGGAACAATTGAAGTACAACCTCCAAGTTCCAAATCCAGATTGCAGTCATGCCATTTATGCAGATATGTGATGAAGGTGTAAAACGAGTGGTGAAGAGAATTCAACAGAATGAAAAGCTAAGGGAAGAATTTGGGACTGAGAGAGGAGAACAGAATTGTATTCTTGCTATTTCATGTGTGTGTTGCTTGTTACAACTGCCTCTTAATATAGGCATTATGGAAATGAGCTAAATTCTCGTGTATTCTGTTTACATTATTGAAACGGTGCGTATTAAAAGAGAGGCGTGAGTAATGAATGTAAATGAAACGGTGCGTGTGGTTGTAACAGAATTCTAATTTGTTTGTAACCATTTTTCCCTCCTTTGTTTTCTTTAAGCTGAATCTTCTCGTATCAAGTCTCCATCCTTCAAAATCACCTTGTCCTCAAGGTTGAAAGTTGGGAACCTTAACTGAACTTCGTCTATGAACTCCCATGTTGCTTCTACGGGTGATAGCCCTTTCCAATGGATTAAAACCTGTGTAGCAGCTTGTGTTCCCCTTTTGATCATCCTTCGATCCATGATTACTTGAGGCTGTAGCAGAGGCTCGTTTGGGCTGTCAGGTAAATTATAGTGTACCATTCGATTACCCCTGGTTCTTTTCAAGAGAGATACGTGGAAGACAGGATGGATGGTGGATGAAGATGGAAGGTTGAGTTTGTATGCGACTTCCCCAATCTTTTTGATGAAAGTATAGGGGCCATAGTATTTGGCAGCTAGTTTGTGGTGTGGGTGAAGTATGGATCTCTGTTTGTAAGTTTGTAATTTTAAATAGACTGAATCGCCTATCTCCAAGACCCTGTCACTTCTCTTTTTGTTAGCCAGTTGTCGCATTCGATTCTGTGCTTTGGTGAGGTTGAGCTTGACTGTCTGCAGCAATTGTTCCCTAGTAGTGAGGTAGTGATCGACTGCTTCTAAAGGTGAATCTTTTGGGAAATAAGGGATGTGTATGGGTTGAGTAAAACCATATAATATGTTTTATGGTGTAGTTTTTGTGGCGGTATGAAAGTTTGTATTATACCACCATTCACACAAAGCCAACCATTTGCACCATTGTGAAGGATTGTCGTCGGTCATGCACCTGAGGTAGCCTTCTATGCACCTGTTGACCACTTCTGTTTGGCCGTCAAATTGGGGATGGTAGGCGGTGGAGTAATGGAGATTAACTCCTTGTAAGGCGAATAACTCTTTCTAAAATTCACTAAGGAAAATGGTATCTCGATCACTTACTATGGTTGCTGGCATCCCATGCAATTTGTAGACTGAGTCCATGAAGGTTTTTGCCACTGTGGTAGCTGAATAAGGGTGTGAAAGTGCCATAAAGTGGGCATACTTGCTGAACTGATCCACCACTACAAAGATAACTTCCTTGCCTTCTGATTTCGGGAGGTTTGTTATGAAATCCATACTGATATCTGTGAAGGGTGTTGTTGGCACTGGAAGGGGTTGCAACAACCCTGAGCTAGCCACGTTTTTTGTTTTGCAATGTTGACAGGTGGGGCACTCTCTAACATACTGCCTAACTTGTTTCTGCTGTTTTCTCCAGTAAAACATGCTAACAATCCTTGCGGTAGTGACTGTAGAACCCGAATGTCCTCCTAAGGAAGTATCATGATACATGGAAATGAGTTGATGCTGGAGAGTTGGATTGTGTCCCACCACCAATTTGCCTTTTCTGAAAAGGTAGTTGTTGCTCCATTTATAGTGAGGGTGTGTAGCCGGGTCCCTTATTAGATCCTGGATGATAGCTTGAATCCTGTTATCTTCTTGCCACGACTGTTTGATGTTCTCCAGTACTGGAACCTCTATTGTTGATAGAGTGAGGGTATGGAGTTCGTTGCTGCTTATTCTGGAAAGAGCATCAGCTGCAATATTCTCCCTTCCACTACGAAATTCAATTTCGTAATCAAACCCCAATAGTTTTGTGAGCCACAAATGCTGAGAGGGAAAATATAATTTTTGATCTAGTAAGTATTTCAAGCTAACATGATCGGTTCTGATCTTGAAGGACCTGCCCCACAAATACTGCTTCCACTTATGTACTGCCATTATGATAGCTAGCATTTCCCTCTCATATGTAGATAACGACTGTTGTCATGGTCCCAATGCCTTGCTAATGAATGCAATTGGATGTCCTTCCTGCATGAGTACTGCTCCAATACCAGCCCCTGAAGCGTCAGTCTCCACAATAAAAATTTTGCTCAAATCGGGTAGTGCTAGGACTGGAGGGTTCATCATTTCCTTTTTAAGAGCTTCAAAGGCCACCGTTGCCTTTTGGTCCCAACCCACTGCATCCTTCTTTAGAAGCCTGGTCAGAGGGCGATAAATAATGCTATAGCTTCTTATAAACTTGCGATAGTACCCCGTGAGCCCTAAGAATCCCCTTAGTTGTTTGATGCTCTGAGGTAGTGGCCAATTCTTGATGGCCTGTAGCTTTTCTGGATCAGTCGCTACTCCATCTTTAGATATAATATAGCCTAGGTATTCCACCCTGTCATCACAAAAAACACACTTGCTCTCTTTGGCTACCAATTGGTGTGATCTGAGCAGCTAAAAAACAGCCTGCAAATGTGCTTGATGCTGCTTGTAGGATTGACTGTAAATCAAAATATCATAAAAAAAAACAAGAACAAACTTCCTTAAATAAGCTCGAAACACCTCATTCATCAAGCTTTGAAAGGTGGCCGGCGCATTCGTAAGACCGAAAGGCATCACTAAGAATTCATAGTGGCCATTGTGTGTTCTGAAAGCTGTTTTGTGGATGTCTCCTGAGTTCATTTGAATCTGATGGTAACCCGAACGTAGATCAATCTTGGAGAAGACTGATGCTCCTGTCAGCTCTTCCAGTAACTCTTCAATCAGGGGAATGAGAAATTTGTTTTTGATAGTCAGTCTGTTAAAAGCCCTATAGTCAATACATAATCGCCAGGGAAGATCCTTTTTCTTAACCAATACAACCGGTGATGCAAATGGGCTATGGCTTGGTTGGACTGTTCCTGCTTCCAACATTTCAGAGATTAGTCCTTCCACCGTATCCTTTTATAAACTAGAATACCTGTAAGGACGAAGGTTGACTGGTTGGGCTCCTTCCTTCAAGGGAATGGTGTGGTCATGAGGTCGACTAGGTGGTAATCCAGCCATTGGAATGAAGACATCCTGATAGAGGTGAAGTAGTTGATGTAGGGCTGCCTTTTCCTCTTTGTTGAGATTCTTTGCAATGGTGGATGTTGCAGTATCAGGTGTGTCCTGAATCATCCTCAAGCTGTAGAGATTGATACCTGCAATGCTAGTCCTGTTGCTCAGCAGACCACTCATCTAACCGAATTGAACCGATTGTAATTTCACTGGTTCTTCTCCCCTTAAGGTGGTTTGTTGCCCTTGCCATTCAAAACTTATCCACATGTTTTTGTAATTGCACAAAAATGTCTCCCAGGGTGGCTAACCACTGGACCCCTAGGACCATGTCACAGGCCTCCAATTCCATGACAAATACATCAGCCTCACAATGTATTCCTTGCATCTTCCATCTAAAACTTTTGCAAATAGAAGAACATAACATTTTTCCCCCTATTGGCAGCCTTGACAGTTACTGGGTTGATGGGGCTTAGAACGCATTGGAGTTGGCTAGCAACCCAAGTATTCATAAAATTATGAGTGCTACCCGAGTCTATCAATATAAAGATTGGTAGTTTGTCTACCCTACCTGTCACCTTGAGGGTGTAGCATCCTGGAACCCCTTCTAATGCATTCATGGAAATGTGGGAGTCTGTGTCTATCAACACTCCTGATTCCTGCCCCGATTCTACCATATTGTTTGCATCACCTTCGTCATCTCCCACTAAGCATATGGAATAAAGCTTTCGTGTTCTGCATTTGTGCCCTGGTGTAAACTGGTGTAAACATAAGCCCTTCGCTCTTCTTTCTTCCATTTCAGTGCTCCAAACAGTTCGGGTAGGCCTTCTCATTGGCTGGATGCCATTGTGTGTCTGAGGGGTGGGTAGTAACCCTGGTAGAGTAGAGTGTTGGGAAGTGGATTCAAGGAATTTATTAGGTTTGTAAGAAGATTGTTGCTGGTTGGAAGTCTGATTGTTGCTAAAAGGTGAGGTTGGTTGTTTGATTGGTTGTTTGTGGGAACTTTTGTAGAGGTTTGTGTTTTCTTGTAAACAGGACAGATTATAGGCTTGATTAAGGGATTTTGGTTCAAACATTTTTACCAAGTTCTTGATTTCTGTCTCAAGTCCACCAAGGAAGAAAATCAAAGCGTACCTTTCATCAATCTCAGCTCTATTCCACAGGATATCGAAATTCCTGATGTAAGTCTCCAAATCGCCTTCTTGCTTCAAATCTTTTAACTCTTCCAAAGGTTCTTTAGGGCCACCAAACCTGCCGCATAAGCCTTCCACATATTCCTTCCAAGTTACTAGCTGGCCACCCTTGCTTCGCATGAAATTTTGATGCCAATATAGAGCTACTCATCCAAGTGATATGAGGCCAGTTTAAGCTTCTCTGCTTCAGGAACTTCTTCCATTTCGAAAAACTGATTACACTTGTACAACAATTTGTGTACATCTTCCCCTTCAAATGATGGAAAATCTTGCCTGGGTTTATGGAACTTGTAAGGTCCACTCTGCTGCCAGTCATTCTTGTATAACACTCCTTCTTGGCTGCTGCGGTGGTACTCCTGGTTAGAGCTGGTCTCTCCTGTAGGTAACTGTAATTTCTGTAGTAAGGTATTCTGCTGAAGTGAAATACTTGAAATGAGCTCCTCCAACTTCAAGAGGCGTGTATCGCTCAACAACTGTTGTTGTCCTTGTTGTTCTAGCAGTCTTGCCATCTTGTCATTCCACAGACCTTGCTCCTTGTTAGCTGTTGCTATTGCCCCTTCCAATTTCTTAATATCTTGAGACCTTGTTAGTTTCATGAGTCATTGTTCAGGGTCCGAAGATAAATGCTTTGATACCACTTGATGAAGGTGTAAAATGGGTGGTGAAGAGAATTCAACAGAATGAAAAGCTAAGGGAAGAATTTGGGACTAAGAGAGGAGAAAATGATTGTATTCTTGCTATTTCACGTGTGTGTTGCTTGTTACAACTGCCTCTTAATATAGGCATTATGAAAATGAGCTAAATTCTCGTGTATTCTGTTTACATTATTGAAATGGTGCGTATTAAAACAGAGGTGTGAGTAACGCGTGAAAATGAAACGGTGCATGTGATTGTAACATAATTCTAATCTGTTTGTAACGGCTTTTCCCTCCTTTGTTTTTTTTAAGCTGAATCTTCTCGTATCAATATGAAAAAGGGTATGAAAGTTATGAAATCCACGAACTGAGTTTTGTTGATAAATGGTTCCTCACTCAGCATAAGGAGCTGGTGGATGTGGAACAATATCTTATGGCTAGGAGTTTGTCTCATCTGACGAAGGATGAATTCAGCGAGGTCAAAAAGCATGGCTTCAGTGACAAGCAGATAGCATTTGCTACTAAATCAACAGAGAAAAAAGTCCGATCAAAACGGAATTCTTTTGGAGTTACTCCGTCATATAAAAGGGTTGATGCTTGTGCTGCAGAGTTTGAGGCCAATACTCCCTTCATGTACTCCTCTTATGATTCAGAGTGTGAATCAGCTCCCAACAAAAGGAAGAAGGTTTTGATTTTAGGTGGCGGACCCAACCGTTTAGGTCAGTGAATTGATTTTGATTACTGTTGTTGCCGTGCATCTTTCTCCCTCCAGGTATGTGGTTATAATTTTTGTATTATTTATGTTCCCCTGTCTGCCCAGGCAATTTCTCCAAAATACTATGTTATTTATGCATATTGGAATATCCTACTCTGCCATTTTGTTGATGTTTTGAGATCCACCATGCAACACAACTTTTAAATCTTTTTCTTGTTTATTAATTTTTTGTTTGATAAATCATTGATCATGATTATCAAGGCTGTGCTTAATAACAGCACTCTTTTCAATCAAAATTAACTTGTAAAATGTTGATCATGTCTCGTATATTCACTTTGAAGGCAGATCTTGGATTGGTGTTGAAAGTAACGAGTAATATATTGTACCACCTACTTTTCTGTAATTGCTTGTATGCTTTGAAAATTTAGAAATGTCTATGTTTTTGGTGTTTTTTCAGTTGGAATTTATTGCAGCATGAAAAAAAGAGCATAAACAAAGGTGAAATGAATCAAACACTACGTAAATTCAAGCAAATATCTGTATGCAGCCTTTTGTGGTTAGAAATATAGAATTGCTGTCGTCTAAACGTGCTGAATCTGTATGAGGCTGTGCTCTGATTCAGTTTAGCGATAAAATTTCATTTATTCAATAAGTAGCCTAATAGGTTTTCTTAGTTGTGTAGTTAAATAACATGTTGGAACAAATATAAAGGAATCTGCTTTTGGATGGCTTTGCTACTCAGAGATGGTTACCACTTTAGTACATTTTTTAACGGGGTAGCCTTTCTGCTTTACAGAGTGCAGGATATGAGACATTTATGTTGAATTGAAATCCTGAGACTGTGTCCACAGATTATGACACAAGTGATTGTCTCTACTTTGAACCCTTGACAGCAGAAGACGTTCTGAATGTTATTGAATTGGAAAGACCTGATGGGATCATTGTACAGTTTGGTGGTCAAACACCCCTGAAGCTGGCCCTGCCCATCCAGCAGTATCTGGACAAGCATAAGCCTCTCAGTGTTTACACATATGGTGCACATCATCACCTGATTCTATTGATGCTGCTGAGGACAGAGGGAGGTTCAATGCAATTCTAAAAGAGTTAAACATTGAACAACCAAAAGGAGGCATTGCTAAGAGTGAGGCCGATGCTTTAGCCATTGCGGCAGACATAGGTTTCCCAGTTGTTGTCTGTCAATCTTACGTCTCAGGTGGCTGGGCAATGGAGATAGTATATAGTGATGACAAGCTTGTGATGTATCTCGAAAATGCTGTTGAAGTTGATCCCTGTGTTGATAGATAAATATTTAGCTGGTGCTGTTGAGATTGATGTGGACGCACTTGCAGACTCACACAATAATGTAGTTATTGGAGGGGTAATGGAGCACATTGAGCAGGCTGGGGTCCATTCTGGCGATTCAGCTTGCATTCTTCCCTCACAATCTATCTCACCTTCCTGCTTGACCACAATTAGGTCATGGACTGAAAAGCTGGCAAAGAGTCTGAATGTTTGTGGTCTCATGAACTGCCAATACACAATCACAGTGGACGTGGAAGTTTTTCTGCTTGAGGCAAATCCTTGTGCATCTCGTATGGTTCCATTTGTCTCCAAGGCAATTGGCCATCCACTAGCTCAGTATGCTGCTCTTGTTATGTCTGGAAAGTCACTTAATGAGATACTTTTCACAAAAGAGGTAATCCCAGCACATGTTGCAGTTAAAGAAGCGATTCTTCCATTTTTTGAAGTTCCCAGGCTGTGATGTACTGTTAGGCCCTGAGATGAGGAGTACCACTGAGGTAATGGGTATTGATTTTCTGGTTGCCATTGCATTTGCCAAGGCTCAAATTGCTGCTGGGAAGAAGCTACCACTTTCTGGCACTGTGTTCCTTAGCCTAAATGACTTGACAAAATCCCATCGAGAAAGGCTGGCAAAGGCCTTTCTAGGACTCACGTTCAGGATTGTTTCAACTTCTGGAACAGCTCACTTTCTGGAATTGAAAGGTATCTCAGCGGACAGAGTGCTGAAGATGCATGAGGGACAGCCACATGCTGGCGATCTTGCTAATGGGCATATTCAATTGATGGTAATTACTAGCTCTGGCGATTCACTTGATCAAATTGATGGCCAGCAATTGAGGATGGCACTTGCTTATAGAGTTCCTATAATAACAACAGTTTCTGGTGCTTTGGCAACTTCAACTGCAATAGAGAAATTAAAATCTTGCACTATTGAAGTGAGGGCCCTTCAGGACTTTTTTAATGTTGACCTACAGAAAGATAATAGTAAAAATTTGCTGTCGGCATCTTCTTCTCTATGATTGAGGGGGAAATTCCAGTAAGTGATCCGGTCTATTATGTTTATTTTGTTATCTGTTAATGTGGTTTGTTGTTACTATTGTTTGGGGTAGATTTTCTATTCAGTTATATGTTATTATCAATGTTTAGCTGCCCATCCGTTTCATTTCTGCGAGCTGATTAATACTAACCTGGGAATGTGTATTAGGGACACGAATTTATCTATAGTTTGAAACATGACCCTGGTTCAGGCATGTCAAATGAATCTGTTGCCAGAAACTTAATTCAGGGATAGGAAATTAATAATTTGTTTTAGTGTCTGCATGGTCAACACAATTTGAATAATCTTTGCCTTGCTCACCCTTACCCTCTCTAAAGACATGTTTGAGTGAGTCAAACACGTAATAAATTTCCATGTTTAATCTGTTGGTTTGTGTTCACAGAACGAGCAAGAGCGTCATTAGTTATGTTATCATGAAGGAACATGTTATTAGTTTCCGTTTCTTGTGAAGGAAAATAGCTATGCTGCTATGTATGGGAAAATGATTGGTCTTTTATCACTTGAAAGGGCAAAATACTAGTGAGAAAATAGATGTTTTTTAATTTTTATTTTGAAATGTAGTGAGCTTTGAGGTTATAGTAATAGTGTCTTTTTCAGAGGCTGAAGTAAGTCTCCTCTGTAATTTATACTTTCTATGTGCTGCTAGAAACCTATTTATCCTAGACAAATTTTAAGGTTAATTAAATTAGGACCACTTATATTTTCCAAAACGCTTTTGTGAATGTCAATACATGCATGTGTGCGTGTGTGTGCACATTTTCTTCTCTGTGCTTGGTATGTTTTGTTGATATTTCCCCCCTACTGAAAGTAGGTTAAAAAAATCTGTTCAACTTTATTGTCGCTCTTTTACAGCAGATGTTCATATACAGGGAGATGCCCATGTGCATGTGTATGCCATCATTTGATCCTTGCTATCATCTAGCTGTTATTTTCATACTCTGCATGATGATGGCAATGGAAAAGGATAGGAGATTTGAAGGTCAAGGGGAAGGATGGACTCAACGCCTCCTGTGGGTATGAGAGGGACCCTTGATTGATAAGTTCAGAGGAAAGGCATGCAGTCTGAAATGGCGTCTGGCTTCTTGTTAGTTTTTGCTTTGTTTGCCTAAAGATGGCCATCTAGTTTTGTTTATCGTTAGTTAGCAGAGATTATCAGCAGACAGGTTATTTGTGCTGATTGGCTGCTTGTAGTTTTACGTTGTGATGCTCTCGTGTTTGCTAAATTTAAACATCAAAATTCAAAATTAATGGGCATGATTATAGTACGTTAAAGATGGCAGACTTAGCTACATTATTGGATCCAATCTGTTTGGTAATTGAAGTTATTTACACTACAGTAGTAGCAGCAGCTCTTCTTTGGATATAGATTCATAATGCATCCAGCCATCCTTTATTCATTCCTCCTTATTTCCTAGGTTAATATATGTATATATATAGAGGGCACTTTTCATGCATTAGATTAGACCTCTTCACATGGCAACACCTTATGAAGCATGTTTAGTTTGAGAATATCAGATGCATGTATGAAGTAGCCTTACATTGCCCAGGCAGGCATCTCCCATCAAACAACTTCCATGTTTATTGTTTTATGGGTAGAGACTTTCAGAGCTAAACGATGATACCAATGTTGTCACAAATCACAGAACCAACGAGACATGCAAGGGAATCTTTCAGCTGGAGCTTCAAATAAAATCCCAGCAACTCTTGCTAGATGGGCATAACTTTCTTTATGCTTCTTTTATTACAACTATGTAGTGCCACAGTTTTCGAATTTTTGTTCATTTCCATGGGGAATCTTAAGTATTTACAAGTTGTCGCAAATTCATGGGTGATGTGTAATTCAAGTCACCATCCAGCAGGTGCTTTGCTGCAATCAAGTTCGCAGATTCTGTAAGATGGAATGGATCCCAGAAAACATTCTTTGTTCTGTCAGAGCAAACTTGAGAAATAGTTGTGCATGGGATAATGCCACCATGGGCTCCAACAACATTGCAGCACGCATTTACTGCATCTTCAAACCCTGGGAAACAAAAATGTGCATGTAACCGGAGGCTGAAATGCAAAGGAAATATACATTACTGTTAAACAAATTGATGGCGCACCATATGATATGTAGTTTTGAACGATATCTAGGAATACAGCATAAATGTCTGCATAAACATTTATTGATCCTGAGAGATTTTTAGTCAGCTCTTCAAGCATCGGCTTAAGTTTTTTTATTAAAACTCTGAGCTCTCTGATTTGCAGCAGAAACACAACCGTCTTTCACTCCATACTCATCCCTTGTATAAGGGATACATCCATAAGGTCCACAATTTCCCACTACGAACTATCTAGCACCCAGTTTATAGAGTCTCTGCAGGGAAAAGCTACGTCAGTACCAGTCCTAGAGATGGTCGATTCAACCATTGAAGTTAAAGTAATTTGACAGAGAACGATGATTTTACTGTAAGCTGTGATCTTAAACTTGAAATGATGGTGTCAAGTGCTGCGCCGCTATCCACAACGTTGGAGATGTCCCTAATATCATTGGTGCCGATAAAAAGAATATAAATAGCCTCTCTAAGCAACTTCTTGGCAGCTTGGATTCCAATATTCGATATGATGTCTTTCCTTGTTTTCTCGAAGTAACTGATTTGATTCTCAAGGCTAATGTGATATCCCTATAAATGACATGCAGGTTTCATCATCTTTTTCTTCAGAAAACCTTTACTTGTTTGATCAAAGTCTATAATTTCTGGAATCGTTTCCATGTTTATTTCCAATCATGCTTGAAAACAAATTTTGAAAAACTGATGGAAATTCAGTCTCTGCAAAGCCAAATGTATTCTACGTCTAAAATAAATACTTACATATGACTCTCCGGTTGCTTTCAAAATTCCAGATCCTGAAGAAGCATAGTTGACACCATTCAGAAGCACGTCTCCAACAGTCGTCGGAGCCAGGCATGGAGGAGGGAAGTTTTTGAGGCCCACTTCCTGTCCTGTCAAGACAAAACAGGAAAATCAGCTTAATGAACGTACGTACCTCAACCTCAAAAGAAGACAATGAACAGAAAGACAAGACTTGCCTATTATGTCAGGAACTAATCTAGCATTTGAATATCGTCCAGAAGGAACCCTATATCCATTGCCAAAATCAATCCCATTGGGGAACAATGGCGTTGCTAAAGTCTTCATGTAAAAGTTGTTCCCAACATCGACCAATGAATCTCCAAAAATATAAAAAGCTGGAACATCTTTTGCTGAGCTGAGACCTAACGGAAGACATACCACAGAGGTTTGGGATACAATTCCCATAATGATAAATCTCTCTGTCTAATGCAAAGCTCATTTCTACAATCAATCTGACAAAACTGGATAGAGAAATGCTATGCACTTCTAGTTCAAGATTGATCACGAACAGGATTAATAGCAAAATGAAGAAGTATTTATAGTCGTGTCTTGTAGGATGGCTTTGGCGGCTCGAAGTTTGAAAATGGAATAGAAATAAAGACAGATTTGAATGAGCCGAGCCAGCGAAAAGCTTGATTTTAATTGAAAAAAATAAAAAAAATTTATTTTAATATATTTTTAAGTGAAAAACACTTTGAACCATTACCGTTACCTCAATACCAAACAATTGCGTGGACTTCAATATTTATAATTGATGTGGGGGTCTTTCTTCTTTGGTATAATAATGTTTATTATATTATTTTGTTAATTCTTAAGGTTTTTTTAGATTATGAGGAATCTATGTAAGTTGAAGATGTAATCTGATAAAATGAGCATAATTTTTAATTTGATTATAAAATACATCTTAAATTTTGATAAATGTTTTTTAAAAGCTTGTTTTCTATTGTGTTAAAATTTTATGATGATAAAAAAAAAACTTCAAATAAATCTTAGAATTTACTACGTGAGATTATTTTATTTACTTGTATTTTGATTTTTTTTTCTTATTTAGATTAGTACTTTTAATTCAATTAGTGTTCAACTAGTTAAATATCTAATTCTATTAGTTAGGTAAGTTTTAATTAATAATTCTTTTTCTATAAAAGTTTTAGATTTAGAACTGGTATAAAGTGAGATATCTAATTTATTTTTGTTTAAACATGCAAATTATTTAAACTTTAATAAAATACCAGATATTTTTTCAATTCCTTTGTAGTGTTTAAAATTGTAATCTTAGGGTTTCAAAACCTTAATTTTTATCCATATTATACACATCTTAGACAAATATTTATTTTTTAAATTAAAAAATTAAATGTATTCGTGGCAATGATATTTAGACAATCTTTATTTCTCTTTTTTTTTCAAGATGAAGACTAAAAAAAGCTTGGCATTGGACCTAAAGTTTGGGGTAAGTGACTTATTTACTTAACTATTAGAGAATAATATAAATAATATCTTAAGACCTCACCTAACAGCTTAAATTATTGGGTCAAAAAACCATTCAACCTAAAAGCTTAAGCTGTTGGGTGAGGTCCCAAGATATGATTGATATTATTCTTTAACATACCCGTTCAAGTGAAAGTCCTTTGGGCTTGAAACTTGCATAGACCGACATTACCTTGTGCTTAATTTTTATCAAATAAATGGGGATGGTGAGATTCGAACTCGTGACAGTTTGGTCATCAAGGCTCTGATACCATGTCAAAAAACCACTCAATCCAATAGCTTAAACTTTTAGGTGAGGTCCCAATATATGATTTATATTATTTTCTAATACCATGTCAAATAACCAATTCAACTCAATAGCTTAAGTTGTTAGGTGAGGTACCAAGATATGATTTATATTATTCTATAATAGTCAAAGAACCAATTTAACCCAATAGCTTAAGCTATTAAGTGAGTTCCCAAGATATAATTTATATTATTCTCTAACACACCTCTTCAAGTGAAAACCCTTTTCAACCCAATAGCTTAAGCTGTTAGGTGAGGTACCAAGATATGATTTATATTATTATCTAATAGTCAAAGAACCAATTCAACCCAACAGCTTAAGCTATTAAGTGAGTTCCCAAGATATAATTTATATTATTCTCTAACACACCCCTTCAAGTGAAAGCCATTTGGGCTTGAAACTTGCATAGACCTATATTACCTTGTGTTTTAATTTTTATCAAATAAATAGGGATGATGAGATTCGAATTCGTGACCATTTGGTCATCAAGGCTTTGATATCTTGTCAAAAAATCATCTCAACCCAATAGCTTAAGTTGTTATGTGAAGTCCCAAAATATAATTTATATTATTCTCTAACAACAACTTGATGTCATCATAATGAGTTTAATTTATTCCCAAGTTGGGAATTTCTTTCTTCAAGTCCTTTTTAATTTTAATACTTTTAATTTGTGAGTTTGATATTAGTCCTTTCATGTTAATTCTATACCTAGTTTGTTTGCTCGAAAATTAATTTTTATTTTTTTAAAGTGGTAAAATTAATTTTTGTTTCTATCTATGATATTCTAATTTTATAACACAATTTATATGATTTAAAATATACGATTATTGTATAATATAACATGTTTTGTATTCAAATATATTTTCTAGCAATATTATCTAAATTAAAGTATTATATGATTATTGTATAATATATTTTTATATTGTATATTAATATATCCTAATATTATTTTCTATATAAATATATTAGTAATTTATCATTTTCTAATAATATTATATGTTGATCCTTGATTTCCACTACTCTTTATAATTCAGTCTCCACATTCCTAACATTTGGTATATAAGCCCTTGATTCCTTTTATATTTGTTTTGATAATTTATTTTTTATTTATTATTTTTCATCTATATATATGATTGATATGCTTTATGCATCAAAAAGTTGTATGATTTAAAAGATAAAGGCTCAAGATAACAAAAATATTTGTCAAACAACCTATTTAATTAAAAAAATAAGCATAACTTTTTGTCTCAAATGTTTTTAGAAGATGCTACAAGTCTAGTTCTATATTGAGTTAAATGGAAATAACTAGTTAAGATCACCAAGGCTTTCAAATTATTCTTAGAAAATACATATATAAAACATCCTTTACTTTGGTCCAAATCGCGATCGCCCGTTATAGCTTGAAAAATTACCATTTACATCCCATATCAACAAAAGATTTCAAAACTGACCATAATACTCTCATATATATATATATATATATATATATATATATATATATATATGTATATATTAAATTAGATACTCTAAAAACTCTCATCCCCCCTCTCTCACAAAAACCCTAACTGTCGATATAGTACGTGTGCCTAATAATCGCACACTACCACTTTTTTATTTTAATATGTTAATAGCTAATAAAATAATTAAAAAATATAAAATAAATTAATTTTAAGCAAAACAAGTTTTAATATTTTGCCAAATGATATTTGAACCACGTTCCCAAATATTACCTTAGTTATAAATCATGGCACACTTAGGCCAACATGCGAGGCAATGTGCGCCAAAGGCTAGTCTAGGTCAGTTTTTTTATTTATTTTTTTTTAGATAAAAATTAGATGATGACATTAATAAAACATGAAAAAAATATATAAAAAAAATTATGTCACCCTTATTTATTTATTTTATATTCAATTTTAATTTCATTTTACTTTTTAACTTCAATACAGGGTAACTTCCAATTTTTATAATCTATATATATATCTTTTTAACTTCATAAATGACTTCTATAATTTCATATTCTTTATATTTTTCATTTTATTTCGTTAAAAATATAATGAAAAATAAAGAAAATTGGGATTTAACAAATTTTCATTTCTCTTTTTAATTTTGAAGAATATGTTTTTTTATAAAGGCATTTATGTTTACCTTATCTATTTTTTAATATAATATTATTTTTTCAATTTTATAGGATTTTTTGAAAATCTAATTCTTCATTTTTTTTTTATTTTTTCTCAATTTAAAATAAATCAAATTTTCTTCTACTCTTCAAAACTTTTGATTGCTAAATTCTCTATTTTTGGCATATGTGCACGTTTAATTAAATAGATTGATGAAATCATAATGGATGGAACACTATCAAAATTCCTTGAGAAGTAGAGCGAACACATTAAGAAAAAAAACCATGGGGATTAAATATTTGATTAATCCATAAAATATATTTATATATTTGAATTCCTTCATATAACACACTCAATATATAATTGCTAATTTACTATTAAGTTTTATTTCATATAAATAATGTATTTGATTAATTACATGTTAAATTTGTTTACTTTATAAAACCTCAATAAATCAAGATAATGGAAGACAAATGTTTTGAAAAAATAAATCATATATAAACCTTAATTCAAAATTTTATCACGAAATAATTTGTCCTTCAAATAGGGATTATAACCTCTTAGATAGGTTTTAAATTGATATTTACAAGTTAAGAATAATAAGAAATGGTATTCAAATGAAAAAATAATACATAACCTAGAGAAAAAGCTAAAAATCCAAAAAATAACAAACATGTTAAAAATAAAAACTTTTGAGCCTTTTCAATAGTGGATAAATACAAAAAAAAAAAAGTGGTTTCTTTGTAGCAAAATTTTATTCTAATTAAATAAAACTACTGGTTTGACTATTGATGAGGATACAAAAATCACATGGAATATGATAGAAGGATTTATTCATTGAGATCCTTATACATTCACAATATGTTCTACAACCTTTACTCCTAGACTACAATGAATTCTTCTTTAATGGATTCCTTCAGATAATGTAAATCTTCTCTGTAATTGAATATCTGCACAAAGTTCCTTATAGACCCCTATGGGTGTTGATGGGGACTCTTCAAAGATCAAGTCAGTACGAGGTATTTTTATGTGGCAAAAGACAAAAAATAAAAGTATTAATGAGCTTTTATGAAGATAGAGAGGAAAAAGGAGAAGAAACTGTAGAAGTTAAAGAAGAAGAAGAAGAATTGTCTTTATGTCTCGAGTATAAGGTTTTGAACCCCTTTATTGTGTATTCATGCTTCCTTTTATATTACCTGACTTGACCTGTTTCATACAACATAGGAGAGATAGAGATGTAATCTCGTAATAGTAAAATAATATTATTCTACAGCTCGTGCTTTCACGTCTAATTAATATAAGCATGGACCGCTTGATTGTATTTAATGGGATGTGATGAGTATCATAATTACCAGCTCAGACCCGAGGTATGAGAGGCTCAGTCTGAAGTTACCTTTTAGCTGTACATTGAACCTAAGAGGAGTTGGGTTCAACTGATACGCCAAACCTAAGGGGAGTTGGGTTTAACTTGTGATTGCATCCAAGAATGGTAGGACGCGGACGCATCTTAGCCTAACGTGAAGTTCAGCGCGGGCATGTCCCTAGCCCAACATGGGTTTGGGCGCGGACGTGTCCGGGCCCAACTTGAAGGTGAGCGGGGACGCGTCACGACCTAAATTAGAGCTGGGCACGGACGTGTCCCTACCCAATCTAAGGTTAGGCGCGGACGCGACCTTGACCAACTTAGAGTTGGGCACAGTCATGCCATGGTCTAACATGAAATTGGACGTCAAGAAAGACATAGCCTCATTTTGGATTGTGACTTTCACTTGATAGCTTTAAATGGGGAAGGTTTTTTAGAAAACCTTAACCCATCAACTACCAAAATCTCTTGTATCAAAATCTTAGATAGTTTGATTTCACTCTAAGATTTTCATAAACTTACTTGCAAGCTTTTAAATATAAAATTAGTTGGCTAAATTAAGTTAATTTCAGGCTCGATTTATTTTTATAATAAGCTTTAGATATAGGCTCACGAACACCTTCACTTGTCATGTAAAAACAGGAGCCTGCCAATTGGGCTGCATTATTTCTCCCTGGAAGCCGACAGAGTGAATGAATTGGGGACCTTTTGACTTCACTTAGACAACGAACTTTAAATATTTTTATACTTTGATAAATGAACCCTTCAAGAGTCGAGTAACTCAGCTCATTTACAGTGTTAGGTGGAGATATGGCTTAGAGTTGCCTGCCGATTGGGCTGCATTCAATTCAATATTACTCCCTCAAGGTCAACCGATCGAGTTAAATGTCCCCTAGTGAGTTGGTTGGCAAACCATACAGCGGTGCCGTTCGAAATTCAACAAGGATAGGTTTGGTTTATTCACGTACGTGGTCTGGTCTGCATTTTATCTAAATTATATATTTGAAAAAAATATATATAATTCATAACTTTTTTTAAATATATTTTTTTAAATCATAATTAGTGATAGGACGTAAAGAGTGCTGTCAATTGCCATCCGTTGCCTGCTGAAAACTTCTTTGATTTGCATTTTTTTTCAAATAAGTTGTACATAAAAACATATTTTAAATAAAATAAAAAATAAATTTTAGCATCCACTTTTATCCATAACAAAAAAAAACAAACACAAAATACAATGAGTATATATATATATATATATATATTTTTTTTTTTCCATATTTATATTTATAAATATAATCTAATTGATGTTCTTGTACACAAGAAGAAATAATCTATTTTAAATAGATTATACTGGTTTATTCATGAGAATCTCATTTCAATGTCTTAATTTATGCATGAGAATCCCTGAAAAAGGTTGGTTTTAATTTCCTGTCGTGGGTTGAGGATGTTGTTTCAAGATTCAAAACCAACCTTACACACAGTAGTAAGTATGGAGACCAGTCCTCCTTCAACTTCATCATATGATCAGAGCTAGCCTCGTTGTATACAGTTGCAATTCTTTTGAAAAGTTGAAGATGGGAATTCCCTTCTTCTTCTTCAGGGATATTTAACTACTCAACTTAACAAGCCACACCAAACTTAACCGTATAACCTATATATTGATCAATGTCTATTTATATAAACTCTAAAGAGTGTAGTTTAATTGGTCAGGTTCTAGGTTTGCTCTCTAAAAGTTATCAATTTGTGCTCCATAAATATCAGGGTCACTAGAGGCTTATTGGTCGTTAACTTCAGGGCCCGTAAAATTAGTCGAGATAAGCGCAAACTGACTCAAACATCTACGTTAATAAAAAAATATCTATTCATCTTAATGCAGGTGTATCATGCTCATTTCATTTAGTATTTTCAAAGACAGTTTGAGGATAAAATTAATTGATAAAAAAATTTTCTTGACCCGACTTTTTATTTAATCTGAATTTAAAATTAAATTATGGGAGAATTATTTCGACAGAACTAGTTGATCCAAAAATAACTTGTACCGCTCTTAAAATGGATAAAATCATATATATATATATATATATATATATATATATATATATATATATATATATATATGCGCGCTAGAATATTGAGGGACTACGTTGTCAAAATTATTAAAAGAACAAAGACAGTTTGAATTACAATACGATGTCATGTTAAAAGCTAACGTATAACTCTAAGATCATTTTAAAAGCTGATTATTTGCAAAAAATTAATTTTTAAAAAGTAAATTATTTGATATCTTGAAAATTAAGTTGGAAAATATCTTTCAGTATTTGATTATATTATGAAAAATAAGTTGAAAAATAATTTATTAATATTTTTTTAAAATTTATTAAAATAATAAGTAACAAGTTTTAGAAATTAAAAAGTTAAATGAGAATGAAATTGAAAAAAAAATCTAGTTTCATGAATTATCTCAAATAAAATAAATAACAATTAAAATAATAAAGATCAAATCTAACATATAAAAAGGTTAAAAGATGATGAAATTAACAAAAAATACAATTTCATAAATTATTTCAAATAAAATAAATAACAATCAAAAGAATAATGATCAAATCTGATAGATAAAAAAATTCAGTTAAGAAAATGATAAGAGAAAAGCAAATAACAATTATAAAAATAATGATCAAAGTTGATATAAAAATTAAATTAAATCAAATTTTAAGGGATGAAATTAAAAAAAAAAAGATTCAAAACAAAATATATAGCAATTAAAAGTTTGAGGATCAAATTTGATATAACCAGCAACTAACATGACATTTCTAAATTTTTCATAACTTCCGAAAAGTGTTTCCACCCATAATAAAAAGAAAATACTTTCCTAAAAACCAAATCAAAATTTTCTTTAATTAAAAAGTATTTTTTGTTTAATAAACAAATACATAAAGTTTAAAACTTCCCGTGAATCAAACGGGGCTAAGAATTATTTCATATTAACCCTGAAATCATTAATAAACAGAGAGGACGTTAGACGATAAAAACTGGATTCACTCTATCACGGTACAAAATATTACGCTAGTCTGCATTGTCTTAATAAGATCAAGCAGTTATTGCATAAATATATAACACATGCAGTCCCTTGCGTTTGATTAAAGAACTAAGCAAAGCTCTGATCTTACTTCTGCATGTATTTGCTATTAATTAGTTTCCAGAAGTGCATTTCCTAGGAGCTGTGGTAATGAGCACCTCATCGAACAGACAAGTGATTCTTGGAATTGTATCCCAAACCTATGCTGTCTACACTTTATTGAGTCTGATCAGTCTCAGCTCGGCAGAGGATACTCCAGCATTATACATTTTTGGAGATTCAGGAGTTGATGCTGGAAACAATCTTTACATCAACACTTTAGCAAAACCAGTGTTTCCCAATGGGATTGATTTTGGGAAACCATTTGGCACTCCCTCGGGAAGATATTCAAATGGTAGAATATCTGTCGCCTTTATAGGTAAGTTTTGGTCTCCTTTTTCTGATGCTCTTTAAGTTCCTTAATGCTGTGTAGTTAAACAAAAAAAAAAAAAACAAAGGAAAATGACAATGATTCTGAGTTCTAGCTTTCCATTTTTGTATCAACAGCACAAGAATTGGGCCTGAAAAACTTCCCACCTCCCTACTTGGCTCCGACCGACCACTGTTGGAGACGTGCTTCTGAATGGTGTCAACTATGCTTCTTCAGGATCCGGAATTTTGAATGAAACTGGGAGTTTTTTTGTTAGTATTTCTTTTAGACGTGGAATACATTTGGCTTTGCAGAAACTGAATTTCAAATTTTATTTTCAAGCATAATTGAATGAAAGGTTTTCTGAAGAAAAAACTGATGAAATCTGCATGTAATTTTATAGGGAGGTGTCATTAGCCTTGAGAATCAAATCAGGTATTTCAACAGAACAAGACAAGACATCATATCGAATATTGGGATCCGAGATGCTAAGAAGTTGCTTGCTGGGGCTATCTACATTGTGGCAACTGGTGGGAATGATGTTGCCTCATCAATCCCACGAAGAAACAGTTCCAGTGATGATGGTCTTGCATCCCTGGACTTGCGTCTCGATACAATCCTTTCAACATTACGATCACAGTTTATAGTAAGATCATCACAGTGTGTCTAATTACTTCACTTATATATAGTTGGTTCAATTAATATATCTTTCCTACGGACTACAGATTTTTTTCGTTTTCTTTTTTGTCTACAGAAACTGTACAAGCTGGGTGCTAGAAAGTTGGTAGTGGTAAATTCTCCCCCTGGTGGGTGCATCCCTTTTGCGATCTAGAGACCTGCTTTCCAAGCCAGATGGCTGTGTTCCTCTTGAAAATCAGATATCTCAGATGTATGACCCCGGTCCCCAAACTTAAGAGCATGCTAGAGGAGCTTACCAAAACTCTTACTGGATCACAATATGTTAATGCAGACAGCTATGCTATACAAGAAGATATCATTCAAAACTACAAACAATATGGTGCGCAATCAGTATCTTTGATCACACAAGCTTTATTTTTCTGCATTTCCCTCTGATTCCTCGTACATTTTGTTTCTCAGGTTTTCAGGATATCAGAAACGCATGCTGCTATGTTGTGGGAGCCCATGGGGGCATTGTCTCATGCGCAACTATTTGCCGGGATAGAACAAGTTATGTTTTCTGGGATCCGTTCCATCTGACTGAAACAGCAAACTCTATCGTGGCAAAGCACATGTTGTGATGGTGACTTGAAAGTACATGCAACCAATGAACATGTCCTTACAGATACTGCGAAAATTCAGAGAAAAGTAGCCCTAAATATTTTTCAAGAAAGCATGATGCTATTCGATCATGCCCTGCTATCTTTTATTAATCTTATTGAGAGAAATGTCCATCGATTTATCTTATGAACTGAATAATGACAGAATCATCCATGGCCAAAACTAGTAAAGCTGTTCCGTTAAGTGACCCAGAATATTCTCTTTGTTCCTGTTTAAATTGCTTTAGCTTAAACTTTAATTATTTAGCGAGCTGTTCAGGTTCAATCGGTGGTTCATCATTAAGTACTGTGCACTAACTCTTTAGCAATCTTTAACAGCGTTAAAAAAATGTTCAAGTGATGGAGTTTTGGACTCACTCCCTGCATAGTGCAGAGGAATTTGTTACCGTTATACTTTAAGCTTTTTTACCGCATTTTTGGAATCTTTTAAATTAATTTCAATTCAAAGATTTTAATGAAATTTTATATTTAAAATACTTTTGAATGTTAAGAAGAAATAAATGAAGGTAATGAGAATAATATAGAAAACAAAATGATTTTTATTTTATTTCTTTTAAACATGTAAATCCAACTTATTTATCAATTAAATTAAAATCAAACACTAAAATTGAATTCAATTAAACTAAGGATAAGATGAGACTGATACAAAGGATAAGAAATAAAAACAACAAGACAAATTACTTAAAAACTAAAACGTGTGGGGTAAATAATATGTAGCCAGCACTGTTCACCCCCTTACAAAACATTATGAATGACTTTGTTTATTTTTTAGACATTCATTTTGGTCCTCAAAGTTTTATTTTAGACGATTTAATCCTGATTAAAGGCTAATTAATTTGGATTTTTAAAGCAAAGGTGGAATTGGAAGAATAGGGATCAAAATTAAAAAGGCGTCAAACATGGATGGCGTGCTAGAAGTTTCGGGAAAAACACAATTTCGTCCTCTAACTTTAAAAATAACACAAATTATATGATTTTGATGTCTCAATTTTTTTCAAATTCAATTTTGGTATAAAAAGTTCATTTTTGTTATTTCTCAATCCTTGGTTGAGAAAGGAGAGAGATAGGTCACCGGATTCCGGCAGTAGAGAGAGAAAAATATCGTTGACTTCGATGTTTATGTCAAATGGTTCTATTTGATGATGAGAGTTCATATTAGGTGTTTTTTTTACCTTTAAAGTTAATAAAAAAACAGATCCAAGCTCAATTTGATTTTAGCTTTTAGCTGATTTCGGTTTTTTGATGTTTTTTTAGGCTATGAATAAGTTTCTCACAGCTTTTAAGGTGTTTTGAGTAAAAAAGGGGTTAAAAACGGGGTTTGGAGTAAAAAAATATAAGCCTTGTTTAGAAAGTCTCTTTTAAATGATTATTTTTTTTGAAGAATTTTTTTGACTATTTTTTTCTTATCTTTTGTATAGATGAATTTTATTTTTTAAAATAAAAAAAATTATTTTCAGATAATATTTCTAATATGTGTATCCTTGCATAATGTTTCTTCTTCTTTTATTTTATTCAATCAATTTAATTTGTATCTCTATTTATATTATTATTTACTTGAATAAAAAACAATATATGAAGCATAGGTCAAGTATCTAGCGGATAACAAGAGGATGAGGTTTTTTGCAATAATAACAAATATTAAATAATTAAATAATTTTTTTTAATTTATAGAACAAAATTTAGTTAAAAAGTAAATATTAGATAGTTATGTATGATTTATAATAATTTTCTATATTCTCAAAAATAAATTAAAAAATATTAAAAACATCAGATTGAATGATTAATGGGTGAACCTTCACTTGTTTCCATAACTGATTCAAATAAAATTAGATATAATATTTTTGATTAAATGGTTTAAAAAAATCAATTAAAAAATTAATTGGTTAAATCAATTAAAAATCAATCAAATCCACCTATCATTCCCTTCACCAACATTAATTTTGATTAAATGGTTTAAAAAAATTACAAAAGAAATTAAAAGAGAGCATACATTTTATTGTACATAAATTATTATTCATCCTCTTATATTTTTACTATGGATTGGAGTAGTAAATTATTTTTTCTTTGCTATTTTGATTTTCAAATTTCTTTTTCTCTCGATTTGATTATTCAGTGACCAAATTAGAAACCAAATTAAAGGTCAATTGCTTCTAATTTGTTAGAAAATGATGAAATTATAAGATAAAGGATCAAATTAAAAAACATGGAGAAACTTGATGGTCATTTTGAAATTGATTCAAAACATTAATTTAGTCTTCTTACTTTACAACTAACTCATATTTAGTCCTTTTGGTTTTTTAAAAATTCTCTTTTGATCTAAAACCTCATTTCTCTTATTTTTCAGTCATTGATTTGAAGTTGTAGAGATAAACTCATTATTGGATTCTAGTTGTAAGGAGAAAAACCATTAATTAACATAAATTTTGACTACCCAAATGGCTGATTTTGGTATCAATAGGTTTTATTCGATGAATGTACTTCCACTAGGATGTTATTTCATTTTAAAATTGCATGAGATAATAGATCTGACATCGGGAAGTTTTTGGATTTTAAGTTGATTTTTGTTTCGGACATTTTTTGGTTAAAGAACTGGTTTACTTAAGTCTTTAAAGTTTTTTTTTTTTTGTGTTTTTTTGGGTAAAAAAATGGTTTAAAATGATGTTTTAGGTGTGAAACATCTCTAGCATGATTTTTCGGTGACCCTCTAGTCACTGACATTTAGGCTAAGCAAGTAATGCGTTATCTACCTTAATAGACAATATTTCGCCTACTTAATCATTAATTTTCAAAAAAATGGAGTGGGCACCCTTCAGAATGTTTTTTTTTTATCAAAGCCCAAGCATGTGAACCTAGGTTGATAAACCCGTGTGCCTTAGCTTTTCTTATTAAGGCTCGAGACCGCATGCCCGAGTTGTTTTTTGAGGCACTTTTGTTTTTTTTTTTTTAATTTTTTTGTTCAATTTCATCATTTGATTTTTTTATTTTTTTAATTGATTTTTTTTCAATTTTATCTTTAATATTTGATTTATTTAAATTAGCTTTCATGATTTGTTTTGTTTTGTTTTTTATAAAATTATAATGATCTTAGATAAACGTTTTATCATTTCGGTGTACTTAATTTTGTAAAATCAATTTTTATTGTTTTGTTTTTAGTCATTCAAGTTATTTTCAAACTAATCAAGTTAATTAATTATATCACATTAGAGTAATAAATTTATTTTTTTCTACTAAAAAATACTATCAATTCCTAACCCTTTTTTTACATTAAAAAAAATTAATATTACTTGTAATATAACCAACCAAATTGAATAAAAGAATGATTTTGTCTTGGGTGTACCAAGCCCAAAAGAAAAATAACCAAGGTTTTTGGTTTCAGAATATGAATGAAGTTGTGTTATAATGTATTTTTTTATTTGAAAATTTTTTAAAATAATATATATTTTTATTTTTTAAAATTTATTTTTAATATTAATATATTAAAACAATAAAAAAACAAAACAAATAATTTAAAAATAAAACAAAAATCTTAAAAAATTTTAAAAACATGTCGGACCGATAAATAGGCATTATTTTAAATCCAAGCTCCCAGGTACCAACTAGGGTTCAAGAATTGGCAGTACCAGATTTCGGGCTTTGATTGGATATCATCTGCAGAGAAGAGGGTACGTAGCTTTACATTACTACTTTCTCAAAACCTCCTTTCCCAATGCTTGAATTCTTCTCTAGAATCATAACTTGTTCTGCTAGAACTTCAGTGATAGATAAAGTTTGCATTTTTGAGACCACTTCATTACTATCATCATCTCTCAGATGCATATCATCAAACACTACAAATCACCACGCATTTACTGTGTCTTATCTCATAAATTCTTGTGGGTTGTCTCCAAAATCTGCATTAGCGGCTTCCAAAGATGTCCATTTTGATGACCCACGTAAACCTGATGTTGTCCTTAGCTTTTTCAAGAACCATGGCTTTTCAAAAGCCCAAATCTTTAACATTATCAAAGGATACCCTGGAGTGCTCTTGACCAATCCTGACAAAACCCTTTTGCCCAAACTTGAGTTTTTGCAATCTAAAGGTGTTTCAAGCCCTGACATTGCCAAGATCATATCATCACATCCTTGGACTTTGCAGCGGAGGTACTGCTTTGTCCCTATTTTTTATTTCTTTAAACACTTGGTTCAATCTGATGATACAACCATCAAAGTATTCAAGCGCTATCCCGGTCTATTTGGACTTGATCTTGCAATTGTGACATCTATGCTCGATATTTTGCGAGATAATGGAGTGCCTGAAAGTAATATTCCTATGTTAGCTCGTTGCTATCCCTTAACTATGATGTTGACCCTGGAGAAATTTAAGAAGCTTGTGGAGGAATTGAGGGCAATGGGCTTTGATACTTCCACGAGTCGGTTTATTTTGGCGATGAATGTTCTGTGCTTGATGAGTAGAGTCAAGTGGGAAAGGAAACTTGTTGCGTACAGAGACTGGGGTTTGTCTCATGAAGAGATTCTTGCAGCATTCAGAAAGTATCCATATTTTATGACAGCATCTGAATATAAGATTATGGAAGTGATGTGTCTTTTTGTCAACAAATTGGGCTGGGAGCCTTCTTTTATTGCTAAACACCCATCTCTTATGTTATACAGTGTGGAGAAGACGCTCATTCCAAGGGCTTCAGTTTTGGAGTTTCTAGTTTCCAGAGGCTTGATTGAGAAGAGTTTTAGAAGCTATGAATTCTTCCAGAGTCCAGAAAATAAGTTCCTGCAAAATGTCATAAGCAGCTATGCTGAATCCACTGAGCTGTTGCAGTTGTACAGGGAGAAACAGAATCTTTCAAGATGCAAAGGCGTTTGATGAAAAGGTAGTGGCTATAAGGTCTAGCTTGTACATTCGTATATCAGTCACTTTACATTTTCTTTTCTTGTGTACTTGATTTGGTTGTTTTAGTTCCAGGTGTACTATTGGAATTGATGAGAAGGATAGATTAAGTTGTGAAAGTTACAGTGTCATATTTTGCTTTTAGGATTGCTAGTTCCAATAGCATCAATTCAATTTGATTCCACATTCAGCAGATTTTTATTTTCTTGCTAGCTATTGTTACTTATACCAAAAATCTGCAAGTTAGTTATTAAGGCTTAGTGCATGCCTTGTATATTTTCCTTTGCAACATATAGAAAGATTGTTTCAAGTAAAAAGGATGAGCTAAAATAAACAAACATAAATTTTCTGTGGAAGCTGGGGATTTGATGATATATTTCAGGGAAACATACTTGGCCGGGCAAGGTAAGAGAATGGCTTCATGCTGCAATCCTTTATTGTTTTTCTTTTCGTAAGTACATGCAGCAAGATGGGTATTGTGACATGCTATTGTTGACTGTTCATGTTGCAATAAATGAGGCTTCTGTTCTTGCTTCTCTAATTATTCTTAATGCTTGCGATAATGATGGTCAACAGTCCTTGTTGAGGTTTAGTGACAAAATAAAAAGAAGCTTTTACTGTAATCCCTTACTCTCTCTCTCTCTCTCTCTCTCTTTTAATGCAACTCTCTATGTTTTCTGTTTTCTCTCCTCATTCACATCAAATTCAATTATTCTCTGAGTTAAGGTTGGGACAAAGTTAAGGTTTGTTATTCTCATTTCAGTGCAGAAGATACCCTACCATTCTTCAGACTCCTTTGAGTGCGGGTGGTGTGATAGACAGCTATGTGTGGAATTTTAGTAGAAATGGTATTTTCACTGTTAGGTCAGGGTATGGGGGTGCAGAACATTTGTTAACTACTTCTAATGGGCAAACATCTGCTGGTAAATCTAGCCATTCTGATTCTGCTAATCATATTTGGAAGGAGATTTGGAGGTTTTAGGGAAGAAATTCTGCATTTTCTTTGTTTGTGTTGTTAAGGAATAAGGATGTCATTCCTGTTCGCTTCAATTTATGCAAGAGGCATGTTCAAGCTGATAAAATCTGCCCCTTTTGCCCCCAGCGTGATGGAACAGTAATCCACCTTTTACTTCTTGTCAGCTAGCTAGCTCACGGTCTGGTATTGCTCTCCAATTCAACTGGATGTGGTCCCAAAGGCTTAATATAGAGGATAGGGTTCTGACAGTCTTTAGTTATGCTGCAAATCGAATATTGTGATGAGGATCGTCTGATGATGATAGCTTGCTGATTAAAATCTTGTTTGACTGGAGACCACATCAATCCATGCTTGGTTTATTCATTTCCTTTCAATTTGTTCATATCTGCTAAAACCTTCAAGACAAACTGATGGCTTTATGTTACTTGGTTAATTTAGTTTGCAGTGAAGTACCAGATTCACTACATAACTGTATTAAACAATCTCCGCAAGGAAAGTGAGTTTTATTCTGTCACTGCTTCAAGTTCAGTTTCCTAATCCTTGGATTCATCTGAAGAAGTATAGGGTGTTATGTTAGAATTACAAGAGCTTCAACAATTCATTAAAAGCTTTATTTTCTTCATGAAAACTCATCCATTTTTAACAACACAAATGCTGATGACTGTCATTTACAGTCTCATACATCGTAAGCACTTGTGGATTCTCTATAAAATCTGCTTTAGCAGCTTCCAAACTAGTTCATTTTGAAACCCACATAAACCCGACTCTGATCTCTCCTTTCCTGAAGCCCAAATTTGGAACCTCGTGAGTAAACATCCTCAATTACCTCTGTACAATCCCTATAAAACCCTTTTGCCCAAGCTTGAGTTTTTGTACTCTAAAATGTTCGAAGCCATGATGTTGCCAAAGTTGTATCATCCTAACTTGTGATTTTCAGATGCAGTTTAGAAAACCAACGAGTCCCTGCGTTTTATTTCTTTCAAAACTTGTTCCAATCTAATGACATTACCATGGAAGCATTCAAATGAGATGCACATCTTCTCGAATTGAATCTTGCAATTGGTGAACAGATGCTCAGGATTTTGCAAGATAATAGAGTGCCTGAAAAGAATAAAGTTAGGTTTACTCGTCGCTTCTCTATGGCGATGGTATCCAATTTATAAAATTTATGCACCATGTAGAGGAAGTGAAGGAAAAGGGGTTCAATCCTGAAGTCCAAATGGGAAAAGAACCTTTTAATATGCATAGGAAGTGGCATGTCTCATTATAGCGATCAAGGTCCCGAAGTCCATCAGCAGATCCAAATGGGAAGATAACCTTAGTAAATATAGGAAGTGAGATTTGTCTGATGCCAGAGGTTTTTGCAGCATTTAGAAAGCTTCCATCGCTTATGGTACTCTCTAAGAAGAAGATTATAGCAGGAATGAACTTTTTTGTTTACACATTGGGCTGGTAGTCTTCCTTTATTGCCCAATATCCGTATCTTGTTGGACTTAGTTTGTAGCAGAGACTCATTCCAAGAGCTCAGGTTTTGGTCAAGAAAAATTATAGATTCACTTCACTTTTCATATTTCCTGAAAAAAACTGCAAGAGTTGGTGATTCGTTATGATAAAGGTCTTGAGAGATTTCTACATTCACATGCTTCCTGTTCTGAATCTTGATTGAAGCTTGAATGTTGATTTGATGGAAATGCAGCACTTCTAAAACATTTTTAATTTTTTTTTTATCAGAATTGCTATGTATTCTCCTTTGTTCTTAATTAACTTGATGATACTGAGTTCTTCTGTAGCATAGCTTTAGTTCTTAGTCTGCTAATACCATGTAATTATTGTTCAAAAATCAGTGGCCTCTCTGCTTGCATGATATATTGGTACTCACAACCACGTACCATGTTCAATGCAATTGCGCAGGTGCTGTATTGTCGTCCTTTCTAAAGGATGCCTCCACGACAGAAAACACACTGAGATGGTTGCAGACCGTCAAGTCTTCATCTTCCATTTAAACTTTAGACAAATGAAAATCGAGAGTGCAGATTCTATGGGGTGCCTCTCACAAAAGGCAACAGGAGTAAAAGTCAAATATAAAATGCATAATTTTTATTACAAGTCAAGCACTCAAGGTGAAGGAATTCAAAGGTCATACATGTATAACAGGCTATCATCATTTAAAAGAAATTTCACAACGTTGGTCTTGATTGACTTTCCAAGTTCTTAAATTTCCTGGCATGGTTACCTTCAACTTCGCGGTTTCTTGATCAGTTCTCATCTCTCTTTCTCCTCTGTAGAAATATAGGTATTGTATTGCTTTCTTTATTTCAAACGAAACATTCTTATACATTAAAAATAATAATCTCATTCACGCAGTGGAAACTATGAAATAAAATTATTCAAGAATCTCTAAGATCTTGTTAGATAGATTTAGAATTGTTTAGGAATTTATTATCTGAAGATATGATCTTATCCGGCTTTGAATAATTTCTTAAACGCTGGGTTTTTGCAAACCATAAACTGTTCAATTATTCGGCCTTCAATAGTAATTCATATGAACAACCCATGAGAAATCTCATAAATCCCTATTTTAGAGAGAGGGATTAATGTGTCTAAAGTGCTAGCTCTAATATTGTGTTTATGTAATTTTTTTATCTAACAAATAACTACTATTAACTTAAAAAAAAAATAAGAGGCATAACTTATTATTTATAGAGAAATCTGAAAAACCTTACAAATTGACAAAATATCAATTTGGCCCCTAAATAATATTTATATCTTAATTCAGGATAAATTTAGAAATTAACTCAATCAAGTTCTTACTTGATTTTTCCAGGTCTAGAAATATAATCCCTGTATTAATTATAATGCAGTCCTTAATTTCTAAAATATATTTTAATTAGTTCATACTTAATTAAATCATCCTAATTTAATTTCTAACTAATGGTTCTTAATGTGTGTGACTTATTAGGTTCCTAATATGTTGACTCAAATATAAATTATAATTATAATTAAATTTAATTAAATAATTAAATTTATTATTAATTCAACAATTGATTAATTTATATTTAAAGATAAGGTGCATCGTCTAGTAACGTGTTATGATCCCTATAATATTAGAAAAATCATTAGTGGTTTGATTTAACATTTTAGTGACCGGTTTCTTAGTGTGATTAATATCCTTTCATCAATAATGTTTTGATTTAACATTAAAGCATGAAGTATGTCTACTATGTTAAATCATGTTTGCTCTTTATATAATAGTCATTGATCGTTTAAATAAGGTTTGAAATTCTTTTCAAATCTTATTCCATCTTGACTAGAATGTCTCAGTCAATACTATTTCAAAATAGATATAATATTTTCTCTAATTCGCCTAAAGTGATGAATTCTTTCTTGATCACTCAAATACCTTCATATAGTTAATGTTATACCCAATGTTTGCCATTTCGTTACTGCGATTAAAATAACATGTAACAGAATCAAAGCGTAATATTTTTTTTATATATAAGATGACTTAGATCACTTACACAACCGTTATGCGAGCCTTTCCATAGACATATATGATCTCTCCATATGGAATTTTTATGCAGGTTAGTTCAGTGTGCATGTTTTATGATAAACACTTGCATGTTAGTTCTAGGTATTCCTTATACCTTAGCTTATGAGAACAACTGCTTCCTTTTATAATGGAAAGAACATAATATGTACTAGTCTTTATGACTCTAATGAATGCCTAGTATTTAAGAGAGCATCAATCAGGAATATTTTAGATTTATTAATATAATATTATATGAATATTAAAGATAAATTAACACTTTATTAATAATAAATATATATTTATATGAATATAATAATATCACATGTTAGCTAATATTTGCTAGGAATATATTAAACTAACAGTACCAGTCCTGGTAGCGCAGCAGGTGGTGTTGGGCCAATAGCAAGGGTTCTGATCATGTTGGAGGGAATTCATGTTCTGTGTCAAGGGATGATGTTGCTTCCATGTAGCTGCATGTTCTTGTGACATTTTGCATTTTCTTTGTGTTAATGTATTAGGTTTGAATACTTAACCCCTTCAATATATATATATATATATATATATATATATATATATATATATATATATATATATATATTTTGTTAAATTCATCCCTTTTAAGAATAAGGAATTTGTAAAAATATTAAGGGTATTTTGAATAAAAAAAAACATTTGTAATATCATCTAACTACGATATTTCAAGAAGATTATTATAATTATGCTTACGCAAAAGAAAAAAAAAAGAGAAAAACATTCTCTTGCTTTACTGCCCAAAATCCATCTTCTTGGACTTAGCTTGTTGTAGGGACTCATTCCAAGAGCTCAGATTTTGCAATTTCTAATATCAAAAGGACTGGTCAAGAAAATTATAGATCTGGGAACGTACTGGGATTGCAAGAAATATTCGAAAGACGAAAAAACGAGAAAATAAGGCTTAAGAAAACATTAAGCGCTGTTGATATTGCTATGTCTGTAATTAAATTGATGATACTGAGTTCTTCTAAAGCATAGCTTTAGTTCTTAGTCTGTTAATACCAAGTTGCTACCAAGAATCAACTTGTTTATGAGATTGTCAAATATTATTTTCATTAGAACATTTTACTTCGTGAGAGAACTGGGAGTGATTTGAAGGAAGTTCTACTGTCATGATTTAAGGATAACCTTACATAGGTCCCTTGATTATGATACATCTTTCAATCACATCCCCAACTCCAGGTTCCCATAATGCAACATTTACAAGACACGTGATAAAGACTTGCTTCTTAATGGGTGGTTTGTTATATTGATATTGAAGGTGCGTGGGGGGCAACATGGAAAAATGTTGGCTAGTTTTATGATAACATTGCTTAAATTGGTAGTTGAGGGATGATATTAAGAGTTACGTAATTATTTGGGGATCTATTTAAAGTTATCCCTTCATATCGTATCCCTACTTAAACATTTACAAGTTCTTTTTTTGATTGATGAAAATCCATGTTTTTTTTAGAAAAGATTTTTTAAACTAAAGACCTCTTCAAATAAATCAAGTCACTTAAAATTGATATCATTTTATTTCACTCCTGGATTCTTAACAAGCACTATGTCATGACTCAAATACTTTTTTCTACCCTTTTAAGATATTGTAAAGATGTTGGGAAGTAAAAAATCAATGCATATTAGATGAAATACTTTTCAAATATTTAGATGGTGATATATTATATAACATATTTATTTTTTTAAAAAATATTGAGACGACAACACATTGGATCAACCCAAATCAACTATAATTAACCTGTAAAACCCATTAGGGCAACATACTCATTGAATAAGACAACCACTTTATATATATAATTACAAAATAAAAAAAAAACCAAAATGAATGTGCAAATAAATCTCTAAAGACAAGACAAAGAGATTTTGATTTTAAAAGTAATAAAGTCATTTTCCTATGTTGTGATAAGTAGAATTTTCGAAAATCCCCTAGACCAAAGCTAAATATTTCTTTGCCTTTTTAGAGCAACTAAGTAATTATAGTGTGCACAATTAGAACTCTTATGCTGCCACCTATTCTATCATTGTATAACAAGGATACCTTACCTATTAATTTTCCAATTCTGCTGCCAATGTGTCTCTGTAGAATTGGGAAGTTGCCTTATAGGAAATTCATAAATTCTAAACCAACAAGGAAAATAATGCAATTCTTGCATAGTAACTTCTAAACTTTATTACATGGCCTTCTCAAACTCTGATTGCTACAAAATTGTAATACCACATAAAACAAGGGCTCTGGAATCTTTTGGTAAAATTTCAGTCTAATCCAATGTTTATATTAAAAGTTATGCTTGTTACCATAAAACTACATATTAGGAAAAATTAAGCCCAAAACCGCCTCTTTAATCGTCTTGGCCCTTGATATTGGCCCAATCAACACCTCTAATGAATCCTTTTATGGTCATTATTCTCTCTCTTCTCAAAAGGATCTGACCTCAAATCATCACCTACATCAAATATAAAAGGATTAGAGATATTAAAAATAACACTAACATCAGATTCACTTGGAAGATCTATTTTGCATTGTCATTGATTTGCTTAAGAACTTGAAATAGACCATCTCTTTTAGGATTCAACTTAGATCTCTTATAGTTTGGAAACATTTTCTTCATCGTAATCCAATCACTACTAGGAACACCATTTATAGGTAATACGTCCTCATAATCCTGGAACAAAGAAACAATAACACTATTTTGCATAGGATTGTTAGTATAAAAACATTCTTAACAACACTCTTTTCTTTCATAAAAACTCTCATGCTTATTTATTTTTACCTTTATACTCTATTTTCTCTCTCTCTCTCTCTCTCTTTGTTTTTCTCTCCACTCTTAGCCAGCTTGCTATTCTTTTCTCTCTCAACTGAATCTAACTTTTTTCTCTTTTCAAAGCTTATCACCTCTCCATAATTTCCACTCCCTTCAACCTCACTTTCTCTTTTAAGTTTTAATGATCTTCGTAGACTTGTTTTAGTGATAATGATACAAGTGTGATGAAATCCATATCTTTCATAAAAAAGTATCTATTTCTAAACCTATCATACACTACTTCTTATTAAATTGCCATGAACTTCCCATAAAAGTGACTTGCATATATAAGAACCACATCACACAAAACCTCATCGTAATATTTCCTAATAAGAAATGACACCAAGACTTATTTATTAACCTTAAGTTCTACACATTCATTCAACCATTGAAGTTGATATGGTATATGATGTTTAATAGTGTTTAGATTCAATTTCTAACAAATATAGTACTAACAATATTAGCACAACTTCTACCATCAATAACCATATTACATACCTTGTTTTTTTATGTGGCATCTTGTATGGAAGATACTCTCTCTATACTGCTCTAAATCATCTTTCATAATCTTAATCAATGACTCTCATTTAATCGGATACTCTACATCCCCATCGTTAGCATCCTCAAGTGACGGCATCTCATCTTTAGTGCTATCACTTTCAAACTCAATCTTGTTGTGATACTTTAAAATTATAGCTCTCTTGTTTGAACATTGAGAAGCTATATATCCAACTCCCAAACACCCAAAAACACTTCATATTATGGTTACAAGTAGTTGAGTATAATATTTACCTTTAGAGAATTACTAGTGAATTATTTCTTTGCCTTAGAAGGTTTAACCTTAGCACCCATGATTGGCTTGGTTTGGGGCAACCCCATCTTTCCTATAATTCAGTCTCCATGATAAAAACAAACCTGAATTAACAACTTGTTATGTATTGTTCTTTCTTTTAAGTTTCCTTTCCACCTTCATAGCCATGTGTGCAATGTCTTTTAACTCTATATAATGCTTCAACTCAACTGTATTTGCTATATCATGATTCAGACCATTTAGAAACCTAACCATAATAACTTCTCTATCCTCCATTATATTAGCTTGAATCACAATGATTTCTATGATAATCTTCAACACTCTTAGACCTTTAAGTCAGGCTTTGTAACCTTTGATATAATTCCTAATAGTAGTGTTTTAGAACAAATCTCTTCCTCATGATTGCTTTCATCTCCTCCCAAGTATCAACAAGTCTCTCACAGTTCCTCATCTTTGATCCCGCCATATTATAACATAATCAATAAATTTAATGACAACAAGTTTTATCTTTTTCTCATCTAAATAGTTATGACAATCAAATAGTAGCTCAACCTTCTTTCCCAATCTATATAAGCCTCGGGACCATTCCTCCCCTAAAATACTGGAATTCTCATCTTGATACCCCCCCAGTTTCTATCCATCTCATCATGGTAACCAATATCCCTTTTTGCACCCTTATAGCCAAATTGATCATCTTATTGAAAACCCAAATCTCTTTGGTTTTTAGGCTATCAAAATCTGACCCCTTGACGAATTGATGCATGGTCAAAATCTTTGGCTTCTTCCTCTTCATGCTTGTTAACAAACTCATCTATATACAATGTAGCTCGCCTTTCCGGCCTTTTGACATTGGGACCGCTTCAGTCTGACCTATTTTACATATTAGCAACCATAGATTCATACCTCTCTAGCCTGTCAAAAACCTCTCAAAACCTCAACTTCATCCTCTTGAAATGTTGTTGCATAAATCAAATTATAAAAGTCTGATTTTCCATCTCTTTTGGTGGTGATGTATCACCTTTGGAAGACATCGTTGAAATCTAAAAATCATGTTAGTAATAAGAAAATATGTCCTTGCACAATCCCTTATGTGCTTACATTCAAAAGATGTCACTCCACTTATATTTCACTCAAATATGGCTTTTCAAGATAATATACTTATCTTTTCACCTTTTACCTCACATGCTCTCCTTTTTAGTTCTTTAAGGAACTAATCATAAACAAATAAAGATAAAAACTTTGTAACATCACCTTTAGATTTCTGGACTTAAAGAATCAATAACAGTAACAAAAAACAACAACAAAAACAAATTATAAATATGAAAACGATATCGAAATCAAAACAGCAACAAATACAATAAAAAATATAAAAAATGAATGCAAAAGCAAGAACAAATGGATTAAAGACTCTACAAAACCTGGAACAGATAATTATAATACCAACAAACCCAAAACTAAAGTAGTAATCAAATAAAATCTAACAAAGCAAGCTGAAGTAATAAAACAATACTTGCACAAATCAAAATCACTTGAAACCCAAATTGTGTTCAAACAACTCTAACATAAAATATCAAAACTAAAAAACCTAATAACCCAAGAAAATCATGCTGCAAATTGAAATTTACAACAATTATTACTAAGTTTGATATTAATAAAATCCAAATAACTTTTTTATATTATGCCATAACAATCAAATTGAAGAAAATACTAAAAAGCTATGCGAAAACTTAAAGAAAGATATAATATAACTTTAGAGCCTTGCTTTCATACTAACTAATGCGAACCTGAAGGATAAAAACCTTTGAACCTACATGCAAGAAAGCAACAACTTAAAAAGCTAAAATCAAATTTAAGGATAGCAAAACCTCAGCATAATGATTACTTGAACTAAGATACCAAAGTTATTGAAATGTTGAAATTAATTTTTATAGAAAATGTTGCTGACTTGTATCCTTACATTTAAGGGTTGCTACTACCAACAATTAATTCCTTGGACAATATGGATCCCTTGCTAAAATAGAACTCCTACGTTGTTGTTTAGTAATTCCTTAGTAAATAGGAAACCTTACACAATTAGAACTTTTATGCTGCCATCTATTCTGTCCTTGTAGGACAATTAATTCTCTAATTTTGTTGCAAATATGTCCTTGTAGAATTAGGAAGCTGCCTTTTAGGAAATATATAAATCAAAAGGAAAGAAAATCTTAAAACAATTAGGAAAAAAAATGTAATTTCCCTATAGTAACTTATGAACTTTATCTTAGGGCCTTTCCAAGCTCCGATTGCTATAAAATATTAACCTCATAGAAAACAAAGGCTCTAAAATCTTCTGATAAAATTTCAGTGTAAAACCTCATAAAAAAAGAGTTGAACTAGTAAATACTTGAGAGAGAACATGAGGGAATTGGTCAAGGAATAACCTAAAAGACACTAGGATAAGAGTAAACAACATCCCAACTTGATCTACCCTAATTTAAAAGGGAGTATAAATACATTGAGAGAATAAAATATTGACCTTTCCTCTACCATGGTTCGGCCAGAACAACCCTAACAGCCCCTCTCTTGCAAAATTTCCACCAAAACACTCCTTGCATGTCACCTTCCTTGAATACTTGAATGAGAGAAGAGTTGAAGAGAAAGAAAAACAAAAACATTAAAGGGATGGGGGAGAGAAGAGGCTGATTGGAACAATAGTGAAGGAGGAAGGAAAAACCAAAAGGAAGAAGAAGAAAACCACCAAAACATTCCCCCAAATTCTATTTAAATTCGTGTGGTAAGGATGACCCTTGCTCTTATATTTGTTATTTTAAGACTACGAGATAGAATGAGAAGGAAACCCCAAATGAGGCGACCTAGGGTTTTGCATCTCTTGATTGTGAAAAAACTAAATTAAGAGGTTAAAAGATTGGGATGAGAAGAGTATAATTTCAGATTTTATAACAAAAAAAAAATTGATACATGTTGAAGAGGAAATCTTAGCTAAGGTCGGCCTACTGAAGAGGTGAAGAGAGGATATAATGGGATAATGCAATGTGTTAGTTGTGACCTTGACAAGTACTTAAGATAAAATGTCTAGGCTGTAACAGAATTTAAAAATGTTAATATCCTTGTTTTGCATCATAAGTTGTAGAACTTACTTGATTATGAACTTAGATGATTGATGTATGATTAATGCATGTTAACATAAATATTTTTGTACTAAAAGTGATAATTTACATAAGTAAACTTGAAGGAATGAAGACAACATGCTCAACTAAGAGAAACAATAAAGAAAGTTTCTTTGTATGATGAACATCTTTAGAGAAACAAATAAGATAGTAGAAATTAAGTTCCTATATAATGTAAGAACAATTACTAGCTTGTGTTTTATGATTTGGAATGATATGATTGAGAATGATGAAATAAACACTTTGTATGAATGTCCCATGTTTCAGCCATCTTGAAAACTTAGGAAACAAAATCCTTGAAATATGCATGCTTGAACTTAATTGAATACTACCTAGCAACATTGTGATGAACTAGATAAGATTAGGGAAATAAATGTGATTCTTGAGCATGTTTAGTAGAACTTCATAAATTAGAGTGCATATCACACATTATGCCATGTTATAATTGATGAGAAATGGATGATATGATATGGTAAAAACACAAAGTGTGTTTGGTAGAGAAAAGACATAGGTTTCAACCATCTTGGAAGAAAATAGGAAATAAAAGCCTTCATGAATACAATGATAACTAATAAAACCTCCTTAATAATGTTTGATGATTAAATGAAGTTATAATAGATTAGAAACATTACATATTAATTTTGCTTCATATAACCTTGAAGATGAATTGTGTTGTGGTTGATGTCCATAAATAGGTTATAGTATGATCCTTTAGAAAGAAGAACTTGGTAATGGCCTTATGTATGAACTTGGGGAAAAGAAACATCAAAGTGACTTAGTTTTCATTGATGATTTTCAATGTCATGATGACTTAATTTTGATTGATGATTTTTAGTGTCATAGTGACTTAGTTTTCATTGATGATTTTCAATGTCATAATGACTTAATTTTGATTAATGATTTTTAGTGTCATAGTGACTTAGTTTTCATTGATGATTTTCAGTGTCAAAGTGACTTAGTTTTCATTGTTTTCATTAATGATTTTCAGTGTCAAAGTGACTTAATTTTCATTAATGATTTTCAGTGTCATGATGACTCAATTTTTGTTGATGATTTTCAGCGTCATAGTGACTGAATTTTCATTGATGATTTTTAGCGTCATGATGACTCAGTTTTCGTTGATGATTTTCAGTGTCATAGTGACTGATTTTTCGTTGATAATTTTCAGTGTCATGATGACTCAGTTTTTGTTGATAATTATCAATGTCAAAGTGACTTAGTTTTTGTTGCTGATTTTTAGTTTCATAGTGACTTAGTTGTTGATGATGATTTTCAGTGTTATAATGACTTAGTTTTCTGTTGATGACCTTCAATAAAGTTGGAATGGGTGTCTTATTATAACATTATTGCCATGCAAATACACAAATACAAGAGACATTTGTATGAATGGGTGTGTGTGCATATATGTGTGTGGAAATAATCTTTGACGATGCCTAGAGATAAAAATATATTGAGTAATGGTCTCGTTATGTATTAGGAGGTGCAACCGGAATTGGATCTTCGACCGGGCGAGGACATACTACGGGAGGAGCAGGTAGGTGATTTCCACCTTCATCTAATACTATTAAATTCTTGAAGTACTCTTGTATAGTATTGCTATCCGAATTCAGTTGCTTAATTTATTTATGAATTGTAAAGAATGTTAATATTAGCTTTGGCTAATGGTATCCATGTTAAATAGCTGTGAATGAATGTTGAGATTAACTTTGACTAATGGTATCCATGTTGGATAACCATGAATGAATGATGAGATTAGTTTTGGCTAATGACATCCATGTTGGATAGCCAGGAATAAGTACAAAAGATTAGCTTTAATGGTGTCCATGTTGGATAGTTGAGAATGAATGGTGAGATTAACCTTGGCTAATGGTATCCACGTTGGATAGCCAGGAATAAGCACTAAAGATTAGCTTTGGTTAATGATATCCATGTTGGATAGCTAAGAGTAAAGGATAAGGTAAACTCCGGTTAATGGGATCCATACTAGGATCTCTAATAATGAGTGTTGTGAACCATCTCATTTGAAATTATTTATTGATATCTTGAAGTAAAGAGTATAATATGTCATTTAAATTCGGAATTAATATTTAAAGGACCCTATATAAAATTGATCATAGTTAGTAATGAATCGTTTATACATGGAAGAATTCTATATGTACAAGGATTCCTAGACCATAGTACATGTCATCGGTTGTTGTTGAACATAGCTCGAATCAAATAATGTGACATAAGGTTGTATAAAGATGTGAAGTAAAATATTAAGAATAGACTTGGTAGGAAGTTATTATTGAGAACCTACTTTATTAAATATTAATCCAATCACGATTATATGTCTATTGTTCAATTATATTATAAGAAATGTTTATGCACTTACATCAAGTTTGATTTGTAAAAGGAACACCTCATGGCCATAGCATTTAACATTCTCATAATAAGTACCTTGTAATAATCTATGTAGTAGTATGAATACACGACTTGTTTTTTGTAAAACTTTATGATGATGATATTCGAATTTATGACTTGTAAATTATGGTGTGTATATAAACTTCATATTATGAACATAATGAACATGTATCTTTCCTTTTGTAGTACTATCATATCTTATATATATGTAGCTTGCATAAATGCTTCGTTATTGAAATGATAGATGGTACCATGCAATGTACAATTCTATGAAATTAAGAATAAAATCCAAGAATCATTTCATTATACCTTATATAAAGGACCATGACAAAAAAAACCTCATTTCTTGCTCATTACGAATAAGTATTATATCAAAATCAATTGAATTTTATGGGTTGTTACATTTAGCCTGATCTAACAATGAGATTAAAAGTTATACTTGTTAGTATAAAACTACATATTAGAAAAAATTAATCCCAAAACCGTCTCTTTAATCTTCTTAACCCTTGATCTTGTAATTGGGCCAATCAATAGCTCTAATGGATTTTTTTGTAGTGCTTGTTGATTCTCAGTAGTTAAAGTATAAAAATCTATCTTTATATTAAAAATATTCTTAATATTGTTAAAATCATTCCTTTTAAGAATAAGGAATGTGTAAAAATATTAAGAGTATTTTGAATATATATTTTTTGTTACATCTAACTTTTAAATAGTCATTATAATTTCATGATATTTCATAAAAATTATTATAATTTATCTTTTTGAATAATAAAATAAAATAGAACCATTTATTATGCCTTTCAATCTCAATTAGAAGTTCAATTTTGAAATCCATGTATACATTTGAAGCTCAATCTCAATTCTGAATTTGAACTTCTTTAGCAAACAAAAGTAAAAACTTTACTATTGGAGGTTTCAAGAAAGAAAATTTCAATTTTTATTTAAGGTATAAGGCAACATTATGCAATTGCTACCTATCAGAATGCAAGGAAAGTGAAAAGCAATTTGAGACAAAATGCAAACTGCAATGCCCTGCCTAGCACATATAACAATTGTTTTTCATGCCATATCAAGCAATTGCTAAACCATGGTTAGAATGTCAATAAAATAATAATGTGTCATCTCCCCCACCACAAAAGGAGTTTAGTAACAGTAAAACTTTTTATGATTTCATGAAAAATAAATCACTAACTAAGCACCTAACCTGGGACCTATGAACAAGTCCCCACACATATTAATCTCCATTTGTTTCCTTTTCTTTTCCAGGTTTCGTTATTGATTCAATAACCATCATTATCTTATAATTACTCATCTAAATTTGTGTTTTGTTGGTGAACTTTGAATATGGAATTTGTCATTTTTATTTAGAAAATCAACTCTTTTCCTACTAGAAAGAACCTATGAACAACTTTGATTCAATTCAATTGCATGTGGTCTCCATGACTTAATACAGAGGTTATCTTTAGTTTGTTAAGATGTAATTTGTAATTTTCAGTGCTTTGAGTAATTCTTTTTATGAGTAAAAGGTCTCTTTGTTTTCTCTAGATATTGGAAGTTATGGAGTTCCTTGTTTTCCTCAGTTAAGATTGTCTATCAAAGCTATATAATGTCTTTAACATTCTGTCATCACTACAAGATTTAACAGTTTTACCGACGGAATTTTTCCATTGGTGTAAGACACATATTCCATCGGTAATTATATTACCGACGGAATCAAAGACGGAAATGATCCTTCGGTGAATCGTTCGTCGGTAATGTTTTGTTCGTCGGTAATAGAATTACTGACGGATTTACTGACGGAACAGACGCGTTGGTAATAATTTTTTTATTACCAACGAAATTACCAAGGGATTTACCGACAGAATTACCGACGGAAGTTCCGTCGGTAATTATTGAAAAACATTTTAAAAAATTTTATTTTAAAAAATTATAAAATAATTAAATTAACATAAATTAACACTGTATAATATATACTCAAAATGCTTGGAAAAAAGAATAAGAAAATCAATTCAAACAAATTTGCAACAAATAAATAAAATAAAAAAATAAATTCAACTAAAAAAATTCATATGAAAAAAATGAAGTTGCAATTGCTAAAAATTTAAAAATCCTATAAATAAATCTACTAAAAATTGATCTCATATGAAAAAAAAATCTCACAACAACATTTATACAATTATTAAGAACAAAAACAATTAAAAATAAAATAAAAAACAAATATAGTGAAAAAAATCATGAAAAAAGAAGAAAAAAGAAAAATCTTACCTTAATGTAGTTGCAAGTGAAGCTAAGGAGAGAAAAAAATTTCATTAAGCATATTAATTAAAAAAAAAACTAAGAGGATAAAAAAAGAAAGAAGAAGAAGACATACCCAAGCATGGGGGAAAAGAGAAGGAGATGAGGAGAGAAAAGAAGAGAAAGAAATAGATAAGAAATGATGTTTTTTACATAAAGTGAAGAAGAAGAAGAAGACATACCTTAATGATGCTTTTTACATATAGTGAAGAAGAAGAAGAAGTGGAAGAACAATAATAAGAAATGGGTTTGTCTCTTGTGAAATAAGGGCATTCAGGCTTTTTATTGGGATGCTTTACCGACGGATAATTAAATATTAATATTTTTTAATTATTCCGTCGGTAATTCCATCGGTAATATTTAATTTAAATTTTCAATTTCGTAAATTTTTTTCAGAAATCGCCAAAAAATTACCGATGATTTTTCAATCCGTCGGTGATTCCGTCTGTAATATTTAAATGAAAATTTTAAATTAATTGAATTTTTTTCAGAAAACCGCCAAATAACACCGACGACTTTTCAATCCGTCGGTGATTTACTCTCTGGAAAATACCGACGGAATTTTCCGTCGGTGATTCCCTTTGTAATTAACATGATGAACAGTGTTCACAATTTACCAACAAATTTACCGACGGAATCCCCGACGGAATAAATTCCATCGGTAATTTCGTTGGTAAAAATGACACGTCATCATTTTTTTTTTGCTTTGTTTTAATTTTTTTTCCCACGGTAATTCCCTCGGTATTTCCGTTTGTATTTATCAATTTTCTGGTAGTGCATGTAATCAGAACAAAATAATAATAGAAGTCTATGGTATTGAGCTTTAGCTTTACCAATTATTTCATAAAACACAAACTTTTTATTCATTTTTTTTTCTATTTCTTCTATCTATTTCCAATAAATTTGGTATCAGAGTTTGGTTTCTTTAATAGCTTCGTCATCAAGTATTTTCACTTTTATATTATAGCAACTCAAATTTGTATTTTTGATGGAGAGCACTATGATTACCAGAGTGTTCAAATGACGACAATCTTCATTTTACAAGACTTGTGGACTTTGGTGGATGAAGGATATGAAGAACCACCTCAAAAAGGAACTATTTCACCCTGGACAGAAGAAAATGAGAGAGTACATGCAAAATGTGCAAAAAAATGCAATAGCCTTAAGGATAATCCAACAAAGCATAAGCAAATCTATATATCCTAAAATTTTCTCTATTAAGAAGGCAAAAGATGCATGGGAGATTCTGAAGAATGAGTTTCAAAGAATAAGAAAGCTATCTCCATAAGACTGCAAAATTTATAGGGAGAATTTGAAAATCTTACAATGAAAGATAATGAACTTGTCAAAGACTTTTCTTCAAAAGCCACTGAAGTCATCAATTAGATAAAGATTTGTGGTGATAATGTTCCTTATAAGAAAGCTGTAGAGAATCCTCAGAAGTTTACCACAAAAATTAAAAAATATAGTTATTGTTATTGAAGAAACAAAAGATCAGTCAAGACATACAATTCATAAATTGATGGGACCTCTTAAAGCTCATGAGCAAATGGTGAGCATGTACAACAAGCAACCATGAAAGCAAGCTTTACTAATAGAAACTAATTTGTCTGAAAGGAAGACATCAAGATTTCAACAAGATTAGAGAGGAAGATCATTTCTTAGAAAAGAGATATATGGTAGAGCAAGTGAATGAAAAATTCGAAGCAAAGGTAGAGGAAGAAGCAAAGATAGAGGAAGATTAGATTTTCAGTAACAAAGAGTAGTAGCAGTATCTCACATTTCATTATTTGTAAAAGATCAAGTCATGAAACCAGAGATTACTTTTTCAAATGTACCAGATGTAAAAATCCTTCACTTTTAGAAAGAAACTATTGGCGCAAAGATAAAGGAGAACCTAATGGAGAGAACATTGCAGTTAATTTCTCAAAATAAGATGATTAATTATTTTATTCATGTATAAATGTAGAGCACAAGGGAGAAGATGTATGGTAGTCAATGACTGCAGTCACCATATTATAGGTGATTGAACAAGTTTTGAGGAGCCTGGTGAAAATTACTCTTCTTATGTTGAGCTTGGTGATAGTAAGAAGGTGGAGACTAAAAGAAGAGGTGTCATTGCCATCCACTGTAATAGAGGTAATGACAAAACATATTTATGATGTTTTTTATTCTCTTAGTACTGGTCAAAATCTCCTAAGTGTAGGACAAATGATGAGAAAAGGTTATAAGTTGATATTTGATGAAGAGAATTGTGAAATCTATGATAAGAGACTAACCAAAGAATAGATGCTATAAAAATAGAGTCTAACAATTTTTTTCCTCTAAATATGAAAGTGCTTTACAATGCTGCTCTTAGAAGTGAACATGTTGATGAATCATATATTTGGTATCTAAGATATGAACATTTGAACTTTAATGGTATGTAATTGTTGAAACAAAATAATATGGTTGTTGGTCTTCCCTCAGTTAAAAAAAACTTGTATCTGTTAAAATACATCATTTTCCATTTTCAAAAACAGCTTGGAGAGCAAATGCTCCTCTAGAGTCAGTTTATGCAGATATTTGTGGCCCAACTCGAACTTATCTCTAAACAAAAAAAGATATTTCTTGTTCTTTGTTGATGATTACTATAAAATGATATGGATTTTCTTTCTTGACAAGAAATTAAATGCTTTCATTATATTTCTACAATTCAAAGTGTTTGCAGAGAAACAAAGTGTTTGTCAAATGAAGACTTTGAGGACTAATCGTGGAGGAAAATTCATATACGAACCTTTTTTTCTTGATTATTACAAGGAAAATGGCTTTAGAGGCAACTTATAGTTAGGCACACTCCTTAACAAAATGGTATGGCAAAAATGAAGAATTGTACCATAGAAGAAATGGCAAAGAGCATACTTAAAGGAAAAGATCTTCCTATTAGGTTCTGGGCTGAAGCTATTAATATTACAGCTTACATTCTCAATTATTCTCCAACAAAAGCAGTTTAAAATCAAACTCCATTTGAAGCTTGGCATAAATGTAAACCAGAGGTCAGTCATTTGAAAGTTTTTGGCTACATTACTTATGCTTTTGTTCCTTTTCAAAATAGAGACAAGTTTGATAATAAAGGGAAAAAATATCTTTGTTGGATATAGTGAAGAGTATAAAGGATTTCAACTTTATAATCCTTAAAAGATCAACTATTACTCTTAAGAGATGTTATTTTTGATGAGTTAGCATTATGGAAATTAGAAGAAAATATCAATATAGTACCTTCAACACTTGACTTATTTCAGTTTGATGTTTCTAACTCACCTCTTAGAATGAAATTAATTCAACTTCTACAAATGAAGAAAGTTCATCAAGAACTAACTTTTATAATGAAGATTTAGATTTAGATTCATCTTCAAAAAGGTATTGGCCATTAATTGATATTTATAATTCTGGACATGTTGCATTCTTTTTTGGTGAACCTTAAAATTTTGTAGAAGTAGCGAGAAAAGAAGAATCGAGAAAGGCTATGAATGAAGAAATGGTAAGTATTGAGAAGAATTAGACATGAGAGTTATTGGAACTCTTAAAGGAAAATAAAGTTGGATTAAAATGGATCTACAAGACTAAACATAATAAAGATGGTAGTATATAGAAGTATAAGGCAAGACTTTATGCAAAAGTCTATTCACAACAGCCTGGAGTAGACTTCACAGAAACATTTGCACTTGTTGCTAGAATGGAAACCATCAGAATTGTTCTTGCTTTGGCAACAAAATTACAATTACAAGTTTTTTAACTTGATGCCAAATCATCTTCTCTCAATGGAGAATTGTAGGAAGAGGTTTATATAGAGCAGCCTGTTGCATTAAACTCAATCTAGAAGGTCAAGGAAGACAACCACCACTTGCAGCCACCAGTTATCACCGCCCAGCCACAACTTGCAGCCACCAGCCACCAGCCACCAGCTGTATGCCGCCAGCCGCCAGCCGCCTTCACACTTGAAGTTTGATTTTTTTCTTACTTTCAATTTGTGTATAAATAGGCAGCTAAATTTATGCTATTATGTGTGGAGAGATTAGAGAGAAACACTAGAGAGAAAGAAAGAGGGTGTGTATTCAAAGCTTTTGTTTAGTTATTGTAAGCTTCTTGTTGTTGAAATAAAACATTGTGTTTTATCCCCTCTGAGTGTTTCAAAGCCACTACCAGTGGTTTCTCCCACAAACAATTGGTATCAGAGCCCCGTTCGTTAGAAAACAGAAGCCTTTTTGGGATATATTTGAATTTTCAAAGTTGTCAAAAACACATTTTGATCATTCCACAGTGTAGGTTGCATCCATACGAACTCACTGATGCAAAAATCAGCTTTATCGGAGCAAGAGGTAGCCCACATGCGTCGCCTGAAGATTCTGCCACTGTAGACCACGCGCAGACGACTGGAGTCCACGCGTGCCATATTCGAGTCGAGCCGAGCCGCCTACAAAACCGAGCCGTAAGCTGCGCAGCCAGTCGCGCTGAAGAATATTTCCCAAAATATTCCCGGTTCAACCTCAGCGAATCGCCCGACGTCCAGAATCGGTTTCCTGACCGGTTCAGCCCATTTCTGACCCATTTTTAACAAAGTCAGACCGGTTCCCTACTATTTTTTAGCATTCTAGATCCAGCTACGATGTCTGTTTTGCCAAATTCAACTCCCAGAAGGTGATATAGTCATTCAAAGAGCAAAATGACTACAGAAAATGCACAAACACTCATCCCGAAGCTAACCAAAGACAACTATGATAGTTGATGTATCAGATTGAAGGCATTTCTTGGTTCACAAGAGTGTATAGAGATTGTGCAATATGGTTATGATGAACCGGAGTCCAAAGAAGTAGAAGATACTCTACATGAGGCAGAAAAGCAAGTCCTCAAAGCCAATAAAAAGAAGGACAACAAAGCAAAGACCATCATCTATCAAGGTCTTGATGAAGCAATATTTGAGATCATTGCTTCCGCAGAAACATTAAAAGAGATATGGGAAGCTCTCCAACAAAAATACAAAGGTGCTGATAGAATCAAGAAGATTCGTCTCCAATCTTTGCAAGGTAAATTTGAATTATTGCAAATGAAGGCCTCAGAATCTATTTCTGATTATCACACAAGAATTATGGTGATAGTCAATCAGATGAGAAGAAATGGAGAAGCCCTCACAGATGCTTGGATTACTGAGAAAATTTTGAGATCCCTAGATCCAAAATTTGATTTTGTTGTAGTTGCTATTGAAGAGTCCAAAGAAGTGGACAAGTTGATAGTGGATGAGCTTATGAGTTCTTTGCAAGCTCATGAGCAAAAGATTGTAAAAAGAAATGGAGATAAAGCAATTAAGCATGCCTTACAAGTAAAGTTGTCTCTCAAAGACAAATATGAGCAAGGGGAGACTTCAACAAGTGGATATACCACTCAAGGAAGAAGTCCACAAAGACGAGGAGGATTTCAGTAATTCTAAGGAAGAGGATCTTGGAATACAAGTTTTAGAGGAAGAGGTGGCAGAAATACCACCAGAGGAGGCCGTGGACAACAATCATTCACTTCTAGAGGAAGAGGAGACGATTACAATAATTGTGACAAGAGAAATATCCAGTGTTATAGATGCAATCAATTTGGGCACTATAGCACTGAATGTCAAAGGAAAGCTCCATTAGAGGTACGTGAACAAGCCAACTATGCAGAGGAGGATGCCAACAGCAGAGGAGCAGCTGCATTATTTGTCCAACAAGGACTTGGCTAGAATCAAGAGAATATTTGGTATCTAGATTCCGGAGCCAGCAATCACATGTGTGGTCAACGAGATCTATTTGGTGATCTAGATGAGACCATACAAGGTCTAGTCACATTTGGAGATACCTCAAAAGTTCCATTCAAAGGTAAAGGCAACATCCCAATCAAGTTGAAGAATGACAATCATAGCTACATCGCAGATGTTTACTATGTCCCAGCCATAAAGCAGAACTTGGTGAGTATAGGTCAACTTATGGAGAAAGGTTATACTCTTTACACGATGAATTGTCACCTGACAATTATAGACTACAATGGGAGATTAATTGCCTATGTAAAGATGTCCAAGAATAGGATGTTTCCTTTAAACATCCAATATGATGCAGCAAAGTGTTTGAGTGCCATCACCAACAGTGAAGAGTGGCTTTGGCACCTAAGGTTTGGACATCTGAATTTTACAAGTCTGAAGATCCTAGCAAGCAAGAGGATGGTCAAAGGTATGCCCTACATTGATCATCCAGATGAAGTCTGTGAGAGTTATGTCTTCAGCAAACATCACAGATCCAGTTTTGCCAAAGAAGTCAACTGGAAAGCAAACAAGCCACTAGAGTTAGTACACACAGATGTGTGTGGTCCCATAAAGCCTATGTCGACTGGACAAAATAGGTACTTCCTTACTTTCATTGATGATTTTAGCAGAAAGACATGGATATACTTTCTGAAGAGGAAGTTAGAGGTGTTCAATTGTTTTAAAGATTTTAAAGCAATTGTTGAGAAGCAAAGTGGCTATAAGATCAGAACCGTGAGATCTGATCAAGGTGGAGAATATACAGCAAATGATTTTGAAGCTTTTTGTACACAACAAGGCATCAGACATCAGACAACACTAGCTTATACACCACAGCTGAATGGTGTAGCTGAGAGAAAGAATCGAATGATTCTTGACATGGCAAGAAGTCTGCTCAAAGCAAAGAAGCTGCTCAAACAATACTGGGTTGAAGCTGTATCATGTGCAGTGTATCTACTGAATCGCTGCCCAACCAGAAGTTTGCAAGTTGTCACTTCAGAAGAAGTATGGAGTGGTCACAAACCAAGTGTTACTCATCTTCGAGTCTTTAGTTGTGCGGCATATACAAAGATCCCAAATGCAAGAAGGACCAAACTCGATGATAAAAGCGAGAAATCCATCTTTGTCGGATATGGTGATAGAAGGATGGGATACAAGCTGTATAATCCCATCACAAAGAAGGTAATTATGAGTAGAGATGTTATCTTTGAAGAAGATAAGTCTTGGCAATGGAATGATGATCAAGAAGTAGTCAATTGGATCAGCACTGACTTGATCCTTGAAGACGAAGTGGAAGTACCAACAGTATTTGCAGAAGGTCTAATATTACCAGAAGAGCCACAAAGTCCGGTACACAGATTCCCTATATTCAACAGGAGAAACACATCAGAATCATCATCAACACCATCATCAGTATCCTCATCAAAAGGACCAAGAAGGATGAGAAATCTAGACGAGTTGTATGATGCCACTCAAGTCATAGAAGATACAACTCTATTTTATTTCTTTGCAGATAATGACCCACTTAGCTTTAATGAAGCTATCACAGAAGAAAAGTGGATAGAAGCAATGGATGAAGAAATACATGCCATTGAGAAGAATGATACCTGGAAGCTGACTAATCTACCAGAAAACAAGAAAGCAATAGGTGTCAAATGGGTCTATAAGACAAAAAAGAATGCAAAAGGAGAAGTGCAAAGATACAAAGCAAGATTAATAGCAAAAGGCTACAAATAGAGAGAAGGCATTGACTATGGAGAAGTATTTGCTCCAGTAGCCCGACTAGAGATAATCAGACTGATGATCTCACTAGCTGCACAATATAGATGGAAGATCTATCAACTCGATGTGAAGTCAGCATTTCTAAATGGCTTCCTAGAAGAAGAGATCTATGTTGAACAACCACTTGGATACATTAAAGCTGAAAATGACGGCAAAGTATACAAGTTGAAGAAAGCCCTCTATGATTTGAAGCAAGCTCCGCGTGCTTGGAATACCAGAATTGACAGGTATTTTCAAGAAAATGGATTTGAAAAATATCCATATGAACACGCAATATATGTGAAGAAAGAAGCATATGGCAACATATTATTTGCGTGCCTATATGTTGATGATTTGCTATTCACCAGCAACAACCCTACCATGTTTGAAGCCTTCAAGAAAAGCATGGTACAGGAGTCTGAGATGATAGACATTGGTCTGATAGCACAATTTCTTGGCTTAGAAGTGGTGCAAAAAGAAGAAAGGATTTTTTTATCCCAAAGCAGTTATGCCAAAGACATTCTTGAAAGGTTCAAGATGGAAAGCTGTAATCCGGCATCAACTCCAGTTGAGAATGGAGTAGAATTGAGGAAGAGTAAAGTTGGAAATGTTGATCCAACTTACTTCAAAAGCTTAGTAGGAAGCTTAAGGTACTTGATATGTACCAGATCGGATATACTCTACGGAGTTGGTCTTATCAGCAGATACATGGAGATACCAGACCAGTCTCACTTGAATGTAGCCAAGAGAATTCTTCGCTACATCAAAGGAACAATAAATGAAGGTATGTTTTATACCTTAAGTACAAATTTCAATCTTGTTGGCTACTCGGATAGTGATTAGGGTAGAGATCTGGATGAAAGGAAAAGCACAACGGGATTTGTCTTTTTCATGGGAAATACATCTTTCACATGGTCATTCAAGAAGCAATCGATAGTAACGTTATCAAGCTGTGAAGCTGAGTATGTTGCTGCCAACTCAGCTGTATGCCATTTAATATGGTTAAGAAATATGCTGAAGCATTTGGGATTTCCTCAAGAAGATCCCACAGAGATTTATATTGATAATAAATCAGCGATTGCCTTAACAAAGAACTCGGTGTATCATGAAAGAAGTAAACACATTGATACACGTCATCACTTTATCCGAGAACATGTGAAGAACAAAGAAGTTGAACTGATATCATGCAAGACAAACGATCAAATTGCAGATATCTTTACAAAGCCATTGAAGGGAGAAATATTTATCAGATTGAAGTTCATGCTTGGCATGACATCCCTCGATTGAGTTTAAAGGGGGGATTTGTTGCATTAAATTGAATCTAGAAGGTCAAGGAAGACAACCACCACTTGTAGCCACCAGCTGTCACCGCCCAGCCACCACTTGCAGCCACCAACCACCAGCTGTATGCCGCCAACCGCCTTCACACTTGAAGTTTGATTTTTTTCTTACTTTTAATTTGTGTATAAATAGACAGCTAAGTTTATGCTATCATGTGTGGAGAGATTAGAGCGAAACACTAGAGAGAAAGAAAGAGGGCGTGTATTCAAAGCTTTTGTTTAGTTATTATAAGCTTCTTGTTGTTGAAATAAAACAGTGTGTTTTATCCCCTCTGTGTGTTTCAAAGCCACCACCAGTGGTTTCTCCCACCAACACAGCCTCTAGGTTATGCGATGAAAGGAAAAGGAGATAAGGTATGTAGACTTTATAAGGCTCTTTACGGTTTAAAGTAAGCACAAAAAGCATGGAACAACAAGATTGATTCTTATTTTCATCAAAATAGTTTTGAAAGATGTTAATTTGAACCATCACTTTATGTTTATGATCTGATATATGCAGGTTGTGATGCAAAGATGGTTGCAAAATCTAAAAAGGCAATGATGAAAGAGTATGAGATGCCAAATTTAGAGTTGATGAAATATTTTCTTAGTATTCAAGTGAAGCAATCATTAGGGGAGATTTTTATTTCTCAAGAAAAGTACGTTGCAGATTTGCTTAAAAAATTTAACAAGGTAAGTTGTAAACTAGTTGCAACTCTTATGGTTTTTTTTGTGGGTATAATTTCTTGATTTATGGAAGAACCAAGTAAACTTTATTTTGTGGCAACAAAAAGAATTTTGTGATATCTTCAAGGAACTAAAAATTATGAGATTAAATACAAGAAACAAAAAGACCACAAGTTGATTGGCTTTACGGACAATGATTAGTCTGCAAGCTATGATGATAGAAAAAGCATATCAAGATACTTATTTTGTATAGTATCATATGTGATTTCATAGGGTTTAAGGAAACGAAATTTTGTTGCATTATCATTTATTAAGGCTAGATATGTTGCAGCTAGTGAAGTTGTTTGTAAAGCAATAAGGTTGACGACAATTCTCTTTGATTTACAGCAGAAAGTTTCAGATTCTACTATCATTCTATATGATAATATGTCAGCTATAGCTATGACTAAGAATCCTATCAAAGCACATTGAATTGTGTCATCAATTTATTCATGAAATGGTAAATAAAAAAGAGAGAAATCTGAATTTCATCAACACCAGTGATCAATATGTAGATGTGCTTACAAATTAAGTTCCATCAGTTCAAGAAGTTTTTAAAGATTACAAATTAAGAGGGAGTGTTCAGATGTAATTTGTAATATTCAGTACCTTGAGTAATTGTTTTTATGAGTTAAAGGTCTCTTTATTTTTTCTAGGTGTTGGAAGTTATGGAGTTCCTTGTTTTCCTCAGTTAAGATTATCTATCAATTCTATATAGAACCCGTTTGGCAACGCGTTAGCGTTTGCGTTTCTTTAAAAACGCACAAAATAGCCGTTTGGTTACAGATTACTAAACAATCAAAACATATGAGTCCCACCATTTATATGCGGCAGGACCACGATTTGTTGGAAGTAGTAAAAGACTGTTTTTTTACAAGTTTCTACCTGTGAAACACACACTGTTCATGAATGAATGCACTGTTCACGTGAACAGGTTTTTTTTTTTTTCAGTGCTAATTTTTTTAACAGTCACTGTTCACGTGAACATTTTTTTTTTTAGTGCATTAATTTTTTTAACATTTTTTTTTAAAAAAACTAGTTTAGAGTAAATTAAATTCACTCGCATTATGATGTAAACAATATTTTTTTCCCCGAAAAACTAGTATAGAGTGAATTAAATTCACTCGCACTGTAATATCAATTTTGTATCTGATAATATTTTATCTAATATTATTACACGCTCACAAAATTATAAAAACTGTAGTTCTTATCAGCTGAATTTTGTACGTAATGGAATTATAAATAGTTTAATGGAATAATAAAAATATTTTATATCAAGTATTATTTATTTCATGATATAATAGAAGTAGTTAATTCTACAATATTTAAATTTAAAACCATCATTATCAATATATATTTTTTAAAATTATTTTATAATCTCAATTTAAAAAGCATTCTTAACCAAACACATTAAACTGTTTTTTCTTCAACCTCAATTTCAACCACAGTTTTAACCAAACACCTATTTTTTCAAACCAACCTCAACTAAAAGTACTTTTTATAAAACAACTTTTTTCAAACCACAACCACAACAGCTACCGCAATACCTGTTTGTGCAGTTGGACAGTGCTTTTTAAATTTTAAATATTTTTCTAGTTTGAAATTAATTTTTTTAGTGTTTTTTATCGTTTAGATGTAGTGATTTCAAAAATAAAATAAAAATTATGATATATTTTCAAGTAAAAAACATTTTGAAAAGCAAACTCTACCATAATCTCAAACACGCTCATTCAAAATGGGTTTAGCATAAAATGTAACAGTCTGCATGCATTTTCATAGGAATTATGTTGGATGTTGCAGATTGCATTGAGCTAAAATATAAGTTGGATACCTTTTAAATCGATGAGAGTAGGGGCCAATATCCATATCTTGTTGACACATTGGAATGAACTTTTTTTTGTTGATACATTGGGTTAGTAGCCTTCCTTTATTGCCCAATACCCGTATCTTGTTGGACTTAGCTTGTAGTAGAGACTCTTTCCAAGAGCTCAAGTTTTGCAATTTCTAATATCAAAAGGTTTGGTCAAGAAGAATTATAGATCCACTTCACTTTTCATAATTCCAGAAAATTAAAAATTTGCAAGAGTTGGTGAATCTAGAACATATTCACGAAGAATTTCTATATACACATGCTTCCTTTTCTAAAACATTTTTAATTTTGAATCCAAAACATTCTCCTTTGTTCTGTAATTAACTTGATGATACTGGGTTCTTCTGCAGCATTGCTTTAGTTCTTAGTCTGCTAATGCCACGTAATTATTGCTAAAAATTCCATGTCCTCTCTGCTTGCATGATTTCAAGCATGCATGAGCTACATATTGTTACTTATATACAACCACGTACCATCTTCAATGCAATTGTGCAGGTACTTAATTTATTGTCATCCTTTCTGAAGGATGCCTCCAGGTCGACAGAAAACACTAAGATGGTTGCAGACCGTCAATTGGGAGTGCAGATTTTAGTGGTTGCCTGCCACAAAAGTGCAAAAGTCTTTTAAACCCTTGTTTCTTTCCTTATATATATATATATATATATATATATATATATATATATATATATATATATATATATATATCATAAACTATTCATCTCACTTTCCACAATAACATTTTTCAAAGGACCATTGAATTCTTTTATTTTAATAAAATTTCCGTAAAATTTCCTCTTTAATTTAATTTTAACATTCCAGTACTCCATAACCTACATAAAAATTTAAATCAATTTTTTTTTCATTATAAAAAATGTATAGATGATTTAAATAGATAATTTGTAACTATATTATTATTATAGAATTATGTGAGATTGTGATAATAAAAAAAAATTAAGAATAAATAAACTAGGGTATGCCTAAATCACCATGCATGTGTTTATAATAAAAATTACAGAAATATAATTAATAAATCTTAATCATCATTTATATTAATTTCATTTCAAGACAGAAATCTTACTATTTATTTATCTCTATCCATGATGACAGAGTTAGCATCATTTAGTGGCTTCCGTACAAGATGATAAGCTTAACACTCATCGGCTTCCATAAAAAATAGCAAGCTTGTCTTTCATTAGCTTCCATCAATTAAGGATGACAAAGCTTGCTTTTCATTTCACATTTCTCGTTCATCCTTTTCTTTACACCACAGAACAACAATCAAAATTATAATAATAATAATTTAAAACCTTCTTGTTCCTTTCGCAGACCTCGCTCCCCAGTTAAAAATCCAACTCCTAGTGCCTCTCCCAAAGGTTTAGAATCCAAAATCACTTTCTTTACACCTTTCTCTTCCAATTCTTCTTTCTCCTCCTCAATCCCTTGTTTCTCACTAAACATACTTTTCCTCTCTTCAAATTCCCTTAAATGTTTGGCTTATAGTAATGTTTTTCCAACTCATTATTTGGAAGAATTTGAATGGAAAAAGGCAAGAAAAAAAAAGATTGATCCTTCCTTTTCTGTTTTGTGGCTGGAAATTGATTATAAAAGGAAGGGTTATTGACTTTTCAATTTATTTATAATTTTTCCCTTAATGCATTCATATATTATTTTCTATATTTTCTCATGGCCGTCACGGGTAATTTTGCACCCCCTTTCAAAACTCTGATCTACTTCAAATCTTAACCTAAGATATAACTTGTTAGGAGGTTACTTAAAAGCTTTTAGTCTGATTCAATAGTCAGATTAATAATTATGCTTGATAGCATAAAACTAGATAGTAAAAAATATTCTCTCGCAAAAATCCAAATTTATGTACTGTATTTTTATTTACTTAAATTATCAAGATTTTTATACTAATTCATTGGAGACTTTTGTTTGTATTTATCTTTTAGAAAAATTCCAATTCAATTAATAACAATTTTATTTATTTATTTATTTATTTATTTCCTACAATCAAAGTTTACCATAGAACTCATACAATTTTTTTTCTATGCTGAAGTGTCTGTAATTATTTTGTCCAATTAATATCTATTTAAATTAATTTAAAAGCTTTTCAATGATTTCTTAAAATTTTAGTTAGGGCGGGGTTTTACAGTTTCCTTTACAAATTATTAGTGCACTTTTAGTGACCAGACAAGAATCATCACTATGCCAAGCCAACATTTTTTTCTGAGCAGACTCCTTTCCAATGCCATCTTCACTTTTCACATTTCTATATACTAGATCGACATTGTTTGATTGGTTCGTAATTTGATTAATTTTTTGTTGTTGCAGGCCCTGGATTTTTAGTGCTATTTGTTGAATCTTTAAACTTGTCAGACAAATAGGGAAAATGTTGGGAAGCTTGAAGTTTCCTTCTTTTTTGATTTTCAAATAACAAAATTGACCTAGACCAAATTGAACCAAATCAATTTAAATCGGTTTTCAGTTTCATCCATGTCAAATTTTCTAGAAATTTAAAAACTTGGTTTAGATGAATTTTTTGACTTCATCCAACCAAACCAAACCAGGTTTTGAACACTTCTAAATTTGAGCCATTTGTTTGAAGTCAACTTATTCAGATTCTAGACCTTTGCTTTACAATTTGCTCTAGAAATTGATCCAAAAAAATGTTTAGATCACTAGGTCAACTAACAGGTTGTCAGGATAACTTGGACAAACCATTTTGGGATGGCTGCATAAATCACAGTAAAGTATAGGTCATTGCATAGGTGTTTACTATGAAGTTGGATTATGGGTTGAGTGAGGCTGGTTATGATAGAATTGTAGGTGATGACAAATTGTAGAATGGGCGAGAAGCATTTTACTTGAAAGGAACAAGCTGAAAGAGAACTTCTATGCTGCTAAGTCTATGATGAAACCCCTCGGGCTAGGATACCAAAAAATTAACATTTATCCAAATTTCTGCATATTATATTACCTTGAAAATGCTGAGTTGACCGAGTGTATGACTTATGCGCATTCCCGTTACAAACCCAGAACTGGCATGAGAAAGACTCTTGTAGCATATAAAAAAACTTAGATACTTCCCAATTACACTTAGACTCCAGAGGTTATTCATGTCACTAAAAACTACTGAGCACATGACATGACACCAATTACATGATGCGGTGGATGAAGTGATGGTGCATCCTTATGACGGTGAAGCATGGAAACACTTTAACAATGTGCATCCTCACTTTTCAGCTGAATCAAGGAACGTGCATCTTGGGTTGTGTACAGATGAATTCAACCCATTCGGGTCATTTGTTGCTCCTTATTCTTGTTGGTTGGTTATACTCACAGTTTACAACTTGACATCGAGGATGTGTTTGAGGCCGAAGTTCATGATTTTATCTATGGTCATATGCGATCCTAACAGTCCGGGCCGTAATATAGATATTTGTCTTCGACCGTTGATTGATGAGTTGACGCAGTTGTGGTCTTTCGAGGATTTTACTTATGATGTATCGAGAAAATAAAATTTTCTTATAAGGGGCAGCTTTGATGTGGACTATCAATGATTTTCCAGCTTATGAAATGGTTTCTGGTTGGAGCATGCATGGAAAACTAGAATGTTCATACTGCATGGAAAACAACAAGGCATTCATGCTAACAAATGGAGGTAAAATGTCCTTTTTTTATTGTCATCGATGTTTCTTGCCAACAGATCATAGGTATAGAAAGAACATAAAGGATTTTTTTGTTGGCAGAGTTGAAAAGGATGTTGCACCCCCATGTCTTTCTGGTGAAGAATTGTATGATATGGTGTCAGAATACGGTGACATTGTGTTTGGTTTCCAATCCAGTAAGCAGAAGTTTTCTGGTTTTGGTTTGACCCATAACTAGGTAAAGCAAATTATTTTCTGGGAACTTCCTTATTGGAACACCAATCTCCTTCGCCATAACCTTGACATCATGTACATAAAAAATAATATGTTTAACAACATTTTCAACACGGTCATGGACATGAAGGGGAAGACAAAGGACAACATCAAGGCTAGAATGAATATAGCGTTATTTTGTAACCGTAAAAATATAGGAGTTGGTTTTTGATGGGTCATGGGTCGCAAAGCCCCGAGAAAGCTTTGCCTTAGAGAATAATACACAACTACTAGTCTACCAATGGCTTAAAAGCCTGCGTTTTCCCAATGAACATGCCTCGAACATATCAAAGTTGGTTAATCTAGAGGAATGCAGATTGTATGGAATGAAGAGCCATTACTGCCACGTGTTTATGTAAACACTCATTCCATTAGCTTATTGTAGTTTGTTGCCAAAAGAGATATGAGATGCACTCACGAAGATCATTCATTTCTTTAGAGATATATACTACAGCAAGCTAAAGACACATCATATTGAGAGGCTTGAAACGAATATCGTTGAGATAATATGCAAACTTGAGATGATATTTCCTCCATCGTTTTTTGACTTGATATAGCATCTACCCATACATTTACTGTATGAGACAAACGTTTGAGGCCTAGTCCAATATAGATGGATGTATCCATTCAAAAGGTTAGATATTACAGATGCAATGTAATTATTAATGTATTTTCATTGTTTTTCTTAATTGAAAATATTTGTTTAATTCCATGCAGGTACTTGTTCAATCTTAAGAAAAATGATAAGAATAAGGCTTATATTGAGGCATCGATATGTGAGGCCTATATTGTTGAGGAAATCTCAATATTTATCTCATACTATTTCGAGCCTTATTTGAGAACCAGAATTAACTGCATTCCACGGCATGATGGTGGTGGTGAAGTGTCTTCCAGTGGAAACTTGTCAATATTCTCCAATCCTAGATGACCCACACCTAAAAATGTTGTAAGGGAAAGATATTTGTCTGAAATAAAGTTCAAACAAGCACACAATTATGTGCTATTTAACTGTAACGAACTGAGACCTTTTTTTCTGTAAAAATATATACTACTTAAACTTTGTTATAAATGGACTATTTATCTATTATAATATCACAAACTCATACAATTTTGAAAACCTTGTAGGCAACATCGACAATATTTATTGTTTAATAACTCACAGCTGACCAAATCCCAAATCTTTCGATTACAAGATGAACAATTTGCCACGTGGTTCAAAACACATGTAAGTAATATCACAAACTCATTATTTATCATGGTACTTAATTTTGTTACAGAATTCTTGTTTATTGTTCATTGTTGTACTTGATGTACAAGGTTTATCAAATGGGAATGAATGCTAGTGTTTCATTGTCTTTACTAAGCATGGGTTTTGAAAGAAAAGTGAAGTGCTACAATGAGTATTTTGTGAATGGATATATGTTTCATACTGAAAAATATGGGCATGGAAGAAAGACATATAACAGTGGTGTTTGTGTTAAGGGATAAACTTGTAATGAGTTTGAAGTTAACTATTGTAGTAAATTATAAAAGGTCGTTGAATTGCAATATCATAGCGAGCATAATATAGTATTTTTATTCAAATGCTATTAGTATGACACCACTGACTGAGAAATCAGAGTAGATCCTCACTATGGTCTGGTCGAAATTAACTTAAAAGCTAGACTCTGCAACGTAAACGATGTCTTTGTTTTCGCCAAGCAATGCCAGGAAGTTTATTTCACATACACCCCTTCCTTTAGAAAGGATCAATCAAGATTTGATTGGTTATCCGTTTTAAAAAAGAAACCCAGGGGTCGTGTTGAGGTTGTTCAGGATGAGAACGAAGAAACAAGTGTGGGAGATAATGTCTTTCAAGTTAGTGAGTTGGTTGAACCATATCGAGTTGCTTCATCGATTGACTTAGAAGAAAATTCAAATTTTCACTTCTTTGATAATAGTCTTATTGATGTTGACACTAAGGAGTTGAATGTTGTTCTGAGTTTCAGCAGACAAGCACAAGTCAATGAAGATGATGATGGTATCAACGTTGAAGATTACGATGAAGCTGATGACGATTCAATTGAAGAAGAAGGAGATAATTCTGACTAACTATCAAAACATGAAAGTGTAAAGGAATTTTTTATCATGTAATATTTATGGATGAAATTCTATACAAATTAATAATTATTTTGTGAACTGTTGTTATTGTGATGTGCATGCAGCTTTCAATTTAAGTGTTTGCAGGGAAGATAGACAGGGAATACAGACACAATCTGTCATTCACTATGCACAATGCACATCACTGATGGAAATATCGACGATTTATATTCATCGTTGTATTCCGAAGGTGAAGAGAACTATTCCCCCATCACTGATGGAAACACCAACGATTTGTGTTTGTCGGTGTTTTCTAGAGGCAAAGGCAACTGTTCACATCCCATTTCGGTGATGTCAAATAAAGACCTCTAAGTCAGTTAAGGTTACCGGGGGAATTACCGACGGACCACCAACGGATTGCATAACCCACAGCGCGGGTAATTAATGCATCTCTGACCATGTGTACTTTTTAATATTAGAGAGGGAATTACTAAGGGAATCACCGATGGATTAATTAAAAATAATATTATTTCATAGCTCGTAGGTGATTCCGTCGGTATAAACATGGTATAAAACTCAGCGAGCACCCCTTCAGTTCATTTTTTTCATCTTGTTCAGTTTTCTTAAATCTCTCTCATTTTTTCTTCTCAATTCAATTGATTTTGCTTCAATTTCTAGTTCTATCTTCATCTTCAAAGTTTAAAAGGTATGTATTATGGTTCTCCTCACGTGTTATGATTTTCTATTTTTTATCTTTTCTTCGGTTTATTAACAATATTTTTTATTTTTTTGTATTGTACATAAATAAAGTTTAAAAGTAAACACAATATTAAGATAAGAATTTTTCATTGGTAAAGTCTATAGTTTTTTTGTATTAATTTGTTGCCTATTTTATTGTTTTTATTGCAATAATGATTGATTGTTTTGTTGAATTTTAATTGTTATTGTTGAATTTTCCGTATAAATGTTAATTGAATATATAGGATTATATTTAATTGTTTTATCTCAATTTTATTGTATATATTGCATAATAGAGTGTTTGATTGTTTTGTTGAATTTTAATTGTTATTGTTAAATTTGTATAGAAGTTAGTTCAATATATAGAAATAAATTTTATTTTATTTTTATATTTTTTTTGTTAAATTTGTATAGATGTTAGCTTATATATATATATATATATATGATTTTTTCTCTGTTTTATGATTAGAAACATTATATTATCACGTTGAAAATGAGATGAAATTGAATAATCTGAAATTTCTGGTATAAATAAAATAAAATTAACTGGTTTGTGATATATATTTTATCAATATTTGCAGGTTTGAATAATTTGGGTAGTCTCCAGTATAGGGGAGATGTTGCCCAATTTTTTGTTTTTAAAAATGAATTTGATTATGTAATTATTCATCAAATTTGTGTAGATGCGTAAAACAAAATGAACAGCACGTCATGAGCACATGGTCGTAACTAATTCTTTTAGCAGCGATGATGACGTGTCATTAGGTGCCGACCAAGAAGAGGCACCTGTGGCGACTCATGAAGCTGCCTCTTCCAGCGCAGTTCCACAACGTAGAGGCAGTGTTCCTCCTCCAAAAAGGCCTGGCTTCAATTGATTTTATTAATTTTCAGGTTCACAAACATTGAGGTCGCCCGAGTAATAACATTTGTGTTTAAATTGTCGATGGAGATTGCATTGTTTCAATGGAGTCAAGTTTCTAGACATCTTGATTGGAGACCTTATATTGATCCATGGTTTAGAAGATTTGAGGTTAGTGTTAACTTCAAATTTTAACTATTTTGTATGTTATATTGAAATTATTAATTTATTTTTAATAAATTATTTACACACAGCACAAATTCAAGTAGGATAGCGTGAATGACAATGTTGCGAGGAGGGTGTGGGAGAATCACGCAGTAATTATGTAACATTGAAAATAATACTACATATTTTTTTTTTAAATTATTTATTAAAATATAATTTGTCATTAACTCATATAAAATTAATTTATGGATATAGGTTGCGTGATTTTTGATATGAAGTGTAGAAAAAAGCAAAAAAATATGCCAAAGATAACGGTCTACAAGGCTAGAATGACGTGGCAGTTTGGAGGGATTTCAAGCCGCCATACATCCTAAAGGATATATGGGCGCAATATATCCAGCACGTGACATCTAAGCAATTCACACGACGGTCATAGTCCGGTGTCGAGAACCAAAATCAGCAAATTCGCGGTTTGGTTACCACGCACACCGGCGAAGTGGATGGTAAGATTAATTTTAATGACATTTATCTTTAATTAATTTGTTGTTATGTATAAATATATTTAACTTGCAACATTTTTTTCTTAAAGGCTACGTCTCTTGGATGTGAATCGAGCTCAATGGAGCTTTTTGTAGAGACGCACGTGTGGAGTGAAGATTGCCAAAAGGGGGTGCAACAGTTCGTCGAAAACCGCGCTCAACACTTCGTGATATGTTCGTTCATCCATTTTATTTCGTAAGTTATTATTTTCTTGAATTGAATTTGATAATTTTTTTTTAACTTTCAGGAGACATATATAATAGTCAATTAAGGGAGAGATACATGGACGATCCTTCGACCCACCCGAATTTTGATCCGGATTTGTGGATGGAGGCAGGATCGTCTGGTGGACCCGATAGAAATCGGGTGTACGAACTCTTCAACATTACAATCGATAACTTGCAGGTGACCCGTAGTGTCTCAACTGTTGGGAGCTCTCAATCAATATCGAGCACCTAGTCTCAAGAATTCATGGCCTTGCAATAACACATCGCTCATCTCACTAAAAAATATGAGTGACTCTTGGCAGATTATGAACAACTCTGCCAAATGATCATCGACATAAGATCATATATGAATGGTATGTGTGCGCCTCGTTTTTGGTCGTATGGTCTTGAGAAAGACTAGCCTCCTCCTCCTCCTCCTCTAGCGCCATCATTGTTCTAGTATAATTTTCATTTGTACAAATAAAATTGTAATGAATATTTGGATTTTATATTATTCAAATTTATTTTTACATATTTCAATTTTATACAATTTTATTTGTTTAATTATTTTCTTTTTTTATTATTCTATACAATTTTATATTAATTATTTTGTACAATTTTATTGTTTAAAATAGCTTTTAATTATCACGGATGAAATTACAGACATAATAAATCCATCGGTATTTTACAGAGAGTTGGAAAAAATTTACTACATATACCATTATCACCGACGAAAATATACCGACGAAATTTTATCGATGGGAATACAGAGGAAATCAGTCTGTTGGTATATTCCAGAGAGTCGGGAAAAAATTACTGCATATGCCACTATCACCAATGAAAATATACCGGTAAAATATTTGTCAGTATATTTCAAGGGGGGAATTTTTTTTGCGCACATATTTATTTTAATTTTTTTTCGTCAGAATATTTTTTTCATCTATAAACCCATCGGTGTTTTTTTTACTGACAGAATTAGCGACAAATGATGGAATTACCAAGGAACGTTATACCGACAGACGCATTCCGTCGGTGAATTAGTCGGTAAAATTTTTACCGACGAAGTAGTAATGTCACGCCGACGGAAAAACTTCATCGGTAAAACTGTTAAAAATTGTAGTGATTGGCCTCGGGTATGATGGTATAGAAAGTTATAAAAAAATTGGGGACCAAATAAAAAAATTATCTTAAATCTAAGACTAAATTGAAATGGTATAGAAGAATGGAGGGCAAAAAACACTGCCGCACGTGCCAACATATGAGGCATCACATTGGGGTGGCACATGCGGCCTTCTTAAAGCTCTGATGACGGCCTTTCTTGGTGACTTTGGGATCATCCCATCATGTTCTTTCTTCTAGGACAACGCGTGTCGACGATGACGACCCAACATGGCTCCGACGGCCTTGTCTTTCTTGTTTTTTTTTTTCTTTTTTATTTCCACTATTTTGATATATGGACTTGTTTTTGGAAAATATATATTATATGTGATATACAGTATAAATTAAACAAATTTATTAGAAATTAAAAGAAATCATACCACATTAGCCTTATAATGTGAATTCTGGTCAAAACAAGAATGTTCCGAAGACCTTCTCTCTTTTAGAAGCTTGTATCCTAATTCAACTCTTTGTACATGTAAATGGTGAATATTGTATTTGAGGATTAATTTAAAAGAACTCAAGCCATTTGTTATTCTGTTATTTTGGGGTATGGGCAAATTCTAGACTTTTGCTTGACAATTCTTCACTAACATTCCTTTAGATATTATATATAGCAGTCAAACCTTCTCTCTAGGACGGGCCAGATTAAGGCCTCTAGTAGATATTCCTTTACAGATGATCTCGTGAGAAGTTATTTTATTAAAAGTCAAAGGTCATACTATCATGCCCATTGTAGTTGAGGTGGATTCTTGCTGTTACATGTGAGAGATTAAAAAGTCAAATCAACTTAAAATGATTAATTAATAAAGTCAAACATGAAATGCTTGATTTTTATTACAAGTAAAGCACTCAAGCTGAAGCAACTCGAAGGTCATACAAATATAATAGGCTATAGTCATTTAAAAGAAATTTCACAATGTGGATCATCATTGACATGGTTACAAGCAATTACGCGCGCGGCTTCGCTTGATGAGTTCCTATCTCTCTTTCTCCTCGATGTCTATATATAGGTCTTGTATTCTTTTCTTTGTTTCAAAAAAAAAAAAAAGTTCTTGTTCATAATAAGAAAAACATAAAAAATAATCTCCAGATTTTAATTCGGAATTATCTTTCAATATTTGTTTGGTGTATAAGTAAAGATGAAGTTCAATAAAGTGACCAAGATACTCTTAGGTGTCACAATCATTACCCTACTGGTAACATCAATAGCAGCAGCAGCTGGTGGCGGAGGAGGTGGCGGAGGTGGAGGTGGAGGTGGAGGTGGAGGTGGAGGTGGGGGTGGTAGAGGTGGTGGGGGTGGAGTGAGTGGAGGTGGTGGTGGGGGTGGTAGAGGTGGTGGGGGTGGAGTGAGTGGAGGTGGTGGTGGGGGTGGTAGAGGTGGTGGTGGAGGGAATGGAGTTGGAGGTGGAGGTGGTGGTGGTAAAGGTGGGGGTGGGATGGGCAATGGAAGTGGTGGTAAGGGTGGAAGTGGTGGTACAGGTGGAGGTGAAGGTGACAGTCCTGCAAGAGATGAGGGTACCCCAGCGATAGGAAGTAGCCCTGGAACACGCAGCGTTGGAGGCGGCGATACCAATACCGTTCCTGGGCCAGTACTGAGAGGTTCTGATCATGTTAGAAGGAATTCAGGTTCTGTGTCTGTTGCAAGGGACGCTTCTTCCATGTTGCTGCAAATTCCTATAACGTTTTGCATTTTCTTTGTGTTAATGTATTAGGTTTAATTACTTAACCTCTTTAAAAAAGTTACATATCAAAGTAGCTAGCTAGTATAAACTTCTTATATTAGTAAATGATAATAATTACTTTAAAGTATTATAAAAATTACATGAATTATTCAAAGAATGAAATATTTAACAAAAACTTTCTTTATGTTTAAGTACAAAACTCTCTCTTTATACTAAAAATACTTTTAATATTGTTAAATTCATCCCTTTTTAAAATAAGAATTTTGTAAGAATATTAAGGATATTTTGTAATATCATCTAACTTTTAAATAGTTATCATAATTACATGATATTTCAAGAAGATTAATATAATTTATTTTTATGAAGAAAAAAAATTAGAACCTTTTATGGTGCCATCCAATCTCATTTAAAGTTCATTTTTCAAATCCATGTGCATATTTCCTTAATTTGGGAGGGTGATGGTGCATGGATCAAAATATTATATATATATATATATATATATATATGATATGTTTTTCAAAAAATTCATGTTTAAAAGGGTTAAAAATAGGATAATAACCTAACGTATCTAAACTTGAAAGAAAATAAAGTCCAGATGACATGAATCTAGCTTGTTTTTAAGGCCAACATTCCTGGTTTTAGCTACGTGTTGAGCCCAATATCATTGAGTCTGGCAAGAAGTTAAACCCAACATCCTTTGTTCAGCTACGTGCTGAACCCAACTACATGTGAGTCTGGTAAGATGTCAAACTCAATATCCTTGGGTTCAGCTATGTGATGAGCCCAAATATATGTGGGTTTATCAAGATCTTAGACCCAATACCCTTAGATTTAACAATACATTGAGCCCAAGTACATGAAACTAGCAAGATGTCAGACCCAATATTCTGGGGTTCAGGCATGCAATGAGCCCAAGTGCGTATGAGTCTAGCAAGATGCAAAGCTCAACATCTTTGGGTTTAGGTACCCGCTGAGCCCAATTATATGTGTGGGTGTAGCGAGATGCTAGACCTAACACTCTTGGGTTACGTTACGCATTGAGTCAAGTGTATATGGTTCTAGCAAGATGTCAAAGTTAACATCCTTAGTTTCAGCTACACGCTAAACCTAAATTCATTTGGGTCTGACAAAATGACAAACCCATCACTCTTGGGTTTGGAATCATTCCAAGTTCAAATACATATGAAGTTGATAATCTTTGTAGGCCCCATAGTGGGTCATGACGATTTATTTGTTTATTCTTAAGTCTTTTAACATGAAATATTAAAAATCAAGATCAATCATCTCCCTACATCTCTAGGTATATAAAAGCTTTCTAAAAGCCTACCATATTTTCATCAACATTAATGTTGTGTAGGTCATATCTATCGCTCATCAATATTGTGTATATAAGAGGATATTTATCTCTTATCAATGTTACCAGGAGAAAATAACTTTCTAACCCCTCTATACAAGGAACATGACAAGGTTCAGAGGCTATATATACCCTTTGAACTACCTAAGTAAAAGGTTCATATTTTTCATACTTTAACTTTTAAATAAATTCAGTATTCCCACAATCATGTCATACTAATACTTTTAGTTCCCTTTGCACCAACCCAACTAACAATTTATCCTGGTCATCTAAATATTGATGCCACTAGCCTTCGATTAAACTAAATAGATTATCCCGATCATCTAGACACAGATTCCATTAACCATCTATTTGTCAAAATAAATTATCTCGGTGATCTGAACACAGATGCCACTGCCATCGACTAGTCAAGTAAATTATCCTGGTCACCTGAACGCAGGTGCCACTAGCCATCGGCTAGTCAAAGTAAATTATCTCAGACATCTGTGTCACTAGTCATCAGCTATTCAAAATAAATTATCTTGATCATCTGAACGCAAGTGCCACTAGCCATCGGCTAGTCTAGATAAATTATTCTGGTTGTTATAACCTAATTTTGAGTTTTCCTTAATTTTTTTTAAAAAATAAAAAATAAAAAGGAAAAACATATATAAAATAAAAAAAATAAAAATATATTCTAGACTAATCAAGCATGCACAATTTCTTAGAACTACAGGTGGATGAACAAATTGAGGTCTTGTTAAATAAACATTGGAAAATAATTTGAGAATGTGGTCAAGACAACACAAATTGAAAGTTTGAGGACTAAAACAGATAAAATTATAAAGTTTGGAAGTCAATTTGGCTAAAATTAAAAGAATTGATAGGTCTAGGGATTTAATTGAACTTTGAATTGGTTTAATTAATGGGGCTTAATTGGAGAATTATCAAAGTTGAGGAATCAATTTGGGTCAAAATTGCAAGAAATAAAATTCCAGAGACCAAAATGAATTAAGACTCTAAGGTGTTTAATTGACTTTTTCGGGGGTAATTTTGAAACAATTAAAAGTTTAATGAGTTAATTAAAAACTGATTTGAAAAAATTTGAAACCAATAATCATTTTGTAAATAATGTAAAAATCCAAGAGTCCATTTGCAAATCCGATCCAAATGGTAGATTGTCTATCACAAATCCCATTAGTTGGTTCAGTTTCCTTTGCCCCACGATGCGCCCTAACGTGAAGATAAACTCATCCCCAACAGTGCAGTAATGTTGGTGTACTTTTTTTTTCTCTCATCAAACGTGGAACAAATTTGAGTTATAATTATCTCCAGCCAAAGCGTCAGGTAGACGAGGAAAAAGAGAATAATCAAAAGAAGATTAGATGATTGGATAGGATTCTTATATATTCAATATGCGGCTACATCGAGCATGCTGCTTCTTCATGGGTTCCTTGGTGTTTTAGGTAAGAGAAAAAGATGAATCTTTTGAACTGTTAACCATCGGGTTCAAGGGGTGAATTCTCCCTTGGTTTCTTTTGTTGCTTTTATGCTTTTTCCTTTTGTGTTTTTTTACACGTAAAAGAAAAAAAATATAATAAATATGCCTTTGGCCTTGGTCAAGATATGGCAGTATATTATGTTAAAAAAAGTAAATGTTAATTTATTTTTTTAGTTTTGCTTATGGCAAAGTACTTAAAAAAAAAAATCTAAGAACCTATGCATGTTTTAGCATTGACCTTTTTTTTAAGCATTATTTTATATATAGAAAAAAAAATAAAAAAATATTTGCTTATAATTTTTTGACTTTACAACAAGTTTATAAAGTTCATTAGGACTTTGTTAAAATTAAAAGGCTCGTTGGGCCGACATCCAATATATGTGTGTGTGTTAATTCAAATAAATTTATTTTATTACTGTCAGATTAGAAATATTTGTATTCACTAATATCAAAATTTAAAAAACCCTCAATATTCACTAATATTATAGTTAGGAATATTGATACTAGAATCGGAAATAGTTTTAAAACCCTAATATTCACCAACACCATAATCAGGAATATCGTACTTGTTCTTCATATATTCACCGAAGCCAAATGGAAATATTGTATTTGAATATTCAATGATGTCAGAGTCATGAATGAATATTTGTATTTGAATATTCAATGATGCCAGAGTCATGAATATTATAGGCAAACCATCAATAGCATAATATAACAAATCTTAATTAAGACAAAACTAACTATGCAGTCTACCTCAAGTAGGACACTTAAGGGGTGATAGTATTTTCTCTTTTGCTTAATCAGTCCCGTACCATAGAATCTATATTGACCAGTTAGGGTTCCTAATGATCATAGTACTAGGTGACAACTTTTTAAACCAGACTTTTCCCCCTTTAAGAACAAGATGCTAGATATCTGTTCGTTTTCCTTAAAAATTTAAGGTTGTAGCGATGTCGGATGCAACAGAATGGTAACTTTATTGGGGACAATTTTTTTAGACTAAGATTTGCTTTTTGTTTGTTAATTGCTATAATATTTGTTATGTTGTGTTCATTTGGTTATCATTTTTTTACAGCTTTAACATGCATATTTACTCATGTTATCATGCATATATTGGCTATGAATTTGTGCCTTTACACACTACTCATTACACATTGAATATACACAATATCAACTTTAGATTAGATGAAGAAGTAACGGTACCTCCAATGACTTTAGTCTGGGTAAGACTTATAAAACTATCCAACTCTCGCTTGATTGTTTACATGGTAGTGGTTGATACGCCAATCTAATATTACTCAGGGCTGCTATCTTCACAGTTCTTGTAAGCCTTATATCGACCTTTTGAGGATGATCACTAGGCATGCGAGAAACCCTTTGAAACTAGGTAGTAAACTACTTCATGCACTTAATGGCTAGAACCTACTTATTAGGTTGTGCCTCATATAAATTTCACCAAGGCAAGCTTAACATGTAGCATCTTAATTACAGGACTTGTGGTGTCGCGAGGACGATGTCAGGATTGGCGCGCTTTGAAATGAGAGTGTAACAACCTGGCTTTTCAAGCCCAAAACAGCGGTGTATACACACACACACACACTTGACACACATTATGTCAGTAATCGGTGAATCTGTTCTCTCTCATTATCAAGATACAATCCGTACACCAACATCAAACAACATTTCATTTAAAAATAAATCTTACATATACACATAATATTATGTTTGCATGATTATAAGTTCACATTAAAAATATACATACATAGACATGAGTTTGCATTCCTATCCTACTAATAGTCATCATGAATTTAAATAGAAAGATCTAAAATGCAACTACATGATTCCTTGCAAAAGTAGGTTCCCCTGTATTGGGTTTCCTAAGCACCTCATTGGTGTGACATCTCTATTGCAGTACAAAACAATTATAAGAATGTGATTACTTAATAATAATAAGAAGTCTAGCAGTTTAATGAAGCATTAACATTATCCCATGTTTGAAGCGTAACATTCATAGTTCCTTTATGTACTTGGTATGCACGACTTGTAGTACATATAAATGCATCAATTCTTGCAATCAAGCATAATCTTAAATTCGGTTATCCTCTTAAATCATCAATAACTGAGGTTAATTGTTCACTCATCCTGACCATCCACTTCGGATGCCATTAGCCGAATCTAATCAACTGTTTGTCCTGGCCATCCATTTGGATACCATTAGCCGAAGCTAATCAATCATTTGTCCCGACCATCCATTCGGATGCCATTAGCCGAAGCTAATCGATCATTTGCCAACGTTTACCCATTTGGCAGTTTGATATCTATACTAACACAATAAGATAACAATTCATGATAGAGCATTTCATAAATCAATGTTATGAAAAAGGAAGGTGGAAGTCACCTACCTGCTCCACCTGCGGGTTGTCCTTGTCCTGACGATGGTCCGATCCCGACCACACCACCTAAGACATCAATGGTCACAAATCAGTACATTTGTATCTTTGAATCACATTCATCACCATACTTATTTCAAGAGTTCATATGTTTACATTCAAGTGTTCCACATTTTACACCATCATACAATGAAATTGTTACAAACATTTGAGTCATTTCTGACCAGGAGGCCTATTATAGAAATCGGCAGCGAAACCTGATTCGGCAGACTACACAATTCGACAACAAAAACTGGTTCGCTGTAGGCTGCACAATTTGGCAGCGAAAAATGTTTCATTGCTGGTGCCACAATTTCGGCAGCGAATGCCACTTCGTTGCAGCCAACACATTTTCGGCAGTGAATGCTAATTCGCTGTAGATAACTCAATTCCGACAGCGAGTCACAAATTCACTACAGACAATACAACTTCAGCAATGAATCACAACTTCGACAGCGAATGCAAATTCGTTGTAGACAATACAACTTCGGCAGCGAATCCCAAATTCGCTACAAAATACACAATTCGGCAACGAATGTTAATTCGCTGCAAACAACTCAATTTCGATAGCGAATTTCAAATTCGCTGTAGACAATACAACTGTGGCAGTGAACCCCAAATTCACTGCAAGACACACAATTTAGCAGTGAATTAACATTCGCTGCAAACAACTCAATTTCAGCAGCGAATTACAAATTCATTATAGATAATACAACTTCGGCAGTGAATCCTAAATTCACTGCAGCACACACAATTCGACAGCAAATGCTAATTCGCTGCAAACAACTAAATTTCAGCAATGAATTACAAATTCACTGCAGAATACACAACTGCAGCAGTGAATCATATATTCGCTGCAGGCATGCAATTTGACATTAGGTTCTAGCAAAGTCACATGATTTTGGCATGAACACACACACACACACATGCATTAATCAATCCCAGCACATAATCTATCATAAAAGTCTAGTAGAATACACACATGTAATAATCAATTCCAGCACATAATCTTTCATCAAATCCCAGCAGAACAGACACATTGAAATCATCAATTCCAACAATAATCTTTCATCAAATCCCAGCAGAACACGCACACATGCATTTTGGCCAACGCCATAGCTAAGGCCGACCCTCTACCATGTTTTGTTCTTTCCATTTTATACATTTTTCTTTGTTAGATGTTATGGAACTTTGCCTTATTTAGTCTCTGTTTCTTTGTCCTCTTAGTTGGTTTTAGTTTCCTTTACAGCTAGCTTAGGGGTCTTAGGTCAATTTTCTTAGGGACTCCTTCATCATTTTTGGTTCTGGGTTTCAAGAATAAGGGGGAGGAGACTAGATGACCCTTACCTTTCAGATTTAAGTTTATCTGGACAATTTGATAGAGTTCCTTCTCCAGCTTCTCCTTCTCCTTCTCCTTCTTTCTCTCTCGGTTCTCTTTCTTTTGTCAGTTTCTTCCCACCCGTTCTAGCCCCTTTTCCCTTCCCTCAAGTAGGTGTTCAACTTCAACTCAAGATCTCAACTCTCTCTTTCTTTCACACGTTCACAGAGGTACTCTCTGCTTGTTTTGGTTCAGTTTTCATTGGGAAGGAGGAAGAGAAGAGAAGCATGTAGCTGCTGCTGGCAGACTTTGAGAAGAGGAAGGGTCACCTTCTCTCTCTCCTTTCATTTACACCACATTAGATGAGGTGGGGTGTTTGAGGTTGGTTTAGACGTTCTCGTGTCCTTGTTTTGGTCTGTCCAAAACTAGTTTTACCCCTCCCTCCTAGCTCCTTAAGATAGCCTGATTGTTTCCTAAACTTTCAACTAGACTGAGTTGCTACCGATTCAAAAATCGGCAGTGAAAACTATGCCGCTGCTGATTTAGAAGTCGACAACAAAAACTACATAGCTACTGATTCAAAAATCAGTAGACAAAATCATGTTGCTACCGATTCAAAAATTGACAAAAAAACTACGTCGCTGCCCATCCAGAAATCAGTAGCGAAAAATGCGTAGCTGCCGATTCAAAAATCGGCAGCGAAAACATCGTCGCTGCTGATCTAGAAATCGGTAGCGACGGTGAGGTTTTTTGGAATTTTTTTTTGGTGTTTACAGAGAGCCTCCTATAAGGTATGTTATTGGAATGGAAAGGATTTTGGGTTTAATCATAAAATTATGATTAAGGTTCTCGAGTCACCACCTAGTATTATGGTTACTAGGAAACCTATGGTCTATGAGAGTCTAAGCTGGTTGGGGGGGTGTGATTAATACTTAAAAATGCATTTTTATCAAGGTTTTATATCATCATTTTGCACTTGAAAGATCAATAACTCCTTAACTAGAGCATGTTTTATAATAACAAGTCTGATAATATAAGATACCTTTAATTTATGGTAAATGTTAATTTTAAATGTAGGCCTATCACATAAATCAAAGGGTTGATTGATGAGTATAACTACCAAAATTGAGAAGACAAAGAGAGGGTTAAGCTTATAAAAGAGATGCTGGTTCAGTTTAAACTGGAACACCATTTGATTATTGGATCATAACTTGGATTTAGGTCTGGTTTATATGTTTGGAAAGCTAAGACATAGGTCTAAAACTTTCATGAGAGTCCAAGATTTAAAAGTGTCATTTTCGAGTTCAAATGGTAGCAATAACGGAGAAATTAGAATCTATCTTGCAGTCCACATACTGTTCAGTGTTCAGCCTATATCTCGAGTTCTAGAAGTCCAAATACGCTGATTTTTGTTTTGTTGGAAAGCTGAGACAATGTCCCAGAACTTTCATGAAGACTATCTGTTCAAATTCGGACGTTAACAATGATGTTTTGTTTAGACAAGAAGATAAAGATTGTCACCAAGTCAAGATATGGCCACCCACTCAACAATTAGTCATCAAATCAATAATTCTGAATTTTGGCCTTTAAAAGGAGGCATTTGCCATGCATTTAGGCATCTTGGTTTTCAAATCAAGATCATATTCTTGTTCTCTCTCTTTATATTTTTGTAATGCTTAAGTTTTGTTTATATTAATCTCTTGTTTATGCTTTTCATTTCATTTCCTTTACTTTGTTAACTTATATCTTATTTATGTTATTATCTTGTTTATTTCTGTTTCTCTCTTTCATTTTATTTAGCTAAGTTTATTATGTCAAGGTGAAAAGGTTACACTAATGGTGTAAGAATAAGTATAATATAAACTCAACATGGATTTTAATGTTTGATACTAACATGTTTTGTATTTGTTATCTTGTTCACTTTGAATACTTTGCTTGTTAAATGGTTAATCTAGATTTATGTTGTATAACCCTTGGTACAATAAATACTTGGCACTTTCATAGCCCAACTGTATGGTATAACTGACACTTGTGCTATGAAAGGAAGTTGATTTGTTGTTAACATAAGTTATAATCATGAATACTTGACAACATTTACAAGTATTAGCATTATTCGAATAAGATAACTAATGTAATCATTTTAACAATTTATAATCTGATTGGAACCTCCTTTGTGTGTGGTTTCCAGTTGAGTAATAAAAAGAGTTTATACTATACTTGTTTGAAATACCATTAGTGGATCCTTTAACCTTGACAACTATTTTATCCTTGTTTAATCCTTATATTAATATCACATCTCAAAGCTCTCTTTAACTCATTTTCTGTTATTATCTATTTCTTTATTTGTAGTTTATACAGTTAACCTCCCTATGATCGACCTCGGTCTTGCTGGGTTATTTATTACATCGACACTCCTACACTTGAGAGAAGACATTAACTCTTTGGTCGTGTCAGCTTCATACTTTCAATTGTTTAATTTTACCCCTAACGAACTTCAATTTCAGCCTTGGATTTCAATGCCTTTTTCATTTTGTTCCTTAGTCTTGGATTTATGCAATTTGACCCTCAATTGACCATTAAACATTCAATTTTTTTTCAATTTCACCATTGATTTCAATCAATTGGGTGCCCATAGTTCGACATCTTTTGCAAAATGGTCATGAGCTGTGAATTTCTTCAATTTAACACTTAATTGATCCCAAAACTTTAATTTTCTTGTAATTTTACCCCTGATTTCAATCAATTGACATAGTAAAAATTAAATTTAGTTTCTAAAAATTCCAATCTTCTCAATTAAGCCCAAATTGGGTTCTCAAACTTAATTTTTCACCAATCAAGCCTGTAATAAAATTAATTTGACCCATTTAAAGTATAATTAAGTCTTTGCAACTAATTAAATCCTTCAATTGAACCCAAATTAGTTCTTAACCATAATTAAAATTTAAATTGACCCATGATTAAATCAAATTGGTCTACTAAAAATCTAATTATATTCTTAGGCTTAATTTCTATGTAGATTCGTTTAATAATCATGTAACTTGACTTTGAATTTGCATTGTCTCTCTAGTTTGAGATAAAATGGAGTACAATTAGGCATCTGATTCTATCCAAAATTACAGTTTGATTTTTTCTACATGTGAAATCCTTCTAGCTTGCTCTTGCCAAAATGCTAGTCTTTATTTTATTTTTTTGGTTTTTTTATTTTGAAAGAAAGGAGATGTATTTGGGGAATAACCCAGAAATGAGTTATGACATGTAGGTGACATAATGGCTGCTAATCATGAGATCACAACTGTTAAGTATGAGTTTGAATCTGTATCACTACAGTTAACAGAGGGAGACTGCCCTAGATTGGATGTCGATGGGATACTGCTGTTTAGGGATGTAAGATCTCTAATAAATGATGCCAACAAGTTGTTTTAGCTCACCAAGTATCTAGCAGATGAGACAGAATTTACCAAGTTATATGGGAGGATTTTGCATCTTTTGAAAGTGTCAGTATTGTCATTAGCCATAAAAGCTTTGATACATTTTTGGGACCTTGATTATCGATGCTTTACATTTGAAAACATCGATATGGTGCCTACTAGTAAGCAATATGGTGTCTTGAAAATTTTCCCTGAAGATGTCCATAAGGTATACTTTCACCAAAGAATTGAGAATACTATAAAAGAGCTTGCTAAGCTATTAAGAATCCATGAAATGAACCCATATAGAGAAAAACAAACTATGGGGGTTTAAGATGGAAACAACTAGAGGAGCTGATGATTAAGTGTAGAATATTGGCTTTAGGGATATTTGGACTGCAATTGTATCCCTCTACTACTAGAATTATTAGTTTGGAAGCAACCAAGTTTGTTGAGTATGAGAAAACAAAGATTAATTCTTCTATTGCAATTTTGGATGAGATATTCCTATCCCTCAATCATTGTGAAATTATTGGGAAAGGTTTTGTTAGATGTTGTGTCTCATTGCTATTTATCTAGATGGTAAGTCACATAGAAGCTGAAACTCCAATATTTAGAAATTTTTGGTGGTTCAACCAAAAGCCACTCAAGTTGTTTGTATCAAAAGAGTGGGAGAACTTTTCTGAAGTGACATTGCACGAGATGGATATCCATCCCTCATATATCATGTTGTTAGGAAGGCTTTGGATACATGTAGCTTAAGTTATCGCATCTTCCTTACATCAGCATGTCATGTTTATCATGAATGGGAATTTGATGATAAAGAGGCTCTGTCTATGATAAGAAATGTGTCAATCCCTTAAAATGAAGTTGAAGAAAGTGAGGATGGAAATCTTAATATGTTTCAGGTTGTAAATGCTGAAGATGAGCTGAATTTAATGGTGCTACTATCAGCTATCTTGAAAGGTTTAAAAAAGAAGACCACAAAGGAGATTTTGAGGGTAGATTTAACATTTCCTTATAAATTGTTACCTTAACTGACTATTGGCACTTTAGAAGTCTTATATGAATTTGTGAGAGAGTTGGTCGATGGGGAAGAGTTAAACAATTGGGAGATTCAAGAAGTCCCGATTGTTTTCAAAAAGTACTAGTATGCTTTATCTAAATGTTTTTGTTTTGATTGGATAATGTACCTTACTGATAATCATGGCTCAAGATATTGGCAATAAGGTTTTATTGTTAAGCCTTTTTTCTCTTTTTAAATTTTAATTAGATCATGCATTTTTCTTTCAATTGTGCCTTAGTTTTTACTATTTATTTTCCCAAATGTAAATTATACACTCATAACCAAAACACTTTTCACTTTTAGGAAATCTAAAAAGAGATCATTAATAAACTCATAAATTCATTGCATTGAGAATAATTGGCCTAACTTTGATAAAACTACAATTACAATGGATGGGAAGGGATTTGAGAAGGAAGACATCAAAGAGTTTACAAAGCAAGTGGAATAGTTTGAGTATATATGGGAGCCTGCAAAAGAAGAGCTATAATTGGAAAATAGGCACTATGCAAGATAAAAGAGAACTGAAAATTAGGATGCTAATCACCGCTAATGATAGAAATGATTTGGTTGCTCTTTTACAAGAATATGTTGATGTTTTTGAATTGTCATATGTTGACAAGCCTGGTTTGGATATTAAGATTATGGCACACAAGTTACCCTTGATAGAAAGTTGTATGTCGGTCAAACAAAAATTAAGGAGGGCTAGATCTGACATACTTATCACACATGTGCAGCGTCGCGGTGAAAAAATCCACTCTCATATGTATATTATCTATCTATCAAAGATGGGGAGACAAGGAATTCTTGTCTTTCATCAATGAAAAATTGGAATGGGAGTAGCCACCTAATATTTTGATCACTAGAAACCCTAATTAGTTTTAGAGATCGGGTACGGGGACTAGTTGGGTAAAGGGAAGGTATTAGCACCCCAAGTACATCCTACCTAAGGTAAGCTGCATTGTTATATTGTCTGATAAAGTTTAAGGTCTTGTCTTGTTTTCTAGTTATTGGTCCATCTATTGTTTAAGAAATGTTTTCCTCGGTAAAGAGATCCTTATCTTATCGAGTAAAACGTAAACATTCTAACGTCAACAAAAAAAATTTAATATTCGAGATACGTGTATAAGGTCGTAACCCCAAATACTGAAAGAAAACAAAATAATTTTTTGGAATTTTTGAAATATTGGCCTAGTTTTCGTGGCTTTAATAAACTGGTTATTAAAGCCAAAATGCATGCTAATAAATATTTTTGAATTTTTCTTTGTTGTATGAAAATACAATATAATTTTTTTCTTTTATTTTTTAGAGACTTCATTGTATGCATGAAAACAAAACATTTTATTGATTTATTTATTTTTAATGTTTTGACAAAATCAGGTATTTTAATATCGGATTTGTATTTTTATAGTATAAAAATACAAACCATTATTGATCAAAATGTAGGAACATATTTGCGGAAAATCACAATTTTTTTTGAAATAATTTTTGAAGATAATATATATATATATATTTTTCGGGCTGGACCCAGCAGGCCTAGCCGGGTAACTGGCCCAAACCAGTGACTTCGCTGGATTTATTCCCGCCAGCGTGCGTGAATAAGTCACGCACGCTTGCTACAGCCACCATGTAATTAAATTCTAAGTACATAATGTTTTGTGCATTATCTTGCAAAGTTGGAGTTACCTGGAAGCAAGACTCAAGCAGTAGCATGTTTTGGATCTATATCTTCCCCTTTTCATTTGCTTTTCCTCTGGTTCCTCTGGTTCTTCCTCTTCTTTTGTTTTTCCTTGCTACTGGTATTCGTGTTTTTTTTTAGTTCCTCTGAGCTTGATCACGGATAGTGCGGTTTTGAAAGAGGTTCAACAATCCCTCTCCCTTGACTGCAGCTCCGCTGTCTCTGCTGCTAACGCTTCCCCTATTTTTATTGCCAGCCGTTTTATTTGAAGATGACAATGAATAGTTTCAAAGAAACGACGCCGTTTTCAATTTCAAATGGATATTTCTAATTTGGTCCTTGGATGTTTTTTATAATTTTGTAATCAAGACCCCGGATAAATTGTAATTAGATCCTTGATTTTACCACCTTTCCCGGTTTGGTCCTTAGTTTCGGACTGTTTCAATCATGTTCCTAATTGGCCATGAAACTTCAATAATGATGCAATTAAGCCCCTAAGTTGACCAAATCAACTCTTCAAAATTATAATTGGACCCCAAAACTTTAATTTCTTCCAATAAAAGCCTAAATTGACTTAAAAATCAATTTTTCTTGCAATCAAACCCTCCATAAATTCAATTAAACCTTAGATAAAATTTAATTGAGTCCATAAACATCTTATTTTAACTTTTCTTCCTCAAATTGAATTGTCCTTATCAACAGGGCTCTTACTAGTTAAAAATATACTGTCAAATTTCAATTCTTGTATTTTTTAACCTCCTCAACCAATTTCTAGCCATTTTATGGGCGTTCCACCATCATTTTCTCACTCCTATTATTTTTTTGGATTCCTTTCGAATATATATTTTTGATATGTATTTTTTTGTATTTTTTTTCTTTTTTTGTGTGGGAACCCAAAAATGAGTAACAACAAATGCCCCCTCTATACAATGCTTACGAAGGAAAACATCATCAATATCTTGCATAGTAAGCTTGTAAAGAAAAAGAAAAAGAAAATGATCTGGTCACGGGCGACCTGGCCACACATACTCACACTAGCCTATTTCCACGGGCGACCTGCACACATACTCAAAGTGGTTTATTTTCAGGGGCTTCGAGCACACACACTGATACTGATCTATTTTCACGGGCGACTTGCCTACACATGTTCATCCTGGTCTTCTTTCAAGGGCGACCGACCCACACACTCACACTAGTCTATGTTCACGGGCGACCTACCCACACATGTTCATCTTGGTCTAGTTTCAGGGGCGATCGACCCACACACTCACACGGTTTATTTTCATGGGCAACCTGCCCACACACTCACACTAGTTTATTTTCATGGGCGACCTACCCACACATGTTCAACCTGGTCTATTTTCAAGGGTGACCAGCCCACACACTCACACTAGTCTATTTTCATGGGTGACTTACCCATACATACTCACTTTGGTATATTTTCAGGGGCAACCTGCCCTTTTGATTGGGTTTACCTAAGATCCTATCTAGCAATCGAGAACCAAAATCTGTGCGGTTGGGCTAAACTGAGATCCCATCAGGCAATCTCCTTTAACCAAAACCAAAATCTGTGCGGTTGGGCTAAACTGAGATCCCTTCTGGTGATCTCCTTTAACCAGAACCAAAATCTGTGTGGTTGGGCTAACCTGAGATTCCATCCAGCGATCCCCTTTAACCAGAACCATTTTTTGTGTGTGGTTAGGCTAACCTGAGATTCCATCCGGCGATCCCCTTTAACCAGAACCAAAATATGTAAGGTTGGGCTAAACTGAAATCCCATCTAGCAATCCCCTTTAACCTGAGCCAAACTATGTATAGTTGGGCTAAACTAAGATCATATCTAGCGATCCCATTTAACCAGAACCAAAATCTGTGTGGTTGGGCTAAACTGAGATCCCATCTAACAATCCCCTTTAACCAGAACTAGAATCTGTGTGTTCTTCCTGATGGCAGGGTTTGAACTTTCTTCTTTTGTTTTGAGAATTTCCTAATGGTAAGGTTCTTCTCATTTTTCTTCTTGATGATAAGGTTTGATCAAACTTTGCTATTGATGCTTTCTTTCTTTCTTTCTTTCTTTTTTTGTGATTTTGCATTACTGACATCGGTCCTTTCTGATTGTAGGGTGACATCTGTCTTTCCTGATGACTGAAATTAACTGGGTTTTTCTAGATGACAAGGTTGGAAAACTTGGTGCTTCCTGATTGCAGGGTTGACTTGAAGACTCTTCATAATGACAAGGTTGATATTCTCATTTCTTTGAGATTTTCCTAATAGTAGGGTTCATCTCATCTTCTTCTTGTTTTAGGGTCACAACCATGATTCTCTGTTATTATCAGCTCAATGATTCTTTTTTCTTTTTCTTTTTCTTTTTCTTTTTTTTAATCTTACTAGACTTCTTTGAAGATTTTCCTGTAACAAATAAAAATATGTGTGCAATTCATTGAGGCTAGATGATATGCATGCATCCTTACCTGATTTGAAAATAGGTCCCCCCCTCTTTGATGTTCCATTGTCATAGGGTGCCTTTGTTTGCTATCCAAAGCCTTCTTTTCTCTTTCAATGTACTGGCCCATTCATGTGCTAGTCATCCACTCCACTGTAAATGCAGTGCCTATCCTAGGCTATCTTCGATGATTACTGGTTTCATTGTTTATCAAGCTTGACAATGGCCCCAAGTGTGGTGTTGCTTGATTCGTCATGAAGGAGCTTAACAAATCGTTCATTTCTTGGATTCTCTCGAGAATCGTTCTTTGATTAGCTGTGTGCATCCTACCAGCACTCATTAATCTGGTGTCGTCCACACCTTAGATTGCTAATCATCCACCGACTTACCTCCAATATGATCTGAATTATCTTTCTTTGAACCACATTGTCCTCAGTTTTAATCATTTTTTATTGCCCCCTAGCTGATCTGAATACTGCTTGTTTTTTCTTTTCAGGGTCCACTGTATTGCCCCCAGCTACTCAACTTTTCAAAAAGTGTCGAGAAGTATTGATGTCACTTCTGTCAAGGATTTTGCAAACTTGATCAATGCTCTTCTTGTTTGACAATCTTTCTTGTTCAGGAATCAACTCTCATATTTCAAAGATCATGTCTATTCAAGGTCTAATTGTTGAAATGAAATTAGAGATGTCATTTAAAAAAAAAAGTACTTTTTTTAAGTCAAGCTTCTTCGATCAAAGATCCAACACATGTTATTCAATGTAATCCTTTGATTGTTTTGTATTTTGAAAAACAGAAATTGACTTGTTGCAAGAATAAAATGGCCTTTCCCATGGTTTTTTGTGTTAGTTTTAATCTTTGATCTTTGGTATATCATTTGATGGTCTGTGATGAGGTGACCTTTTGGGAATTTCAAGAAACAAGATGTTCAAGTCAAAACTTGAGGCTTTATCGAGAAAGACTGTTTTTTTAGCACCTATTTTATCAGCATGCATAATAACCAATAACTTAGTTCTTGAAGTCATAACTCTTATGGAAAAGCTCTTCAAGTTTTGAGAGTGCCATTTATCGATTCCAATTGCTTACTTGATTAAAAGGGGCTTTTAAAATCACATAATGCAAGCTATGGTTCATGGCTATGAAAGAAGAGGAATTTTACAGGCTCAAAAGGTGTTTGAGGGTTTCAAAGAACTCGGATCAACATCAACTATTCTTCAAATTACATATAACCATGTTAACCTTAAAGATCAGAATTTCTTAACATAGACCATAATGCATATCCAACTTTCCTTGATGAATAACCAATCTCAATCATTTGATAACATCAAAGGCTTCATCATAGATACCAAAAGTCTTGTTTATAGCTCAATACTTTTTTTTATATGACTTTCACATAGCCTTCCTCAAAGTTTTCTAACATGCCCCCAATACATGTCTTCTTTCTTTTAGCTCTCTCTCAAACGTTGGACTTTTATTCTAAGCCTTCCCTTATCAATTGACTCTAACATTGTCCTCATCTTTGCTAACATAAATCTCTTATTTGCCCCTAGTATGGGTTGTGATCCTGGCCAGGGTTTCTTTTTTAAAAAAATATTCTATCAGGTTCAAAATGGGTTTGCAAAGGATAAATATCTTTAGAAAGTGAGGGGATATCAAAGATGACCTTTTCTCATTTCAAACAAGGTCAGTTAGAACCAATAAATTTTGACCTCATCTAGTGTAATGATTTGGACTTATAAGAATCATGATTTATAAATCCATAACTACCAAATCCACTATATGTCATTATACATACTGCTAAAACTTAGCTATAAGATGTGTGGTTCAGTTTCAGGAGATATTGTTTGGTCACCTCATGTCATTTTCAAGCTTCGAGTCATTTCTACAATCAAAACACTTTCAATCTTTTAGGATTGATTAGCTTTAATTTTACATGTTGGAGTTCGATAATTTTTTTTTATCAAAATACATATTGAAATAAACATCTCATGCTTTCAAAACAACAAAAAGACAATGAAAAGACATGTTTCGTTAAAGGATGAGATGTGACCCCAAAACAAAATGCAAGATGGCAAAATCCATAACAAAAATGATTGACAGTTCAACACCTTTCTTAGATCAGCTACTCTGGTAATATTTGTGTTTTGTCGAGCAATTTTGATCACTTGTCATTCTGAGGATGTTGTGGTGACAATATGGCCAATGACCTCATCTTTCATAAATTCAATTTGCCTCTTGTTCACTATCCTCTAAACTCGATTCTTGAAATTCTTTCAACTGTTCAACTGAATGGCTTGAAGTCCCCCCATGATATTCAAATCTTGTTTGGATTATACCACCTAGAAAATAGTGGTTGCATGGGATTTAACGGACTCGAGGCAACAAGTTTGGAATATAGCGGATTCTGTTAGGCAAACTTGAGTGGCAGAGGTATGTTAATCTTTGGCAAAGACATTTGAGTAGTTGATGCTTGAGTGAGACTTGACTAGACCATATAACCATGGTTTCCCACCTTTAGAGTCATCTCCTGATTCATCTCTCATCATTATTTTGGAATCTTGGGCAGAACCTTCAATCTTTCCCAGCAACATAGCTTGTTCAATTCTTTCAGCAATCCTCATAATATCATGTTAATCTTCCAATGTTGTTGTGGTTGTTTGAGGATTGTTGGAAACTTTCCAACAGCTAGGTAATCTTGGAAGCGCATGGAAACATGCAGCACTGCCACCGCTGACGTGTGGAAACACGTGTCATCTCAACTTGAAGAGAGCCTGAAAAACTCCTTTGTCTCATTTTCAATTCGTCACTGACAGTGCAACAAACAGACACTTGTGGAGGGAGCTCTGCTCTGTTGAAGTTTTAGTCTTCTTTTTATTTTTCAGCCCAGATCTGTCTCTTCTCCCTACTTTTATGTTTTGATGCTGGCACTAGTGGGAAACAATCATAGATGATTTAACAATCCTTCTTTGATTCCTCATTGGCAGATTCACAAACAAATCTCTGCATAAGGAGTTCTGCTCTATTGAAGTTTAATGCTACTCTTGTTTTCCCTATCAGGTCTGTCTCTTCTCCCTACTACTATGTTTCAGTAATGCAACTGCCAGGAGAAAGTTTTATAAAATATAAAACTACTACATCTCCTCTTGTATTCCCCACTTGCAGAGCCACAAACGGATTTTTGTAGAGAGAGCTCTGCCATATTGATGTTCAACATCTACTCATGTTTTCAGACCAGGTCTAACTTTTCTACCTATTACATTGTTTCGGTGCTGAAACTAGTGGGGTAAATTTTCATATAATCTAAAGCTACTACATCCCCTCTTGTATTCCCCACCTGCAGAGCCACAAACAGATCTCTATAGAGAGAGCACTACTACGTTGAAGTTCAAGGTATACTCATGTTTTTAAATCAGGTCTGGCTCTTCTGTTTACCACTGTGTTTTGGTGCTCTTGCTGATGAGAGAAAGTTTTGTAGAGTATGAAACCACTGCATCCCTTCTTGCATTCCCCACTAGTAGATCCACAAACAAATCTCTACAAAGAGAGCTCTACCACGTAGTAGCTCTTAAGACCAACATCCTGTGTTGCTAAACTGGAATTGAGTTCACAGTGGGGTGACTTCAAAGAAGGCCAATGCACATGGCACAAAAGGCTAACAGCTATTGGGTGCCATTGAAAGATATGGAGGCGGTGAACAATTAACAGTGCAAATGAACCAGAAAGAAGATCCTCTTTAATTGATGACAGAAGACATTGTTGTTGTTGTTCGTGACTGAAATGAAAGAGAGGTGATACAACTTTGAGGTTGTGATCGTTGTTAGTGAAGTGTTGAGGAAAAGAGTTCATTATTTTTTCTTATGTGGAACACGAATTGACAGTGCTTCCATAACAGGCTGTGCAGACGTTCTCTTTCCATTCTTGACACTCAGCACTTGTTCAAGCAGATCCATGAGTCTAGCTACTTCACCTTTCATGCTCTCAACTTCATTTTGATAATGGGCCTCCAACTGAGCTATTTCTTCATTTTCTATCTTTCAGGTGTAGTAAACCTTGGGTGGGGGACCTACATTTCAACTGGGCAATATGTATGATAAATGTATGAGTATGTTTTTATATGATGAGCTCGCCCTTCCATGTTGACACGTGGTCATAGTCATTACCTAGTATTTTGGTCACTAGGAACCCTAACTGGTCTTAGAGATCGGGTGCGGGGACTAGTTGCGTAAAAGGAAGGTATTAACACCCCAAGTACGCCCTACCTAAGGTAAGCTGCATTGTTTTATTGTCTGGTAAAGTTTAAGGTCTTGTCGTGTTTTCTAGTTGTTGGTCCGTCTATTGCTTAAGAAAAGTCCTCCTTGGTAAGAAAATCTTTATCTTATTGGGTAAAACCTAACCATTCTAACATCAACAAAAAAAAATTAATATCCGGGATACGTCTTACGTATAAGGTCTTAACCCCAAATACTAAAAGAAAACAAAATATATTTTTTAGAAATTTTGAAATATTGGTCTAGTTCTTGTGGCTTTAATAAACTGGTTATTAAAGCCAAAATGCACGCTAATAAATATTTTTTAAATTGTTTATGTTGTATAAAAATACAATATAATTTTTTTTTCTTTTATTTTTTAGAGACTTGGTTGTATGCATGAAAACAAAATATTTTATTTATTTATTTATTTTTAATGTTTTGACAAAATCAGGTATTTTAATACCAGATTTGTATCTTTACAGTATAAAAATACAAACGAATATTGATCAAAATATAGTAACATATTTGCGGAAAATCACAATTTTTTTTGAAATAATTTGTGAAGATAATATATATATATTTTTTTTTCAGGTTGGGCCCAGCCCGACCCATGTGGTTGGGTTGGACCCAGTAGGCCTAGTTGGGTCACTGGCCCAAACCAGTGACCCGGTTGGATTCATTCCCGCCAGTGTGCGTGAATAAGTCACGCACGCTTGCTACAGCCACCATGTAATTAAATTCTAAGTGCACAGTGTTTTTGTGCATTATTTTGCAAAGCTAGAGTTACTTGGAAGCAAGACTCAAGCAACAACATGTTTTGGACCTATATTTTCCCCTTTTCGTTTGATTTTCCTCCGGTTCCTCAGGTTCTTCTTCTTCTTTTTTTCCTTGCTACTGGTATTCATGTTTTTTTCCGGTTCCTCTGAGCTTGATCACTGATAGTGTGGTTTTGAAAGAGGTTCAACAGTCCCTCTCCCTTGCAGTTGCAGACGAAGATGATAGTGTGGAAGGGTTGTTCCAACACTGCTTCCTCTCCTCGGTTTTTTTTGTATTTTCTCCTTCCTTTCTTCACTTTGCCTCCCCGTTTTTATTTTTACCTCTCTGTTTCTCCCCCTTCTCCTCTGTTTTCTTCCTCCCTCTGTTGTCCAGTTCTTCCTCATGTCTCCCTCTGCTTTTTTTATTTCTCCCTGTTCTCTCTCCTCTTTTTTTTTTGCTGTTTGGTTCCTCATCTGGCTTTTATAGCTAGAGGATGCAAGTGTTCTTGGTAACGATCAGCGTGCATCACTGTGGCAAGGGATGTCAGTCGCGAGACTTGCCTCCCCTTGATTGCAGCTCCGCTGTCTCTACTGCTAACGCTTCCCCTGTTTTTATTGCCAGCCATTTTATTTGAAGAAGACAATGAATAGTTTCAAAGAAATGGTGTCGTTTTCAATTTCAAATGGATATTTCTAATTTAGTCCATGGATGCTTTTTACAATTTTGTAATCAAGACCCTGGATAAATTGTAATTGGATCCCTTGATTTTACCACCTTTTTTGGTTTGGTCCTTGGTTTCGGATTGTTTCAATCAAGTTCCTAATTGGCCATCAAACTTCAATAATGATGCAATTAAACCCCTAATTTGACCAAATCAACTCTTCAAAATTATAATTGGACCCCAAAACTTTAATTTCTTCCAATAAAAGCCTAAATTGACTTAAAAATCATTTTTTCTTACAATCAAACCCTCTATAAATTCAATTAAACCTTAGATAAAATTTAATTAAGTCCATAAACATCTGATTTTGAAATTTTCTTCCTCAAATTGAATTGTCCTTGTCAACAAGGCTCTCACCAGTTAAAAATATACTGTCAAATTTTAATTCTTGTATTTTTATACCTCCTCAACCAATTTCTAGCCATTGTTATAGGCGTCCCAACATCATTTTCTCACTCCTATTATTTTTTTGGATTCCTTCCGAATATATATTTTTGATATGTATTTTTTTGTATTTTTTTCATTTTTTGTCTGGAAACCCAAAATTGGGTAACAACAATATTAATGAAGGTTAAAGAAGAAGTAAGTAAATAATGGGATGCTGGATTCCTTGAATAAGTGTCTAACATTGTAGCAGTACCCCAAAAAGACAATAAGATTAGAGTATGTGTAGACTTTAGAGATTTGAATAAGGTAAGCTCGAAGGATGATTTTCCTTTACCCCATATAGATGTACTTATGGATAATGTTTCTAAGAATTCTACCTACTCTTTCATGAGTGGTTTCTCCAGGTATAATCAGATTAAAATGGCCAAACAGGACAAGGAGATGACTATATTTATCACCCCTTAGGGAACTTTCTGCTATAAAGTGATGCCATTTGGGTTAAAGAATGCTAGGGCAACTTATCAAAAAGCAATGGTGAAACTTTTTAATGACATGATGTATAAATAAATTGAGGTGCACATAGATGATTAAATCACTAAGTGTAAAAAAGAAGAAAATCATATCCAAACTCTCAAGAAACTATTCAAAACATTGAGGAAATACCAGTTGAAGTTAAACCTTGTGAAATGCACATTTGGAGTGAAATCGTGGAAGCTACTAGGGTTTGTGGTAAGTAATAATGGCATAGAAATAAACCTTGATAAATTAAAGGCCATACAAGCTATGTCATCTCCTAAGATTGAAAAACAAGTTCGAAGCTTTTTGGGGCGTTTAAACTATATTGCTCAATTCATTCCACAACTTACAACCACTTGTGATATAATCTTCCGACTACTCCGAAAGAAGAATCATGGGGTATGGGATGAAGACTATCAGGAAGCCTTTTGATAAGATTAAACAATATTTTCAAAAGTCACCTCTATTGGTACTACCTGTTCTTAGAAAGCCTCTCATTTTGTATTGAACAGTTACTAAATCAACTATGGGTTATGTGCTTGGACAACATGATGAGTATGAAAGAAAGGAGCAAGCCATCTATTATCTTAGTAAGAAATTCACTAAGTGTGAATCTTGCTACAATATAATAGAGAAGTTGTGTTGTAGTTTGACATAGAGTGCAAAGAGGCTTCGACAGTACATGTTGTACCACGCCACTTGGTTGATCTCAAAGATGGATCCATTAAAATATATCTTTGAAAAGCCTTACATGTCAAGTAGAATAGTTAGGTGGCAAGTGTTGTTAGCTGAATATGATATCATCTACAAGGCAAGAAAAATTTATGAAAGAAAGTGCAATTGTTGATCATTTAGCTAATAATGCCTTTGAGGACTATAAACCATTAAACTTTGACTTCCCTAATGAAGATGTATTAGTAGCAAAAAAAGAAGAAGAAAGTGAATGGTAGACCATGTATTTTGACGGTGCAATAACTGTGTTTGGTAATGGGGCTGGTGCTATAATAATTTCCCCGTAGGGAAAGCAATATCCTATTGCAATCAAGTTATAGTTTAATTGTACAAACAATACTGCTGAGTATAATACTTGTATTCACAGATTGGAAGTTGTATTGGAGATGAAGATAAGGAAATTAGAGGTATATGGGGATTCAATGTTAATAATGTGCTAGGTAAAATGGCATACGAGAGATGAGAAACTGAAATCATACCAAGAATATCTCTCTACACTTGCTAAAGATTTTGATGAGATAGAGCTTACACATTTAAAAAGAGATAAGAATCAATTTTCTGATAGTTTGGCAACTTTGGCCTTTGTGGCTATAATTTTTTTTTTATCAGAATGTAAGTATATTAAAAACAAAAGTGACCATGCCAAGAATTAGCAAATACATAATTATTTACCAATAAAAAGGAGAAACATGCTCCCAATAGAACATACTGGAAACAGCCAAGTGAACACCGACTGCCCAGGGATACAAAACCTGGAATATATCAGATTAAAATCAATAAGGGAACAAGCTCCCTACCAAAAACGCCACGCAGGGCTGAGGAAACATTAAGACAAAAGGTTAACTAAGAAAGCAGATCATAAAGGTGGTGGCAAGATTAACCCGAATCCAACAGCCCAAAGGGAAGAAAAATAGCATGTAGAGATAGGACCATAGGAGGCAACATCAGCATATATAGCACAGTGCCCACAGTATTCCAAGCTAACCTTTGATACAGAAAGCCAGCAACAGATCACAGTATGATTTCCACATAGATCAATGCAACAAATGCAGAGGAAGATAGAATCGGTGTCACAAGCTGGTGAGGAGCCAAGCTTTCATGTAACTAGCCATAAACACATGTATAACCTCCATTAAAAGTACACAATTGGAAACGTCCTCTATCCAGCCATTACAAGCAATGAATAACCAAAGATAAAACTAGTGTCATAAGCTGGTTGATGCCACACTGTGAGAAACATCCTCTATCCAGCCATTCCAAGCAATCCATCATAATTCATAGGGGAATAAAACCCAAAGACAACTCATTTGTAATACTGAACACCCTTATTAAGGCATGAGCAGATGAGTAGCCAAGCAAACAGCAGGGCTGGTTATCCACAAGACCAAGATACACGTAGCATACAAGAGAGTAAGCAACCAAGTCAGCATGAGATTACGAGCTCTCCTGCTTATCGTTGTTTAGTAGAGGAGGAAATAGATGGCAACCCTTGGTATATAGATATAAAGAGATGCATCCAATATCGAGAATATCCCTTGAGAGCATCGAATATGGATAAGAAAACCTTGAGAAGAATTGTAAGAGAGTACTATATCGATGAGGAGATCTTATACAAAAGGTCATTTGATGAGACTTTAATGTCTAAATGAGTTAGAAGCCAATAAAGCTTTGTGAGAAGTACATGGACTAATCTGCACCACACATGTGAATGGGCACATGATGGCTAGGTAAATGAAAAGAGATGAATATTTTTGGATGATAATGGAGAAACATTGCATAGAATTTGTTTGACAATGCTATAAATATCAGGTGTATAGTGACAAAATAAATGCACCGCTAGTGCCTTTATTCAACATGTTATCGCCCTGGCCTTAAACAATGTGAGGAATAAATGTGATTGGGTAGATTAATCCAAACACCAGTAATGGATATCGGTTTATCCTTGTGGCAATTAATTACTTCACGAAATGGGTAGAGGCATTCTCCTATGCCTATATGACTCAGAAGGTGGTTAAACGATTCATTAAGAGAGACCTAATTTGTAGGTATTGATTACCTAAAAAGATAGTAACAAATAATGCCCAGCACTTTAATGAAAAGATGGTCGTAGAATTATGTGCTAAATGGAAAATCAAGCATTCTAAATGAAAAGATAATGCCCTTGATCCTTGGGATACGGTCCCGTCAAGGTTATGGATGGTATATGTTTATTGTATTTTAAATTGAAAAAAAATATATAATTAACATGATTCGTGAATCATGTACTGTGTAAATAGAAAATGTCGATGAATTTTTTATAAAAGTATGTCGTGAAAAGGAGATCATATGATTACTAACGCGATATAATTTTCATGGCAAGTATAAAAAAATGTAATTAACATGATTTGTGAATCATGTACTGTGTACATAGACAATGCTGATGAATTTATTATAAAAGTGTGTTGTGAAAAGGAGATCGTATGATTACTAACACGATATAATTTTCATGGCAAGTATAAAAAAAATGTAATTAACATGATTTGTGAATCATGTACTGTGTAAATAGATAATGCTGATGAATTTATTATAAATAATGAAAGTTTATCGTAAAAAGAGGATCGTATGCTTACTAACATGATATAATTTTTATAGCAAGTATAACAACCAAATGAAATTTTATTAGCAACAATGTACTAGTTATGGCCAATGATTACAAATTGTTTTTGTGTAATGTAAAAGAGTAAATAGAAATTGGCATGGACATTAGATGCATTAGGAAAAAGAGATTTTGTTATAATCTTGTAAAACCATGTTAAATAAACTATCAAAACCAAAATTAAATACAAGTTAGATATGTGAATTTTTAGTGGCAAGAATGCTTGCTAGTAGTCAATTAATTGTGAGATTTATAATGGAATTGTTAGTTAAGGATTCTAAATGGTTGACCCAAATAGACATAAAGTAAAAGATAACATTTTGATGTTAAATGTATTAACAGGTAACATAGAAAGGGATAATTAAAGGATTGAATCCTCGAATGATTCTTAAAACTGATGTTATTTTGAAAAAGAGATATGGCTACCCTACGTGGAAAAATACTTCTATATATATATATAAAGTGGTTTAAATACAATGAATAATTTATGGAACTATTCAACAATTACTATTATTATTAAATTAATGTGATTTGGACTTCCTATAGAGATGGGAATATGATTAATTCAAATACTAATTTCTTGCAGCACATATACTAATATGTTGTGCTCGAGTCATGAAAGATCCTGAACGTAAGATAAATTCCAAGGTTGAATTAAGCGTTGTAATCAATTCATTAATCTGATCATTCAATCATGATTATACGGTTAAAAAGGGAAATAAATTGTGACTATGTATAAATGTATGTGACAATATTCTTAACTAAGTCATTAAAAAATAAAAAATTTACCTTGTTTTTCTCTGAGTTCAAGGCTCATAGTTCTAAATTGATATATGGATTTCGGGTTGTTACAATTACAATCCAATGTTAAAAATATTAGTCTTTAATAATGATTCTCTTATTAATCATTCATTATTTAATGATATATTCAATGTCATTAACCATCTCTATTTGGTATAATAATCCAACTTCTAAGGATGGATTCTCGAGAGGATATCGACACCAACTTATTGGTGTCCTGAGTTATCACTGATAACATTTATTACGATGTCGCGGTCACATAAATTAATTACCATATCTTAAAACACAATACACAAGATAATATAGAGCAAGCAAGGGATCAATCCCACGAGAAAGGTTCAAGTCCAATTTTTATGCTAGATGATATGCAATTTAGGGGATTTGGACATTATCTAGGCTAAAAGTAAAAGAAAACAGAAAACTATCAAGCAAAATTAAATAAAATCAGAAAATTATCAAGAGAACAAACTTTGCTCACAAGTAAACGTCCACTTACAGAAATCAGAATTGATAATGGAAACGAGACATCAATTTATATTCTGAATATTTATCTCTTCTTAACATTGGTTAGTTAACGGATCCGCCGTATAACTAACCCTAACCATCAAACAATTGTAGTGTACACACTAGTTGTAACATCCCCCGTACCGAAACAAATGCATCAACCTAAAAAAAAGAAACATGGTAATTTTTATTTTTTTTCTTTATTGAACTCATACACAGTTTATTGAAATTTTTACCGAGATTTAGAGTTTCTCTTATACCGGGAGGTCCCAAGTTATCGACAAATCATTTGTACACATCTCGTATTCATTATTCATACACAATCCAATCATTCCAAGTCTCAAACTGTAGACTTTTAAGATAAAATTCATACAATTATCAAGTTATAAAAAAGAGAAGAATCCTAGGATTTAAAAGGTATCTATTAATTAACTATCGTAATTGCATTCATACGTTAGCATGATAAAGATTTTAAATTTCAATTTACTACTTACAGTTTTAACAAAAATAACACTACATAACTTTATACATCCAAATTAGGAGTATTGTTATATACAATCCAAAGGGAAAATTCTTCCATCTTCCAATTAATTTAAGTGACTATACAGAGGGAACACCGAAGCATCAACTAAGGTTTACGTTGCTGAGATGAACCTGCATAGTAATTTTCATAAACATAATTAAATTAATTAAAGTGATCTAGTATATTTTTCATTACACTAACAATTTGATTTTTAATTAATTTATCATCAATTTCTATAGTTTCCCACCTGCCAGCACACCCATCTTGTCCAATAATAACTAATTCTACTGATTGCCCTTTCGCATGGTACCAGTTTCAAACTAGAACACTTGTCCAACCATTAGCCCATTAACAGGGCACCGATTTCAATCCACGACACTAGTCCAACCATCAGCCCATTCAGAGGGCACCAGTTCCAAACCAGGACACTGGTCCATTCATCAACCATTCACAGGGCACTAGTTCCAAACCAGGACACTAGTCCATTCATCATTCAAACACTACATTTAAATACAAAAATTTGAACTACATCTTATTAGGGACAAAGTTAAAGAATTACACAAGATTTTAAATTAGAAATCGAAGTGTCACACACCTACTTGAAAACTGTGCTCTATTAGTGTCCCTTACTCCCGTCTATTTTCCACAATTTCACCTGTACCAATAGTTACACTAATTTAAATTTCAAGTCTTAACCATACATACACACATATACATACTACCTTTATAATTCAACATTTTGTAATAAAAAACAATTCCAAATAGAAGTTACCAATTTACAAGTTTTAGGTGGCTCAACATAACGGATTGTCCAACTGTTACGGTCTATAAATTAAATTGTTACTATCCGACCTCTCCTTAGATTGTTTACTATATCTGGAGTTATAGAACTCCATTTCAAGCGAGATTGGTCTCGTTGCTAAGACACGAGGCTACAAGTTCTATGTAGGAAAGCAAACCCAGTATTGCCCCCAAGACAATCAAAATTGCTCATCAACAAACATTTGACTATTACTCTCCAACTGTTACTATCTAAAAATTGAACAGTTACTATCCGACCTCTTCTCAAATTTTTAACTATATCTGGAGTTATAGAACTCCATTTCAAGTGAGATTGGTCTCACTGGAAAGTTAAGATACGATGCTACAAGTTCCATGTAGGAAGGAGAACCCAGTTCTGCCCGAAAGACAATCAAAATTGCTCATCAATGAACATTGGATTGTTATTGTCTAAAAAATTGAATTGTTACTGTCCGACCTCTCCTCATATTTTTAACTATTTCTGGAGTTATAGAACTCTATTTCAAGCGATATTGATCTCATTGAAAAGCTAAGACACGAGGCTACAAGTTCTATGTAGGAAGGAGAACCCAGTTCTGCCCCCAAGATAGTCAAAATTGCTCATCAACGAACATTGGACTGTTACTGTCCAACTGTTACTGTCTAAAAATTGAAATGTTACTATCTAACCTCTCCTTAGATTTTTAGCAAGATTGGTCTCGTTGGAAAGCTAAGACACAAGGTTACAAGTTCCATGTAGGAAGGAGAACTCAGTTCTGCCCCCAAGACAGTCAAAATTGCTCATCAACGAACATTGAATTGTTAGTGTCCAACTGTTATTGTCTAAACATGGTTTAGTATTTTGAGTATAACCGAAGCTATAGAGCTTTGTTTTATGCATGGTTTGTTTCTTTGGAACACTACAACATGAGTCTACAACATTCATGAATACAAGTATCTCAAATTTTATCATCTTAGGGTCCAAATCTTAATAGAGAAGTTGAGAGACAACCTGTCCAGTTTTGATTTCTAAGTTCAATAAGTATAAATTCGTTTCCCATGCATTTTCTTTTCCATCATTTCATCCACCTATCATTATTTAACAAACTTGTTAAACCTATACTAAGGCATTCTAAAATCTCAATTTTTCAAGAAAAACACAAACAAATTCAAGTGACTTAATAAGAGAGCTTGTTACCTTTTATTACAAAACACTAAGTCAAGAGATTGAGAACAACCCCTTTTCCTCTTCAGTTTCCTTCCTTCTTCTAACCCTTCCCTTCCCACTAGCAAATTTTGTCTATGTTTTCTTCCTAAATCTTACGTGCAGAACTCTCAGTTCACTTACTCTCACTTTCCTTTGGATTCAGAAGATGAATTTACAAGGTTTCCTCTCAATTTCTCTTTTCTCCTATTTCTTCCTCTCCTTGGCCGGCCATTACTCTAGGGATTTCTAGAGATTTCTTGTTTTTTATAATTATGTTCTTTTCTTATTTGCATCTTGCCCTCATATTTACTTCTATTTTCACATTCACCCCACCATTCCTTTTATCAATCCATTGACCCCCACTACTTCTCTTTCTCTTTACTAACTCCTTACTCCTTTATTATTGTTTTCAATTTCACCCCTCTCATTAAATAACTTCTCTTTTAATCCAATTAATTTTTTCAATTTCATCTTTTCTCCACAACCTTTGTATTTTATTTTATTTTATTTCACTAAATCAAGATGAGATTATTATATTCGAGGGTTTACACTAGTTATTTAATTCAATGGCAGCCTTAAGAACTAGATAAATTGATTAATCAAGAAAACATAACTATCCGTAGTCTATGTTTGATTTGATTGAATGTTCTCCCTAAGATTAATAACGTAGATTCGCCACAATTATTAAACTCATTGCTTCACAAGTTCATATACCACAACTCCGGTTTTGATATCAAACTTAGCAATAGATTGTCTACAATAATAACTTAGAGTCCGCTCTAGCAATTAAAATAAACAATCATAGGAAAAATAAGCATAGGAGAACAAACATATTCATCATATAAACTGAAAAGAAAAGGTAATTTAGATCTCACAGTTTTTGAAATCTGAAGGTTTCCATGTCCTTGTAACCAAGAAAAAGAGTTTAGTCTTGCATGTTTATTGAACAACTAATCAAAAAGAAGGAGGAATGCATGATTTTTGTATTTCTTAGGGGGCGTTTTTCTCTTCTTGGATGGTTGCCCCCTTTCTCTTCTCTCAATCTTTATATATCCTAGGAAACCCTAGTCTCTATTTTACAAAATAGTCCTCCATTAAGTAGACAATTTACATTTAAGTACTTCAATAACTATTTTCCTAAAAAAGGAGAAAAAACTTTGCATAAAATGTTCAAGCTTTGGTTTAGATGCTTCGGAACGTAATTTGGACTCGTTTCTTCACGAAACCTGTTTGCTGGCAGAATTTAGTTGTCATCTTTAAAAAATCATATCTCCCTAATATGACATGTTTTTTGGATGAAACTTGGAGAGTTGATAGGTCTTTGAGTTTGGAATCCAATACAATTGATTTTGCATCAATTGGACTTCTGTAGCTCCAGATATTCAAGTCGGAATGGCCAAAGATCAACACTAGCAGATTACAAGATTTGACTTTGAAGGCTGCGATTTCTATACTCTTCCTTATTTTATTTTCTTGCCTTAGATTTCAAGAAAGGTATGGATGTTAGCTTTTTAATGCCACTGGAATCACTTCATTTCAACCTCTAGAGCTCACGCTCTACATAAAACATCGATTGAAGGTCGAATCTGTCAATTACCTCTAATTTACTCCTTTTTGCATCTGTCATCCAAAAGTGTCTTCAAAATATAAAACAAAAAATATCAAGGCATTATATATATATATAATATAGGCAAAACACTAGTTAAATATGGATGACACTATCGAATAATATGGTTGCATCAAATACCTCCACACTTAGCTCTTGCTCGTCCTTGAGAAAGGATAGTTAAAATCAAATTGAAATTAAATTAAATCAAATCACTATGACTAATCTCTTAATCTCCCATCTATATCCAAGAATATATGCATTATAAACAAAAATACAATAAAAAAGGATAAAGAGTATAAATTTTCATGAATTTATTTACATGCAAGCTTTAAAACTCAATTAATCGTCGGGATTTAAATGAAATATATGTCATGCCAAAGTGATAGGTCCTCTCATTGATATACACTCCAACACTCACGTGTTTAGGGCTTATGTATTTAAATCTCTCAAATCCAATCAATGAATATGTTCTACCATAAGCCTGCTCTTCAATCTCATCTTCATTACTAACATATTACAAGCAATGCATAAATCAAAACGTCTTATTTTCCGGTTGTAATGGGCTAAGGTTAAGGTGAGGTAAACAAGAATAAAAGAAAAGGTTCAAATCAAAGAAAGTATAGCATTCTAAAAAATTATATTTCAAATAAGATATTCCATCAAAGCACATAAATTTTCCATCTTTAATCACCAATGCTTAACTTCTTTTGATTTCAAGCTCTTTCAACATAAAATCTTAAGAACATTAAGGAACTTTTTTCTTTTCTTTTCTTTTCTTTTTGTTTTTTTTTGTTTTGTTTTTTTTTTTTTTTGGTTTTTCACCTTTGAAAACTTTGCCCATCTTTTCATCAAGCATCACCTCTTATTTCTTTTTATATAATTTCCAACCATAATTCCATGAGATATCACAAGTATATGCTCTATTAATCCTTGGCCAGGGGAAAAGGAAAACATATAAAAAGTTAAGGCTTATACATGGATAAAGCAAAGAAAAGATAAACAAGCTCAAAATGGGCTCTCACTAAAGATAATATGCTTTAGGTTGGCTTTTTGGCTCAGGTTGTTAAAATTCCTAATGCCTTTATCATCTTCATGTATATATGTAATGCGAATGTAATCTCAACAAGATATGAAGCAAGTTCTAGAGATACATATCATTGAAAGAATACACAATTAAAGAATATAATGTTGAAGGCTCAAAAGCTTGTATTGGTATAACACCATAAAGTCAACATGATATATTCTCAAAGTCAATCCCTAAACCAATTAAACCTTAAAACTAGCATGCACACTCCTTCATTTGATTTATATCTTCATCTATCTCAATTAATTCACATATATAATACTCACATTCTCATAAACCAATAGGAGTTCAAAAGATCAAACATAGAAATTTGTTTTTTTTCTTGGAACAACAAAGAAAATCAAAATACAAAAACTAACATTCTCCTAATACCCCCACACTTAAAACACAACATTGTCCTTAATTTTGAAATAAAAGAAAAGGAATATAAGAGAATGATAAAAATAAAGTAAAATGCAAAAAATAAAAGATAAGGAAAAAGAAAGCAAATCTGATTTTTTTTTCTTTTTGCTGGGTTGCCTCCTAGTAAGTGCTTTTGTTTTATGTCATTGGCTTGACATGCTGCATGCTCATTCTTCATAGATTGATTCAGCTAACTCCACATAAGCGGTGAGTTCTGTCATCCAACCAGGAAAAAGTTTCAAACGCGAATGATAAAGAAGGAGTTTGTCTCCAACATTAAACTCCTTTTTTGTAATCATTCGGTCATGAAGACTCTTAGTCTTTTCTTTGCAAATCCTTGCATTCTTATAAGCATCATTTTGTATCTCTTTTAATGTGGTTCCAGTCTTTTTAGGTACCAAAAGGATAGGCGCCACCCATTTACTGTCCGTGATGGGGTAAATGACTCCTACATCATGAGGGACAATTTGCAAGCTTGAAAAGCCAATGCTGATTCGTGCATGTTTTTGGGAACACATATATGCCTCTCCATCTTTTCTATCTTGGTAAAATCATAGTCATAGCTCAAAGCTATGCTTAATCCATCCTTACAATCAAAATCACAAACTTGCTGCACACTTATCAACTTGGTCATAGCATGTGATACAATAAACATTGCTATAAGGATATGTCATTGCATCATAAAAATTAAATTCAATTTTTTCATCTCCTACCTCCATGGACAAAGTATCCTTACCACAATCAATTTTTGTATTGGCAGTTTTCAAAAACGGTCTCCCAAACAATATAGAAGGGTTGTTTAAAGAATCACAAGAAACATGTTCCATCTCAAGAATATAAAAGTCGCATGGAATAACCAAACTATCAATCTTGACTAGGACATCTTCTATCACACCAAATGGATAAAGAAAACTACGATCTGCAAGTTGTATTACAATGCTAGTTTTGTTCAAAGGTTCAAACTAAGAGAATCATAAACACGTTTAGGCATGAGACTAATGGATGCACCTAAATCCCATAAGGCACTTTTAAAACTAGCATTACCAATAACACATGGGATAGTAAACGCACCTGGGTCTTTTTGCTTCAAAGGCATATTCTTTTGAACAATAGCAGATATAACTTTACCCATACTTACCATTTCATGACTTTTCAGTTTGAAAGCTCTCTTGGTAGTACACAACTCCTTCAAGAATTTGGCATACTTGGGAATTTGCTAGATAACATCAAGCAAAAGAATGTTTAGTTCTACTTTCTTGAAAACCTCTAAAATCTCTTTTTCTTTGTCCTCTTTCTTTGACCTAGAAGAACTCACAGGAAAAGGGTGGAATTGTTTTAAAACTTGAATTCATTGAGTGAGGAGTTACCTTTGGAGTGTTGGTCGTTGTTTCAGTTTTTGGAGGAGGAGGGTGTTTATTCTTTATACTCAATTTGGTTTCTATCTCTTCTTGTTCCTTCATCTCAATTTGTTTTGATCTTTGCCTTTCAAGTTCTTTCCCACTTGCAGCATGATCGCACTAACATTCTCTTTTGGATTCAATGCTTAGGAGGGCAATTTTCCATTCATTTGTGCTTCCAATTTCCCCATACTTGAAGCTACTTGCCCCATTTGCTTCTCAGAGTTATGAATACTTGACCTTGTTTCCTGTTGAAAAGACATGAAATTTTGTTACAAGGTCACGGTGTTAGAAGCCAAAGTTTTCATCATTTCACAAAGATCATCATTGGATGACGACCCCATAACATTGGAGTTTGTGAATGGAGGGGGTTGTCTTGCTTGATAATTCTGTTGGGGCTTAAATCCATGGGGATGGAACTATCGGCCTTGATTACCTTGTTGAGATGGGTTACCATAGCGTAAGTTGGGATGATCTCTCCATCTAGGATTGTACATGTTGGAAAAGGGATCATATTTACGCTAGGGCTGTCCGTTGAATCCTCCGTCAACTGCATGAGCTTGTTCATTGTAATCTTTTTGCATTGTTGGGCACATATCTGAGGTATGTCCTTGTAAGGAGCATATGCTACAAACTTTCACCTATTGTACATTGCCACAAGCCCAAGAACGCACAAGAGAAGTAAGATCATTAACTTTATTTTCAAGGTTAGAAATACTTACCTCATTTACTCATTTGTTTGCAAAGTCTCCACAGGTGCCAAACTATTTCGAGTTGGCTGCCAAGTTTGAGATCATTTGGCGTGCAGCCTCGGGTGTCTTATCCACTAATGCCCCTCCACTTACAGCATCAATGATACTACGGTCAGTAGGTATCAATCCTTCATAGAAATATTGAATGAGCAATTGATAAGGTATTTAATGATAAGGGTATTGAATGTATAGTTGCTCAAATCTTTCCCAATATTTGGAGAGTGTCTCGCCATGAGATTGCCAAATCCCACATATTTCTTTCCTTATGTTGGCAACTTGAGATGCTGGGAAATATTTTTCAAGGAAGATCTTCTTCATGCCATTCCAAGTTCCAATGGAACCTGGGAGAATAGAGAAAAACCATGCCTTTGCTGCCCCTTTTAAAGAGAAAGGGAAATCTTTCAACTTAACATATTCTTCATTAACTCCATGCGGTTTCATGCTAATGCAAACCATATAGAACTCATTGAGATGAGTATGAGGATCTTCTCCTACAAGACCATTGAATGTTGGTAGCAAATGTATAAAACCAGATTTGAGCTCGAAGTTTACATTATTGTCGATGTTTATGCACAATGGTTGATTTTCTACGTTAGGAGCAGCAAGCTCCTTAAGTGTTTGTTGTCGTACAACAGTCATGGTGTTGATGCGAGCTTCCTTTCGTAACCTGCGTAAAGTGTTTTCTATTTTGAGATCCACCTGCACTTGACTTTGGTTAGTAGAACGAGTTATAGGCATAAATCGTCAAGAAAACTCAAAAGAAATCAACCACATATGAGATCGAAAACAATGCAAATTGTATGAAAATCCTATGCTAGAAAACTAAAACTGCCTAAAAACCCTAGAAAACAGCTGAATTTGGGCTCGATAGGGTTGGGCTAGTGTTTCACCACTAGTCCTGTTCAGAACGTCATTTCCCTTTAGAAAACAAAAGGACGATACCTAATTCTACCAAAAAATCTGTTTTGAACAATACTGCTGCCGTAAATGAACAGTACCGCAGCAAGCAAAAATTTTGTTTCTCTTTTTTTCAGAAAAATAAACAACAATCACAGTAAATAAAAATAATAGCATAAGAATCAACTAAAATTACTTTCTCGGCAACGGTGCCAAAATTTGTTGCGATGTCGTAGTTGCACAAATTAATTACCCTAGTTTAAAACACAACACACAAGATAGTATAATGCAAGCAAGGGGTTGATCCCACGAGAAAGGTTCAAGTCCAATTTGTATGCTAGCTGATATTCAATTTGGGGGATTTGGATGTTATCTAGGCTAAATCAAAAGAAAACAGAAAACTATCAAGCAAAATTACATAAAATCAGAAAATTATCAAGAGAACAAACCTTGGTCACAAGTAAACGTCCACCTACAGAAATTAGAACTGATCATGGAAACGAGACATCAATTTATATTTTGAATATTTATCTCTTCTTAACATTGATTAGTTAACGGATCCGCCGTATAACTAACCCTAACCATCAAACAACCACAGTGTTCGCACTAGTGATTTAATTCAATGGCAACCTTAAGAACTAGATAAATTATTAATCAAGAAAACATAACTGTTCGTAGTCTATGTTTGATTTGATTGAATGTTCTCCCTAAGATTAATAACGTAGATCTACCACAATTATTAAACTCAGTTGCTTCACAAGTTCATATACCACAACTCTAGTTTTGATATCAAACTTAGCAATAGATTGTCTACAATAATAACTTAGAGTCCGCTCTGGCAATTAAAATAAACAATCATAGAAAAAATAAGCATAGGAGAACAAACAAATTCATCATATAAACTGAAAAGAAAAGGTAAAATAGATCTCATAGTTCTTGAAATTTGAAGGTTTCCATGTCCTTGCAACTAAGAAAAAGAGTTTAGCCTTGCATGTTTGTTGAACAACTAATCAAAAAGAAAAAGGAATACATGATTTTGGATTTCTTAGAGGAAGGGGGTGTTTTTATCTTCTTGGTTGGCTGCCCCCCTTCTCTTCTCTCATTCTTTTTATATCTTAGGAAACCCTAGTCTCTATTTTACAAAATAGTCCTCCCTTAAGTAGACAGTTTACATTTAAGTACTTCAATAACTATTTTCCTAAAAAAGAAGAAACAACCTTGCATGAAATGTTCAAGTTTTGACTTAGAGAAGCTAAATTGCTGAAATAAAAACTTGGATGTTGGTTTAGATGCTTCAGAATGTAATTTGGACTCGTTTCTTCACAAAACCTGTTTGTTGGTAGAATTCAGTTGTCATCTTTGAAAAATCATATCTCCCTCATATGACATTGTTTTTGGCTGAAACTTGGAGAGTTGATAGTTATTTGAGTCAGGAATCCAAAAAAATTTAGTTTGGATCAATTGAACTTCTGTAGATCCAGATATTCAAGTCAGAATGGTCAAAGGTCAACATTGACAGATTATAAGATTTGACTTTAAAAGCTGCGATTTCATGGTCTTCCTTATTTTATGTTCTTGCTTTAGATGTATAGAAAGGTATGGATGTTAGCTTTTTAATTCCATTAGAATCGCTTCATTTCGACCTCTAGAGCTCACGCTCTGCAGAAAATATCGATTGAAGGTCAAATATGTCAACTACCTCCAATTTACCCCTTTTTGCATCTTTCATCCAAAAGTGCCTTCAAAATATAAAACAAAGAATATCAAGGTATTTTATATATAAAACATAGGCAAAACACTAGTTAAATATGGGTGAGATTATCAAATAATATGGTTGCATCAATCACCTTTTCAGATAACTAATCAGTATCTTTAGTATACATGCCGATACTTAGATGTCCACATTGGTATCCTTAGCTCACCCTTTTTTTTTCAAAAATAGTAAATCAAGTACTTTCTATCTCCAAACTCTTTGGGATGGTGATGTCAATACTAATGGACCACATTAGTGTCATTAGTCTCCTCTATTAGGATTGACTAAACAATTTCATTGCAATTATCAATATCAATGCATCTCATTGATATCATTAACTATTCCCAATACGGAATAGCTAACCTAGCCCATCATAATATTTAAATTCCTCTCTTGGAAATGTCAATGTTAAGGTCCTCTTGACATAATTAGGCTTTATACTAGGAGTAACTAATTAAATTTAAGTAAGTGTCGATATCAATGTAATCCAATTGATATCATTAACTATTCCCAACCTGTAATAGGTAATCAAGTCTGTTATAAGATCTCAATTCATCATTTGGAAATGTTGATGTCAAAGACCCTTTGACATCATTAACATCCATAATCAGAGTATCTAATCAAATTTAAATAAGTCTTGATATCCATGTAATCTCATTGATATCATTAATTATTCCCAACCCCAAATAGCTAATTAAGTTCGTCTAAATATTTCCTTTCACTATCAACTTTGCAAATAATACAAAATCACAAGGAAGTAACATTTCTAATAATGAAATGAATTAGAAATATAGGTGTTAAGCATCTATCTGTTGTCGTCACTCTACTAGTACCTCTCTATTGCTGCATAGCTCCTATGGCCTCTTATGTACCAACAAGTATATCACATTATTTCTCACTCAATCCACATTCTACATAATAATAATCTATGTTGATTTCTTTCAACTAATTCATCCTTTACTATTTAAGTTTTATTGAATTCCCATTTCAATTCCTCATTCAATCTTTTTTCTTAGTTTACTCCCAAAAATAAATAAATAAAAACTTTTAAATTCTCAATACACATGCATGCATACATGAACTTCATTATTACAACCTCTACCAATTTGGTCTTACATTAAGAACAATTTATAAACAGAGTAAAAACTAGCCAATTTCTTGCCAACTTAATTTAATCATTCAAGAACATTATTCTTTGTTTAAATCATAACTAAGGTTATAAAGTTTGTTTTCAAACATGGCTTGTTTGCACAAAAAACTAAGATACAGTAATACATTTTTACTGAAGGAAGGGAAGCCCAATTCCACCATTTACACACCCGAACTATCCATTATCATTACTTGTCAAAATTATCCAGTACAGTTCCTAGCCTATCCTCCCCTTAAATTGTTATCCATATCTGAAGTTTCAGAACTCTAAATTAAGCAAGGTCAATTCCATTGTAAAGCTAACATCTATTTCTATAACTTTTATGAAGAAACATATCCCAAATTTTATTATTTTCATGCTCTAATCTCCTTTGGAAGTTAAGAGATAAAATTATCTAGTTTTCATCTATGGTTCCATGAACAATTAAACATTTCTAGTTGAGTTCTTAGAATTTAAAACAATCAATGTCATGTTAAATATCATATAACATCACTAAATATAACATTCTAAAACTAATCAATCTAATTCATACTAACAATAACATAATGTGGTTAGCACCCTATGCCAACCAGCACTTCAATTTTTCCCTAATTATTCATGGTTTTAAGTTATTTTAAATCCACACTAACTCAATTCCATCATTTCATAACAATTTCTCAATATTCCTAAAATCCACCTAAAAACCCTAATATAGAATTCATGATTAAAGCATCAATTCTTGATTGAATTCAATTAAGCTTGCATATTCAAATCTATAGCCTCTTACCTGGTGATAAAATGAATTTTGATTCTCAACCAGTCAAAGTTTTTTGACTCCTCTCCCTTCTTCCTCATGACTGGCCTCTTTCTCTCTCTAACTCTCACAAATCTTTCACTTAATCTTGCTAATTTCTTCCCTAGATGAAGTTTCCCCTGCCAAGTAACGTTAATCTAATCTTGCATAAACCTTGATAATTTTAGTGATTTCCCTCTAATTTAGGTGAAATGAAATGAAGATATCCCTCCCCTTTCTTTCTCTATATATTGCCGACCTTGGAAATAAAAGAATGGTGTATTTATTACTCTAATTTTTCTTATTTACACATTAACCCTACATGGGTCAATTGTTTTGTATTTGTCCCCACTTCTTTTCTCTTTTAAAAATTTGTGCTATGTACTCTTTTATCACTTTTAACTTCACTCCTTATCATTTAATTTAATTTAAGTTTATTTAGAATTAGCCTAACCCTTTTTTTTTATCTCTAGGTTAAATTCTTAACATTTCAAAATATTTTAACGGGGGATTACAAGTATAACTACTTTTCCTATTCATTTTAGATTTTCCTTTGCTTAGTTTAATTTCTTGATTGTCTAAGACTTTAGGTCTATAAATAGGCTTGTAATCAGAAGCATAAACATAAAAGTAAAAGATAGAAAATAAGTGTATAGAAGAGAAAAAACATTTAATAAAACATATCTTCCTCTCAAATTTCTTCTTATTCTTTAGCTTTGCAATTTAGCATTAATATCTATATTAAACTATTACACTAATTTTCTTCCAACAACTGGTATTAGAGCTTGTTCTAATTATTTGACATGGCCAATCTAAACTTTTCACTTCAATGTCCTTGTTTGACAAAAGATAATTATGAAATTTGGTGTATCTGTGTGAAAACTTGGCTAGGTTCCCAAGATGTGTGGGAAATGGTTGAAAAAGGCTTTGAAAAGCCTATAAAATGAGTAATGTTGACTTCAACCCAAAGGGAGGCTATGTAAAAGGAACAAAAGAATGATCAACATGCACTCACGATCATTTACCAATGTCTCGCTGAAGCCACTTTTGAGATAGTGGCTAACACAATCATCACCAAGCAAGTATGAAAAGTTTTACAACAATCAAACCATATAGCTGATAATGTAAAAAAGGTACGCCTACAAAGGTGACTATGAAAAATTGCATATACTTGAATCAGAGAGCATTTCAGATTATTTTGCTATAGTGTTAGTCATATACAATGAGATGAAAAAAATATAGGAAGAAGATTGAAAAAACATGTGTGCTAGAAAAGATCATACATTCACTACAAAATAAATTTCATAAGCACTCTTCTCAAAATTCTCTACAAAAAAGAAGAAGCAAGATGTCTCTGGATATACCCAAGGAGGTAGAGGATGTGAATAAGGCAGAGGAAGAGGAGGAAGAGACAGATTTGAAAAAGAAGGTTGAGGTAACCTCAACTAGTCAACCATTCAACCGATTGAGATGAATCAGTCAACCGGTTCCATAAAAAGTAGCAATCCAAGACCTAGGTTTGACAAAACAAAAATTAAGTGTTGTAATTATCATAGAAAAGGTCATTATGTCAGGGATTGCTAGAATACAACCAAAATGGTTGAAGAGAATGCCAATTTAGTAGTAGAAGAGGAGCAAGAAACCACCCTATTACTAGTCCATCATGAACTAATGAAAACTAAATAAAAACATGTGGTATCTAGACAATGGAGCCAGTAATCACATGTGTGGAGACAAGGATAAGTTTATGGAGCTTGATAAATCAATTAAATGTAATGTCACCTTTGCAGATCATCCAAAAGTTTCCATCAAGGGGAAAGGTATAATTCTGATTCAAATGAAACATGGTAGTCATCAATTTATTAATGATGTTTATATCCCAATTGTAAAAAGTAATATATTGAGTTTGGGATAATTATTGGATAAGGGTTATGAAATTAAGATAAAAGATTGTACATTGACATTACTTGATACTCATGGAACTATGATCGCAAAGGTAACCATGACAAAGAACATGATGCTTTTGCTAAACATAGAGATGGATTTGCCTAAATTCCTAAAGGCATGTGTGAAAGATGAGACTTGGCTTTGGCGTATAAGATTTGAGCATGTAAACTTTGACAGCTTGAAGATGATGGCATAACATAAGATGTTAAAAGGTCTATCATCCATTAAACATCCAAATCAGTTGTGCGAGGATGTTTAGTGGGCAAATAATTCTGCAAGAGTTTTCTAAAGGAGTCTACATCTAGAACAAATCAACCCCTACAAGAGATACATTCAAATATATGTGGTCCTATTCAACCATGCTTGTTTTGTAAAAAATTATATTTTTTATTTTTTATTAATGATTATAGTAGAAAACATAGGTATACTTCTTAAAAGATAAATCTAATGTATTTAATTGTTTTAAAAAGTTTAAGGCATTAGTTGAAAAAGAAAGTAGTTATTCTATAAAATCACTTAGGACAAATAGGGGGTGAGTTTTATTCTAATGAGTTTGTGAAGATCATGGTATAAAAGGACTCCTAATGGATTTGTAAAGTGCTCCCATAAATATGCTATCTATGTAAAGATTAAAAAGAATAGTGATAGTCTTATTGTATGCTTATACGTGGATGACTTGATTTTTAAAGGCAATAACCCAAAAATGTTTGAATACTTTAAACAAGTAATAATCAAAGATATTAGTTTTATGTCCTACTATCTAGGGATTGAGATAAAACAAAGAGAAAATGGAATCTCTATAAGTCAAGAGAAATTTGCAAAAGAGATTTTCAAGAAGTTCAAAATGGAGGATTGTACAAAAGTAAATACTCCACTTTAAGTGTGAAATAAAGTTGTCAAAAAATAATGAAGGAGATAAGATAAACTCTATAAAATTCAAAAGCCTAATTAGGAGTTTGATATATTTAACATGCACTCGTTTAGAAATTCTCTTTAGAGTAGCACTAGTGAGCATGCTCACAGAGACACAAACTATGACACATCTCAAAGCTTTGAAGTGAATTCTTTGATATATCAAAGGTACCATAGATTTTGGCTTATTCTATTATTACTTTAACAGTTTTGATCTTGTGGGTTATAATGATAATGATTAGGCTGAAGATATAGATGATAGAAAAAGCATTACAGGTTTTGTCTTCTATATTGATATCATGACCCAATTCTCATATCCATAATCGGCATATAAGCAAGGTCCCTCTCTAGTGTTTCATACCTATGTGAATCCAAACTTACATATAAATTTATTCTTTAAATAACTAAATCAGAATTCAACACAACACTAATAACAAAATTTACTTCATAATATAATTTGATTGTCTTAGTACAAGAGTTGAATACAAACTCCTGTAATTATGAAACACTAACTAGACATAATAAAAAAGTACTAATTACAACAAAAGATCAGGTTCTAAAGGTCCAACAAAAGTGACCTGCTAATAAGCTATAAGTATGAAAAAGATATTTGACAACTTAATGAGTAAATAACATTTAATATACACTTACGAGGTAAAACTACGATGAGGAATATACACAAGTTTGGATTTATACATTTCTAGAAGAGTTTCACAAGTAGGCCATAACAAGAAATATACCATAAGGTAAAACTCGTTAGAAAATCAAAATGCAATGAGCATGGAGTTTTGTACTGTAGGATAATTAGTCTACACAGGTTGATGATGCCTCCGACCAGTTGGGGATTAGATATGATGTGAACAAAGATTAACACTACCATGTTAGTATAGGTATTCTAACTAGAAAAACAAAGGGTCATATCATAATCAAATAAACAGAATCATATCTTAAGGATCAACTCATGATATCAATTAAATAAGGAGTTATCAAATCAAACATACATATATCTTATATTTAGAATTCAGATTCAACAAATAATCATGTCTTATCATAACAAAATATAATAATCAATATATATATTATCAAGAAGCATGATCCATTTCATATGAACAATTCAAATATTTATATTATTCCTCATGCATATGAAATATTATTCACTCACTTAACTCAAAAGCAAAAGATCTCAAAAGCAAATGTCCAAGGGAATCCTACTGATATCCCACAAGTAGAATATTAGGATTATTTGAATACAGAAGAAAAAATATTCAAAAACAACTCAGAACAAACATACAAACTACTTAATACACTTAACTTAGAGTCTAACTCATAACCCTATATGTTTATAAACCAAACTGGTTCTTTTTTTCAAAAACCCAAAAATCAAATGATTTTCCCGAAATCTAATTCAAAATAAAACAAATCATAAAACTTAATAATAATTCACCAAATAAATCTCAATTATTCATCAAACCAATCTAAAAAAAACTAGAATTATAGCTAGGAAGCAATCTAGAATTTTATTAAATTTTTAGGGGTCAAATTGGAGGACCAAACTGAAAATATCATAAATTCATAACTAGACTAAACTTTTGCTCTTAATTCATCCTCAATTATGTCTGGGATCTTTAATTTTGCTTATGAGATCAAACTGTAATTTTTTCAAAGTTCAGGGACTAAACTATAATTTTCACAATTGAGGGACCAAATTGAAATTTTATCATCTTCAACCTCAAACCCAGATTTTTCCACAAATAACCTACTTATCTACCAAAATATTTAACTCAAATTCATCATTTAAACAAACCATAATTCAAAATCATCATCATTACCTAAAATCTTCCAAAATCAAATAAATAAACCATTATCTATAACAATTAACTCTTAATTTTCCAATCAACTTATCAATCAAAACCAAAATAAAATCTTCAAAACCCTAATCTTCAACAAATTCAAAATCTAAGCTAATAACAACCTTTATACATATTAAAACATAAACCATACCTTAACAACTTATTTCTTCTAATTCTCTTCCTTCTTCTCCTTTCTTTCTCTCCTCCCAATCCTCTTTTTTTAATTTTAGATCTCTCTCTTTTTTTCTCTTTCTATTGATATTTATCAACTCATATGCAATTACCTCAACGACTATCATTCCTTTATACTTAAGATATATCCCTCCAAGGGCATTGTTGTCTTTTTCTATCAATTCTTTCTTTTTTATATTAAAATATTATGATTGGAGACACAACATTAACATGGAGTTCGAAGAAGCAATCTATAGTCACATTATCAACTTGTGAAGCTGAATATATAGTTGCTACAACATGTATTTGTCATTCCATATGACTAAAAATATTATTAAAATAGTTACAAATGCCACAAGAGAAGCTTATAGAAATTTATGTGGACAACTCATCAGTCATTACCTTAACAAATAATCTAGTATTTTATGATAAAAGTAAGTACATTGACACAAGATTTCATTACTTATGAAATTGCATTACGTACAAACAAGGAAGTTAAAGTTAAGTATGTAAAGATCCAAGATCAAATTGCAATATTTTCACAAAGCCACTCAAACATTATGTTTTTGCTAAGATGAGAGATATGCTGGGAGATATAGGAAATCAAGTTTAAGGGGGGATGTTGAAAGTAAACTAGATTTCTAGTTTTTTCTGAAAAACAGATGAAGCGGTAGATTGGTTAAATTGACAGACTGGTTGAAAGTAAACTAGATTTCTCAACCGGCAGACTAGTTGAATTAAATGAACTGGTCTACCGGTTAATAAACGGTCGATCATTTAATTCGGCATAATTACTTTTCTTGTTTAGATTAGATCTTTCTTTGCATAGTTTAATTTCTTGATTATTTAGGACTTTAAGGTTGTATGATTGTAATAAGAAGCATAAAAATAAATGTAGAAGAGAGAAAGTAGATGTATAGAAGAGAAAAACACTTAATAAAATATATTTTCCTCACAAATTTCTTCTTGTTCTTCCATATTAAATTACTGCACTAATTTTCTTCCAAAAGGGTGGTGCAGAGATGGCGTTTTGATGGTGCTTCTAGGTTGAAAAATCATCTAAACAATGCAACCACAAGCCAAAGTTCAAACCGTGCCTCTATTTTCAGAAAATATAGAGCATAAACTAGGTCGAACATGATTCAGATTTCAGGTAAGGGGTCCTAGTCATTTTAAGTTTTTGATACGTCTCCCTATCCCTCATCCTCGTAATGCTACTGTACCTGGGGAAAATTGCTATTAAAGCCCAATTTGACCAAGTTCATTAGAAGAAAACAAGTCATTCCCAATCCTCAAGTATTGTCGCCTCCAATTCTCAATTTCTTAAAGCAAACCAGTCTAAAGAAAACCAAGAAACCACCCTCTCCATGGATGATAATCCAAGAAAAAGAGCATCAAGTTCTCAAATTCCTATTGTCATTGCAAGCAGTGAATGTCTAATGCAGTGAATGTCTAATGAATAAGCTTGCATCCTGTTTGATAATGGACATACTGTCAAGATTGCCCAACAAGACCATCTTGAATTGTGATACGCAGCTTGGAGAGCTGCTGCCACGAAGGACCCAACGTGTCTTAAAGAAGAATTTGAAATATCGTGATTAAAAGGAGTTACATGCAAGTCAATTGGAATCATGCTTCCGATTCAATGGGAGAAAATAAAGCAACCACTTTCACATTATTTGCATTTTTGTTTTGTAATCTGTTATTTCCATTTCGGCGGGATTTGCTGAAAGTTGTTATGGTTTAATTATTTATATGTATGAAGGAGAATAAATGAGGGGTAGTATTTTTTATCCAAACAATATTGTGGTAAATTCTCACTCTAAGAGAATTCTAGCATTTCTGCAATTGTGTATCACTCTTGACTGGGACCATATCAAATTGCCGGTGTGTTTGCAAGACTTGGCTTCACTTCATCTGAGATTCTTTCTTTGCCAAACTCCATCTTGAAAGACCACCCACCAGCCTGCTAATCAAAACCATACCCAACAATCCTGAATCAAGAAACCTCCAGCTTGTCCGAATAACTGGAAAGCCTCTTGGTTTGCGCTTCCGTGTTGTTGAAGAAATGAAGTTTGTTCCCGGAATCAACTTACCCTATAATGATTTCTTGATTGAAAACTCTTGTAATGGGCTGCTTTGCTTATCTAAAACCTTTCAATACGACTTCCATGAGGACATTTATTTGTGCAATCCAATTTTGGGGGAGTATATCTCCATTCCACCCGCTGCTGGTCAAGAAACAAGGCATCAGAGTAATTTCGCTTTGGGATACAGTGCCATTACTAAAGAATACAAAGTTTTACACACTTTTTGTTCGAAGACAGGGTCTGATTTCCAACCCGAGGCTGATATATACACGATTGGTACAGGGAAATGGAGAAGTTTTCACAAAGCTCTTCTTAATCTTGATATGTTCATTGTCGATAGTTTTGTGTGCGGATCAATCCATTGGAAACTTCGTGATGAAGACGATTGTGTGAATAGTATAGGTTCTTTTACCTTCGAGAATGAGCAATTTAGCCGATTGTCCTTGCCGCCTCGCTATAATGAGGACCATGTCAGTACTTTGACAGTTTTTGAACGTTGCCTGGGCGTGTATTTCTTCAACACTTGTTTTCATCCTCAATATGAAATAAGGGTTATGAAGGAGTATGGGAACAAAGAGTCTTGTGATAAGGTCCCAGTCAAAAGCCAATTTTTAATAGCACAGAAATACAGTTGCTCTCTTCGGGTGAGAACATACCACGAGATAAAATAGGATAGAAATTAATTCTAGTATGTCTTTTCATTTCTTTCCAGAGCTTATTAATACCTTCACTTCAACCACTATTCGGATATACAGCCGAAAATAGAGGTTCTACTACAACGGTTATAAATTCAATTTTATTGCAAAACAGAATGGAAAAACTGATGCCTAACACTACCCAATGACTAGTTGACGTGGTAAAGCCCTCACGTCATTAGCTGCTACAAATTAAGCCTTCACGGGTTTAATGATCAAGTTTGTCCTGGTATTACGCCTACACTTCCTTCACTATACTTGGGATTCGGCTTTGTTGCTCTCTCAGACCTTCGTGGCTTATCAATACCCCCCAGGAAGTGGAACCTTTTCCTCAAGGTTCAGGTATGGAAACTGGTGAAACAGTGACTCAGTCACTTCCCAGGTAGCTTCCTCTGATGGTAAGTGTTTCCATTTCACTAGACTCTTCGCAAGGAACTTACCGCCTTGCTTCACCCAACGATGTTCAAGGAGTGTCTAAGGCTCCAACATGATCTCACCATCATCTGAAACGGGTGGAAGGTCTGTGAGTGTCTCAGTTGCATCTTCCACATATTTCTTCAGTAAGGAAACATGAAAGACAGGATGGATACATGCACTCTCAGGTAACAGTAATTTGTAAGCAACGTTGCCCACTTTTTAAGAATTTGATAAGGACCAAAGAACCAGCTTGCCAATTTCTGGTGTGCTCTTTTGAAAGCGGAGCTTTGGCGATAAGGCTGTAGCCTGAGAAAAACCATATCACCTTCTTGAAAGGACACTTCCCGCCACTTCTTGTCAGCAGTCTGTTTCATGCGATTGGCTGTCGTTGCCAAGTGGTGTTTGAGCTGTAGCAGAAGCTCATCACGGTTCAGGAGAGTTTGTTCAACATCGTGAACTAGTGTTGATCCATCAAAATATTCTGGAAGGGATGGTGGTGGGCGGCCATAAAGTGCCTGGTATGGTGTCATTCCAGTCGATGCATGGAAGGTGGAATTCAGCCAGAACTCTGCCCACGGTAAGGAGTGCCATTTACGAGGCCATTGATGGACGAAGCTTCTTAAATACTGTTCCAGACAACAATTGACTACCTCTGATTGAGGGTGGTATGCTGAGCTCATCTTCAGTTTGGTGCTAGACATTTTAAAAAATTCCTACCAAAACTTGCTGATAAAGATGGGATCTCTGTCACTGATAATAGACTTAGGCATTCCATGCAATTTGACCACGCCTTCAACAAATTTTTCCGTCACCGTTTTAGCTGTGAAAGGGTGAGATAAAGATATAAAATGCGCATATTTACTCAATCTACCTACCACCATAAAAATTGTGTCCTTGCCATGGGAAATTGCCAGGCCTTCAATAAAATCTATAGTAATATCGTCCCATACCTAACATGGAATTGATAAAGACTGTAGTAGTCCTGCCGGTGGCAATGTTTCTGTTTTAGTTCTTTGGCATATGTCACAGCGCTTCACGTAATCTTGGACAGTCTTGTGCATTGTAGGCCAATAGAATTATGTGGCCAATTTTTTAAAAGTGCGTAAGACACCAGAGTGGCTCCCCATTTTTGTTTCATGGGCTACATATATCAACTTGTTGCGCAAAGTGAGATTGGAAGGAACCACAATTCTGCCCTTGAAAAGAGTTAACCCATTTCGTTGAGTATAGGGGCCTTTCGGTTGAGTTTGAGCAAGCTTGTTCACGGCAACCATATATTCATCCCCTGTAGCAGCCTATCTAATTTCCTCCCAAATATCAAGATGTGGCACGAACAAGTGATCTAGAGTAGGGTTGTTAAGTCAAGGAGAAAATGCATCCACAGTAGAATTTTCATGACCTGGCCGGTACTAAATCTCATAGTCATAACCTAATAATTTGGCAACCCATTTTTGTTGTTCAGGTGTAGTAATTCTTTGTTCTAGTAAATATTTGAGACTTCTTTGATCTGTTTGAATAAGTATTTCCTTCTCATACGTAGACCACGATCTCTTTGAAACACCAAGAGCTCGACTCATAAAAGTGATAGGTTTGCCTTGTTGAAGAACTGCTCCAATTTCATCGCCTGAAGCATCGGTTTCCACAATGAAAGCTTCATTAAAATTTGGCATGGCTAAGATAGGCGTGGTGGTCATGGCCTTCTTAAGTGTGTGAAATGCTTCTTCTGCATCATCATTCCATCCAAATTGCCCTTTTTTGAGAAGGTTTGTGAGGGCTCGAGCAATTATACCATAATTCCGAACAAACTTGCAATAATAACCTGTTAATCCTAAATATACACACAACTCAGAAATATTAAAAGGTCGGGGCCAAGCCACCATGGCATCAATTGTTTTGCTATCGACCTTCACCCCTTGATGAGAGACAATATGACCCAAATATTCCAGCTCTTGCTTACTAAACGCACAATTACTAGCCTTGATAAAGAACTATTGTTGCCTTAAAATTTCCAAGGTTTGAGTGACATTATCTAAATGCATTTCCCAAGTAGGGCTATAGATCAAGATGTCATTAAAAAAAAACTAACATGAACTTTCGTAAATAGGGCCAAAAAATAGCATTCATAATAGCTTGAAATGTATATGGTGCATTACTTAAGCCAAATGGCATAACTAGGCATTCATAATGACCATTATGTGTACGAAAAGTAGTCTTATGAATATCTGAAGGGTGCACTCGTACTTGATGGTACTCAGCTCTTAGATCTAATTTGGTGAAGTAAGCGGCCCATGCAGTTCATCCAACATATCCTTCACTGTAGGAATCAAAAACTGGTCTTTGATAGTAACTACATTAAAAGATCGATAGTTAGTGCAAAAACACCAACTGCCATCTTCTTTCTTCACTAGCAACACAAGAGATGAGAAGGGATTGGTGCTAGGTCTTATGAGTCCAGAATTCAGCATTTCTTGGACTTGTTTTTCAATTTTTGATTTCCGAAAATAAGAATATTGATAGGGTCGAATGATGACTAGCTCAATACTGTCTTTGAGGGGAATGTTGTGGTCGATTTCTCGCTTGGGTGGTAGTTGCACAGGTTCCTTGAAGATCTCAGCATATTCATCTAAGATCTGGCGCATGCTTGGTGGTTGACTTTCTTCTGGTCCATTCGTGGTTGATTGTGGACAGATTGCAAATACCGAGTGGCCTTAGCGAAATTCTTTTAAAATTTCCTTTAGTGAAGCGGCATGGATAGGCTAGTCACAAAAACCTTGCAATTGTCGGGCCATGTTCTCACAATAAAAGTTCATGGTGAGATTTTGCTAATTACATACCACAGACCCTAATGTTTCCAACCATTGGACACCCAGAACAATGTCTAAACCTGCTATGGGAAGCGAGTAAAGCGTAAGTGAGAAAGGAATACCCTGATGAAGAACCTGTACTTTTTTGAATTTTCCTTGACATTGTAGCCTTGCCCCATTAGCAACCCGAACTGTAAATGCATCGGTTGGAACTATTGGTAGCCGCAGCAGATCAGCCATGCGAGTACTCATAAAATTGTGGGTGGACCCACTGTTAATTAACACCACTACTTCAAATAGACCCACCTTGGCATCTACACAAATAGTTTTAGGTGTAGACCATCCTGTTAAAGCATGTAGAGTAATCTTAGGTTCAATATTTTCCCTTATCTCTTCTTCCACGTCAGCTTCTTCGGTAACTTCTTCATATGTGATTCCATTGATGTGGGTTGGGCCCTTAAGAAGTAAGAGCTGCATTCCTTGACATTTATGGCCGGCAGTGAACCTCTCATTGCAATTAAAGCATAGTCCTTGGGCTCTCTGTTTTTGCATCTCTTCCCATGACAATCTTCTAAAAGATGCATTTGGTGTTGCCCGTGTTGCTGTTGGTAGCGCCAATGGTGTTCGATTGGTTAGGGGTGGTTGTAAGAGTTCTTGTTGCCTTTTCATCTGGTCGTCCTTCATACGAGGTAAGCTAATTGCTTTCTTCAGTGATTATGGTTTGAACATACGAATTCCCTCTGCAATCTCCGGCTTAAGTCCTCCCATAAATGTCCCAACTAACGCCTTTTAGGTCCAACCACGAACTCGGTTTGCCAACTTCTAGAACTCACTCTGATAATCACATACGGATCCTACTTGTTTTATACGTGATAAGGCTTCATCAAAATCCTCACATTCTGTAGGTCCAAATCTAGCCCATAATTCATCTTCAAAAGTCTCCCATGTCATTATTCGTCCTTCTTCTCTGTATGTCCGACAAACCCATTGCCACCACTGATTTGCTTCTCCTTCCAGATGGAAAGAAGCTAGAGACACCTTTTGGTTGGCTAGAGTATTCTAGAATTCAAAGAACTGGTTCACACGATTAAACCACTATGTCGGATCTTGTCCAGAATATCGTGGAAATTCTAGCTTGGCCATTTTAGAAGAAAAGACTTCTCTGTTTCCATCATTCTCCTTGTGAGTTGTATGAGAGTTGCCATCTCGATTTGTGTTGCCATGGCTTGATTCCCCTTTTCTTGATCCAGGAAACGGCTCTCAGAGATCTTTTTTCCTTTTTGAAGATACAGGAGCGAAACAATCAACCTATTGATATTGGAAGACCCAAAGGATTCTTCCAATGTATCATTTCTGAGTCCAATGGAATTCATAGGTATAGGAAGAAGCCCTGTCAAATAGAGATTTTTTCTTTCGACCATCTTTCGATTGTTAATACGATATATAAGGATCATTACTACAAATAGTACGACACCTTGATCGTGAAATATCGATTGCTTGTTGAACCCTGTGAATTGCGTGAAAATAGGATACTCCAAATTTGGGAGTCCAAGAGTTTTATAAAACGTTCTTGATGGAAAAAAATGTGAATGAAAGATCCCACTGAATTGAATTGGGTCCATGAATCTAAGAAATAGTGAGAATTCTTGATCTCTCTCAATATCTCTCTCAATTCAAAAATCCAGGATTTGAATTGATGTTCTTTCATTGATTCCTCCTAAATTTAAATTGCGGATAACAAAGCCTCTGAAAGTTTATTCATAGTTTCTTGTAGTTGACGCAATTAGTCGAACATGCTCAACTCCATTCTTTGTATTCCACCTAGCCAAGACTCCAACATTTCAATCTGCTCTTTGTTAGTCGCCATTGAACCAGGCTTTGATATCAATTGATAAGGTCCCAGTCAAAAGCCAATTTAATAGCACAAAACACAGTTGCTCTCTTTGAGTGATAACGTGCCACAAGATAAAATAGGATAGAAATTATTAATTCTAGTATGTCTTTTCATTTCTTTCCAGAGCTTATTAATACCTTCACTTCAACCACTATTCGGATATACAGCCGAAAATAGAGGTTCTACTAAAACGGTTACAAATTCAATTTTACTGCAAAACAGAATGGAAAAACTGATGCCTAACACTACCCCATGACTAGTTGACGTGGTAAAGCCCTCACGTCATTAGCTGCTACAATTAAGCCTTCGTGGGTTTAGCGATCAAGCTTGTCCTAGTATTACGCCTGCACTTCCTTCACTATACTTGGGATTCGGCTTTGTTGCTCTCTCAGACCTTCGTGGTTTATCATCTTGGACCAAACAATTTACCGTCAAGAACCTAGGTTTTGCCAAGCTTTATGAGCCCTTGATTTTCTTGAACAATGGATTAATCTTGATGATGCACTATCGAGAATTTGTCGTTTGTTATGACACAAGAAGGAAATTGATGGAAGTTATTAGAATATGCCAGACTTAGGGAAACAATTATGCAATTGCATACAAACCATCCTTTGTTTCGCTGAAGGATGTAGGAAAAGGAGAACAGGTGAAGATGTCAAGATAATGTGTTATCCAGTCATGGTATTGCTTTAGTTGATTTCCTGTGATCTATGTTTCATGTTCTTTGCATTTAAGATTAGTTTTTGCGTCCTACTCTTGAATTACACTTAAGTTGCTAATATAGGAAGGAGCAATTCCCAGTTGAAGTTCTTGTGCTTCAAGAATACAATCAGGTCTTTGCATTGTTAGGCAGATGCATGTTATGTAGGCTCCCCTGTGTAAGAACAATTAGGGTGTTGCTTGTATGCAAGGCTTTAAATGATTTTGATAGCTGTATTTATCAGTTGCTGCTTTTTTTCCCTTGATTGGTTCTATACTTCTGACAGAAGAGGGTTCACATGTGTATTTGTTGACATTTTGGAATTCATGTGTTAAGCTTTTCAGTCCAAGCAGTTCACATAGATTACATCTGTTACTAATCACTGGCATTCTGACAATTTGGTCACACGCAGGAAGCAAGCTGGTAGAGAAGATGGCAAGTCCTCTTCTGAAGGAGCATATAACTGCACCAGTAATGATCAACTTTCTGAGAGCATTCCTCCACAGCACTAAGCTCTTCTGATTTTCAAGTTCTGTTACGTGAATTCTATCGAAAAGTTTGATGATACAGAAGATGAGAAATAAAACAAAGACATTTGCTAAAGGAATCTATAATTACAAATGGTGACCTGTCTGATAGCATCTCTGCAGAGTATGTGCATTGATTTTACCTGTTATTGGAAGTTCATAACCATAAAACAAATTTCAGAAGGACAAACCGACAAAGATGAATTTGCTGAGACTTCATGGGAAAGTTTCTCTGGAGTTGAGCTGCTTGTTTTTGTTCTATCAAGAGTCAAGAAATTCCCAACTCGAACGCATTAGTTTTTTTATGGTACTGCATGGTAAATCTTTTTTTTCTTTGTTGTGCGAAAACTTGATTTCCATTCCAGTTATTGGAGCAATGATGCTTTTGAAAAGAGCAAATTCATGGCTGGATAATACTTGCTAGTGGAATGCTAAAATTGTTTTTTATCAATTCATATCACAAATTCATATCACACCATTCCTTTGTTTATTTTTTTATAAAATTCTGATTAGTTCAAGTCCCAGATTGACTTATTGAGTCATTCTCAATTTTGTATTGGATCAACCCTTCCGAATGATTGAAGAAATGCACTCAACTTCTTACCTAGCAAGTGTTTTAAATTAAATTATGTGAGAGTTATCTCGATATAACTCAGTTGATTTGACAAGTCTAATAGCAATCCTAGATAACTGGTAAAAAATATGATTTGACTTAATAAAAATAAAATAAGACTTTTTCTTAATATCGAGACAACGACATATTAGATTGACCCGGGTTTCGCGATTTAACCCGCCAAACCTGCAACTCAGATCATGGAGTTCATTCGGTTTAATAACTTTATTTTTTAAAATCATTTTTTACTTAATAATATATGATAACAAAAGTAGATTGCAAAATTGAGCATCAGCCAAATACCAAGACATTTGTTTTCGACTAAGATGACATCATAGAAAATAAATCAAAACAAATTATGAATACCAATTCAAAACCAATCAAATATTAAAGCACAAAATTGATAACAAAATCCAAAAAGGTTCAATAGAAAGGAAAAAAATGAATGGAATTAAAAAAAAAACTATTTTGTATTGTTATTAAACTCAACCTAGTCGGCTACCTTAAAACCTTTCATCTCAACTCCTTGTTTGACCCAGGTTTACAATTAACCAGCATAGTAGTTAACTTTATGTGACCTAGTTGACTTGGTGTATCTAAAAGCAAATCAAATGACTGATAAAAACATGTTTTGACTTTACAAAAAATTCAAGATGACATTTTTTTTACAATTGAGACACGACATATTTAATCAACTCAAGTTTGTAGCTTAACGTGCAAAACTTGCAACTCGAATCATAAACTCCAATAAATTTAAGATTTTTGTCTTTTAAAATAGTTTTTTTATTTAATGATATAATAACAAAAATAGACGCTTGCAAAAACTATACTTCAACCAAATTTCATAATGTTAATTTAAGAATGCAATAATCTGATAAAAAATAAATTAAAATAAATTATGACCAGTTCAAGATCAATAAAATGTTAAGGATGAAATTAGAAGAAAAGGATTTGAAAGGTAGAATTAAAAAATGAAAATAGAAAATAAGATTTTTATTGTTCATATGAATAGTGTGTTGACTTTTGGGTCACATATTAATATTTTATATATTTTTATGATAACAATTAAATGAAATTAGACTAAAAATATACTTGATTGATATTATAGAATGTATAGCATGTATATATCTGAATATAAAATTAATGTAGGATTATTCTAATGTTATAATCCCTACAGTTACTGTCGTATTCTGCCACATATATATAAATAGGAAAGGTTGAGGGCTGTGATTAATACTTAAAAGTGTATTTTTATCAAGGTTTTATATCATCATATTGCATTTAAAGTATCATTAAATTCCCTAACTTGAGCATATTTTATAATAGTGTCACACTTGGACATCGCGGCGAACTATTAAAAATTTAATTGATTAGAAAAAGAACCACTACCAGAAATTCGCTAAATAGCAACGGATTTACCGACATAATATTTTTGTCGGTAATTTGAGGTCGACATAAGACAGCTCGTACAGCGACAGCCGTTTATATTGCCAACGGATTTGAAATGGCAGATCCGTACGGTGACGTGTCGATTGTTCCGTCAGAATCATCGACGGTTTCACCGACAGAGTTTCCGTCGGTAAAAGTTAATATATATCCACTCTACCGACCCTGTCCTCCCCTATTTCTCCTCCTTCTTCCTAATCCCAACTCTCCCCGTCTGCAAACAACCAACCCCCCTCCCCCCAAACAAAAATCTCCCTCATATCAGCACAACAAGTTATATTTCTTGAAGTTTTGTGATCACAGCATCTGTGTTCTGATTTACTGATGGATTTTATCAATTTTTGTAAGTAATTCTATCTTTTTAAATTTTAACATTTAATTAAATGTCAATTTTATTGTTTTTTTAGTATATCTATTTTGTTAGTACATGTACATGTTTTCTCAAACAAACTTGTAGTATATGAATGTATACTTCTATACCTGTTATGGTTTGTTTTAGATTTTGTAAGATTTTTGTTTGTAAATTGTTAAAACTTTATGGAACTACCGAAGTACATGTGCTGTTTTGAAATAATTAATAGCTTCCTTAATGGGTCTGTTTAAAGTTTTATCAATGGTATTGCGGAGTGGTAATTTCTGTAAATTTATATATTTTAATTTGTATGGACGTTGATAAATGATAATGAATATTTAATATTTATGAGAAGTTGTGATTGGTTTGTTGGATAATCTCGAGGTAAAGTAATATTTTTGCAAGTTTATTTACCTAACTTAGTTAATTAATACATTATGTCATCATAATTTTATAGAGGTTCGATATAAATCATGGATGATCGTTCATGGATGTATCGAGATTCACCCCAAGGATTGCGGAGGATGGATTATTGTAACGGGGTTCAGGGTTTTATTAATTTCACAACATCTATTCCTAGAAATTTTACTGGAGGCGGTATTAGGTGTTCATGCAGGAAGTGTCAAAATAAAAAGTATTTGCATCCAGATGTTGTAATGATGCATCTTCTACACAAAGGGTTTATGGAGAATTACCAATGTTGGTATGTACATGGAGAAGTATATGTTAGTGAGAGGAGAATGGAAGAAACGGTGGTTGGGTCTACTTCTAGTGCTAGCAACGTGCATGAAGCGGCAAATGATAACACTAATCCTTACAGAAATATGGTTATGGATGCAATGAGAATGAATCAAGGTAATGTCAGTCAATGTCCAATCGTAGAAGAAGAACCTAATGTAGATGCAGCTAGGTTTTTTGATTTGTTGAAAGATTCTAATGAACCATTATAGGATGGCTGCACGAACCACAGTAAATTATTGGCCGTAGCACAGGTGTTCACCATCAAGTCAGATCACGGGTTGAGTGAGGCCGGGTATGACAAGATTATTGAATGGGCAAGAAGCATTTTACCTTAAGAGAACAGGCTGAAAGAGAACTTCTATGCTGCGAAGTCCATGATGAAACCCCTCGGTTTAGGATACCAGAAAATTGACATGTGCCCTAACTTCTGCATGTTATACTACCTTGAAAATGCTGAGATGACCGAGTGCATGACATGCGGGCATTCCCGTTACAAACCTAGAACTGGCAGGGGAAAGATTCTAATGGCATATAAAAAACTTAGATACTTCCCGATCACATCTAGACTGCAGAGGTTATTCATGTCACCAAGGACTGCTGAGCACATGACATGGCACCAAGCACACCATGCGGTTGATGGAGTGATGGTTCATCCTTTTGACGGCGAAGCGTGGAAACGCTTTAACAGTGTTCATCCTCACTTTTCAGCTGAATCAAGGAATGTGCGTCTTGGGTTGTGTACAAATGGATTCAACCCATTTGGGTCATTTGCTGCTCCTTATTCTTGTTGGCCGGTCATACTCACAGTTTATAGCTTGCCACCGGGAATGTGTATGAGGCCAGAGTTCATGTTTTTATCTACTGTCATACCCGAGTCCAAGCAGCCTGGGGCGAAATATAGATGTTTGTCTTCGACCGTTGATTGATGAGTTGGCGCAGTTGTGGTCCTCCGAAGCTCTAACTTATGATATATCGAGGAAACAAAATTTCCTTATGAGGGCGGCTTTGATGTGGACTATCAATGATTTTCCAGCTTATGGAATGCTTTCTGGTTGGAGCACGCATGGGAAACTCGCATGCCCATACTGCATGGAAAACAATAAGGCATTCACGCTAGCAAATGGAGGTAAAGCTTCTTTTTTTAACTGTCACCGTCGCTTCTTGCCACTTAATCACAGGTACAGAAAGAACATAAAAGATTTTTCTGTTGGCAGAGTTGAAAAAGATGTTGCATCCCCGCGTCTTTCTGGTGAAGAATTGCATGATATTGTCTCAGAGTACGGTGACATTGTGTTTGGCCTTCAATCAGGTAAGCAAAAGTTTCCTGGTTTTGGTTTGACCCATAATTGGGTAAAGCGAAGTATCTTTTGGGAGCTTCCTTATTGGAAGACCAATCTGCTCCGCCATAACCTTGACGTCATGCACATCGAAAAGAACATGTTTGAGAACATTTTCAACACCGTCATGGATGTGAAGGGGAAGACAAAGGACAACATCAAGGCTAGATTGGATATAGCTTTATACTGTAACCGTAAAAATATGGAGTTGGTTTATGATGAGTCACGGGTCGCAAAACCAAGAGCAAGCTTCGTGTTAGAGAAAAACACACAACTGCTAATCTACAAATGGCTTAAGAGTCTGTGTTTTCTGGATGGACATGCATCGAACATATCAAGGTTGGTTAATATAGAGGACTACAGATTGTATGGAATGAAGAGTCATGACTGCCACGTGTTTATGCAAACACTCATCCCACTAGCTTTTCGTGATTTGTTGTCAAAGGGAATATGGGATGCACTCACGGAGATCAGTCATTTCTTCAGAGATATATGCTCCAGCAAGTTGAATGTTGATCACATTGATAGGCTTCAAACGAATATCGTCGAGACACTATGCAAACTTGAGATGATATTCCCTCCATCATTTTTTGACTCAATGGAGCATCTCCCTATACATCTACCGTTTGAGGCAAAAGCTGGAGGACCGGTCCAATATAGATGGATGTACCCATTCGAACGGTTAGATATTACAGTTGCAATGTAATTCATATATAAAAGTATTTTATATGTTTTTCTTAATTAAAAATACTTGATTAATATTTCAATACAGGTACTTGTTTAATCTCAAGAAAAAGGTTAAGAACAAGGCGCATGTTGAGGCTTCGATATGTGAGGCTTATATTGTTGAGGAGATCTCAACATTTATCTCGTACTATTTCGAACCTCATCTGAGAACGAGAATCAATCGTGTTCCACGGCATGATGATGGCGGTGAAGTGCCTTCCAGTGGGAACTTGTCAATATTCTCCAATACTGGACGACCCACACCTAAAAATGCCGTAAGAGGAAGATATTTGTCGGAAATAGAGTTCAAACAAGCACACAACTATGTTCTATTTAACTGTGATGAGCTGAGACCTTTTATTCAGTAAGTTTATACTAATTAAACTTTGTTAGTAATATACTGTTAATTATATATGGTAATATCATACACTCATCATCACTTGTAGGCAACATCGACAATATTTGCTCTCCAATAACTCACAGCTAACCGAATCCCAAATCTTTCAATTACAAGATGAACAGTTTGCCACGTGGTTCAAAACACATGTAAGCACTATCACAAACTCATTCTAGCTTGCAAAATTATTGTACGTATGCGTGTCATTACGAGATTCTCGTTCATTTACTGTTTATTGATGTACATTACATACAAGGTTTATCAAATGGGAAGGAGTGCGCCTAAGTCATTGTCTTCACTAAGCCTGGGGCCTAAAAGAAAATGTAAGTGCTACAACGGGTATTTTGTCAATGGATATGTTTTCCATACTGAAGAATACGGGCAAGGAAGAAAGACATACAACAACAGTGTTTGTGTGAAGGGATCCACTAGTAGTGAGTTAGAAGTTGACTACTATGGTAGATTAGAAGAGGTCGTCAAACTGCAATATCATAACGAACAGAATAGAGTGTTTTTATTCAAATGCTATTGGTATGACACGACTGACAGAGGAATCAGAGTTGATCCGCACTATGGTCTGGTCGAAATCAACTCAAAAGCTAGACTCCGCAACATAAACGATGTCTTTGTTTTCGCAAAGCAATGTCAACAAGTTTATTACACATACACCCCTTCATTTAGATAGGACCGATCAAGAGTTGATTGGTTGTCCGTTTTAAAAACGAAACCCCGGGGTCGTGTCGAGGTTGTTCAGGATGAGAAAGAAGACACAAGTGTGCGAGATGAAGTCTTTCAAGTTAGTGAGCTGGTTGAACCATATCAAGTTGCTCCTTCGATTGAATTAGAAGAAAATTCAAATTTTCGTGTTTTCGATGATAGTCTTGTTGATGTTGACGCAGAGGAGTTGAATGTTGTTTTGAGCTCTAGCGGACAAGCAAATGTGGATGAAGAAGACGATATCCATATTGAAGATTGCGATGAGGGTGATGACAATTCAATTGATGATGAAGAAGAAGAAAATTCTGACTAACAATCAAATTTAAGCCCTGTGTAAAACCCTTTCTTTCATGTAATTTAGATTATGGATGATATATTTTGTAACACGAAATATTTATTACTTGAAATAATTACTTGAAATGCCACAATCACGAAATAATTACTTGAAATAATTATAGATCATGGATGATATATTTTGTAAAAATGCCACAATCACTGACGTCTGTACCGACGGACAAAGTCCCTCGGCATGTCACAGAGAGTTTGAAAATAATCACTTGAAATGCCACAATCACCGACGGACTAAGTCCGTTGTCGTTTCACAGAGAGTTTGAAAATAATTACTTGAAATGCCACAATCACCAACGCCTATACCGATGGACTTAGTCCGTCAACGTTTCACAGAGAGTTCGAAAATAATTACTTGAAATGCCACAATCACCGACGACCATACCGACGGATATAAGTACGTCGGCAAGTTGTCGGCGGGTCAATTTTACCGACGACATTACCGACGGACCGCGCGAATTCCAAAGGGTTGTGCATTGAATGCATCTCTGACCGCGTCAGATCGCCGACGGAATTACCGACGGACCACGAAAAATATGGAGGGTCATTAAAAATTTTGGTGCGAAATTCAAAAACTACCGATGGATTTTTGACACGTTACCAACAGAATAAATTAAAATAATAATTCATTTTATATCCGTCGATAAAACTGCCATATAAGTTCCAGCGACCGCCCCTTCAGTTCATTTTTTCTTCCTCAGTTTTTCACCTTAAATTTCGATTCTTTTCCTCTCCATTCTTCAAAGTTTTCATCTGCAATCTCTAGCAAGTTTTCTTGTGAATCTTCATCAGTTTAAAATGTATGTGTTTCTTCTATTTCATTTTATTTTAAGGGTTTTTTTTTGCTAGTTTTTTTGTTATGTTTTTTGTTTTGGTGTATTTTTTGTTATGTAGATAAAGTATTGAATTCAACACATTATTAAAGTAAGCATATTTCATTGCTAAAGTCTATAGTTTTTTTTTTTTTGAATTTTTTGAATATTTTTTATTGTTGTATTGACATAATTATTATTAGTTAATTTGTTGAATATTTATTGTTAATGTTGAATTTACCATAGAATTAGTAATTGAATATGTTTGAATAATTATTAATTTTACTCTATTATTGCATGATTTGTGTTTAATGTTTTGCATTTATTTTGATTGTTATTCTAGAGTTTTTTTTTAATTTATTGTTTTGTTGTATTGGTATAATTATTGAATAATTTTTTGAATTGTAATTGTTAATGTTGAATTTACCTTAGTATTAGTAATTGAATATTTTGGAATAATTGTTAATTTTACTCTATTATTGCATGATTTATGTTTAATTTTTTTCAATTAATTTTAATTGTTAGTCTACAGTTTTTTTTATTTATTGAATATATTTTATTGTTGTATTGGCATAATTATTGAATAATTTGTTGAATTGTAATTCTTAATGTTGAATTTACCTTAGGATTAGTAATTGAATATGTTGGAATAATTAGTATAGATTGGGTCAATTGGTTGTGGCTTTTGTTAATATGTGCAGGTTTGTGGATTTGGGTAGTATCCGGTATAGGAGAGTAGTATCCGGTATAGGGGAGGTGCTGTCAAATTTTTTTTTTACATTTGAATTTAATTATATAATTATTTGTATAAAATTGTGGAGATGCGTAGAATGAAAACCAGAGCTGGTCACTCAAGTACGGTCCCAGCTAGTTCATCTAGCAGCGATGATGATATTTCCTTAGGTGCCTCTCAAGAAGAGGCATGTGAAACCCTGAAATAATAATAATAATAATAATAATAATAATAAATATTTCTCATATTGAATAGTTTCACGCTTTTAAGCCAAGACGCTCAATCCGACTGTTAGATCAAACTGAAATTTTAGGAGAAATCTTATAACATATAATTCTACATTTGATTAAAATTTTAGGATAATCCGAGTTCAGAAAGATATTTTAAAAATTGCTAATAGTTGGATAGTAAATAACATAAAATTCACCAATGGCATTTTTGTAAATACCTGATGAGCCGGCAAAGTCCAGCAATTTATTCTCCCATATTTTGACGCCAGAAACATAGGTAACAGAGGGCTGAAAACAGAGGTATTAGAGGGATGAAACAGAGGGAGAGAAAAGGAGGGAAAAACGCATGAAAAAAAAATTACCTTGAGAGAAAGAGTAGAAATTGTGTAGAATCAAGGATTTAAAAAGTGTAAATCACCAAATCACTTCCTCAAGCAAGGATTTAAGAAGAAAACTAAGTGAGGGAGAAGGGTGAGAAAGGGGTCGTAAGTCATGGCAAAGAAGAAAAATTGAAGGGGAGGAAAAACATCACCAGGTTAGCTTTCGAAGTTCATTTTAGTGTTGGGTAATGAGTTCTAAGTTGTTTACACAAGTTTGGGTGAAAAGAAATAGATTAATGCATTGTTCTTAGATTTCTTGAATTAGGGTTCTTAGGAGAGAATTTAGGGAAAATTATGAAATTGTTGAAATTGATACATTGTGTTAGGATGGGTTGATAATGATGCAAAATAATGAAGGATGGAAGATAAAAAAAAAAAAACAACAATGCTGGTTACATTTGAAACAAAAGAGGAGGAGCATGGAATGTAATAAAGCTTGTATAATTAATTGTGTGAATTACATTGGTGAATCTATTTGATTTACTGATTTCAGGACACCATATTACTACAGGGGCTTTGATTCGGGATTTTGAAAATGTGTTTTTATTTTGCATTCATTATTGGGAGGTACTGTCATGGTGGTGGTAATCTTATCAAATCATTTCATATCATTGCAGCTTGCAACAAAATTCTGAAATAGTGGACAAACATGTGTTTGTGCAAACAGAATAATTGTGCAAGAGGGTATCCAACTATAGAATTACAGCCCTGATTTTACCCCTTAATTTTAATTGTATATATAGTGTTGAAATATGTAACGTGACAATGAAATTATATACGTGTTACAATTCTGGATATGAATACTGTAACAAGCATACCTTCCTTATATTTATAGGAGGAGCATTCGTGGCTGGAACCATAGTGGAGCGAGCTCGAACACCTGGAGCTGCAGGTAGGTGTTTCGCTCTTTAACTATGTAAAATTACTACAGTTGTTCTTTTGTTTTTCTTATATGTGATTGGGTTGTCTTTGTTATTTACATTTGATAATGATTAGAACTGAACTGTGTCATGGTGGTAAGAGAATGATGAGAGCACATGGTTAAGAATGAAGAGAATTATTCGATGAATAAAATTAATTAATATAAAAGATAATATATATATGACTTAGTTTTCCAAAGTGGTGGAAAGCTAAGGTGAATAGTATTTGACTTAGTCATCCGTAAAAACGGAAACTAAGGTGTGGTTATAAAACTTAGTCATTCATGTGTAAAATGGCTAAGGTGGTAATGAATTTGATCAGGAATTGAGGAAGACTTAGATTAATTGTGTTATTACTTGTACTTCCATTAAGATGGGGACCAAGGTGGTAAAAAGAGAGAGAGAGAGAGAGAGAGAGAGAGAGAGAGAGTAAGCTTTACAAGCAAACTATTGAGCTTGGTAATGAGAAGTCATCTCAAGTAATTAAAGTTGAAGAATATGTCTACAGAAAATGTATTAGAAATTATGGTGTAAAAAAAAAGGAAAAAAAAAATAAGTGCAAACTATATATATATATGTGTGCGTGTGTGCGTGTGTAAATAAATTAAATTAGTATTACTAAATAAATTATGTTATATTTGCTGCAGGTCCTTCTCATACTGCAGGACAACCTTGATTTTTCTTCTTTTGTGGATAGTTACTTACTAGGTATATTTTGGACATGTGGATTATGTAATTTTCTAGTTCACTAGAATTTAAAGTTATCTTTTGGGCTTGTAATTAGTGTTAAGTCATATACCACTTGTTAGTTAATTAAATCTCTTTTGTGTAGGCATTAAAGAATTTTCAGTATGCATGTAGATAACTTTATAATATGCTTGTTTCAATGATATTATGTGTGAAGAGAAAAGATATATGACACTACTGGTAGAATGGAAAATGGTGAAGATACAAGTTAAAGTAGATAATGTGATGAGAATTCAGATTTCTGTTGAAGAAGCCTATAATGGTTGGATCATAAATATGCAGGATAAATTGTGTTTTAGGTTGATGTCGACACTTGGGAAGGTCAATTTACAGAGGAGACTCTGCTGAATTTTCGGTAGCCAAATAATAATAATAAGCTTAAATTTTTTTTTTAGGATAGTTAGGGATCAGGGATCATGATATATATATATATATATACATACATATATATATATATATATATATATATATATATATATAAGCATATGCAAAAAAAAAAAATCCCAATTTTTCAACGAATTTGACCTCTATAAAATAGAGGGTGTTATAAGGCACCTACACCACCTGTGCCGTCAATCGATGCTGCCTCTTCCAGCGGTACTTCACAGCGCAGAGGCGGCGTGCCTTCGAAGCGGAATCAATTTACCTGCAAGTACGAGGCACAGTGGAAGGACGACCTTTCAATGTAAGTTTGTTAAGGTTTAATTTTTTTTTAAAAAAAAATTACAACATAATTTATGAAGTAATCACTATTTAATTTATTTCATTTATTTTCAGGTTCACAAACATTGAGACCGCCCGAGTAATATCATCGGCGTTTAAATCGTCGATGGAGATTCCATTATTTCAATGGAGTCAGATATCCAAGCATCCTGAATGGATGCCTCAAATCAATGCATGGTTTGGCAGATTTCAGGTTGGTGTTAATTTATAATTTTCAGCTTATTTCTAATAAATTATTGTTTTTATTTAAACTTGTTTATTTATACACAACATAAATTCTGTTGGGACAGTGAGCATAACACTGTTGTGAGGAGGGTGTGGGAAAATCACGCGGCAACTAGGTAAGATCGAAAAAAATACAAGATTTTTTTTAGACTAAAATTTATGTTTCAAAATGTAATTTTTGGTTGCGTGAAGTAGGTTGCGTGATTTTTGGTATGAAGCACAAAAAAGGGCAAAAAAACCCGCGAGGGATAGGGGTTTCCAAGGCTGGAACGATGTTGCGGTTTGGAGGGATTTCAAACCGATATACATCCCGGAAGATATATGGCCACACTATCTTGAGCACGTGACGTCTGAGCGGTTCACATGACGCTCACAGTCCGGTGCTGGCAACCGGAATCGGCCAATTCATGGCTCGGTGACAACGCACACTGGCGGCTCCGTTCCGTTTGCTGCACATGCGAAACGGATGGTAAGATTAATTTAAATGAAATATATCGTTAAATTAAGTTGTTGTTAATATATCTTTTTTCATTATAGGCTACGTCTCTTGGACGTGAGCCGAGCCCGATGGAGCTGTTTGTGGAGACGCACGTGCGGAGTCAAGACCACCAAAAAGGGGCGCAACAGTTCGTTGATAACCGTGCACAACATTTCGTGGTATGTGTGTTCGACCATTTTATTTTGTAAGTTATTATGTTTATTGAATTGAATAATGATTACTTTTTTTTTTTTTATTTTCAGGAGACCTATAATAATCGGTTGAGGGAGAGATACGGGGACGATATTTTGACCCATCCAGAATTCGATCCGGATTTATGGATGGAGGTTGGCTCGTCAGGTGGACCCGATAAAAATCAGGTTTACGGGCTCTCCAACACTACGGCCGACAACTTGCGCTCGACTCGTAGTGTTTCAACCGTTGGGAGCTCCCAATCTAAGGAGTTCATGGCCTTGCAGCAACACACGACTCAGCTCACCGAAAAATACGACCACCTATCAGCGAAGTACGCGCAACTCAAAGCGTCTCATGCAGAACAAAGAGCGGAGTCTGCACAACAAAAAGCGGCTTATGAACAGCTTCGCGAAATGGTCATGAACATGGCAACACAGAGTGGAACATGTGCGCCTAATCCTTTTTGGCCGTATAACCACCAGCCTCCTCCTCCAGGATCTCCTCCTCCTCCTCCAGCTCCACCTTTATATTAATTTGTAATAAACATTATTTACCTTTAAAACTTCATTTAATATTTTTTTGAAACATATTCAGTTTGTAATGAATATTATTTAACTTTGTTTTTTTATGTTTAATATAAATTTTATTTGCATAATTGGTTTGTATTACAATTAATTTATATAGTTTTATATTATATATCCTAAATAATTTTTAAAAACAAATTTAGAAAAAAACTATTACCAAGGATTTTATCGACGGATTCATTTGGTCGGTATTTTAAACGATCACCGACAGACTTACCGACAGAATTAATCCATCGGCATTTAACAGTAGCTGCCACACTTACCAATGAATTTACAGACGGATATATTTGGTCGGTATTTCATAGACTCACCGACAGCTTTACCGAAGGTTAGTAGCCGTCGGTAAGTCACGATATCACCGACGGACTAAAAATCCATCGGTATATTTCAAGCGGGAATCTTTCTTTTTGGCCCGCAAATTCTGTCTGTAAAACCATCGGCAAATGGTTTTTTTGTTTTGCCGACCGATATAGCGACGAAATGGGAAATCACCGACGAAAGGAAAGCCGACGAACGTAATTAGTCGATGATGACGTCGGTAAAAAAATCACCGATGAACTTCTAATCACACACCGACGGAATGTTTCCGTCGGGAAAACTGTGAAATCTTGTAGTGAACATATATCTGGCATCTGGTTCTTTTAGGGGAAAATGTCTTGTTTAAGGAGTCGCCACCTAGTATAATGGTAACTAGGAACCCTAACTGGTCAACAGAGATTCTATGATCCGGAACTGGTTACGCGAATGGGAAGATGCGATCACCCCTTAAGCGTCCTACCTGAGGCAGGCTGCATTGCTAATTTTGTCTAAAATTGCTAACAATTTGATCATGTATGCCATGATGGTTTGCATTGCTGTTGCTTCTAATATTCCTGACTCTAGCGTCAGTGAATATTCAACTACGGATTACTTCCAACTTTGGCTTTGGTAAATAATACGTAGCTGAGAAATAAAATAAATTTAATTCGGTATTTTTATTCCTTAGTCTAACATCAGTAAATAAATCAATAAAATAAATTTATTTTTATTGCATGGACATATTTTTTATTTCTTTATTTTTTATATATTTTGTTTTTATTTATCTTTTTATTTATTTTTTTTATTTTTTAGGCTGAATCTAGCTCAGTTTATGTGGACCGGGCATGACCCAGTTGACTCGGGCTAGATGGCAGGCATGCCACATTATAATTCGCTGCTACTGCAGCAGTGAATTAAAATGTAAAGGAAGTGGGGCTTACCTCAATGCAGGAACGGAGATGATAACTGAAGCGTGGTGGCCAGCTGTTCTCCTCACCTCTGCTTTACTATGCCTCTGATTCTCGTTTTCCTTTACTTTTTGCTATTTTTTTTTGTGCTCTTCTGTCTTTAATTCCTTCCCTTTACTAGCTTCCTCTGTCCATGTCCGTCTCTCTCTAGCTCTCGCCTGTTCTATCCGTTCAGTCCTCTTCCTTCTCTGTCCGTCTGGTTTTGTTCTTCCCCCTCTGTTCTCCCTCTTCTGTTGCTCCGTCCAGTCTTCTCTGTTCACGACGAAGACGATGGTGGTAAAAGCACGAGGTGCTGCAGGTTGAATGAACCAAAAATTTCCCCTGGTTCTGTTTCTCCTCCCCTTTCGTTTCTGTTCTACCTCCTGTTGCAGAGACGAGGCGTTGATGAAGAACTCTCGCTGCTGAATGGAGTGGTCATGCTGTGGAGAACGAGTGAAACAAAAAGAAACTGCGCTAGTGGACTGCTGGCGGAACTGTCAGCCTGAGGAAGAAGTAGTTTGTGGACTGGACGAGATGTTGTTGTTGACGTCAAGAAGAGCTGACGGTTTTGTCAGTTGTGCACTGTAAGGGGATATTCCCTTTCGGCTGCCATGGCCGGGAATGTCATTGTTGCTCAGGGCAGGAGACTTTGCCGTTAATGCTGGTGGATGATTGTTTGTTGCATGGTCTGTAGGGGGAAGAGAAGACGAGGGTCTTCTGCAACACTGGCCAAAGGTTAATATGGTGGCTTTTGGAAGTTGAAGGGGGGTGGTGGCGGTAGAGAGTGGAATGAAAAACCACGGAGGGCTTGCTCTGTCTGTTCTTGGTGACTGGGGAAGCAGAGGAGGAAAGAAGCTGGGGGAGGGGGCAGCGGCGCCAAGTGTCTAGGGTTCGGCCGCACCCCTTTTTTTGTAAGTATTTTTTTTAGGGTTTCTGGTAATGGACTTTCCCTGGGGTTTTCTCCGCCTCTAGGGTTTCTCTCTCTAATCGTCTTTTTTTTCTTCTGCATACACTGAGATCAATATTTATAGTGCAAGAGTCCCAACGCTTGCGAGAAGTAAAGTCTCAATCAAACTCATTCTCTTTTTTGAAGTTCGAATTAGAATCGAATTTGAAAGCAGATAACTATCATTATCTTGAAGGTAAGGATAGAATGACAAAAGCACATTGTAGTCCCTAGTTTCCATACAAGCTGACAAATCACCTTTTTTTATTTTACATTTTAAACCCCGTAAAAATTAAATTAAAAACCAATGGGCCAAAATTGGGTTACAACAAATAGCAAGTACGATAACATAAGATATCTTTAATTTATGGTAAATGCTTATTTTGAATGCAAGCATATCTCACCATTTAAAGGATTGATTGATGTGTTTAACTATTAAAAGTGAAAAGACAGAGAGTTTTAAGCTTAAAGAAGAGATGTTGGTTCAATTTAAACTAGAACACCATTCGGTTATTGAATCATAACTAGAGCTGTAGAACTTGGATTTAGGTCTACTTTATATGGATATAAAGCTAAAACATAAGCCTAAAACTTTCATGAAGAGTCTAGAATTCAAAAGGGTCGTTTTCAAGTTCAAATTGTAGCAACAAAAGAGAAGTCAAAATCTGTCCTGTAGCCAAGACACTATTCAATGTTCATCCCATATCTCGAGTTATAGAAGTCCAAATAAGCTCATTCTTCTTTTGTTGGCAAGCAGAGACAAATTCCCAGAATTTTCATGAGACTTTCTATTCAAATTCTAATGTTAGTAATGATGTTTTGTTCAGACAAGAAGATAATGGTTGTTACCAAGTCAAGAGGTGGCCACCCACTCAATAATTAGTCATCAAATCAATAGTTCTGAATTTTAGCCTATAAAAGGAGGCATTTGCCATGAATTTGGGCATCTTGGTTTTCAGATCAAGATCTTGCTCTTGCTTTATTTGTATTTGTAATGTTCAAGTTTTATTTTATGTTATATTAATCTCTTATTTATGCTTTTCATTTCCTTTACTTTACTTAGTTAATGTATATCATTATTATGTTTTTATTTTATTTATTCATATTTTTCTTCTCATTATGTTTAGCTAAGTTAATTTTGTCAAGGTGAAAAGGGTACACTAATGGTGTAAGAATAAGTATAGCATAAACTCAACATGGACTTTAATGTTTGATACTAATATGTTTTGTATTTGTTATCTTACTTACTCTTAATACCTTGCTTGTTAAATGGTTAACTAAATTTGTGTTGTACAACCCTTGGTACAACAAATACTTGATCCTTTCATAACTGACTGTATGGTATAACCGACACCGGTATTATGAAAGGTGTCATAACCCAATTTTTGACCCTTTTATTTTAATTATTATTATTATTTTATTTACTGAAAAGGATATAAAAAATGATGATGAAAAAAATAATAATGATGAAAAGCAAATAAAATGAAATAAATGAAGAATGAGTTAAAATTTGGGTTAAAGGCAACATGATTGGAAGTTTTGGGGTTTAATTAAACTTTGGAATTAATCTAATTAATCCAATCAAGGGTTTAATTGGGGAATTGATAAGTTTTGAGACTTAATTGAGCTTGAAATTAATTTAATTAATCCAATTAAGGGTTTAATTGGAGAATTGATAAGTTTTGAGACTTAATTAAGCTTGAAATTAATTTAATTAATCCAATCAAGGGTTTAATTGGAGAATTGATAAGTTTTAGACTTAATTGGACTTTGGATTTAATTAAATTAATAAAATCAGGGACTTAATTGAAAAAATAGCAAAGTTTGGGGTTAATTGGGGGCACAATTGCAAAACAGATTAAAGTTCAAGGATTAGTTTGTAAAAAGCGCCGAAAAACAGGGGTCCAATTACAATTTATCCAGGGGGTTTGATTACACGATTTCAAAACTTCAGTGACTAGATTGCAAATGGCCATTCCCATCACACAAACGGCGCCGTTTCTAGAAATCAGTCGTCGCCTTCTTCGTCTCCTTCCACAGGAACGGTTTCTACAGTAATGGCTTTGAAGCTGTTTCAATTGTAGAGATGCTTGGCATTCTCTGGCTATAAAGCCAGAGAAGATGAGAGAGCGCAAGAGGGGGGGGAGAAAAAGACCACGAACTGGAAAAAAAGGGGCAGAACCAGAGCAAAAAACCTAGAAAAACATAAAAAAGACAGCACACAGAGCAAAAACCCGAGAGAGAGCACGAGCCAAACAAAGACTACACAGAGAGGGGTATTGCTTTTACCATTGCTTTCGTCCCTGTAGACAACAAAAAAACCAGAAAACAAGCAGGGGGGAAAAGAGGAAAAGAAACTGGGGAGAGTTAAAGAAAAAACAAAACAGAGGAGAGAAGGCAGTGGTAGTGTTGATTGGATAGCCCTTCTACACTGTCATCGTCTTCTGCAATTGTGAGCAACAGGAACCAGAGCGCTTCTTTCTTTCTTTGAGAATAGAGGCAGAGAGGAGGACAGGGAAATAAGAAACCCACAGACAAAAGCACCAGCATCACAATCGGCCTTTTCTTCTCCGATGCCAGCTTCCAAAACCAGAGGAAGAAGCTTAAAAAACAAAGAGAGGAACAGCACGCCATCGCCTTCAGTCTGCTCCCAGGCAAGTGTCTCCAGCTCTGTAAAATAATTCATCAACACTATGCATTAGAGACTTAATTAAGTGGTGATTGTAGCAAGCGTGCGTGATTGCGGGTGAAATTTGCCCGGTCACTGGCTTGGGCCAGTGACCGGGCCGGGTTGGCTGGGTCCAGCCCAGCCCAGCCCATGTGGGCTGCGCTGGGCCCAGCCCCAAAAAAAAAACAGAAAAATAGAAAAAGTAGAAAAAAAAATGTGTATGCATGAATAAAAATAATGTAAATTTATTGGTTTATTCACTGACGCCAGAGTCAGGAATAAAAATACTGGTTTAAATTTATATTATTTTTATTCGTTGTATTTTATTTTATTTAGCTAGAATAATAAAAAAAATATGTGCATGCGTGAAAATAAATTTATTTTTATTTATTTATTCACTGGTGCTAGAGCAAGGAATACAAAATATTGATCTAATTTTATTTTCGTAGCTATGAATTTTTACCAACGCCAGAGTTGGAATTATTCGAGCTCGAATATTCATTGGCGCCAGAGTCAGGAATATTATAAACAAATCATAATAGCATAAACTAATAAATATTTAGCAATTTAAGATAAAACCGACAATGCAGTCTACCTTAGGCAGAACGTTTAAGGAGTGATAATATCTTCCCTTTTACGTAACCAATCCCGAGCCATAGAATCTCTGTTGACCAGTTAGGGTTCCCAGTGACCATAATACTAGGTGGCGACTCCTCAAACAAGACATTTTCTCCTAAAAGAACAAGATGCCAGAAATTTGTTCTTTTTCCACAATTTAAGATTATTTATTTTTAGGGCCGCCGCGATGTCAGGTGCGACAGAAAGGCAACTCCACTGGAGACTTAGGATTAAGCTTTGTCTTTTGTCTTATTATTGCTATTTTTTTTGTTGTTGTGTTTATTTGTTTATTTTTCCTGCATTTACTGCTTTAGCATGCACCCTTGTTTATGTTGCCATGCATCACTTTGAGAGCATACACTTTACAACCTAGGATAAGTGAGGGAGTAACGGTACCCCAATGGCTTTAGCCTGGGTAAGACTCGTGAAACCATCCAACTCTCACTTGATTGTTTACTTGGAAGTGGTTGATATGCCAAACTGATATTACTCAGGGCCTCTATCTTCACACTACTTGTAAGCCTCATATCGACCTTTCAAGGACGATCACTGAGCATGCGAGAGACCTTTTGAAACTAGATAATGACCAACCCTTTAATGCACTCAACAATTAGGATCTTCCCACTAGGTTGTCACCCCGTGAAGGGCAAGTTTGCATTTCATACACATTTTTTTATTATTATTTTTTATCAACATTTTTGCATAAATTGCATGATTTACATATTAGCAGGTTGAAATATAGGTTCCCCATTGAAACCCGCCTATAACACTCGTTCGAGAAAAAGACAAATGGAAAACGAAGAAAGAGCCCAGTTGGAAGCCCAACATCAAAAAGTGGTGGATAATCTTAAAGAAGAAGTCGCCAGGCTTACTAGTCTACTCGAGCAGGCCTTAAGAGATAAATCCGGAAAAGCAACACTTATAGCTCAGCCTGAAGATATGCATGTAACTCATTTTGATTCACAGAATCTGGGGGCAAATAGGGTGTCATCTGAATTTCAAAAAAATATGCATTTCCAGCCAGCATACCCCTCAAGAATTTCGTCTACCATTGATTCTACCGATAAAGAATCTCAAAAGGGCAAGATGGTGAAAGAAGAGGGTTTGGAAAAATGGACTGCCCTAGAAGAGAGGATAAGGGCAGTTGAGGGAAACCATTTTGTGACCTAGTGAAAGCTGTCAATATGTGTTTGGTACCTAACATAGTCATTCCTAAAAAGTTTAGGGTGCTAGAATTCATTAAATTTACAGGAGCCCAATGCCCTGTAACTCATCTCAAGGCATATTGCAACAAAATGGCTGAGGTGGTTGATGATGAGAAATTGTTGATTCATTTCTTCTAAGACAACTTAAGTGGCATTGCCCTCACTTGGTATATGCGATTAAATAATACCAAGGTTAAAAAGTGGAAGGATTTAGTTGATGCCTTCATGAGGCAATATAAGTTCAATATAGACGTGGGCCCTGATCGGTTAAGCTTGCAAGCTATGGAGAAGAACAACAAGGAGTCCATAAGAGAATACGCCCGAAGATGGAGTGAGGTAGCTGCACAAGTTAACCCTCCCATGTTGGAAAAGGAGATGATCAGTTTATTTTCCAACACCTTTAAAGCTCCATACTTTGAATACTTGGTTAGAAGCTCTGCACAACATTTCACTGACTTGGTTGTTATAGCTGAGAGGATTGAACAAGCCATTGGTTTAGGTAAAATTTCTGACCCGACTAAGAAGAATGATTTTGGCTGGAAAAGGGAAGGACACTGAAGTTGGTTGTCAAGGCACCTACCCTTCCTGTGGAAAAAAAGCTATGTTGATACTAGGCCGAGAATGGTCTGCATATGACTTCAACTAAACTGTTAAAAAGATGCCTTTGTCTAAGAGAATGGATGATTGAAAGATTTTGGAAATTCCAATCAATGATTGCTAAATGTTTAGCCCCTTTATATGTTATCATGCCAGTATTCATAGCCCAAGATGTTGTCATAAGTTCTTTGTTGTTGAACTTCTTTTCCAAGGTTTCAATGAAAATAATGAGTTTGTCATTCAATCATGTTTACGACCAACTATTAGTCATTTTTTTTTAGAGAGTTTTCTTATAAGAACTCACGAGTACACCTTTGAAGCCTTGCGTGATCTCATTTCATCTCTTGTACCAAAATCCATTTCCCTATTGGAGTTTTGAAAAATTGATCTGGTATTTTGATTTTAAAAAAAATAATTTGATGATATTTCAAAAATGATATTTTTAACATTCTACTTGTAGAATGACAATTGAATCAAGCAACTCCATCATTGAGGTGACTATTATAAACAAAAAAAAAGAGAGAAAAAAAATGAATAAACACCCTTACCACATCCCATGACTTTTGAATCATGTGTTTTTAAATATATGAATAATGGTATGTAGTGAACTCGTTGCTTATGACCCATGAAATGCATCTTTGCAAAGACCAAACCATCATATTGGATGAGGTCAAAGTTTATTGATCATAGCTGCTTGCGCTTGAAATGAGGAAAGGCCATCTTTGTTATTCCTTTCATTTTCTGAAATAAGTACATCCCTTGCGATCCCTTTTTTAGCCTGAATAATTTTTCTTTCATGAAAACAAATCCCGACTAGGATCACACCCCACACTGGGGGGCAAGAGAAAATTTCAATAAGAAAAGAGAAAAAGCCGTGAGAAAGCCAAAAAGGCATAAGAGCTCAAGAAACTCAAATGCTAGGGGGCATGCCCAAATCACTAGAAAAAGTGACATCCAAAATAAAGTGAGTATGCCCTAGTAAAGCAATAAAAAAGAAGAAGCAGCAAATCAAAGAAGAGCGGCAAAAGAAAATGTGAATGACGTCAAGAGACAAACTGTTGATAGTGATCCTCGGTCTTTGAGCCTGAAAAACCCTGAAACACTCTTTGAGCCTTATGAATCATTTTCTTTCATAACCAAGAACCACAGCCTACGTTACGTGCCTGTAAAAGTCCTTTCTAATCAAGCAAGCAAGCAACCTAGAACAATAAACAATGCTCTCAAAATGCAAAGAATACTTTTTTCATAAGATTCATGACATCAAGAATAAACTACTCATTATTATTCATGCTGATAAAAATGAATGTTAAAAAAGAGACAAGTTATTTTTCTCAAACAAAACCTCGAGTTTTTTCTCGAGCCCTTCACTTTGAAAACCTATAAAAACAAAAGGTCATCTCATGACATATTTTCACCAAAGACCTCATTGCCAAACATGAGCAAATAATCTCTTTTCCAAGAAAGAAAATAACCAAGGAGTTGCAAGATTTCAAAAGCAAATTATTTTAGACTCACATCGAAATAATTTTTGTTTTCAAAATACAAGATCAAGATTTCAAGATTCATTCTAGACCCATATTCCTTCACCAAACTGAAAAGGAGAGAAATGAGAGAATGGCCTCTTAAAACCATTATTTTTCTAAGTCGCTGACAAAGCAAACTTAGGGGCAATGACCAATGCAAGGGGGCAACATTGTGTTTAGAAGAAAAAAATCTAGAAAAAGAGATGAAAATTTCTTCAACTAGACAAAGGGGCATTTTGGTTTACAAAAGACAGTTTGATCTTTTTAGCAAGTGACACCGAATGTTTCTAGCAGTGAGACGAGGAGTAATAAATGACCCTCTCAAATTATTTGACGAGACAAAAAATCTTTAGCAAGCAAGTGGGTCACGATGGGCACCACAGAGGCTGAGTTGTGTAAACAAAGCTGAAAATAGACTTACATGGGCCAATTCGAATGGGCTAATAGCCAAGCGACAAAGAGGACCCAAATTAGAGGTAGCAAGTCCTCATCAATCAAGCAACAAGAAGACTAAGAAGAGATGGGGGCCTATATTTCAAATCAGGTAAAGATGCATCCATATCATCTAAACTTTGAGATATTGGACAATGATTTTTGCAAGTTCCATAAGAGAAAATTCTGGCGAAATCCATCAAGTGGAAGGCCAACTTGAAATGGCCAAAGATTCAAATTGCTTTTGAAAAATTTTCATTTTTGAGAATTTTTCAACCTGGGCAGGTCGCCCATGAGAATTAGGCCACCTGAAAAGTCTCTGTGTTTTTCCACCACCTTTCATTTTTCATTCCTGAGGTAGTGCATTTCCTATCCTACCTCCTTTTGAGTGCGCCTTCGAGCCCTCACTTCATTTCTTTTCGAGCACGCCTTCGAGCCCTCGACCATCAAAGGTAGTGTATTTCCTATCCTACCTCCTTTTGAGTGCGCCTTCGAGCCCTCGCCTCATTTCTTTTCGAGCGCGCCTTCGAGCCCTCGACCATCAAAGGTAGTGCATTTCCTATCCTACCTCCTTTTGAGTGCGCCTTCGAGTCCTCACCTCATTTCTTTTCGAGCCCTCGACCATCAAAGGTAGTGCATTTCCTATCCTACCTCTTTTTGAGTGCGCCTTCGAGCCCTCACCTCATTTCTTTTCGAGCCCTCGACCATCAAAGGTAGTGCATTTCCTATCCTACCTCTTTTTGAGTGCGCCTTCGAGCCCTCGCCTCATTTCTTTTCGAGTGCACCCTCGAGCCCTCAACCATCAAAGGTAGTGCGTTTCCTACCCTACCTTCACTTGAGCGCGCCTTCGAGCCCTCACCTCATTTCTTTTTTAGTTCACCTTCGAGCCCTCGACCATTAAAGGTAGTGTGTTTCCTACCCTACCTCTTTTTTAGTGCACCTTTGAGCCCTCGCTTCCTGTCAAGCGCGACTTTGAGCCCTCGCTTCATTTCGAGCGCGCCTTTGAGCCCTCGCTTTTTCTCGAGCATGCCTTTGAGCCCTCGCTTCCTTTCAAGCGCGCCTTCGAGCCCTCGACCATCCTTTTGAGTGCGCCTTCGAGCCCTCATTTTCCTTTCTCTTTTTACTTGGGTAGGTCACCCATCACAATGAGACCCTTTCTTCTTTTTTTACTCGGGTAGGTCACCCATCACAATGAGACCCATTTCTTTGTATTTGTCAAAAAAAAAAATTAGACCACTCGCGAAACCCTTTTCGCGAAACCCTTTTCGCGTTTTATTCTTCATCGAGCAGGTCGCCTGGAGAAACCGTTTTCGCGTTTTATTCTTCCTATCGGGCAAGTCGCCTGGAACAATTAGACCACTTGCGAAACCCTTTTCGACTTTTATTCTTCATCGGGCAAGTCGCCTAGAGCAATTAGACCACTCGCGAAACCCTTTTCGCGCTTTATTATTCCTATCGGGCAGGTCGCCTGGAACAATTAGACCACTCGCAAAACCCTTTTCGCGTTTTATTCTTCCTATGGGGCAGGTCACCTGGAACAATTAGACCACTCGCGAAACCCTTTTCGCATTTTATTCGTCATCGGGCAGGTCGCCGGGAACAATTAGACCACTCGCGAAACCCTTTTCGCGTTTTATTCTTCTCATCGGGCAGGTCGCCTGGAATAATTAGACCACTCGCAAAACCCTTTTTGTGTTCTTTTATCATCAGACAGGTTGCCCAAAACAATTTGATCCATTTAAAAAACAAAACAAAAAAAGTGGGTCTTCTTCCAAAATGACTTGTTTCTTGATTTCTACATCTCTCTGTAAAGGTCGTGTGTCAAACTATTGTTTTTGAAGTTTTCAAGACTAGGGAAAAAGGAAAGGTTCTTTCTGTATCTACTTTTCTTTATAAATGTACTACACAAAGCTAAAAGAAAATGAAATTTTCCAATATCTTTGTATAGTAAATATTATAAAGAGGAGGCAACTGTCATAACCCAATTTTTGACCCTTTTATTTTAATTATTATTTTTTTTTATTTATTGAAAAGGATATAAAAAATGATGATGAAAAATAATAATGATGAAAGCAAATAAAATGAAATAAATGAAGAATGAGTTAAAATTTGGGTTAAAGGCAACATGATTGGAAGTTTTGGGGTTTAATTAAACTTTGGAATTAATCTAATTAATCCAATCAAGGGTTTAATTGGGGAATTGATAAGTTTTGAGACTTAATTGAGCTTGGAATTAATTTAATTAATCCAATCAAGGGTTTAATTGGAGAATTGATAAGTTTTGAGACTTAATTAAGCTTGGAATTAATTTAATTAATCCAATCAAGGGTTTAATTGGAGAATTGATAAGTTTTAGACTTAATTGGACTTTGGATTTAATTAAATTAATAAAATCAGGGACTTAATTGAAGAAATAGCAAAGTTTGGGGTTAATTGGGGGCACAATTGCAAAACAGATTAAAGTTCAAGGATTAGTTTGTAAAAAGCGCCGAAAAACAGGGGTCCAATTACAATTTATCCAGGGGTTTGATTACACGATTTCAGAACTTCAGTGACTAGATTGCAAATGGCCATTCCCATCACACAAACAGCGTCGTTTCTAGAAATCAGTCGTCGCCTTCTTCGTCTCCTTCCACAGGAACGGTTTCTGCAGTAATGGCTTTGAAGTCGTTTCAATTGTAGAGATGCTTGGCATTCTCTGGCTATAAAGCCAGAGAAGATGAGAGAGCGCAAGAGGGGGGGGAGAAAAAGACCACGAATTGGAAAAAAAGGGGCAGAACCAGAGCAAAAAACCTAGAAAAACATAAAAAAGACAGCACACAGAGCAAAAACCCGAGAGAGAGCACGAGCCAAACAAAGACTACACAGAGAGGGGTATGGCTTTTACCATTGCTTTCGTCCCTGTAGACAACAAAAAAAACCAGAAAACAAGCAGGGGGGAAAAGAGGAAGAGAAACTGGGGAGAGAAGGGAGAGTTAAAGAAAAAACAAAACAGAGGAGAGAAGGCAGTGGCAGTGTTGATGGGATAGCCCTTCTACACTGTCATCGTCTTCTGCAATTGTGAGCAACAGGAACCAGAGCGCTTCTTTCTTTCTTTGAGAACAAAGGCAGAGAGGAGGACAGGGAAATAAGAAACCCACAGACAAAAGCACCAGCATCACAATCGGCTTTTTCTTCTCCGACGCCGGCTTCCAAAACCAGAGGAAGAAGCTTAAAAAACGAAGAGAGGAACAGCACGCCATCGCCTTCAGTCTGCTCCTAGGCAAGTGTCTCTAGCTCTATAAAATAATTCATCAACACTGTGCATTAGAGACTTAATTAAGTGGTGATTGTAGCAAGCGTGTGTGATTGCGGGTGAAATTTGCCCGGTCACTGGCTTGGGCCAGTGACCGGGCCGGGTTGGCTGGGTCCAACCCAGCCCCCAAAAAAAAAAAACAAAAAAATAGAAAAAGTAGAAAAAAAATAAAAAAAAAATATGTATGCATGAATAAAAATAATGTAAATTTATTGGTTTATTCACTGACGCCAGAGTCAGGAATAAAAATACCGGTTTAAATTTATATTATTTTTATTCGTTGTATTTTATTTTATTTAGCTAGAAAAATAAAAAAAATATGTGCATGCGTAAAAATAAATTTATTTTTATTTATTTATTCACTGGTGCTAGAGCAAGGAATACAAAATATTGATCTAATTTTATTTTCGTAGCTACGAATTTTTACCAATGCCAGAGTTGGAATTATTCGAGCTCGAATATTCATTGGCGCCAGAGTCAGGAATATTATAAACAAATCATCATAGCATAAACTAATAAATATTTAGCAATTTAAGACAAAACCGACAAGCAGTCTGCCTTAGGCAAAACGTTTAAGGAGTGATAATATCTTCCCTTTTACGTAACCAATCCCGAGCCATAGAATCTCTGTTGACCAGTTAGGGTTCCCAGTGACCATAATACTAGGTGGCGACTCCTCAAACAAGACATTTTCCCCTAAAAGAACAAGATGCCAGAAATTTGTTCTGTTTCCACAATTCAAGATTATTTATTTTTAGGGCCGCCGCGATGTCGGGTGCGACAAAAGGAACTTGATTTGTTGTTGATATAAGTTATCACCATGAATACCTGACAACATTTACAAGTATTGACATTGCTCAAATAAGATAATTAATATAATCATGTTAATAATTTATAATCCAATTGGAACTTCCTTTGTGTGTGGTTTCCAGTTGAGTAATAAAAGGAGTTTATATTATTATAATTATTTGAAATACCATTAGTGGATCCTCTAACTTAACAATTGTTTTATCCTTGTTTAATCGTTACATCAATATTACATCTCAAAAGTTCTTTTCAACTCCTTCTCATTTGTTTTTTATAATTTTATATAGTTCACCTCCCTGTGGTTTGACCCCGGTCTTGCCGGGTTATTTATTACTTTGACACTCCTGCACTTGGAATAAGACATCAATCTTTTGATCATGTCACAAAGATACAACCTAGGTCATTCTATTATTCTCAACATGGTATCAGAGCCCTAAACAAATTAAAACACTTTCTCTTCTCTCTACTATGGACTTCTCATCCCAGCCGCAAGTTGCCTCCCTCTCTACAGCACCGGTGGTGCCGACTTCCTCTTCTGCCGCAGCCCCTGCCTCCTACAACACCTCTATTCTATTGTGGCCACAACCTATAGATGGTGGCCACACCCTCTTCAACCCAACCAATTCTCCTATGCTACAACCTTCTTCTGCTGTTATTACTGCAGATTCTACCCCCAGCATTGTCTGCCTTTCCCACACTCACCAAGTCATTTCTCTCAAGTTAACAAACACCAATTATCTATATTACTGAATGCAGATGAAGTTGTATCTCCTAGGCCAAGGAGTTTTCAGCTTTGTTGATGGTTCAAACTTTTGTCCCTCTCCATATGTTCTTGTTGTTGATGGTACCTCTCTTCAGGTAAATTAGTTCTTTCTTTATTGGAAACAACCAGACCAATTCATTCTAAGTGCTATGCTTTCTTTATTATCCATGGAAGTTCTCCATCTAGTTGTTGACTGCCAAACTTCAAGTTTTGTTTGGCACACACTTGAGCAAGCTCTAGTTTCCACATCCAATTCGTGTATTATGCAAGTTCATGGCTCGCTTCAAGATCTTCAAAAAGGTGATGAGTCAATAACTCAGTTTATGCAAAAGGCTAAGGCCTTATTTGATGAAGTCATTGTTGGCTGATCGGCTGGTATCACTGGAGGATTTCAACTTATATGTGTTTCGTGGCCTTGGAGGAGAGTTTAAGGACTTAGTAACAAGTCTTGTGACCAAAGCAGAGCCTCTTCGTATGTTGATCTTCATAGTCATCTTCTAACACATGAATTCCTTCATAAAACATCCCTTTCATCCATAGGGTCTGCTGTCATCAATATACTTTTGCTGCCCACGCCCAACACCCCTCCTACAATCTTCTTTTCTCACCGCCAATGCCCTGGAAATTTTGGTCGCAACAAAGGTTGTTTTCATAGAGGATGGCATCCTAACCAGCTCAACAGGAGAGGGCATAGGTTTGCTGTGTCCAAACCTGATTTCTGCAGCCTCTTTAGCGCCTCCAACAATGATGGGAGGCAAGGCAACTAGCAGGGCAATTGGCAGCGCAGCAGGGGGCAGAATCCACGCTGCCAATTATGCCAAACATTCAACCATACAACCCCATACTGCCCTCAACTCTAACATCGGGGCTATGGATAGCAGCCTAATACAAATCTAGCGCTGCATAATATTTCCTCAACAAGTATTACTGATTGATTTCTAGACACTGGTTCAAATCAACACGTTACATCTGACCTTGCAGGTTTGGCTGCCTCAGAACCATATCTCGGTAATGATAATTTACATGTTGGTGATGGTAAGGGACTCCCCATATCTCATATTGGTCATACAAAAATATATACTCCTCATCGTTCTTTCACTTTGTCTAGTGTTCTTCATGTTCCTGCAATCAGGAAACGTTTGCTTTCTGTTTAGAAAATTTTATCTTGATAACAATGTTTATTTTGAATTTCACCCTTTTGTGTTTTATGTCAAGGATCTCAACACCAATGAAGTCCTTCTCTCATGTCAGAGTCAAGATGGTTTTTATGCTTTGTCCAGGTCTTCCATCACGTTAATTCCTCAAGCCTATTGGTCTCCCTGCATTTCTGCTTCTGCCGATTTATGGCATTGTCGACTAGGTCATCCTACCTCTCGTATTTTTCAATTGTTAGTCTTAAAAAATAAGATTATTTGTAACAACAAACGTCTTAATCTTCAATGTCAAAGTTGTCCATTAGGAAAATCATCGTGTTTGTCTTTAGGACCTACGGGTCACAAAACCTCTTCTGCACTTGAATTAATTTTTAGTGATGTATGGGGTCCTGCTCCCCTTTTTTCTTCGGATGGCTATCATTATTTTGTTATCTTTGTTGATGCATACACAAAATATATATGGTATTATCATCTTGTTGCCAAGTCTGATGTTTATTTTGTCTTTCACCAATTATAGACTCTCGTTGAGCGTCAATTTTCATTAAAAATAAAATCTATTCAAACTGATTGGGGCGGTGAATAACACAAACTGTCCACTTTCTTTAAGACCATTAATATTCAACATCATCTGATTTGTCCTCACATTCATGAAAAAAATGACACAGTAGAACGTCGTCATAGGCATATTGTGGAAACAGGACTTACTCTTCTAGGGCAAAGCAAAACACCATTCTGATTTTGAAACCTCAGTTTATCTTATAAATTGCATGCCTACTCCTGTTCTTGCAAATAGATCTTTGTTTGATTGTTTGTTTCTACGGTCTCCTGATTATCATTTTTTGTGTACTTTTGGGTGTCTCTATTTTCTGTTTTTACGTCCCTATAACAATCATAAATTGTATTTTCATTCCTCTCCATGTGTGTTTCTTGGTTATAGCTCCTCGCACCTTGGTTATCGGTGTTTTGGCATTGCATCTCAACGCATTTATATCTCCTGTCCTGTCCGCTTTCACGAACACTGATAAACCTGAAACATATTTAAACAAATATAAGAAATAACAAAACAAAATAAAATGCTATTAATAAAACCAAAGGACACAAGGTTTCACAAACGAAGGCTCAAATCAAATCTAAGCTTTCTACGACTTTCCACAGTTGACCAATTTATGCGACTCATGGAGGGATCAAGTAAGGGGATGAAAGATTGTAGTTGATCAATCAATTATTCAGCTGTAGCAGCAGATATTATGATTTGTCGTGCCGAAGATGTTAGAAAATCTTTTTCCACAGCTTGATCAAGAAAAGACAACAAATTATCATAAAAAACCATTAACATTTAACAAACTTATAGGTTTATGGTGAATGTGCAGTTGAGCCCAAGAGAAAATATGAAAGATCTCTTTCAATGTGCCCAAACCACCTGGTAAAGCAATGAAGGCATTAGCATGGTTAAACATCACATTCATTCGATCAAACATTGTGGAGACCTGTAGTTCCTCTCCAATTGTTTTTCCAATGATGTCCCTTTTTGCTAAAGCTTTGGGGACGGCCCCCAAAACTTGACAGCCTCCTAAAAATACAGCTATTGACACACCCCCCATTAACCCAAGACTGCCTCCCCTATACACTAAATTAATCTTTCTCTCAGCTAGTATCTGACCAAGATGATTTGCTGATTCTAAAAACTCCTTTTCTTTCCCAAGACTGGATCCACCAAAAACACAAATATTTCTTATATGATGACTTGAGGAACTTGCCATCTCTACACACTTCTATATATGTTGAATGTATGGGTTCAGTAGAAATGAAGGGAAGGAAGAGAAGATTTTATAGATGAGAAATTGAAAATGCAATCATACCACTATATGTAAGCCAGCTGGAGTCTCTCACACACACACACACTTTCTCTCTCTCTCTTTTATTATTATTATTATTTGAAAAAGCATGTGTATGTACATGTAATTATGATTGTGGCTCACATCTTCCCTTGGTTTTATGTCCAAGAACAGCTTAAACGCCCTCTATGGGTCGGGGATAGGCTTCCCATCCGGTTTTCTTAAAAACTGGCAATCAGGGTCTTTTTTAGTCAGATTTCCAAAACTATGTCGAGCATGTTCTTTATGGAATTGTGGCTATAAATCATGAATTGCACGATGCACATCTCCACTAGGATGCATCTCAAGAGTCAATAGAAGATTATCTAAAAACTCCTTACTCAGGCCATCCTTAATGAATTGTATTTTATCTTCACGGTTTATAGATATCATTCCTAAAGAACAACATTGTGCATTATAAGCCCATCTAGTACATCAGTGACAGACTTTCAGTCGTTTTGCACGACGTTTCTTTGCAAAAGTGCTTTTACCTGTTCCAAGCATGTATGAAATGAAAGAATTGGAGGACTCACCTGATAATCAGACCTTTGCTTCAATTAACCAGTAATATCTTCAGGAATTCCATGATTCATTAACAACCTCAATCTTGCACACCTAGCAATTTTTGCAATCACATTTGGAGGCAAAGCGGGAAAATACTTTTTCAATTTTTCAAGAGTGGTGTCCATTTCAAATGAGAATTGGAGAAGGAGATGCAAAGAAAGGAGAAAGAGCAAAGAATTGCACAAATATATACACAGATATCAGTTATTATGGGAAACTGAAAGAACCGACTTAAGAGTCACAGAGTACCGTTATCCTTCATTTGACTAGGGTAAGAGAGACTAGCAAAACAAATTCACACCATAAAGAAACACAAAAACAATGTGAGAAAAAGAATTAATCTTTATATACAGGATCACTCAATTCAATAGAGTCATTTTCAACTGAAAAATTATCAAAGTAAACTTTCAAATGATGCCCATTTACCTTGAAAACATTGCCATTCTTTGGATTCTTGATATCACAAGCCCCATATGGATACACATGTTTCACAATAAAAGGACCGCTCCATCTTGATCTTAGTTTTCCAGAAAATAAATGGAATCGAGAATTATAAAGCAAGATTTTTTGACCAACATTGAATGTTTTTCTCAGTATTTTCTTGTCATGAAACTCTTTGATTTTGCTTTATGAATTCTTGAATTTTCATATGCATCATTTCTTATTTCCTTAAGCTCATTTGTTTGTAATTTTCACAGCTTACTAGCATCATCAAGGTTTAAATTAAAAGCTTTAATAGCCAAATAAACTTTATGTTCAAGTTCCATAGGCAAATGACAAGGTTTTCCATAGACTAATCTATAAGGTGACATACCTTATGATGTTTTATAAGCAGTTCGATAAGCCCAAAGTGCATCATTAAGTCTTAAAGACCAGTCTTTCCTATTAGGGTTCACTATTTTCTCCAAGATCTGTTTAATCTCCCTATTAGCAAGTTCTACTTGTTTGAAGATGATAAAGGGGTGGCAACTTTCTATGTGATTCCATATTTCTTCATTAAAGACTCAAATGACTTGTTACAGAAATGTGTTCCACCATCACTTATCATGGCTCGAGGGATTCCAAATCGACTCAAAATATTTTCTTTTAAAACTTTATCACTGTTTTGTGATTATTGTTTCGACTTGGAATTGTCTCTATCCATTTTGAAACATAATCTATTGCGACTAATATGTACAAGAAACCAAATGATGGAGGAAATAGACCCATGAAATCTATACCCCAACAGTCAAATATCTGAATGACAAGAATAGGATTTAAAGGCATCATTTGATGTTTTGAAATAGATCCCAACTTTTGACAATTTTCACAAGTCTTGTAGAATGCATGTGAGTCCTTGAACATGGTGGGCCAGTAAAATCCACTTTGTAAGATTTTTGCAGTTGTCTTTCTTGATGAGAAATGACCCCCACATGCCTCAAAATGACAAAATTTAATGACATTACTTACCTCATTATCAGGAATGCATCTTCGAAATATTTGATCAGGACAATATTTGAATAAATAAAGGTCATCCCAATAAAAGTTCTTCACTTCGTTCAATAACTTTCTTTTGTCTTGGGTACTCCAATGAGGTGGAAAATGTTTTGAAACAAGAAAATCAACAATATTAGCAAATCAAGGCATTATAGAGATGGAAAGTAAAGATTCATCAAGAAAGTAGTCATCGATTGGTGTGATGTCAGATCTCGAATCTGTTCTCAATCTTGACAAATAATCTGCGACAACATTTTCAGTGCCTTTTTTATCTTTGATTATGATATCAAATTCTTGAAGTAACAAAATCCATCGCACAAATCTAGCCTTAGAATCTTTCTTAGAAAGAAGATATTTCAATGCTGCATGATCACTAAAAACAACAACAGGTGAGCCAACAAGATAAGACCTGAATTTTTCACATGCAAATACTACTGCAAGTAATTCTTTTTCAGTGGTGGTGTAATTCATTTGAGCACTATTTAAAGTTTTACTTGCATAGTAAATCACATAAGGTTTCTTATCTTTTCTTTGTTCCAAGACAGCACCCACGACATAATCACTAGCGTCACACACTATTTCAAAAGGCAATGACCAATCAGAAGGTTGAATGACAGGAGCAGAAGTAAGCAAGTTTTTAAGTTTAACAAAGGCTTCTTCACAATGTTCAATCCATTCAAAAACATTATCCTTTGTTAGAAGGTTACTCAAGGGCTTAGATATTACACTAAAATCTTTAATGAACCTTCTATAAAAACCAGCATGTCGTAAGAATGATCTAACATCTTTAATAGATTTTGGTGTTGGCAAGTTAGCAATTAACTCGATTTTAGATTTGTCAACCTCAATTCTTTTCAATAAAACAATGTGACCAAGTACAATGCCGTTTGTTACCATAAAGTGACATTTTTCCCAATTCAGTACAAGATTCTTCTTTTCACACCTGCTCAAAACCTTTTCTAAGTTAGTCAAACAATCATCAAATGAATCGCCAAAAATAGAAAAATCATCCATAAAAATTTCAAGAAAACGTTCAGCCATATCACTAAATATACTAAGCATGCATCTTTGAAATGTGGCTGGTGCATTACATAATTCAAAAGGCATCCTTCGATATGCAAAAGTACCAAATGGACATGTCCTACAGAAGTTGGTTTTAACCCACCTAGATTGAGACTTTGAAAAACCGAATATGGAAGTAAATTCACATTAGCTCCAAGATCAAGTAAAGCTCTTTCAATTTTATGTTCTCCAATAAAGAATAAAATTTTAGGACAACCAGGGTCTTTATATTTCAAAGCATTATTGTTTTGAAGAATAGCACTTACTTGTTCGGCTAAAAATGCTTTCTTTTTCACATTCAATTTTCTCTTCATAGTGCACAAATTTTTATAAAATTTAGCATAAGAAGGTAGTTGTTTAATAGCATCCAACAAAGGTATATTGATCCTTACCTGCTTGAAAGTTTCAAAGATTTCAGAGTTGTGATTGACTTTCCTTTGTTTGGTCATGGCATGAGAAAATGAAAGTGCTGGCGAGGAATCAATCTTTTCTTTGCAATGTTCAGATTCAACCTCTTCCTTACCCTCAGAGATTGACTCATCATCTTTCTCACAAGGTTCAAGAGTGGGTTTTTCAATAACCTTGCCACTATGAATAGTGATGATTGATTTGACTTAATCCATGTGTTGGCTTCCGGAACTACTTGCATTTGTATTGTATTGCCCCCTGGGATTTTGCTGTGGTTGAGATGGAAACTTACCTTTCTCTTGAAAATTAAGAGCAGATGTGAACTTTGCAAGGGTATCTTTAAAATCTGTCATGCTTTGAGCAAGTTGAGTGTTGATTGTCTCTTGCTTTTCAATGAATGCATGCAATGTTTCCTCAAGATTTCTTCTAGGAAGTGGAGCATAAGAAAGTGCATATCCATGAGAATTTTAGAAATTATGGTGTGCTTGAAACGGTGGCTGTGAAGTTTGTGCATCACTCTTCCAACTAAAATTTAGGTGATTCCTCCAACCAGAGTTATACATTTGTGAGTATGGGTTATCAATTGGGCCTTCGAAAATTGTTTAAAGTATGGGTGTAAACCCCCGATTATAATTTTTCTAGGTTATTAAAATATGAGAAATTTAACCAATAATAAAATAGGCTAAATTAAATTAAAGAAACCTAAATCAAGATAAAAATAGTGAAATTAATAGAATGAAAAGTGAATATAGTACTAAATTATTGAAAAGAAAAACAGTTGTGGGGACAAAATGAATATGTAAGACCAAGAGAGGTCAATATTCAAATAAAATGAATATGTACAAATGATAAAAGGCGTGGGGATAAATGTGCAATTAACAAGATGATAGCACTATAAATATCATTCTATTTTTTCTCTTGGAGTGACTAGCAAGAGCAAGAGAGAGTTGAGAGGCTGGAGAGAAGACATATTGATGGCAGAAAATCCGACAGCTATAACTCCACGTTCCACCGTTAGATCATAAAACTATTTAGATATGTTGTTCTCCTCCTTGTCATGTACATTGTCACCGGAGGGATCTTCTATATCAGTCCCTGTTTGAGAGATATTGCAGGAGGAAAATTTCGGGGAAAATAAACTCGTGGACAGTCTTCATCGCTGACTGTTTTTTCCTTCGGCCACCGTCGAATCGGGCTATAATTTGGATATGTTGTTCTTCCTGATGCGGTCTAGATTTTGAACAGTGGAGATCAGAAACAAACACTCGGTATAGAAGTTGTGCTTCTCGCATAGTAGGTCTGCAAGTTTCACCATTTGATGAAGTTGATATTTGGATATGTTATACTCATAATAATGCATTATAACTTGACCGTATGGATTGTTTGGAATATTATTCGTTTGTTATTTATGGTTGATTGAAACTGTTGTCAAAATTGATTTTGTGTGAATTTCATGAAATTAGCATGAAAAGAGTGAAGGAACTCTTGGTTCCTTAAGGCCATGCTTTCGGTCAAGTATGCATCAAAGAGGGAAGATTGAAATAAATAAGATAAATTGGCTCTTAAAAAGATATTTTTGATACTCTTAAACGGTATGTGATATGGCCAGGGGTTGAGATAGAAGAGAAAAAGTTAAATTGTGAATGTTATGTGTAAATGGAAAGGTTGATGAATCTGGACAAATTCATGTCCTGACTTTTAGAGAGAATTCGAGTAGGATGATGAGGGAGTTAGGATCACGTTTCTTCATAGTAATTGTAGTATTGGATGTTAGCTAATTAAGGAAGTTGGTCTTACTCAAATTGTAGCTATAGAACTCCAGTTATGGGTCATAACTGACTCTATAAAGCAGTAGGAGTGATCAGTTGATGAGCAATTTTGACTGTCTTAGAAGCAGAACTGAGTTCTCTTTCTTTTAGAGAACTTGTAGCCTCATGTCTTAGCTTTCCAACGAGACCAATCTCCCTTGAAATGGAGTTCTATTCCCTAGATATAGTTAAAAATCTTAGGAGAGGTCGGACAGTAATAGTTTGATATCAAGATAGTAACAGTTGGATAGTAACAGTTCAATGTTTGTTGATAAGCAATTTTGACTGTCTTAGAGGCATAACTGGGTTCTCTTTCCTTTAGAGAACTTGTAGCCTCATATCTTAGCTTTCCAACAAGACCAATCTTGCTTGAAATGGAGTTCTATACCCTAGATATAGTTTAAAATCTTAAGAGAGGTCGGACAGTAATAGTTCGATATCAAGATAGTAACAGTTGGATAGTAACAGTCCAATGTTTGTTGATGAGCAATTTTGACTGTCTTAGAGGCATAACTGGGTTCTCTTTCCTTTAGAGAACTTGTAGCCTCATATCTTAGCTTTCCAACGAGACCAATCTTGCTTGAAATGGAGTTCTATACCCTAGATATAGTTAAAAATCTTAAGAGAGGTCGGACAGTAATAGTTTGATATCAAGATAGTAACAGTTGGATAGTAACAGTCCAATGTTTGTTGATGAGCAATTTTGATTGTCTTAAAGGCATATTTGGGTTCTCTTTCCTTCAGAGAACTTGTAGCCTCATGTATTAGCTTTCCAACGAGGCCAATCTTGATTGAAATGGAGTTCTATACCCTAGATATAGTTAAAAATCTTAGGAGAGGTCAGACAGTAATAGTTTGATATCAAGAGAGTAATAGTTGGTTAGTAACAGTCCAATGTTTGTTGATGAGCAAGTTTGACTGTCTTAGAGGCAGAACTGGATTCTCTTTCCTTTAGAGAACTTGTAGCCTCATATCTTAGCTTTCCAACAAGACCAATCTCGCTTGAAATGGAGTTCTATACCCTATATATAGTTAAAAATCTTAGGAGAGGTTGGACAGTAACAGTTCAATGTCAAGACAGTAATGATTGGACAATAATAGTCCAATATCTAGACAGTAACAATTCAAATATAAAGAAAGGAATGATAACTATGGTTGGATAAAGGATGACAACATTAATGAGTGTAATGAGAAAAACATAGAATATAAAGAAAGAAATGATTGGAAGAAAGATCTATTAGTTGTTGATATGATTATTATATAACATATCCTTGAATAAGGAAAATTTATGAGATGAGCCTGTGACTGCAAGAGGGACCACCGGTGCGGTGCAACAGCAGCAGCAACGAAGCACAAGTAGAGCTTCTACTGTAGGTAGGTGAGTTTCACCTTCCTTTTTAATAACATTAAATAATGAAATACTTTATCATGAATGTTATCATATTGTGTTAATTCAGATATCAGATTGTCAAATGCTTAAATGTTGACAAATGGTTGATTAGCTTTGCCTAATGGCATCCGAATGGATGACTGGGACAAACGATTGATTAGCTTTGCCTAATGGCATCTAAAAGGATGACCGGGACAAACCATTGATTAACTTCGACTAATGGCATCTGAATGGATGATCGGGACAAACGATTGATTAGCTTCAGCTAATGACATCTGAAGGGATGATTGGGACAAACGGTTGATTAGCTTTGGCTAATGGCATTCAAATGGATGACCTGGAAAAATAAATGATTAGCTCCGGCTGATGGCATCTGAATGGATGACCGGGATAAACGGTTGATTAGCTTTGGCTAATGGCATTCGAAGTGGATGGTCGGGGTGAGTGAACTGTTAACCTCAGAAAATGATACCTTAAGAGGATGGCCAGATTTAAGATTATGGCTGATTGCAAGAATTGGTGCTTCTATATACACTACAGGTTGTTTATACCAGGAGCATGAAGGAACTACAAATGTCACGCTTCAAATATGAGATAATGGTAATGCTTCATTAAATTTCCAGACCTGTTTCTTATCATTATTATTATTAAGTAATTGCATTATTGTAAATATTTTATATTGTAGTAGGAATGTCACACCAACAAGGTGCCTAAGAAACCCAATACACGAGAACCTACTTTTGCAAGGAATCATGTAGTTGCATTCTAAATCTTGATGTATTTTGTATGAATCAATGTATTGAATGTTTAACTATTATTAGATCCTTTTTGTTTAAATTTGTGATGCCTATTTGTAGGATAGAATACAAACTCATGTCTATGCATTTATATTTTTAATGTGAACTTCTAATCATGCAAACATAATATTATATGTTTATGTAAGATTCACTTTTAAGTGAAATATTAATTGTTGTTGATGTATGAATTGTATCTTGATGATGTGAGGGAATAGGTTCGTCGATTACCGACACGATGTGTGTCAAGTACCAAAAAAACTTTACTATTGTTTTGGGCTTGAAAAGTCAGGTTGTTACAATGGGCTTGTTCATAGAGGCATTCCCTAAAAGAAGGCAAAGTTGGACAATCATTTGTTAAGTGTTCATTGGTTTCACAAATTTTACGTACGATTTCTTGAACAAATTTTTAACTGACCACTCTTTTTCAATTCTAGTGCCTCAACTTTTCTAGCTAAAGATGCAAATTTGGCTTGAAGGTCATGATTTTCCCTAAGGTTGTACATTCCTCCACTAGATGTATGAGGTTGAGTTTTACTTGGTGCCTTATAAGTGCCTGTAGTGTCCTAATTTTGAGCATTTTCAACTAGCAAGTCTAGGTACTCCATTGGAGGCATTCCCTAAAAGAAGGCAAAGTTGGACAATCATTTGTTGAAGGTTCATTGGTTTCATAGATTTGACATACGATTTCTTGAATAGATTTTAATTGACCACTCCTTTTCAATTCTAGTGCCTCAACTTTTCTAGCTAAAGATGCAAATTTGGCTTGGAGGTCATGATTTTCCCTAAGGTTGTACATTCCTCCAATAGATGTATGAGGTTGAGTTTTACTTGGTGTCTCATAAGTGCCTATAGTGTCCCAATTTTGAGCATTTTCAGCTAGCAAGTCTAGGTACTCCATTAAAGGCATTCCCTAAAATAAGGCAAAGTTGGATAATCATTTGTTGAGTGTTCATTGGTTTTATAGATTTGACATACGATTTCTTGAACAAATTTTAATTGACCACTCTTTTTCAATTCTAGTGCCTCGACTTTTCTAGCTAAAGATGCAAATTTGGCTTGGAGGTCATGATTTTCCCTAAAGTTGTACATTCCTCCACTAGATGTATGAGGTTGAGTTTTACTTGGTGCCTCATAAGTGCCTGTAGTGTCCCAATTTTGAGCATTTTCAGCTAGCAAGTCTAGGTACTCCATTGCTTCATTTGGGTCTTTATCTTCAAAAGTTCCATTGCACATTAATTCCACCATTTGTTTATCTTTAGGTGTTAACCCTTCATAAAAATGTAAAACCAATTTCTATGTTTCAAAACCATGATGAGGGCAAGTATTAAACAAGTCTTGATACCTATCCCAACATTGGTAAAATGTTTCTCCTGGTTTTTGAGTGAAAGTGGTGATTTGTCTTTTGAAAGCGTTTGTTCTGTCAGACGGAAAAAACTTCTTTAAAAATTATTGTTGTATTTCATCCCAAGCACGAATGGATCCTGACCTAAGATTTTATAGCCATGTTTTAGCTTTATCTTTTAATGAAAAAGGAAAAAGCTTTAATATGATGGTGTTCATGCTACAATTTAATTCATTATAGGTGTTACAGACCTCCTCAAATACAAGTATGGATTTTCTAGATCTAAGCCATGAAAAGAAGGTGGAAGTAGAATAATGTCTGACTTAAAATTAAAATGAGATGCATCAATCAATCATTTGATTTATGTGATAAGCCTGCATTTAAGATGAACATTTACCATAAATTGGGTATTTTATAGTATCAGACTTGTTATTATAAAACATGCTTTAGTTAAGGAGTTATTGATACTTCAAGTGCAAAATGATTATATAAAACCTTGATAAAAATGCACTTTTAAGTACTAATCAATTGTCCTCTCAAATCTACTATGTTCACCATTGTTCCCCACCCATACAGCCCTCCCACCACAAACAGCCCACTCACCACAACATTCACCCCTCCCTTGCCCATCATCATATATGTTTATCTAACCATTCTGCTGCAGATACAACTTGTAAATCAGTCTCCCCCACCTTCCAGCGTGACCCCTTTGCTGGTGGTGGGAAAACCTCTGGTTCTTCCTCTACTCCTTCTCATTTACCCAGTGTCCAAGTTACTACCGACTCTGCCTCTACTGACAGTCCCATTTCTGCCACTAATCCTCTGCTTGCGGCAGATTCTCCCTCAGCCCCTTAGGCTGGCTTAGATTTTGTGGTTAATTTCTCCTCCTATCCGCTGCAGCAGGACATCTTATGGCCATCTTCTTCTCCCATGTCGCCGCCCTTGACTAGCAAACACCCTATGGTTCTTCGACCGTGGCAGCCAAAGACAACCAATTTGGTTGCTTTCGTTGCTGTTGTTACTGCTTCCCCCTGGGTACTACACTCTCCCTCTTTAAAAGCTCCTACTTTCTTTGATGTCGATAGGTATGCCATTTAGCATGATGTTATGTGTGATGAGATCAAGGCTTTGCGCTCTAATCACACTTGGTCTTTAGTTCCCTTTCATCCTTCGATGAACATTGTTGGTGTCGCACGTGTTGCGGCGATCGCGGCGAGTTTTCCACTTTATCTGGAAATGTGTATGGTATCTATCTGGCAAATATGGGGGGACAATAAAATCTAGTCTTTTATCGGTGGAAAGTGGAATGGGAGTCGCCACCTAGTATTTTGGTCACTACGAACCCTAACTGGTCTCAAAGATCGGGCACGGGGACTGGTTTTGTAAAGGGAAGGTATTAGCACCCCAAATACGCCTTACCTAAGGTAAGCTGCATTGTTTGATTGTCTGAAAAAATCCGAGGTCTCGTTGTGTTTCCTAGTTGTTGGTATGGCTCAAGAAAAGTCCTCCTCAATAAGGAGGTCCTTATCTTATCAGGGTAAAAAACCTAACCGTTCTAACATCTATATAAAAACCATATTTTTAATATCAGGAATACGTTTTACGTATAAATTCGTAATCCCGGATATTAAAAGAAGACAAAAAGATTTTTTTAGAATTTTTGAAATATTGACCTAGTTATCATGGCTTGAATAAACTGGTTATTAAAGCCAAAATGCATGCTAATACATATATTGTTTTGAAATTTTCTTTGTTGTGTGAAAATATGATCTTATAATATATATATATATATATATATATATATATTGGAGAGACTAGGCCGTATGCATGAAAACAAAACATTTTTATTTTTTTTGATGACTTGACAAAAACCGGGTATTTTAATACCGGATTTGTATCTTTACAGTATAAAAATACAAAACGATATTAATCAGAATGCAGTAACAAACTTGCAGAAAATCACAGATTCTTTAAAATAATTTTTGAACAATTTTTATTTTTATTTTTTTCAGTCTGGACCCAGCTCGGCCCATGTGGCTGGGCTGAACCTAGCAGGCCTAACCAGGTCGCGAATTATATTTCACGTGAACAGTGAAATAGCATTTCACTGAATAGTGAAATGCAAGGAAATGGTGCATGCACAGCGACGAGAAGGGGGACAAACCTGGTTGCGGACACTCCCGGTGATGTTGGTGGCGGTGGATAGGAAGCCGACGAGGTCTCTCGGTGGTGCTAACGGTGGCAGTGGCTCTGTTTTCCTTCCTCCCTTTTGCTTCTGTCTGGTTCTTCTCCTCTTGATCTCGGGTGTTTCCTTCTGTCAGCTATTCGTCCTCCTCTGTGTACAATGGTCTCCCCTCTCGGTCATCCCCTCACTGTCTCATTGTTTTCCCTCCTCCTCCCTCTCTGCTCGTTTTTTTTTCTTTAGCTCTGTTCTCCTCTGTTTTCGTTTCCTCCTTCTATTTTTCACGGGGCTGTTGTTAACTGAGATGGCAATGGCAGCTGGTGGCGGTGGAGAGGAAGTGCTCTGTTCCTGGTGGTGTTGCTGCGGCTGGGAAGAAGATGGTGAGCTGTCCTCAGTGTTGGGCAGTGCCTTGCAGCTGTTTTCTTCGCCTGCGTAGAGGTGCAGGTTCCTGTTTTTCTTCGATGGTGACGCTGCGTGTGGCTGGAAGATGATGAGCTGAGGAAGGATGGTGGTGGCGTGGGCAGTGCTGCTGTGACGGTGGTTGGTGGCTGAGGGAGCCCGGTGACAGCAGCTGTTCTTTCCTCTCTGCAGCGGCTCCCTCCCTTCTGTTTTTTGCTTTCTTTCCTCTGTCTCCGGTGTTTCCTTCTGTCAGCGGTTCAGGGGAGGCTGGTCTGGGGCTCCGTTGACAGAGAAGGCTGCTTCGGGTGCAGGGAAGAAATGGCCGAGAGAGGGGAATGGCCAAGGGGGGAACTGGTTTTGGGTGTTCTCTCTTTCTCGTTCAAAAACTGAACTCTCGGCCTTCCCTCTAAACCCCCCCCTTTGTTGCAGCTGCTAAGAGTAGTATTTATAGGCGAAGGGGGGAGCGGGGACATTGCTGCGCATGGGGAGCAGGGGACACCGGGCGAGATCTTCAAGCAGGGGGGGCGTGGGGCTTTAAGTTTTGGGAGCAACATGCAGTCATTGTTTCTTGTTTAAAGGGGCGTGGGGCTCTAGCAGCATGCGGGAAGAGGAACAGTGTCAAAATGACACTGTTCAATTTTATTTTTTTATTATTATATATTTATTTTTTTATTTGTGGGGACCCAAAAATAGGTTACAACAGTTGGTAGCAGATTGATGTAACCATATTATTCGATAGTTTCACCCACATCTACCCAATGTTTTGTCCATGTTTTATATATAAAATGCCTTGATATTCTTTGTTTTATATTTTAAAGGCACTTTTGGATTAAAGATGCAAAAAGGAGTCAATTGGAGGTAATTGGCAGATTTGACGTTTAGTCGATGTTTTGTGCAGAGCGTGAGTTCTAGAGATTGAAATGAAGTGATTCCAGTGGCACTAAAAAGCTAACATCCATACCTTTCTGGAAATGTAATGCAAGAAAAATAAAAAGAGAAAATCATGGAAATCACATCCTCCAAAGTCAAATCTTGCATTCTGCCAATGTTGACCTTTGGCCATTCAAAATTTAATATCTGGAGCTACAGAAGTCCAATTGATGCAAACTTAATTTTCTTGAATTTCAAATTCAAATACCTATCCACGCTCCATATTGTAGCCAAAAACGATGTCATATGTGGGAGATATGATTTTTCAAAGATGACAACTGAATTCTGCCAGCAAATAGGTTTCGTGAAGAAACGAGTCCAAATTACATTCCGAAGCATCTAAACCGGCATCCAAGTTTTTATATCAGCAATTTATCTCCTCTAAGTCAGAGCTGGAAGATTTCATGCAAGGCTATTTCTCCTTTTTAGGGAAAATAGTTATTGAAGTACTTAAATGTAAACTACCAACTTAAGGAAGGACTATTTTGTAAAATAGAGACTAGGATTTCTTAGCATATAAAAAGAAAGAGAGAAGGGGCTAGCAGCCAGCAAAAAAGAGGGAAAGTAGAAGGAGGCATCAGCCAGCAGAGAATAAACACAAATTATCTCCTCTATAAACCCAAAAATCATGCTTTCTTCAATCTTTAGAAGTGGTTGTTCAATAGTTATGCAAGGCTAAGCTCATTTCTTGGTTGCGAGGATGCAAAAACCTTCGGATTTCAAGAACCGTGAGATTTATTCTTCCTTCTATTTTTAGTTTATATTATGAATGAGTATGATTGTTTTCCTATGCATATTTCCTATGATTGTTGTTGATGATTGCTAGAGCGGACTCTAAGTTATTGTTGTGAACAATCTATTGTTAAGTTTAATATCAAAACCAGAGTTGTGATATATGAACTTGTGAAGCAACTAAGCTTGATAATTGTGGTGGAACTATGTTATTGAACTTAGAGAGAACATTTGAACAAAGTGACACAAGCTGCGGATAGCTTGTATATTAATCTTGATGAAATTATCTAATTCTTAAAGCTACCATTAAATTGAATCATTAGTGTGACACTTTGATTGTTTGTTGGTTAGGATTAGTTATACAACGGATCCGTTAATTAATCAACGTTAAGAAAAGATAAAATTTCAGAACATAAACTGCAATTTTCGTTTGAAGGATCGGTTCTAATTTCCATAGGTGGATGTATGCTTGTGACCAAGATTTGTTTTCTTGATAAGTTTCGGTTTTAATTGATTTTGTTTGCTAGTTTAATTGCTGCCATAGTTTAGATAATCACAAACCAAATCACCCCCAATTACATAACGTATAACATAAAAACCTGACTTGAAACTTCCTCATGGGATCGACCCCTTGCTTGCTCTATACTATCTTGTGTGTTTTAAGCTAGGGTAATTAATTTATGCGAACGCGACATCGCAACAAATTTTGGTGCCGTTGCCAGGGAGGTAATTTTAGTTGATTCTTGTGCTTGTACTGTTATTTTTATTTGCTGTGATTCAAAAAAAAAAGAGAGAATTTTTGCTTGCGGCGATACTGTTCACTTGCATTAGCGGTACTGTTCAAAACATAATTTTTGGTGGAATTAGGTTTTGACCTTTTGTTTCCTGAAGGGAAACGACGTTCTGAACAGGATTAGTGGTAAACCACTAGCCCCACCCTATCGAGGCCAAATTCCGCTGTTTTCTAGTGTTTTTTGGCAGTTTTAGTTTTCTAGCGTAGGATTTTCGTACTATTTGCATTGTTTTTTATCTCTTGTGTGATTGGTTTCTTTTGAGTTTTCTTGATGATTTATGCCAATAACCCATTCTACAGATCAAAGTCAAGTGCAGTTGGATCTCGAAATAGAAAAAACTTTACGCAGGTTACGAAAGGAAGCTGCCTCAACACCATGACTTTTGCACGACAACAAACACTCAAGGAGCTTGCTGCTCCTAACGTGGAAAATCAGCCATTGTGCATAAACATCGACAATAATGTAAACTTTGAGCTCAAATCTGGTTTTATATATTTGTTACCAACATTTAATGGTCTTACAGGAGAAGATCCTCATACTCATCTCAAGGAGTTCCATATGGTTTGTGTTGGCATGAAATCGAACGGAGTTGATGAAGAACAGGTTAAGTTGAAAGCTTTCCCTTTCTCTTTGAAGGGGGCAGCAAAGGCATGGCTTTTCTCTATTCTCCTAAGATCTATTGGAACTTGGAATGCCATGAAGAAGATTTTCCTTGAGAAGTATTTCCCAGCATCTCGAGTTGCCAATATAAGGAAAGAAATATGTGGGATTCGGTAATCTCATGGAGAGACTCTCTCCAAGTATTGGGAAAGATTTGAGTAACTATACATTCAATGCCCTCATCATCAAATACCTGATCAGCTGCTTATTCAATATTTCTATGAAGGATTGATGCCTACTGACCGTAGTATCATTAATACTGCAAGTGGAGGGGCATTAGTAGATAAGACACCCGAGGCTGCACGCCAATTTATCTCAAACATGGTAGCCAACTCAAAACAATTTGGCACTCGTGGAGACGTCTCCAACAAACGAGTAAATGAGGTAAGTATTTCTAACCTTGAAAATAAAGTTAATGATCTTACTTCTCTTGTCTCCAACAAATGAGTAAATGAGGAAATGTGCAGCAAGTGAAAGTTTGTAGCATATGATCCATATAATGACATGCTTCAGATATGTGCCCAACAATGCAAGAAGATTACATTGAACAAGCTCATGCAATTGATGGAGCATTCAACGGACAACCCTAGCGTAAATATGATCCCTTTTCCAACACGTACAATCCCGGATGGAGAGATCATCTCAACTTACGCTACAACAACCCATCCCAACAAGGCAATCAACCCCGACAGTTCCATCCCCATGGATTTTAGCCCCAACATAATTATCAAGCAAGACAACCCCCTCCATTCACAAACTCCAAAATTACGGGGTCATCATCCAATGATGATCTTTATGAGATGATGAAAACTTTGGCTTCTAATACTGTTACCTTGCAACAAAATGTCATGTCTTTTCAATAGGAAACAAGGTCAAGTATTCACAACTTGGAAAAGCAAATGGGGCAAGTAGCTTCAAGTGTAGGGAAATTGGAGGCACAAATGAATGGAAAATTGCCCTCCGAAGCTTTGAATCCAAAAGAGAATGTTAGTGCAATAATGCTGCGAAGTAGGAAAGAACTTGAAAGACAAAGGTTGAAACAGATTAAGATGGAGGAAGAAGAAGAGATAGAAACCGAATTGACTACAAAGAAGAAACATCCTTCTCCTTCCCAAACTGAAACAACGACCAACACTCTAAAGATAACTCCTCACTCAATGAATTCCAATTTTAAAACAATTCCACCATTTCCTATGAGTTCTTCTAGGTCAAAGAAAGAAGACAAAGAAAAAGAGATTTTAGAGGTTTTCAAGAAAGTAGAACTCAACATTATTCCCAAATATGCCAAATTCTTGAAGGAGTTGTGTACTACCAAGAGAGCTTTCAAACTGAAAGGTCATGAAACGGTAAGTATGGGTGAGGTTGTATCTGCCGTTGTTCAAAAGAATCTGCCTTTGAAACAAAAAGACCCAGATGCATTTACTATCCCATGTGTTATTGGTAATGCTAGTTTTAAAAGAGCTTTATACGATTTAGGTGCATCCATTAGTGTTATGCCTAAACATGTTTATGATTCTCTTAGTCTAGAGCCTTTGAATAAAACTAGTATTGTAATACAACTTACGGATCGTAGTTTTGTTTACCCACTTGGTGTGATAGAAGATGTCCTAGTCAAGATTGATAGTTTGGTTATTCCATGTGACTTTTATATTCTTGATATGGAACATGATTCTTGTGATTCATCAACCAGCACTCCTATATTGTTTGGGAGACCATTCTTGAAAACTGTCAGCACAAAGATTGATTATGGTACGGATACCTTGTCTATGGAGGTAGGAGATGAAAAAATTGAATTCAATTTTCATGATGCAATGCAATATCCTTATAGCAATGTTTATTCTATCACATGTCATGACTAAATTGATAAGTGTGTGCAGCAAGTTTGTGATTTTGATTGCGAAGACGGATTAAGCATGGCTTTGAGCTATGGCTATGATTTCACCAAGATAGAAGAGATGGAGAGGCACGTGTGTGTTCCCCAAAACATGCACGAATCAGTATTGGCCTTACAAGCTTTGCAAACCGTTCCCCATGGTAATGTCTTTGTTGATTTAGTACTCTCACATAAAAAGCTTTTGCCATCTATTTTACAGGCCCACGAGTTAGAAATAAAACCTTTGCCCGATAATTTGAAGTATGTATTCATTGGCAACAACAATACACTTCCCGTTATCATAGCAAAAGGTTTGACAAGTATGCAAGAGGAAAAACTTGTGAAGTTGTTGTGTGATCACACGACGGCCATTGGATGGACTTTAGCCGACATCAAGGTCATTAGTCCCTCAATGTGTATGCATCACATACTATTGGAGGACAACGCAAAACCAACAAGGGAAATGCAAAGGAGGTTGAACCCGCCTATGATGGAGGTAGTGAAAGCTAAAATTTTGAAACTGTTAGATGCAAGAGTCATTTACCCCATCACTGACAGTAAATGGGTCGCGCCAATCCATGTGGTGCCCAAAAAGACCGGAATCACGTTGGTGAAAACAAAAATGATGAGCTCATTCCTACTCGTATCTCGAGTGGATGGATAGTGTGTGTTGATTACAGAAAGCTCAATCTTTCTACACGCAAAGATCATTTCCCATTACCATTCATGGATCAAATGCTTGAACGCCTGGCAGGTAAGTCTTTTTATTGCTTTCTTGATGGATATAATGGATACAATCAGATTGTTATTAATCCTGAGGATCAAGAAAAGACTACATTTACATGTCCATTTGGTACATATGCATATAGGAGAATGCCTTTTGGTCTTTGTAATGCTCATGTAACTTTTCAAAGATGCATGATGAGTATTTTTTCTGACTATGTTGAAAGAATAATCGAGGTTTTTATGATGATTTCACGGTGTATGGTGATTCTTTTGATAAATGTCTAGAAAATTTATCTTTGATCTTGAAAAGGTGCATTGAAACTAACCTTGTTTTGAACTATGAAAAGTGTTATTTTATGGTAGAACAAGGAACAGTTCTTGGGTATGTTGTGTCTTCACGTGGATTAAAGGTTGATAAAGCTAAGATAGATGTTATTTCATCATTGCCTTACCCCTCATGTGTGAGGGAAGTTCGTTCTTTTTTAGGCCATGCAGGTTTCTATCGACGCTTTATCAAAGATTTCTCGAAAATTACAGCACCCTTGTGCAGATTATTAGCCAAAGAAGTGGATTTTATGTTTGATCAAGCATGTAAAGATGCCCATGATGAGCTTAAGAGACGTGTCACATCTCCCCCTATCATCCAACCAACAAATTAGGATGAACCTTTTGAGATAATGTGTGATGCGAGTGACTATGCGGTAGGAGCTGTGCTTGGGCAAAGAATTGGGAAGAATTTGTATGTTATCGCCTATGCTTCTCACATGTTGGATGGAGCACAATGCAATTACCATACAACTGAAAAGGAACTTTTTGCAGTGGTGTTTGCTCTTGAAAAATTCAGGTCATATCTACTTGGTACAAAAGTCATTGTTGTTACTGACCATGCAGCTGTCAAGTATCTTTTGAAGAAGAAGGATTCCAAACCAAGACTGATTAGGTGGATCTTGCTTTTACAAGAATTCGATCTTGAGATCAAAGACAAAAAATGTGTTGAAAAACATGTGGCTGATCACTTGAGCCGACTGAGGTACAACCTAAACCATTCTATTATTCTCAACTATTAAGAACAAGTTTAAATATGTTTATATAAAGATAATCAACAAGCATGAAAAATTAAATGAAAAAAATCAATCAACAAGTCCAAGATTTATTTTAGTACAAATTATATAAATCTTTATATCTAACTTGATAACACAAATTTAAATGAATTCACACACTTCACATTGCATGCATTATAGGATCGATTTTTTCTCAATTTTTCAATTTTTGGTTCTCTTAGTATAGTAGTAACTAGATATGTGATCTATGTTACGTCGTGGGGCCAGATCAATTTTTTCAAACCTAAAGAAAGGATGTTTAGGCGACACCAACATTTTTTAAGATGCTAGAAAAATCATACACTTGATTCATTGACTTAACTAGGTTCAATTAGCTTGTTTAATTTAATAATATGATAAAAAAAAAAGCATCAATAATAAATAAAGGAATAAAAAAACAACAATTAAATATAACAAAATGAGCTCCTAATATCATAATCTAGGGAAGAAGAAAAAAGCTCATTGGAGACCCACCATCACTCTGTCGTTGACACCGCTCCACCACCAAAAAGATCACACCGAGATGGTTTTTAACATCATTGTAAAAGGCTGCATTGTTAGTCTGTGACATCAAAAAAAGTTGCATGCTTCGCTAAAGTAACTACCCTGAAAGAAAACCAAACAAAATATAATAAAGTGAGCATCTATTGTTTATATCTAATAAGATAATTTCATTTAATTAAAAAAAGTTATTTGAAAAAGGATAAATTCAACAAAGAATGAAAAATAAAATTAAAAAAACAGGGAAAACCTATGTCATTTTCAAAATTAGTGAAAAATCTTAGACAAAGAAAATAATAAAAAAGATAATAGAGCTCAATATTCAATTAAATAAATGCTTAAGGATGAAGCTAGAAAAAAAAATGAGATTTAAAAAAGAAAAAAAAAACAAGCAAACTTAAGCGAATATCTTAAACCTGGATTAATCTCTCAAACTCATAACCCATTAAATCCTAGACCTAAACTCAATCAAGAATCTCAATTCCCAACCAATTTAATACTAAAAGATGAAACCGAAAAAAAAATCAATTTAAAAAGTTTTCCAAAATACAAAAATAGCAATAAAAAGAACAGAAATCAAATCTAATAGGAAAAAACCAGAAAAAGAATGAAATCGTAAAAAATGCATTTTAAAAAAGATCTTAAATACAACAAATAGCAATTAAGAGAATATGGACAAAATCAAACATATGAGAAAATCAAAGGATGCAATAAAAAAAATCCGGTTTTATAAAAAAAAAATTAAAAAAGATCTCAAATACAACAAATAGCAATTAAGAGAATATAGACAAAATCAAACATATGAGAAAATCAAAGGATGCAATAAAAAAATCCAGTTTTATAAAAAATTTCATATAAAAAAACAATCAAGAGAACATGGACCAAATCAGAAGAAATATACAAATTGAAATGTTGATTTTAAGATTTATAGGGTCAAACGTGAAAAATAAAGAGGAGAAAGAAAAGAATATTAAAACAAAAGGTCATTAGCGCCACACCGAAGGTCTATTAACCACATGTGTTGTCTAGTAATTGAGGGCGCACCACGATGAATCAAACGCCGCCTCGAAAGTCGAAGTTTGGTTGTCCAATGACTCTTCATGCGCCTCTTAAAAAGCATGTCTCGTCATCAATCTTTTTCAATAATATTTATGTTTATTAAATTACTAAATAGCTCTTAAGTGAGCCTGATTGTAACAAGAAAATTAAAATGAAAAGTTGAAAATACTCGTTGACACAAGCTAAAGAAGTTTTGATTTTAAAGATATTTTAGTTATTTTGAATGTGTTTAAATTTTGATTTTAAAGCTCATGAATACTAGTTTTTTAAAAAAAATTAAAAATAATTTAGTTATTTTATTATGCTAATAAAATATTAAAAGATCAATTTATCTTTAATCAATATAATAATAACAAATAGATTCTATGAAAAAGATTTCATTACTTTCATTAACATGTTAATTAATTTTGTTTAGAAAAAATGATAATATCAGTTTCAATCTACACTACACTACTCAGTTCTTTAATTTTAATTTTAATAAAGCATAAATTAGGACAGCACCATCGGATTTCAGGTAAGGGTCTAGTCATTTTAAGAGAGATATCTATCCCTCGTCCTCGTAATGCCTAGGGAAAATTGATATTAAAGCCCAAGATTGACCAAGTTCATTAGAAGAAAAAGGTTGCATAAGCCACTTAAAACCCTTGAAAGAAATCATTCCCAATCCTCAAGTCCAATTCTCAATTTCTTAAAGCAAACCAGTCTAAAGAAAACCAAGAAACCAATTCAAGATAATCCAAGAAAAAAAGCATCAAGTTCTCAAATTCCTATTGTCATTGCAAGCAGTGAATGTCTAATGAATAAGCTTGCATCCTGTTTGATAATGGACTGATAAAATTAATTTAAGGAAAAGGAAGGAAGAAGGAAGACAGGGGAGGGAATCGTGATAATTGGGTTAATTTTCTGCCTAGTTCTATTAAATTACCAATTGGCATTTATAGCCATACATAACAGGAATTAAGAAAACAGAATTAACAAACAGAATGACAAACAATTAACAAGGAATTGCACCACTAATCCATTACTATACACCATGTTGTCCACTCTGCAGTAATGCATGAATTATATGTTCCTGCATGAACCCACGTTCCTGAGGCAACACTCTGGTCGTGAACTCCCTGTATGAACCCACGTTCCTGAGGCAACACTCTGATAGTGACCAAAGAAACGGGGAGAAAGTTTCTAAGATAAGCGTAAGGCCACAGAAGTTTGCCTGTAAGGCTGCAACTTTAAATACACATAATCCCCCACATTGAATGAGAATCGCGCCTGTGTTGATCTGCTTGACACTTCATGCAATTCTGAGCCAGCTGAAGATTATGCCTTAAGTCTTTTAAAATGGCATCGCGATCACGTAAACACTCATCCACTACTTGAATACGAGAAGTACCTGGAACATACGTCAATAGAGTTGGAGGTGGAGTTCCATAAACAACTTTAAAGGGGGTTAATTTGGTGGATGAGTGAGTAGCAGTGTTGTAACTGTATTCTGCCCATGAAATCCATTCCACCCACTTTTTTGGTTGATCACCAGTAAAGCAACGGGATATATTGCTCTAAGGTGCGGTTCATTACTTCAGTTTGGCCATCGAATTGCAGGTGATAACTTGAGCTCATGCATAGTTGAGTACCCTGTAATTGGAACAATGTCTGCCAAAAAGAACTAAGAAACACCTTGTCATGATCACTAACAATCGATGTTGGAATTCCATGCAGACGAACCACATTGGTGATAAAAGCTTTAGCCACGGTTGCAGCAAAAAAAGGGTGTTTTAATGCTACGAAATGAGCATACTTTGTCAAACGGTCAACAACAACCATGATAACAGAATACCCGTTAGAGGATGGCAAACCTTTGATGAAATCCATTGAAATATCAATCCATATTCTGGTAGGAATTGGCAAAGGTTGAAGCAAGCCTGTCGGTTTCATGCAATTGTTCTTGAATCTTTGACAGACATTACATTCTTTCAAGTAGTCTTTAACCATCCCACGCATGCCAGTCCAGATGAAATTGTGTTTAATACGAGCAAGAGTCTTGTGATATCCAAAATGGCCACCGACTGGAGATGAATGACCATAGGCTAATATCTTGGAAATGAAGGGAGAAATGGGATTCAAGAAAACCCTGCCTTTCTTAAACCATACACCATCCCGCAGCTGTAAGGACTGATTGAGTGAAGAAGATCCTTGTTGTAGTAACTTTTGATAAAAAGGATCTTCAAGGACCTCATGTTGCAGCAAGGACCACCAATCTGCCAAGGGTAAAGAAAGAGACAAAAATTGGAATTCAATGACACGGGATAAGGAGTCTACACCTTGATTTTCAAGCCGGCATTTAATTCAATCTTGTAATCATAACCAAGCAACTTTGGCATCCATCGTGTCTGAGCAGGAGTAGTAATTCGTTGTTCCAACAAATACTTAAGACTCTTCTGGTCTGTCGAACAGTAAACGTCTTCCCCAGCAAATAAGGACGCCATTTCTTAACAGCTTTGATGATGGCTAGCATTTCCTTTTCATAGGTGGATAATGCTAAGGCTGACCCTTTTAACGCCTCACTGAAATATGCCACTGTTTGATTATTCTGAGTCAAAATGGCACCCAGACCAATTCCACTTGCATCACATTCTACAATAAATTGTTGGGTGAAATCAGGAAGGCGCAAAACAGGTGGTGTCGTTAATGCCTCTTTGAGTTGTTTGAAGGCATGTTCTGCTGCCGCTGTCCAATGGAAGCCGTCTTTATGCAAGAGCTGTGTTAGAGGAGCTGATATTCCACCAAAGTGACGTATAAATTTGCGATAATATCCAGCCAACCCGAGGAAGCCACGCATCCCTTTCACAGTTGTTGGTTTTAGCCAATCCAGTACTGCTTGAATTTTCTTGGGATCAACTGATACCCCTTGTGCAGAAATTTGATGCCCCAGATAGTCCACCTGTAAAACTCCGAAACAACATTTCTCCTTTTTTGCAAACAAGGAGTTAGTGGACAATATATTAAGTACAGTTTGCAAATGCATAAGGTGGTCTTCCCATGATTTTGAATATACAAGAATATCGTCAAAAAACACCAAGAATTTTCGAAGATGAGGGCAAAAAAGCTCATTCATGAGGCTTTGGAATGTTGTCGGCGCATTGGTGAGGCCAAACGACATCACTACAAACTCGTAATGACCTTCGTGAGTGTGAAAAGCTGTTTTAGGAACATCTTCCTCGCGTACTCGTATTTGATGATAACCAGAACGCAGATCCAATTTCAAATAAATTTTTAATCCATGAAGTTCATCTAATAATTCATCAATCACCGGAATAGGATACTTATCTTTGATTGTAATATCATTCAAAGCACGGTAATCTATACAGAACCTCTATGCTCCATTCAGCTTCTTCACTAACAAAACAGGAGAGGAAAATGGATTGTTGCTTGGTCTTATCAGTCCAGTATGTGGTAGCTCTTGCACCATTTTCTCAATTTTAGTTTTCTAATAATAAGGATATATGTAAGTTCGGACACTTACTGGAATAGTTTGTGGTTGTAGTGGAATTTGATGATCATACGTTCGTGGGGGTGGTAATCCTATAGGGGCTGCAAAGACTGAAGAATATTTAGCTAAAAGTGAGCTCATGTCAGGCGAATAAGAAGGTTTCTAAACATTGCTTGTAGTTGGTATTATTTGGAAGAAAAAACCAACACCCTGCAATCCATAAAGTTCCTTCTCAGTCACGGCTGCGATGCTCGTTGGTTTGATTCCATGGAAAGTATGAGAGACACCATCTTCTGTGAAAGACATGGTCAGCTTCTTATAGTCCATCTCTACAGGACCAAGGGTTTCCAGCCATTGTACTCCAAGCACGAGTTGGCATGCTGCCACGAGAAGGATGTAAAAATCAGCAGTGACTGGATAACCTTCAATGTTGATGGTGAGTGTCCAACACTGCCCCACATAATCTATCTTCTCTCGATTAGCCACCACAACTTGAAATTTCTTCTCCTGGTTTACTGGCAAACCAAACTTAGAAACAATAGCTTCATCAATGAAATTGTGAGTGCTGCCTCCATCTACCAGTAACATTACCTTCTTATTCCTCAGCTTCCCTATGACACGCACAATTTGTGGATGATCGGTTCCAATCATGGCATGGAAACAAATCTCAGGAATGATTTCATTCTCCACTTCTAACTGGTCATTAGCAATCTCGTTAGTGCGGGAGTTAGGAGAGTCCCAAATCATAAATAACTGTGGACGTTGGCAACGATGTCCTGGAACAAACTTTTCGTCGCAATAGTAACATAAGCCCTTCTCTCTGCGATCTCTGGCCTCTTGATTAGCAATCCTGTGAAAAGGTATTGATGATGGGTTGGAACTTGAATTAATTCTTTGGCCTTGTGGCGGCCCCAGCACTCCAGCCGTGGGGTTAAGTGATGCTTTTGTTATCACTGGAATTAGTCCTGCCTTTCTTGGAAGACGGGCTCTCTTGTGCAATTGATTTTTTTCCTCAATCAACCTCGCCACTCTTATTGTATCTGCCAGGGTTTGAGGTTGTTTGATTTTACATCCAAACGAATCTCATCCCGAAGTCCTGCAATAAAACAACCAATTAATAAATTTTCCGGCAGACCATCAACTTGATGTGAGAGTCTCTCAAAAGCTTCTTGGTATGCTGCCACCGTTGTGTTTTGTTTAAGACGAGTCAAAGCTTCCGATGGGTCTTCATAGTCTGTTGGACCGAACCGTTATTGTATAGCCTTGGTCAACTCCTCCCACGTTAGTGGTCCGTCAAAATTGGTCAACCACTTATGCCACTATAAAGCAATGCCCTCTAGATGGAAAGAGGCTAACTGAACCTGCTGGTTTAGCATAATGTTTTGGAATTTGAAATATTGCTCTGCCTTATAAATCCAACCAATAGGATCATCTCTACCAAATTTTGGAAAGGATAACTTGAGATTGTGATGTTGATGATAGTTAGCTGGTTGAGAGTGAGTTGGTTGTTGTCGTGAACACTCTTCATTAGCAAAGGGATTAATTTTAGGAGAATTACTGCTGAGGTTGCGGGTAGTACGAAGAGATTGGAGCTCTGTCAATACTACTTGAAGTGTAGCATTAACTTAATCGAAACTCGACTCGTGTTGAAGTAAGATTTCATTAACTTTATTGCGAAACTTCGCATTTGACTTGCCATGAGTATCCATGATGGAAGTTATGAGAAACCTAGCTCTGATACCACTGATAAAATTAATTTAAGGAGAAAGAAGGAAGACGGGGGAGGGAATCGTGATAATTGGGTTAATTTTCTACCTAGTTCTATTAAATTATCAATTGGCATTTATAGCCATACATAACAGGAATTAAGAAAACAGAATTAACAAACAGAATGACAAACAATTAACAAGGAATTACACCACTAATCCATTACTATAGACCACATTATCCACTCTGCAGTAATGCATGAATTATATGTTCCTGCATGGACCCACGTTCCTGAGGCAACACTCTGGTCGTGAACTCCCTGCATGAACCCACGTTCTTGTACCCATATTCTGAAGACGTTGGCCCGTTTGATGACTGACCATGTTTGTATCCATATCATGGACATATTATCAAGATTGCCCATCAAGACCATCTTGAATTGCCGGTGTGTTTGCAAGACTTGGCTTCACTTCATCTCAGATTCTTTCTTTGCCAAACTCCATCTTGAAAGATCACCCACCAGCTTGCTATTCAGAACCATATCCAACAATCCTGAATCAAGAAACCAACAGCTTGTCCAAATAACTGGAAAGCCTTTTGGTTTGCGCTTCCGTGTTGTTGAAGAAATTAAGTTTGTTCCCGGAATCAACTTACCCTATAATGATTTCATGATTGAAAACTCTTGTAATGGGTTGCTTTGCTTATCTAAACCTTTCAATACGACTTCCATGAGGACATTTATTTGTGCAATCCAATTTTGGGGGAGTATATCTCCATTCCACCCGCTGCTGGTCAAGAAACAAGGCATCAGAGCAATTTCGCTTTGGGATACAGTGCCATTACTAAAGAATACAAAGTGTTACACACTTTTTGTTCGAAGACAGGGTCTGATTTCCAACCTGAGGCTGATATATACACGATTGGTACAGGGAAATGGAGAAGTATTCACAAAGCTCTTCTTAATCTTGAAATGTTCATTGTCGATATTTTGTGTGCGGATCAATCCATTGGAAACTTAGTGATGAAGACGATTGTGTGAATAGTATAGGTTCTTTTAACTTTGAGAATGAGCAATTTAGCCGATTGTCCTTGTCGCCTCGCTATAATGAGGACCATGTCACTTTGACAGCTTTTGAAGGTTGCCTGGGCGTGTCTTTCTTTAACACTTGTTTTCATCCTCAATATGAAATATGGGTTATGAAGGAGTATGGGAAGGAGTCTTGGACCAAACAATTTACCGTCAAGAACCTAGGTTTTGCCAAGCTTTATGAGCCCTTGATTTTCTTGAACAATGGATTAATATTGATGACGCACTATCGTGAATTTGTCGTTCGTTATGACACAAGAAGGAAATTCATGGAAGTTATTAGAATATGCCAGACTCAGGGAAACAATTATGCAATTGCATACAGACCATCCGTTGTTTCGCTGAAGGATGTAGGGAAAGGAGAACAGGTGAAGATGTCAAGATAATGTGTTATCCACTCATGGTATTGCTTTAGTTGATTTCCTGTGATATATGTTTCATGTTCTTTGCATTTAAGATTAGTTTTTGCGTCCTACTCTTGAATTACACTTAAGTTGCTAATATAGGAAGGAGCAATTCCCAGTTGAAGTTCTTGTGCTTCAAGAATACAATCAGGTCTTTGCATTGTTAGGCAGATGCATGTTATGTAGGCTCCCCTGTGTTAGAACAATTAGGGTGTTGCTTGTATGCAAGGCTTTAAATGATTTTGATAGCTGTATTTATCAGTTGCTGCTTTTTTTCCCTTGATTGGTTCTATACTTCTGACAGAAGAGGGTTCACATGTGTATTTGTTGACATTTTGGAATTCATGTGTTGAGATTTTCAGTCCAAGCAGTTCACATAGATTACATCTGTTACTAATCACTGGCATTCTGACAATTTGATCACACGCAGGAAGCAAGCTGGTAGAGAAGATGGCTAGTCCTCTTCTGAAGGAGCATATAACTGCACCAGTCATGATCAACTTTCTGAGAGCATTCCTCCACAGCACTAAGCTCTTCTGATTTTCAAGTTCTGTTACGTGAGTTCTATCGAAAAGTTTGATGATACAGAAGATGAGAAATAACACAAGACATTTGCTAAAGGAATCTATAATTACAAATGGTGACCTGTCTGGTAGCATCTCTGCAGAGTATGTGCATTGTTTTTACCTGTTATTGCAAGTTCATAACCATAAAACAAATTTCAGCTGGACAAACCGACAAAGATGAATTTGCTGAGACTTCATGGGAAAGTTTCTCTGGAGTTGAGCTGCTTGTTTTTGTTCTATCAAGAGTCAAGAAATTCCCAACTCGAACGCATTAGTTGTTTATGGTAGTGCATGGTACGTAAATATTTTTTTTCTTTGTTGTGCGAAAACTTTATTTCCATTCCAGTTATTGGAGCAATGATGCTTTCGTAAAGAGCAAATTCATGGCTGGATAATACTTGCTAGTGGAATGCCAAAATTGTTTTTTATCAATTCATATCACACCTTTGTTTATTTTTTATAATTAAAATACTGATTGGTTCAAGTCGCAGATTGACTTGTTGAGTCATTCTCAATTTTGTATTGGATCAACCCTTCCGAATGATTGAAGAAATGCACTCAACTTCTTACCTAGCAAGTGTTTTAAATTAAATTACGTGAGAGTTGTTTTAATATAACTTAGTTAATTTGACAAGTTTAACAATTCTAAATAACCGGTAAAAAGTTTGGTTTGACTTAATAAAGATTAAATAAGACTTTTTTTTTTAATATTGAGATAACGATATATTATATCGACTCAAGTTTCGCGACTCAACCCGTCAAACCTGCAACTCAGATCATGGACTCCGTTCGGTTTAACAATTTTAATTTTTAAAATTATTATTTACTTAATAATATATGATAACAAAAGTAGATCGCAAGATTGAGCGTCAGCCAAATACCGAGACATTTGTTTACGACTAAGATGACCTCATAGAAAACAAATCAAAACAAATTATGAATACCAATTCAAAATCAAGACCAATTCGAAATCCAAAAAGGTTCAATAGAGAGGAAAAAAAATGAATGGAATTAGAAAAAAAAAAAAAACTATATGGTATTGTTATTAAACTCAACCTGGTGGGCTACCTTAAAACCTTTCATCTCAACTCCTTGTCTGACCCGGGTTTAAAATTAACCGGCATGGAGGTTAACTCTATGTGACCTAGTTGACTTGGTGTATCCAAAAGCAAATCAAATGACTAGTAAAATCATGGTTTGACTTTACAAAAAATTCAAGATGATATTTTTTTTTAATATTGAGACACGACATATTTAATCAACTCAAGCTTTGCAGCTTAACGTGCAAAACCTACAATCCGGATCATAAAATCCAATGGATTTAAGATTTTTTTTCTTTTAAAATAGTTTTTTCATTTAATTATATGATAACAAAAATAAACGCTTGCAAAAACTAAACATCAATCAAATTTCAGAATGTTAATTTAAGAATGCAATAATCTCATAGAAAATAAATTAAAATAAATTATGACCAATTCAAGATCAATAAAATCTAAGGATGAAATTAGAAGAAAATGATTTGAAAGGTAGAATTAGAAAATGAAAATAAAAAATAAGATTTTCATTGTTCATATGAATAATGTGTTGACTTTTTGGTCACATATTAACATTTTATGTATTTTGATGATAACAATTAAATGAAATTAGACTAATAATTTGCTTGATTGATATTATAGAATGTATACCATATATATATCTGAGTAGAAAATTAATAGAGGATTATTCCAATGTTATAATTCCTATAGTTACTTCCGTATTCTGCCACATATTTATAAATAGGAAAGGTTGCTACGGTACAACCTCTGTCATTCCATTATTCTCAACTTAGTATCAAAGCCTTAAACAAATTAAAACACTTTCTCTTCTCTCTACTATGGACTCCTCATCCCAGTCGCAAGTTGCCTCCCTCTCTACAGCACCGGCAGTGCCGGCTTCCTCTTCTGCCACAACCCCTGCCTCCTCCAATGCCTCTGTTCTGCCGTGGCCAAAGCCTATAAATGGTGGCTATCGCGGGGTCACACCGTGACATCATCTGGGGATGGCAGAGACTCTTTGTCATGCCTCCTGATGAGGTGTGGTGTGGTGGGAAGGGTTTTTGGATTTAGTCATAAAATTATGATTAATATTTAGGATTCGCCACCTAGTAATATGGTTACTAGGAACCTATAGTCTGCGAGAGTCTGGGTAAGGGACTGGTTGTGCAAGGGGAAGACGCATCACTCTCAGTGCACCCTACCTAAGGTAACCCTAGTTCAATGTAGATTTCTCTTCATGAGAAAGTTTCTACCTTATCGGGTTAAATCGTAACCATTCTAAAATCTGAATTTTAGCATCGTATTATTACACGTATTTTTAATACTTGAGGGTGTACTTTATCGTGTAATTTTACACCCCATAAATATTAAAGTCTACATTTGGACCCTAGAAAAAAGGTTGGAAAAAAGTTTTTGATATTCTGGCCAAATCTTAATGGATAATCATAAATTGGTTATGATATCCATTTTGCATTTTAAAACGTGAAAAAGATGCAATTTTTGTTTTTATAAAGATATGCTTAGAAAAATTTTAAGATTTGGTCGTATGCATGAAAAGAAAATATTTTTTTTATTTGTTTTAGAAAAGAGAAATTAATTTAAAATATTTTGAGATTTTTTGGAAATATTTCGAATTTGTTTTGAAATATTTCGGAGAAAACCAAGTATTTTAATACCGAATTTGTATTTTACAACGTAAATATACAATCCGATATTATGCAAAATGGATAGAAAAATATTTGAGAAAATAACAATTTTTTAAAAATAATTTTTTGGATTTTTTGTTTTTTGTTTAAAAAAAATAGGGGTCGAGCTGGATCCACCCAGCCATGTGGGCTAGGCTAGAATTGGCTCGGCCCAAAGCCAAAGTTAATTATTATGCCGCTGCATGTAGAAATGAATTGTGCATGCAGTGGCCTCGACAAAGAAGGAGGCAAAGCAGGGAGGAGAAAGTTGTCTGGCTTGGGGTTCTCAAACGTGATGAGGATGTTTGGCTAGTGGCTCAGGAGGCGTCGACTGAGGTGATGGTGGCCGGAGTCAGCTGTGGGAGGAAGAAGAAAAAGTTGCAGAGGAGAGAGAAAGGCTGGAAGGAGAGGCTGGTGGTGGCTCTGGTTGGTAGCTGGAACGGCGGAGAGAGGGGGGGAGACAAAAAAAACTGCAGAAACAGGGGGCAGAGGGGCTAGTTTTTGGCCGACTTTGGACCCGATTTTCTTCTCCTTCAAACCCTGAAATCCACCTTTATTTATAAGCAGTGGAAGAGGGCAATCTTGTCTACACTGGGGAAAACTTTCAGCCCTTGATTCAGTTGGGAAGGATCCCAACCGTTGGTTCAAAGTAGGCATCCTGAGTTGTCAAATCTACAGGGAAAAGCTGACTGAGGTGGCCTCTTTAGGCCAGTGTCAGCGTCGATGGGTTGTCATTCAGCCTTAACAGTTCACATGATGTTGTAGAGAAATTGCAGGTGATCATTTGCGTGCACGTTTTGTTAAATTTTATGGATAAATAAAGCATTAAAGGCACCTGAAAAGTAGGCACCCAGACAATTTTTTTCGGGTAAAATGGGGAAGACAATGAACAGTAACCTGGTTTTTTTTTTTAATGATCAAAACGACGTCGTTTAAGGTTAAATTAGGGATTTCATCGGACTTCAATCTAGTCCTCCAACTTTCAATTGTTTCAATAGAACCCCTAATTGACACTAAACTTTTGATTTAATGCAATAAAGCCCCTAATGAATTACTGTTTGAGCCCCAGATTTATGCGCCTTTTGCAAATTGGTCCTTGGCTATGAATTTTGTCAATTTAACCCCTAATTGACCCCAAAACTTCAATTTTCTTGCAATTTTACCCCTGATTTCAATCAATTAACTTGGTAAAAATTAAATTTGGTCTCTTAAAATTCCAATCTTTCTCAATTAAGCCTAAATTAGGCTCCTAAACTTAATTTTTCACTAATTAAACCCCAAATAAAATTAATTTGACCCTTTTAAAGTATAATTAAGTCCTTACACTTAATTATATCCTTCAATTGGACCCTAAGTAATTCTTAAACATAATTAAAATTCAATTTGGCCCATGATTAAATCAACTTGGCCTATTAAAAATTTAATTATGTCATTGGACTTATTTTTTATCCAAATTCGTTCAATAATCATTTAATTTAACCTTGAATTTGTATTTTCTCTCTATTTTGGGGCATAATGGGGTACAATTAGGCCTTAAAAGTTCCTCCAAAATTGATGCTTAATTCCCCGACCTGCTTTCTCCATGTTGTCAGCCTGTATTTTATTTTTTGATTTTTATTTTGAAAAAATGTGGTTTTTGGGGAATAATCCAAAATTGGATTATGATAGTGGCCATGCCCACTTCAACCTAACCAATTCTCCTCTACTACAGCCTTCTTCTGCTACTGTTACTACAAATTCTGCCGCCAACATTGTCTCCCTCTCCCACACTCACCAAGTCATCTCTCTCAAGTTAACAAACACCAATTATCTATATTGTCGAATACATATGAAGACGTATCTCATAGGCCAAGGAGTTTTCAGCTTTGTTGATGGTTCAAACTCTTGTCCCTCTCCATATGTTCTTGTTGCCGATGGTACCTCTCTTCAGGTAAATCAATTCTTTCTTCATTGGAAACAACAAGACCAATTCATTCTAAGTGCTCTGCTTTCTTCGTTATCCATGGAAGTTCTCCATCTTGTTGTTGACTGCCAAACTTCAAGTTCTGTTTGGCGCACGCTTGAGCAAGCTCTAGCTTCCACATCCATTTCGCATATTATGCAACTTCATAGCTCCCTTCAAGATCTTCGACAAGGTGATGAGAGTAACTTAGTTTATGCAAGAGGTTAAGGCCTTATTTGATGAATTAGCCGTTGTTGGCCAGCCGGTATCGCTGGAGGATTTCAACTTATATGTGTTTCGTGGCTTTCGAGGAAAGTTTAAAGACTTAGTAACAAGTCTTGTGACCAAAGTAGAGCCTCTCTCGTATACTGATCTTCATAGTCATTTTCTAACACATGAATTCCTTCACAAAACGTCCCTTTCATCCATGGGATCTACTGTCATCAATACACCTCTGGTGCCCACTTCCAACACCCCTCCTGCAGTCTTCTTTTCTCACCGCCAGTCTCATGGAAATTTTGGCCGCAACAGAGGTTGTTTCCATAGAGGATGGTGTCCCAACCAGTTCAACATCAGAGGACACAAGTCTGCTGCATCAAGACTTGATTTCCGCAACCTCCCTAGCTCCTCCAACAGTGATGGCAGGCAAGGCAACTGGCAGGGCAATTGGCAGCGCAGCAGGGGGCAGAAGCCATGCTGCCAATTATGCCATTTCACCACTTCCTCCTTTTATTTCCTATTTAACTGGATTTTCCATTTAAGAAAATCATACAAAATCCCTTACATTTTCTTATGAACTTTCTACACATTTACATTGAGTCTACACACATTTTAAAATATTTTACCAATATAAAATCATACGTGTCATCATGGTGTTGGTCACATAACCGTTCAACATTTAAAACGGGTCCAACCTTTGTTGATTCATCCATCTCCTTTAAGTTCTTCTTATAATCCATCTAAATCATAAGGTTTCATCCCTAGCTCTTTATAAGTTAAGAGATCAAGAACCACATAGTCATTGATATAGGCAATTTAATCTCCCATAAATCTGAAAAGTTTATTATTTTATTACCATTATATAACACTTATCAATACAACAGTTTTTATTTGTGTTACCTCCTGCATCCTTTGCATTTCATAAACCCACTAAACCTTATCCAGTAGCTCTGATACCAACTGTAACGCTCCACACTTTCATATGTGATTATAGTTACTTTCCTACGATTTGGTACGTAAAAATACGGGTAATTATTTTTTTTCTAGTTCTCATATACAAGTCTACCGAAATTTCCACTGAAATTTCGGTAGAGTCTCCCCTATACTGGAAGGTCCCAAGTTATCGACATATACCCTGTTTACACTTCTAATATCTTACATCTCATAACTCAATCACGACCCAATCATCCTAGGTCTCAATCCTATAAACATCATCATCATCATCATCATCACAACCACAACATATATAACATACATTGAACAACAAATATCATTACAGAGGAATAAATGAGATAAACATGCATACATGAAACATGATTATATGAATTTCAGAATTAAGTTCATCTATTCAAGTTTAAACATCAATTATACAAATTAAGTTATATAAAAGTTGTAATATTACAAAATACAATGGTATACTCCATAGAACCTAGACTGTAAGAAGTGAACATAAGGTAGGATCTACTCATGACGTGCATGCGATGATCCTGGAACAAAACACATATTATTGAAACATGAAAATCATAATAATTTAGCAATACAAATATGAAACATTTTAAAAAGAAAAACATGCATTCATATTTTATTCACTTCTCCCTTCTGGTTTTCATTGAAAACTCTTTCTCCTTCAATTACAAAAACTGTTTCCTCTTCCATTATCAACCTCCATTCAAGATTTCATAAGATCAACCATGATCAATCCACTTAACACATTACCGATACCACTATCACTGGTATCATCATCACCCCATAAGAGTCGATGCAAGATGATCCCTTTACACGGGATCCTAACATATACTAAATGTATCCTAGCCAGTACGTGGTCATCCCATTAACATTGAATTGTTTCTGTCCAACCATTACTGTCTTAACATTGAACTGTTACTGTTCGACCTCTCCTTATATTTTTAACTATATCTAGAGTTATAGAACTTCGTTTCATGCTAGATTGGTCTCATTTGATAGCTAAGATATGAGGCTACAAGTTCTCTGAAGGAAGGAGAACCCAGTTCTGCCTTTAAGATAATCAAAATTGCTCATCAACAAACATTGGACTATTACTATCCAGTCATTACTGTCTTGGTATTGAATTGTTACTGTCCAACCTCTCCTCATATTTTTAACTATCTCTAGAGTTATAGAACTACGTTTTAAGTGAGATTGGTCTCGTTGGAAAGCTAAGACACGAGGCTGCAAGTTCTTTTAAGGAAGGAGAACCCAATTCTGCATCTAAGACAGTCCAAATTGCTCATAAAAAAACATTAGATTGTTACTGTCCAACCGTTAATGTCTTGGCATTTAATTGTTACTGTATGACCTCTGCTCTTATTTATAACTATCACTAGAGTTATAGAACTCTGCTTCAAGCGAGATTGGTCTCATTGAAAAGCTAAGACCTGAGGCTACAAGTTCTCTAAAGGAAGGAGAACCCAGTTATTCCTCTAAGACAGTCAACATTGCTCATTAACAAACATTGGATTGTTACTGTCCAACTGCTAATGTATTGACATTGAATTGTTACTATTCGACCTCTCCTCTTATTTTTATTTATATTACGAGTTATAAAACTTTGTTTCAAACAAGATTAGTTGCGTTGGAAAGCTAAGACACAAGGATACAAGTTCTCTGAAGGAAGGGGAACCCAGTTCTGCCTCTAAGACAGTCAAAATTGCTCATCAACAAACAGTGGACTCCTACTGTCCAACTGTTACTGTCTTGACATTGAATTGTTAATGTCCAACCTCTCCTCAGATTTTTAACTATCTCTAGAGTCATAGAACTCAATTTCAAGCAAGATTGGTTTCCTTGGAAAGCTAAGACACGAGGCTACAAGTTTCCCTGAAGCAAGGGGAACCTAGTTTATGCCTCTAAAACCGTCAAAATTGCTCATCAATAAACATTGGACTATTACTATCCAATCGTTACTATCTTGACATTGCATTGTTAATGTCAGTGACCTCTCCTCAGATTTTTAACTATCTTTAGAGTTATAGAACTCAATTCCAACCGAGATTGGTCTCGTTGGAAAGCTAAGACACGAGGCTCCAAGTTCTTTGAAGGAAGGAGAACCCAATTCTGCCTCTAAGACATTCCAAATTGCTCATAAAAAAACATTGGATTGTTACTGTCCAACCGTTAATGTCTTGGCATTTAATTGTTACTGTATGACCTCTGCTCTTATTTTTAACTATCGCTAGAGTTATAGAACTCTGTTTCAAGCGAGATTGGTCTCGTTAAAAAGTTAATACATGAGCCTACAAGTTCTCTAAAGGAAGGAGAACCGAGTTATTCCTCTAAGACAGTCAACATTGCTCATTAACACACATTGGATTGTTACTGTCCAACCGTTACTATTTTGACATTAAACTGTTACTGTCCGACCTCTCTTCTTATTTTGATTTATATCTAGAGTTATAGAACTTTTTTTCAAGCGAGATTGGTCGCGTTGAAAAGCTAAGACACGAGGATACAAGTTCTATAAAGGAAGGGGAACCCAGTTCTGCCTCTAAGAGAGTCAAAATTGCTCGTCAACAAACAGTGGACTCTTACTGTCCAACCGTTACTGTCTTGACATTGAATTGTTAATGTCCAACCTCTCCTCAGATTTTTAACTATCTCTAGAGTCATAGAACTCAATTTCAAGCAAGATTGGTTTCCTTGGAAAGCTAAGACACGAGGCCACAAGTTTCCCTGAAGGAAGGGGAACCCATTTTATGCCTCTAAGACCGTCAAAATTGCTCATCAATAAACATTGGACTATTATTATCCAACCGTTACTGTCTTGACATTGCATTGTTAATGTCCGACCTCTCCTCAGATTTTTAACTATCTCTAGAGTTATAGAACTCAATTTCAACCGAGATTGGTCTCGTTGGAAAGCTAAGACACGAGGCTCCAAGTTCTTTAAAGAAAGGAGAACCCAATTCTGCCTCTACTCCGTAATTTTTTGACAACTCTCTGTGAAATACCAACGGCACTAGGTAGTGCCGTCGGTAGTATCATCGGTGAAACAGTCAGTATTTCTACAGCTGCTCCCTATATTTTTGTCTGTACATAACCCAAGATGCACATTCCTTGATTCAGCTGAAAAGTGAGATGCACATTGTTAAAGTGTTTCCAGGCTTCGCCGTCAGAAGAATGCATCATCACTCCATCAACCGCATGATGTGATTGGTGCCATGTCATGTGCTCAGTAGTCCTTGGTGACATGAATAACCTCTGCATTCTAGGTGTGATTGGGAAGTATCTAAGTTTTTTATATGCCACGAGAGTCTTTCCTCTTCCAGTTCTGGGTTTGTAACAGGAATGCCCACATGTCATGCACTCGGTCAGCTCAGCATTTTCAAGGTAGTATAACATGCAGAAGTTAGGGCATATGTCAATTTTCTGGTATCCTAAACCGAGGGGTTTCATCATGGACTTGGCAGCATAGAAGTTCTCTTTCAGCATGTTCCTTTGAGGTAAAATGCTTCTTGCCCATTCGATAATCTTATCATAACTGGCCTCACTCAACCCGTGATCTGACTTGATGGTGAACACATGTGCTATGACCGATAATTTACTGTGGTTTGTGCAGCCATCCCATAATAGCTCGTTAGAATCTTTCAACAGATCAAAAAACCTTACTGCATCTGCATTAGGTTCTTCTTCCACGTTTGGAAATTAACTGACATTACCTTCACTCATTCACATTGCATCCATAACCATATTCCTGTAAGGATTACTGTTCTCATTTCCAACTTCATGCATGTTGCTAGCACTAGAAGTTGACCCGACCACCCTTTCAACCATGCTCTCATTAGGAATAAATAGTTCTCCATGTGCATACCAACGCAGGTAGTCCTGCATGAACCCTTTGGTTAGAAGATGCATCATTACAACATCTTGATGCAGAAACTTTAAATTTTTACACTTCCTGCATGGACACCTAATACCGCCATCAGTAAAATTCCTCAAGATAGATGTTGCGAAATTAATAAAACCCTGAACACCATTACAATAATCCATCCTCCGCAATCCTTGGGGTGAGTCCCGATAAATCCATTAACGATCATCCATGACTTCTATTAAATCTCTATAAAACATAAAAAAAACAATATTGATTTCCTATGTTAAATATTCATTATCAATTATCCAACAAACTAAAAAAAACACTTATGTTAAATATTCATTATCAATTATCAACTATATATCAACTATCAACGTTCATACATACAAATTTATACATATATAAATTTACAGAAATCACAACTTCGCAATAGAATTGATAACAATTAAAACAGACCTGTTAAACAAGCTATTATTTATTTCATCACAACACATATAATTCGGTGTAATTCAAACAAAATTACAACAATTTACAAATAAATATAATTTGATAAAATCTAAAACAAACTATAACAACTACAAAATTATACATTCATACAACAAGTTTCTTTAACAAAATACGTATACTAAAAAAACAATAAAATTCACATTCAAAAGTTAAAACTAAAAAGGATAGATTTACTTACAAAAAATGATAAAATCCATAAGAATTAACGGATGTTGTGACCACGTACAAAAATATAAGAAACTTGAGTGCTTGTGTTGAGAAGAGGGGAGAGTTGGGATGGGTGGTTGGCTGCAGTTTGGGAGGGGAGAGGTGGGATGGGGAAGAAAAAGGGGAAGAAGAAGGAGAAACAGAGGAAGAGAGTGTCGGCAAAGTCAATATGTACCGTTGTTTTCCGACGGATTCACCGACGGAAAATTTCCGTCGGTGAATCCGTCGGTTATTCCGCCGGTGTTAGCAACACATAGCTAAACGGCTATCCGGTTTCGAATCCCTCGGTATTTCCGTCGGTAATTCCGCCCGAAAAAAATCCACGTCATCACGTCATTGCAACTTTCAAAAAAAATTTCTCACCATCGGCGATAGCGCCGGTATTTGCCAACGGAATAATTCCGTCGTTAAAAATTTCCGACGAAAAAATTCCGTCGGTAATTCCGTTGGTGTTATCCGATTTTCTAGTAGTGTTTAATACTAAAAGATGAAACCGAAAAAAAATATAAATTTAAAAAGTTTTCCAAAATAAAAAATAGCAATCAAAAGAATAGAAATAAAATCTAATAAGAAAAAACCAGAAAAAGAATGAAATCGTAAAAAATGAATTTTAAAAAAGATCTGAAATAAAACAAATAGCAATCAATAGAATATGGACAAAATCTAACATATGAGAAAATCAAAGGATGCAATAAAAAAAATCCAATTTTATAAATGATTTCATATAAAAAAAATAATCAAGAGAACATGGACCAAATCAGAAGAAAAAAACAAATTGAAATGTCGATATTTATATTTATAAGGTCCAATGTGAAAATTAAATAAGAGAAAGAAAAGAAGAAGAAAACAAAAGGTCATTGGTGCCACACCAAAGGTCCATTGACCACATGTGTTGTCTAGTGATTGAGGGGGCACCATGACGAATTAAACGCCACCTCGAAAGTTGAAGTTTGGTTGTCCAGAGACTCCTTATACGCTACCTGAAAGGCACGCTGCGTCATCAACCTTTATTAATAATATTTATGTTTATTAAATTACTAAATAACTTTTAAGTGAGCTTGATTGTAACAAGAAAATTAGAATGAAAAGATGAAAATACTCGTTGACACAAGCTAAAGAAATTTGATTTTAAAGATATTTTAGTTATTTTAAATGTGTTTAAATTTTGATTTTAAAGCTCTTGAATACTAGTTTTAAAAAAATTAATAATTTTAAAAGTAATTTAGTTATTTTATTGCGACAACAAAATGTTAGAAAACCGATTTATTACTTTCAATAACAAGTTAATTAATTTTTTTTACAAAAAAATAATAATATCAGTTTCAAACTACACTACACTACTCTACTCTAGGATCAGTTCTTTAATTTTAATTTTAATAAAGCATAAATTAGGACAGCACCATCAGATTTCAGGTAAGGGTCTAGTCATTTTAAGAGTGATATCTATCCCTCATCCTCGTAATGCCTGGGGAAAATTGCTATTAAAGCCCAAGACTGACCAAGTTCATTAGAAGAAAAAGGTTGCATGAGCCACTTAAAACCCCTGAAAGAAGTCATTCCCAATCCTCAAGTATTGCCGCCTCCAATTCTCAATTTCTTGAAGCAAACCAGTCCAAAGAAAACCAAGAAACCACCCTCTCCATGGATGATAATCCAAGAAAAAGAGCATCAAGTTCTCAAATTCCTATTGTCATTGCAAGCAGTGAATGTCTAATGAATAAGCTTGCATCCTGTTTGATAATGGACATACTATCAAGATTGCCCATCAAGACCATCTTGAATTGCCGGTGTGTTTGCAAGACTTGGCTTCACTACATCTCAGATTCTTTCTTTGCCAAACTCCATCTTGCAAGATCACCCACCAGCTTGCTAGTCAAAACCATATCCAACAATCCTGAATCAAGAAGCCTCCAGCTTGTCCAAATAACTGGAAAGCCTGTTGGTTTGCGCTTCCGTGTTGTTGAAGAAATGCAGTTTCTTCAGGAAATCAACCTACCCTATAATAATGATTTCTTGATTCAAAACTCTTGTAATGGGCTTCTTTGCATTTCTCAAACCTTCCAAGACGGCTCCCATGACGACATTTATTTGTGCAATCCAATTTTGGGGGAGTATATCTCCATTCCACTCGCTGCTGGACAAGGTACAAGGCATAAGAGTAGTTTCAGTTTGGGATACAGTGCCATTACTAAAGAATACAAAGTGTTGCACACTTTTTATTGGAAGAAAGGGCCTGATTCCCAACCTGAGGCTGAGATATACACGATTGGTACAGGGAAATGGAGAGGTATTGAAAAAGCTCTTCGTAGTCTTGATATTTTCATGTTCGATAGTTTTGTCTGCGGATCAATCCATTGGGTCTTTCGTGATGAAGACACTTGTGTGAATGGTATAGGTTCTTTTAACTTTGAGAATGAGCAATTTAGCCAATTGTCCTTGCCGCCTCGCTATGACGAGGACGATGTTACTTTGACAGTTTTTGAAGGTTGTCTGGGCGTGTCTTTCTTCAACACCTCTTCTGATCCTCAACTTGAAATATGGGTTATGAAGGAGTATGGGAACAAGCAGTCTTGGACCAAACAGTTTACCGGTAAAAACCTAGGTTTTGGAAACCTATATGTGCCCTTGATTTTCTTGAACAGTGGATTGATCTTGATGATGAACAATCATGAACGTTTTGTTATTTATGACACAAGAAGGAAATTCATGAAAGTTATTAGAATATGTCAGACTCAGGGAAGCAAATATGCAATTTCATACAAACCATCCTTTGTTTCGCTGAAGGATGTAGCAAAAGGAGAACAGCTGAAGATGTCAAGGTAATGTGTTATCCACTCATGGTGTTGCTAATATAGGAAGGAGCAATTCCCACTTGAAGTTCTTGTGCTTCAAGAATACAATCCGGTCTTTGCATTGTTAGGCAGATGCATGTTATCATGTAGCTTCTTTGAGGGCACATTATGTAGGCTCCCCTGTGTTAGAGCAATTAGGGTGTTGCTTGTATGCAAGGCTTTAAATGATTTTGATAGCTGTATTTATCAGTTGCTGCTTTTTTTCCCTTGATAGGTTCTATACTTTTGACAGAAGAGGGTTCACATGTGTATTTGTTGGCATTTTGGAATTCATGTGTTAAGATTTTCAGTCCAAGCAGTTCACATAGATTACATCTGTTACTAATCACTGGCATTCTGACAATTTGTTCACACGCAGGAAGCAAGCTGGTAGAGAAGATGACAAGTCCTCTTCTTAAGGAGCATATAACTGCAGCATGTCACATTACAAATGGTGACCTGTCTGCTAGCATCTCTGCAGAGTTTTTACCTAAGCTCTTCTGATTTTCAAGTTCTGTTGCGTGATTTTAGATGATATGCTCTTTGTTGTTCATTGCCAATCCATGACCATGATTAAGATTGTGCTCGAAACTCTTGAAGTGTTTGGGCATAACAAGTGTGAATTCTATCGAAAAGTTTGATGACAAGAGGATGAGAAAAAACACAAGACATTTGCTAAAGGAATCTTTAATTACAAGTGAGCATTGGTTCAGTCATTTGTATCGTTTTTACCTGTTATTGCAAGTTCATGACCATAAAACAAATTTCAGCTGGACAAACCGACAAAGATGAATTTGCTGAGACTTCATGGGAAAGTTTCTCTGGAGTTGAGCTGCTTGTTTTTGTTCTATCAAGAGTCAAGAATTTCCCAACTCGAACGCATTAGTTGTTTATGGTACTGCATGGTAAATCTTTTTTTCCTTTGTTGTGTGAAAACTTGATTTCCATTCCAGTTATTGGAGCAATGATGCTTTTGTAAAGAGCAAATTCATGGCTGGATAATACTTGCTAGTAGAAGGCTAAAATTGTTTCACACCATTCCTTTATTTTTTATTAAATTCTGATTAAGCCATTCTCAATTTTGTATTGGATCAACCCTTCCGAATGATGGGAGAATTGTACTCAACTTCTTACCTAGCAAATGTTTTAAATTAAATTATGTGTGAGTTGTCTCAATACAACTCAGTTAATTTGACAAGTCTAATAGCAATTCTAGATAACACGTAAAAAGTATGGTTTGACTTAATAAAAATAAAATAAGACTTTTTTCTTAATATCGAGACAACGACGTATTAGATCGACCAAGGATTCGCGACTCAACCCATCAAACCTGCAACTCGGATCATGGACTCTGTTCGGTTTAACAACTTTAATTTTTAAAATTATTTTTTACTTAACAATATGTGATGACAAAAGTAGATCACAAAATTGAGCATCAGCCAAATACCGAGATATTTGTTTACGACTAAGATGACCTCGTAAAAAACAAACCAAAACAAATCATGAATACCAATTCAAAATCAACTAAATATTAAAGGACAAAATTGATAACAAAATCCAAAAAGGTTCAATAGAAAGGAAAAAAAATGAATGGAATTCAAAAAAAAAAACTATATGGTATTGTTATTAAACTCAACCTGGTGGGCTACCTTAAAACCTTTCATCTCAACTCCTTGTCCGACCCGGGTTTAAAATTAACCGGCATGAAAGTTAACTCTATGTGACCTAGTTGACTTGGTGTATCCAAAAGCAAATCAAATGACTAGTAAAAACATGGTTTGACCTTACAAAAAATTCAAGATGATATTTTTTTTTTTTTACTATTTAGACACAACATATTTAATCAAATCATGTTTTGCAGCTTAACGTGCAAAACCTGCAACCCGGATCATAAACTCCAATGGATTTAAGATTTTTGTCTTTTAAAATAGTTTTTTTATTTAATGATATGATAACAAAAATAAACGCTTGCAAAAACTAAACATCAACCAAATTTCAAAATGTTAATTTAAGAATGCAATAATCTCATACAAAATAAATTAAAATAAATTATGACCAGTTCAAGATCAATAAAATGCTAAGGATGAAATTCGAAAAAAAGGATTTGGAAGGTAGAATTAAAAAATGAAAATAAAAAAAAGATTTTCATTGTTCATATGAATAGTGTGTTGACTTTTGGGTCACATGTTAATATTTTATGTATTTTGATGATAACAATTAAATGAAATTATACTAATAATTTGCTTCATTGATATTATAAAATGTATAGCATGTATATATCTGAATATGAAACTAATGTAGGATTATTTCAATGTTGTAATCCCTACAGTTACTGTCGGGTTCTGCCACACACACACACACACACACACACACATATATATATATAGGAAAGGTTGGCTAAGGTACAACTTAGGCCATTCCATTATTCTCAACTTGGTATCAGAGTCCTAAACTAATTAAAACACTTTCTCTTCTCTCTACTATGGACTTCTCATCCCAACCGCAAGTTGCCTCCCTCTTTGCAGCACCGGCGGTGCCGGCTTCCTCTTCGGCCGTAGCCCCTGCCTCCTCCAATGCCTTTATTCTATCGTGGCCACAACCTATAGATGGTGGCCACTCCCTCTTCAACCCAACCAATTCTCTTCTGCTACAGCCTTCTTTTGCTGTTGTTACTGCAAATTTTGCCGCCAGCATTGTCTCCCTCTCCTACACTCACCTCGTCATCTCTCTCAAGTTAACAAACACCAATTATCTATATTGTCGAATGCAGATGAAGCCGTATCTTCTAGGCCAACGAGTTTTCAACTTTGTTGATGGTTCAAACTTTTGTCCCTCTCCACATGTTCTTGCTGCCGATGGTACCTCTCTTTAGGTAAATCATTTCTTTCTTCGTTGGAAACAACAAGACAAACTCATTCTAAGTGCTCTGCTTTCTTTGTTATCCATGGAAGTTCTCCATCTTGTTGTTGATTGCCAAACTTAAAGTTCTATTTGGCGCACACTTGAGCAAGCTCTAGCTTCCACATCCAATTCGCGTATTATGCAACTTCATGGCTCTCTTCAAGATCTTCGACAAGGTGATAAGTCGGTAACTCAATTTATGCAAAAGGCTAAAACCTTATTTGATGAATTAGCCGCTGGTGATTGGTCAGTATCGCTAGAGGATTTTAACTTATATGTGTTTCGTAGCCTTCGAGGAGAGTTTAAGGACTTAGTAACAAGTATTATGACCAAAGCAGAGCCTCTCTCGTATGTTGATCTTCATAGTCATCTTCTAACACATAAATTCCTTCACAAAACATCCCTTTCATCCATGGGGTCTGCTGTCATCAATACACCTCTGTTGCCCACGCCCAAACCCCTCCTGCAGTCTTCTTTTCTCACTGCCAGTCTCCTGAAAATTTTGGCCACAACAAAGGCCGTTTCCATGGAGGATGGCATCCCAACCAGTTCAACATTAATGGGCACAGGTCTGCTGCGTCCAGACCTGATTTTCGCAACCTCCCTAGCTCCTCCAACAGTGATGGCAGGCAAGGCAATTGGCAGCGCAACAGGGGGCAAAATCCACGCTGCCAATTATGCCAAACATTCGGCCATACAACCCCTCACTGCCCTCAACTCCAGCATCGAGGCTATGGACAGCAACCTAGTGCAAATCTAGCGCTACGTAATATTTCCTCAACAGGTATTGCCGATTGGTTTCCGGACACCAATGCAAATCAACACGTCACACCTAACCTTGAAGGTTTGGTTGCCTCATAACCATATCTCGGTAATGATAATTTGCATGTTGGTGATGGTAAGGGAGTCCCCATATCTCATTTCAGTCATTCAAAAATATATACACCTCATCGTTCTTTCACTTTGTCTAGTGTTGTTCTTCATGTTCCTGCAATCAGGAAACATTTGCTTTCTGTTCAAAAATTTTGTCTTGATAACAATATTTATTTTGAATTTCACCCTTTTGTGTTTTATGTCAAGGATCTCAACACCAATGAAGTCCTTCTCTCAAGTCAGAGTCAAGATGGTCTTTATACTTTGTCCAAGTCTTTCGTCACGTTAGTTCCTCTAGCCTATTGGCCTCCCTGCATTTCTGCTTCTGCCTATTTATGGCATCGTCGACTAGGTCATCTTACCTCTCATATTTTTCAATTGTTAGTCTCAAAAAATAAGATTATTTATAACAACAAACGTCTTAATCTTCAATGTCAAAGTTGTCCATTAGGAAAATCATCGTGTTTGTCTTTAGGACCTACGGGTCACAAAACCTCTACTCCACTTGAATAAATTTTTAGTGATGTATGGGTCCTACTCCCCTTTTTTCTTCGGATGGCTATCGTTATTTTGTTATCTTTGTTAATGCATACACAAAATATATATGGTATTATCATCTTGTTGCCAAGTCTGATGTTTATTTTGTCTTTCACCAATTATAGACTCTCGTTAAGCGTTAATTTTCATTAAAAATAAAATCTGTTCATATTGATTGGGGCGGTGAATAACGCAAACTGTCAAATTTGGCTATCATTATTTTGTTATCTTTGTTGATGCATACATAAAATATATATGGTATTATCATCTTGTTGCCAAGTCTGATGTTTATTTTGTCTTTCACCAATTACAGACTCTCGTTAAGGGTCAATTTTCATTAAAAATAAAATCTGTTCAAACTGATTAGGGCAGTGAATAACGCAAACTGTCAACTTTCTTTAAGATCATTGGTATTCAACATCATCTGATTTGTCCTCACACTCCTGAACAAAATGGCACAGTAGAACGTTGTCATAGGCATATTGTCGAAACAGGACTTACTCTTCTAAGGCAATGCAAAGCACCATTCTGATTATGGAATTATGCTTTTTAAACCTTGGTTTATCTTATAAATTGCATGCCTACTCATGTTCTTGCAAATAGATCTCTGTTTGATTGTTTGTTTCTACGGTCTCTTGATTATCATTTTTTGCGTACTTTTGGGTGTCTCCATTTTCCCTTTTTTGCATCCCTATAACAATCATAAATTGGATTTTCATTCCTTTCCATGTGTGTTTCTTGGTTACAACTCCTCGCACCTTGGTTATCGGTGTTTTGACATTACATCTCAATGCATTTATATCTCGTCATACCCGCTTTCATGAACATATGTTTCCATTTGATAATTCTAAATAGATTACAAAGGTTTCCTCCACTCCCCCCACCCAAACTGCCACTAATATCGTCCCAAATCTACTCCATTCACTATTGTTCCTTACCCATACAGCTCCTCCCACCACAAACAGCCCACCCGCCACAGCATTCACCCCTCTCTTACCCTTCATCACATGCATGTTTATCTAACCTTTCTACTGCACATACAACTTGTAAATCAGTCACCCCCACCTTCCTACATAACCCCTCTGCTGGTGTTGGGACAACCTCTGGTTCTTCCTCTGCTCCTTATTTGGCCAGTGTCCAAGCTGCTACCGACTCTACCTCTGCTTACAGCAGATTCTCCCTTAGCCCCTTCGGCTGGCCTAGATCTTGTTGTTGATTTCTCCTCCTATCCGCTACAGCAGGACATCTTATGGCTATCTTTTTCTCATGTGTCGTCACCCTTAACCAGCAAACACCCTATGGTTCTTCGACCACGGAAGCCGAAAACAACCAATCCGATTGCTTCCGCTACCGTTGTTACTGCTTCCCCCCGGGTACTACACTCTCCCTCTTCAGAACCTCTTGCTTTCTCTGATGCTGACAAGTATATCGTTTGTCATGATGCTATGTGAAATGAGATCAAGGCTTTGCACTCTAATCACACTTGGTCTTTAGTTCCCTTTCATCCTTTGATGAACATTATTGGCAGCAGATGGGTGTATTGGATCAAGCGTCATGCTGATGGCAGCATTGAGCATTATAGAGCACGCCTTGTTGCTATAGGCTTTACCCAACAAGAAGGCGTTGATTATTGTGAAACCTTCAGCCCAATTATTAAGCAAGCAATCATCCGATTGTCTTCTCCATTGCGGTTTCGTGCAATTAAAAGATTCATCAACTTGATATTCATAATATCTTTCTCAATGGATTATTACTGACAAGGTCTATATGAAACAACCTACAGGTTTTGTTGACTCTACTCTTCCATCTCATATGTGCACATTGCATAAGTCATTGTATGGTTTAAAACAAGCACCGAGGGCATGGTACACTCATCTGAGTGATTTTTTGCTCTCCATTGGTTTTCTTGCCTCCAAGGTTGACACCTCCCTGTTTATCTTATCTGATGGCACTAATACCTTTTATCTTCTAGTGTATGTTAATAATATCCTACTTACGGGTAGCAACTCTAGTATGCTCCATCGCCTAATATAGTTACTAAGCTCTGATTTAAAGCTTCGTGACTTAGGCAGTTCACTACTTTCTGGGTATTGAAGTTCAGTCTACAGGTATGGGTTTGATGCTTCGTCAGCACAAATATATTCTTGACATCCTCACTCGGGCTAGTATGCCTTCTTGCAAACCCGTTGACACTCTAGTCTCTCCTTCGAAAGTTACTATATTGCCAGATACTTCATTCTCTAATCCTACAAGGTTTCATCAATCATGGGTGCTCTTCAGTATCTTACCTTCACCCACCTAGATATATGTTTTGCTGTTAACAGAGTTTGTCAATTTATGCATGCTCCTACAGACTCTCATTGGACCGTTGTTAAGCGTATTTTACGCTACCTTAAAGGTACGACTTCTTACAGTTTCCATATCACTCGTGGTTCCTCTTTTGCTCTCCATGGTTTTACAGGTTCAGATTGGCTGCTAGTATTGATGATCGCAAGTTTATGAGTGGCTACCTTGTCTTCTTTGGTCAGACACCGATTTCATGGAAATCCAGCACGCAACGCACAGTTGCTCGCTCCACTACTGAAGCTGTGTATAAAACCTTAGCAGACGGTACTACTGAGGTCATTTGGCTTCAATATTTGTTAATAGATCTGTAGGTTCCCTCCGTCTCGGCTCCTACTATTTGGTGTGATAACCTTGGCGCGACCTATCTCTTGCTCGTACTAAGTATGTTGAGGTAGATTATCACTTTGTTCACGACCGGGTTGCAAAGAAAGAGCTTCAAATTCATTTTATCCCCTCTCAGGATCAACTTGCTGATGTCTTCATCAAACCGCTTTCTGTTACATCCTTTACTACTTTTCAATTCAAGTGTCGGGTCGATACTCCACCCTTAGCTTAAGGGGGCATATTATAGAATGTATAGCATGTATATATCTGAATAAGAAATTAATGTTGTAATCCCTATAGTTACTGTCGTGTTCTGCCACACACACACACACACATATAGGAAAGGTTGGCTAAAGTACAATGTTGGCGATGTCGCGGTCGCACAAATTAATTACCCTAGCTTAAAACACACAAGATAGTATAGAGCAAGCAAGGGGTCGATCCCACGAGGAAGTTTCAAGTCAGATTTTTATGTTGTACGTTATGTAATTGGGGGTTTGGTTTGGTTTGTGATTATCTAAACTATGAGCAATTAAACTAGCAAACAAAATCAATTAAAATCGAAACTTATCAAGAAAAAACCTTGGTCGCAAGCACACATCCACAGAAATCAGAACTGATCATGGAAACGAAACATCAATTTATATTCTGAATATTTATCTCTTCTTAACATTGGTTAGTTAACGGATCCGCCGTATAACTAGCCCTAACCATCAAACAACCACAGTGTCCGCACTAGTAATTTAATTCAATGGCAGCCTTAAGAACTAGATAAGTTGATTAATCAAGAAAACATAACTGTCCGCAGTCTATGTTTGATTTGATTGAATGTTCTCCCTAAGATTAATAACGTAGATCCGCCACAATTATTAAACTCAGTTGCTTCACAAGTTCATATACCACAACTCCGGTTTTGATATCAAACTTAGCAATAGATTGTCTACAATAATAACTTAGAGTCCGCTCTAGCAATTAAAATAAACAATCATAGGAAAAATAAGCATAGGAGAACAAACATATTCATCATATAAACTGAAAAGAAAAGGTAAAATAAATCTCACAGTTCTTGAAATCCGAAGGTTTCCGTGTCCTTGCAACCAAGAAAAAGTGTTTAGCCTTGCATGTTTGTTGAACAACTAATCAAAAAGAAGGAAGAATGCATAATTTAGGGTTTCTTAGAGGAAGGGGGCGTTTTTCTCTTCTTGGCTGTGCTGCCCCCCTTCTCTTCTCTCATTCTTTTTATATCCTAGGAAACCCTAGGTCTCTATTTTACAAAATAGTCCTCCATTAAGTAGACTGTTTACATTTAAGTACTTCAATAACTATTTTCCTAAAAAGGAGAAATAGCCTTGCATGAAATCTTCAAGCTTTGACTTAGAGGAGCTAAATTGCTGAAATAAAAACTTGGATGCGGTTTAGATGCTTCGAAGTAATTTGGACTCGTTTCTTCACGAAACTGTTTGCTGGCAGAATTCAGTTGTCATCTTTGAAAATCATATCTCCCTCATATGACATCGTTTTTGGCTGAAATTTGGAGCGTGGATAGGTCTTTGAATTATGAATCCAAAAATTGAGTTTGCATCAATTGGACTTCTGTAGCTCCAGATATTAAATTTAATGACCAAGGTCAACACTGGCAGATGCGAGATTTGACTTTGAGGATGTGATTTCCATGATCTTCCTTTTATTTTTCTTGCATTACATTTCCAGAAAGGTATGGATGTTAGCTTTTTAGTGCCACTGGAATCACTTCATTTCATCTCTAGAACTCACGCTCTGCACAAAACATCGACTGAACGTCAAATCTGCCAATTACTCCAATTTACTCCTTTTTGCATCTTTCATCCAAAATGCCTTCAAAACAAAAAACAAAGAATATCAAGGCATTTTATATATAAAACATGGACAAAACATTAGGTAATGTGGGTGAAACTATCGAATAATATGGTTACATCAAATACCCCCACACTTAGCTCTTGCTCGTCCTCGAGAAAGGATAAATAAAATCAAATTGAAAAAAACTATGATCAATCTCTAATCTCCCATCAATGTCCAAGAATATATGCATTATAAACAAGAACAATCATGAAGGATAAATAGTATAATTCTTATGAATTCATTTACATGCAAACTTCAAAACTCAATCAATCGTCGGATTTAAATGAAATCTATGCCATGCCAAAGTGATAGGTCCTCTCATTGATATACACTCCAACACTCATGTGTTTAGGGTTATGTGTTTAAATCTCTCAAATTCAATCAATGAATATGTTCTACATAAGCTTGCTTTCAATCTCATCTCCATTAAACTATTACAACTACATGAATCAAAAGGTCTTATTTTCTGGTTGTAATGGGGCTAAGGTAAGGTGAGGTAAAATAGAGTAAAAGAAAAGGTTCAAACCAAAGAAAGTAGAGCATTCTGAAAAATGATATTTCAAACAAGATATTCCATCAAAGCACATAAATTTTCCATCTTTAATCACCAATGCTTAACTTCTTTTGATTTCAAGCTTTTTCAATATAAAATCTTAAGAACATAAAGGAACACTTTTTTCTTTTTCTTTTTCTTTTTTTCTTTTCTTTTTCTTTCCTTTTTTTTTTTTTTTTACCTTTGGCAACTTTGCCCATCTTTTCATCAAATATCACTTCTTCTTCTTTTTTCACATAATTTCCAACCATAATTCCATGAGATATCATAAGTATAGCTCTACTAATCCTTGGCCAGGGGAAAAGGAAAACATATAAAAAGTTAAGGCTTATACATGGATAAAGCAAAGAAAAGATAAACAAGCTCAAAAGGGCTCACTAAGGATAATATGCTTTAGGTTGGCTTTTTGGCTCAAGTGGTTAAAATTCCTAATGCCTTTATCATCTTCATGTATATATGTAATATGAATGTAATCTCAACAAGATATGAAGCAAGTTCTAAAGATACATATCATTGAAAGAAGGCACAATCAAAGAATATAATGTTGAAGGCTCAAAAGCTTGCATTGGTATAACACTATAAAGTCAACATGGCATATTCTCAAAGTCAATCCCTAAACCAATTAAACCTTAAAACTTGCATGCACACTCATTCATTTGATTTATATTCATCTATCTCAACTAATTCTCATACATAATACTCATATTCTCAAAAACCAATGGGAGTTCAAAAGATCAAACATAATTTTTTTTTTTTTTTAAAAGAAACAAAGAAAACTAAAATTCTCCCAATACCCCCACACTTAAAACACAACATTGTCCTCAATGTTGAAATAAAAGAAAGGAACATAGAGAATGACAGAAAAAAAAAAATAAAATGCGAAAAAAATAAAAGATAAGGAAAAGAAAGCAAATCTGTTTTTTTTTTTTTGTGTGGGTTGCCTCCCAGTAAGCGCTTTTGTTTTATGTCATTGGCTCGACATGTTGCATGCTCATTCTTCATAGATTGGTTCAGCTAACTCCACAAAAGCGGTGAGTTCTGTCGTCCAACCTTCATAGAAAGGTTTCAAGCGATGCCTATTGACCTTGAGTACTTTGTTGGTTTCTAAACTTGTAATTTCAACTGCACCATAAGGAAAAACATTAGAAACAACAAAGGGTCCAATCCAACGAGAGCGCAACTTTCCAGGAAAAAGTTTCAAACGCGAATGATAAAAGAGGACTTTGTCTCCAACATTAAACTCTTTTCTTGTAATCATTTGGTCATGGAGACTCTTAGTCTTTTCTTTATAAATCCTTGCATTCTCGTAAGAATCATTTCGAATCTCTTCCAACGTAATTCCAATCTTTTTAGGCACCAAAAGGATAGGCGCCACCCATTCACTGTCCATGATGAGGTAAATGACTCCTGCATCATGGAGTACAATTTGCAAAGCTTGTAAATCCAATGCTGAGTCATGCACATTTTGGAGAACACATATATGCCTCTCCATCTCTTTTATCTTGGTAAAATCATAGCCACAGCTCAAAGCTACGCTTAATCCATCCTCACTATCAAAATCACAAACTTGCTGCATACACTTATCAACTTGGTCATAACATGTGATAGAATAAACATTGCTATAAGGATATGTCATTGCATCATGAAAATTAAATTCAATTTTTTCATCTCCTACCTCCATAGACAAAGTATCCTTACCACAATCAATTTTTGTATTGGCAGTTTTCAAGAATGGTCTCCCAAACAATATAGGAGTGTTGTTTGATGAATCACAAGAATCATGTTCCATATCAAGAATATAAAAGTCGCATGGAATGACCAAACTGTCAATCTTGACTAGGACATCTTCTATCACACCAAGTGGGTAAACAAAACTACGATCCGCAAGTTGTATTACAATGCTAGTTTTATTCAAAGGCTCAAGACTAAGAGAATCATAAACATGTTTAGGCATAACACTAATGGATGCACCTAAATCGCACAAGGCCCTTTTGAAACTAGCATTACCAATAACACATGGGATAGTAAACGCACCTGGGTCTTTTTGCTTCAAAGGCATATTCTTTTGAACAATAGCAGATACAACTTCACCCATACTTACCATTTCATGACCTTTTAGTTGAAAGCTCTCTTGGTAGTACACAACTCCTTCAAGAATTTGGCATACTTGGGAATTTGCTTGATAACATCAAGCAAAGGAATGTTGAGTTCTACTTTCTTGAAAACCTCTAAAATCTCTTTTTCTTTGTCCTCTTTCTTTGACCTAGAAGAACTCACAGGAAAGGGTGGAATTATTTTAAAACTGGAATTCATTGAATGAGGAGTTACCTTTGGAGTGTTGGTCAATATTTCAGTTTGTAGAGGAAGAGGATGTTCCTTCTTTGTACTCAATTCAGTTTCTATCTCTTCTTCTTCCTCCATCTCAATTTGTTTTGACCTTTTCTCTTCAAGTTCTTTCCCACTTCGTAGCATGATCACACTAACATTCTCTATTGGATTCAATGCTTGGGAGGGCAATTTTCCATTCATTTGTGCTTCCAATTTCCCCACACTTGAAGCTACTTGCCCCATTTGCTTCTCCAAGTTGTGAATACTTGACCTTGTTTCTTGTTGAAAAGACATGACATTTTGTTGCAAGGTCACAGTGTTAGAAGCCAAAGTTTTCATCATCTCACGAAGATCATCATTGGATGATGACCCCATAACATTAGAGTTTGTGAATGGAGGGGGCTGTCTTGCTTGATAATTCTGTTGGGATTGAAATCCATGGGGATGGAACTGTCGGCCTTGATTGCCTTGTTGAGGTGGGTTCCCATAGCATAAGTTGGGATGATCTCTCCATGCAGGATTGTACGTGTTGGAAAAGGGATCATATTTACGCTGGGACTGTCCATTGAATGCTCCATCAACTGCATTAGCTTGTTCAATGTAATCTTCTTGCATTGTTGGGCACATATCTGAAGCATGTCCTTGTAAGGAGCATATGCTACAAACTTTCACCTGCTGTACATTGCCACAAGCCAAAGAACGCACAAGAGAAGTAAGATCATTAACTTTATTCTCAAGGTTAGAAATACTTACCTCATTTACTCGTTTATTTGCGAAGTCTCCACGAGTGCCAAACTGTTTCGAGTTGGCTGCCATGTTTGAGATCAATTGGCGTGCAGCCTCGGGTGTCTTATCTACCAATGCCCCTCCACTTGCAGCATCAATGATACTACGGTCAGTAGGCATCAATCCTTCATAGAAATATTGAATGAATGATCGATATATTTGATGATGAGGGCATTGAATGCACAGTTGCTCAAATCTTTCCCAATACTCGGAAAGTGTCTCTCCATGAGATTGTCGAATCCCACATATTTCTTTCCTTATGTTGGCAACTCGAGATGCTGGGAAATATTTTTCAAGGAAAATCTTCTTCATGGCATTCCAAGTTCCAATGGAACTTGGGAGAATAGAGAAAAACCATGCCTTTGCTGCCCCTTTTAAAGAGAAAGGGAAAGCTTTCAACTTAACCTGTTCTTCGTCAACTCCATTCGGTTTCATGCCAACGCAAACCATATGGAATTCCTTGAGATGAGTATGAGGATCTTCTCCTGCAAGACCATTGAAAGTTGGTAGCAAATGTATAAAACCAGATTTGAGCTCAAAGTTTACATTATTGTCAATGTTTATGCACAATGGTTGATTTTCCACGTTAGGAGCAGCAAGCTCTTGAGTGTTTGTTGTCGTGCAATAGCCATGGTGTTGAGGCGAGCTTCCTTTCTTAATCTGTGTAAAGTACTTTTATTTCAAGATCAACTGCACTTGAATTTGATTAGTAGAACGGGTCACAGGCATAAATTGCTAAGAAAACTCAAAAGAAAGTAACCACACAAGAGATCGAAAACAATGCAAATTGTACGAAAATCCTACGGTAGAAACCTAAAACTGCCTAAAAACACTAGAAAACAGCGGAATTTGGCCTCAATAGGGTGGGGCTAGTGATTATCACTAGTCCTGTTCAGAACGTCGTTTTCCTTCAGGAAACAAAAGGCCGATACCTAATTCCACCAAAAACTCTGTTTTGAACAGTACCGCTGCCGCAAGTGAACAGTACCGTCGCAAGCAAAAATTCTGTTTCTTTTTTTTTTTTTTTTTGAATCACAGCAAATAAAAATAACAGTACAAGCACAAAATCAACTAAAATTACCTCCCCGGCAACGGCGCCAAAATTTGTTGCGATGTCGCGGTCGCACAAATTAATTACCCTAGCTTCAAACACACACAAGATAGTATAGAGCAAGCAAGGGGTCGATCCCACGAGGAAGTTCAAGTCAGATTTTTATGTTGTATTATGTAATTGGGGGGGGTTTGTGATTATCTAAACTATGACAGCAAAAACTAGCAAACAAAATCAATTAAAATCAGAAAATTATCAAGAGAACAAACCTTGGTCACAAGCACACATCCACAGAAATCAGAACTGATCATGGAAACGAAACATCAATTTATATTCTGAATATTTATCTCTTCTTAACATTGGTTAGTTAACGGATCCGCCGTATAACTAGCCCTAACCATCAAACAACCACAGTGTCCGCACTAGTAATTTAATTCAATGGCAGCCTTAAGAACTAGATAAGTTGATTAATCAAGAAAACATAACTGTCCGCAGTCTATGTTTGATTTGATTGAATGTTCTCCCTAAGATTAATAACGTAGATCCGCCACAATTATTAAACTCAGTTGCTTCACAAGTTCATATACCACAACTCCGGTTTTGATATCAAACTTAGCAATAGATTGTCTACAATAATAACTTAGAGTCCGCTCTAGCAATTAAAATAAACAATCATAGGAAAAATAAGCATAGGAGAACAAACATATTCATCATATAAACTGAAAAGAAAAGGTAAAATAAATCTCACAGTTCTTGAAATCCGAAGGTTTCCGTGTCCTTGCAACCAAGAAAAAGTGTTTAGCCTTGCATGTTTGTTGAACAACTAATCAAAAAGAAGGAAGAATGCATATTTAGGGTTTCTTAGAGGAAGGGGGCGTTTTTCTCTTCTTGGCTGGCTGCCCCCCTTCTCTTCTCTCATTCTTTTTATATCCTAGGAAACCCTAGGTCTCTATTTTACAAAATAGTCCTCCATTAAGTAGACTGTTTACATTTAAGTACTTCAATAACTATTTTCCTAAAAAAGGAGAAATAGCCTTGCATGAAATCTTCAAGCTTTGACTTAGAGGAGCTAAATTGCTGAATAAAAACTTGGATATCGGTTTAGATGCTTCGGAAATGTAATTTGGACTCGTTTCTTCACGAAACTGTTTGCTGGCAGAATTCAGTGTCATCTTTGAAAATCATATCTCCCTCATATGACATCGTTTTGGCTGAAATTTGGAGCGTGGATAGGTCTTTGAATTATGAATCCAGAAAATTGAGTTTGCATCAATTGGACTTCTGTAGCTCCAGATATTAAATTTAATGACCAAAGGTCAACACTGGCAGAATGCGAGATTTGACTTTGCAGGATGTGATTTCCATGATCTTTCTCCTTTTATTTTTCTTGCATTACATTTCCAGAAAGGTATGGATGTTAGCTTTTTAGTGCCACTAGAATCACTTCATTTCGATCTCTAGAACTCACGCTCTGCACAAAACATCGACTGAACGTCAAATCTGCCAATTACCTCCAATTTACTCCTTTTTGCATCTTTCATCCAAAAATGCCTTCAAAACAAAAAACAAAGAATATCAAGGCATTTTATATATAAAACATGGACAAAACATTAGGTAGATGTGGGTGAAACTATCGAATAATATGGTTACATCATACAACCTAAGTCATTCTATTATTCTCAATTATTGAGAACAAGTTTAGACATGTTTATATGAAGATCATCAACAAGCATGGAAAAATTAAATGAAAAAAATCAATCAACAAGTCCAAGATTTATTTTAGTACAAATTATATAAATCTTTATATCTAACTTGATAGCACAAATTTAAATGAATTCACACACTTCATTGCATGTATTATAGCATCAATTTCTTTTCTCAACTTTTCAATTTTTGGTTCTCTTAGTATAGTAGTAACTAGATTGGTGATCTATGTTACGCCGTGGGGCCGGATCAATTTTTTCAAACCTAAAGAAAGGATGTTTAGGCAACACCAACATTTTTAAAGATGCAAGAGAAATCATACACTAGATTTAGTGACTTAACTGGGTTCAATTAGCTTGTTTAATTTAATAATATGATAAAAAAACAAGCATCAACAATAAATGAAGGAATAAAAAAAAGCAACAATTAAATATAAAAAACGAGCTCCCAATATCATAATCTAGAGAAGAAGAAAAAAGCTCATTGGAGACCCACCGTCACTCTGTCGTTGACCCGCTCCTTCACCAAAAAGATCACATCAAGATGGTTTTTCATATCGTTGTAAAAGGCCACATTGCGAGTCTGCGACATTAAAAAAAGTTGCATGCTCCACTAAAGTAAATACCCTGAAAGCAAACCAAACAAAATATAATGAAGTGAGCATCTAGTGTTTATATCTAATCAGATAATTTCATTTAATTAAAAAAAGGTTATTTGAAAAAGGATAAATTCAACAAAGAATGAAAAATAAAATAAAAAAATAGGGAAAACCTATGTCATTTTCAAAATTAGTGAAAAATCTTATACAAAGAAAATAATAAAAAGATAAAAGAGCTCAATATTCAATTAAATAAATGCTTAAAAATGAAACCAGAAAAAAAAAAAACATGAGCTTTAAAAAAGGAAAAAAAAACAAGCAAACTTGGTTTTCCTAAATCTGGATTAATCTCTTAAACTCGCAACCTATTAAATCCTAGACCTAAACTCAGTCAAGAATCTCAACTCCCAACCAATTTAATACTAAAAGATGAAACCAAAAAAATATATCAATTTAAAAAGTTTTCAAAATAAAAATAAAAAAGCAATCAAAAGAATAGAAATCAAATCTAATAAGAAAAAAACCAGAAAAAGAATGAAATCATAAAAAATGAATTTTAAAAAAGATCTCAAATAAAACAAATAGCAATCAAGAGAATATGGACAAAATCTAACATATGGGAAAATCAAAGGATGCAATAAAAAAATTCCAATTTTATAAATGATTTCATATAAGAAAATAATCAAGAGAACATGGACCAAATCAGAAAAAAAAAAATTGAAATGCTGATATTAAGATTTATATGGTCAAACGTGAAAATTAAATAGGAAAAAGAAAAGAAGAAGAAAACAAAAGGTCATTGGCGCCACACCGAAGGTCCATTGACCACATGTGTTGTCTAGTGATTAAGGGGGTATCACGACGAATCAAACGCCACCTCGAAAGTCGAAGTTTGGTTGTCCAGAGACTCCTCACGCGCCACCCGAAAGCATGCCGCGTCATCAACCTTTATTAATAATATTTATGTTTATTAGATTACTAAATAGTTTTTAAGTGAGCTTGATTGTAACAAGAAAATTAGAATGAAAAGATGAAAATACTCAGTTGACACAAGGTAAAGAAATTTTGATTTTAAAGATATTTTAGTTATTTTAAATGTGTTTAAATTTTGATTTTAAAGCTCTAGAATACTAGTTTTTAAAAAAATAGTAATTTTTAAAGTAATTTAGTTATTTTATTGTTAGAAAACCGATTTATCTAGTCAATATAATAATGGCAAATAAATTCTATGATAAAGATTTTATTACTTTCAATAACAAGTTAATTAATTTTGTGTAGAAAAAAATAATAATATCAGTTTCAAACTACACTCTCAACTCAGTTCTTTAATTTTAATTTTAATTAGGGGTGATCATTTTCGGTTCGGTTTGGTTATTATCAAAAAAAGTAACCAAACCGGAAAAAAAATTGAAAAAAAAACCGAAACCGGGTCAAACCGACCGATTTCGGTTCGGTTCGGTTTTTTAGGGAAAAAAACCGGTTCAAACCGGTTTGGCTCGGTTTTTCCGGTTTGGCTCAGTTTTCTCCGGTTTTGGCTCGGTTTGGCTCGGTTTTTTCCGGTTTTTTTTGTTTCGGTTCGGTTCGGTTTGGTTCGGTTTTTTGGTTATAGAACCGAACCGTCCGGTTTTTTAAAAATTTTAATCGGTTTAATCGGTTTTTTTTTTCGGTTCGGTTCTTTCGGTTATTTTTTTTCCAGTTTAATTGGTTTTTCGGTTTTTTTTGCTCACCCCTAATTTTAATAAAGCAAAAATTAGGACAGCACCATCAGATTTCAGGTAAGGGTCTAGTGATTTTAAGAGTGATATCTATCCCTCATCCTCGTAATGCCTGGGGAAAATTGCTATTAAAGCCCAAGACTGACCAAGTTCATTAGAAGAAAAAGGTTGCATGAGCCACTTAAAACCCCTGAAAGAAGTCATTCCCAATCCTCAAGTATTGTCGCCTCCAATTCTCAATTTCTTAAAGCAAACCAGTCTAAAGAAAACCAAGAAACCACCCTCTCCATGGATGATAATCCAAGAAAAAGAGCATCAAGTTCTCAAATTCCTATTGTCATTGCAAGCAGTGAATGTCTAATGAATAAGCTTGCATCCTGTTTGATAATGGACATACTATCAAGATTGCCCATCAAGACCATCTTGAATTGCCGGTGTGTTTGCAAGACTTGGCTTCACTACATCTCAGATTCTTTCTTTGCCAAACTCCATCTTGCAAGATCACCCACCAGCTTGATATTGAAAACCATATCCAACAATCCTGAATCAAGAAACCTCCAGCTTGTCCAAATAACTGGGAAGCCTCTTGGTTTGCGCTTCCGTGTTGTTGAAGAAATGAAGTTTGTTCCCGGAATCAACTTACCCTATAATGATTTCTTGATTCAAAACTCTTGTAATGGGCTTCTTTGCATTTCTCAAACCTTCCAAGACGGCTCCCATGATGACATTTATTTGTGCAATCCAATTTTGGGGGAGTATATCTCCATTCCACCCGCTGCTGGTCAAGAAACAAGGCATCTGAGTAATTTCGCTTTGGGATACTGTGCCATTACTAAAGAATACAAAGTGTTACACACTTTTTGTTCGCAGACAGGGTCTTATTACCAACCTGAGGCTGAAATATACACGATTGGTACAGGGAAATGGAGAAGTATTCAAAAAGCTCTTCTTAATCTTCGTATGTTCATTGTCGATAGTTTTGTGTGCGGATCAATCCATTGGGAACTTCGTGATGAAGACGATTGTGTGAATAGTATAGGTTCTTTTAACTTTGAGAATGAGCAATTTAGCCAATTGTCCTTGCCGCCTCGCTATGATGAGGGCGATGTCACTTTGACAGCTTTTGAAGGTTGCCTGGGCTTGTCTTTCTTCCACACCTATTCTGATCCTCAATATGAAATATGGATTATGAAGGAGTATGGGAACAAGGAGTCTTGGACCAAACAATTTACCGTCAAGAACCTAGGTTTTGCCGAGCTTTATGATCCCTTGATTTTCTTGAACAATGGATTAATCTTGATGATGCAATATCATGAATTTGTCGTTTGTTATGACACAAGAAGGAAATTCATGGAAGTTATTAGAATATGGCAGACTCAGGGAAACAATTATGCAATTGCATACAAACCATCCTTTGTTTCGCTGAAGGATGTAGGAAAAGGAGAACAGTTGAAGATGTCAAGGTAATGTGTTATCCAGTCTTTAGTTGGTTTCCTGTGATATATGTTTCATGATCTTTGCATTTAAGATTAGTTTTTGCGTCCTACTCTTGAATTCCACTTAAGTTGCTAATTTAGGAAGGAGCAATTCCCACTTGAAGTTCTTGTGCTTCAAGAACACAATCAGGTCTTCGCATTGTTAGGCAGATGCATGTTATCATGTAGCTTCTTTGAGGGCACATTATGTAGGCTCCCCTGTGTTAGAACAATTAGGGTGTTGCTTGTATGCAAGGCATTAAATGATTTTGATAGCTGTATTTATCAGTTGCTGCTTTTTTTCCCTTGATTGGTTCTATACTTTTGACAGAAGAGGGTTCACATGTGTATTTGTTGGCATTTTGGAATTCATGTGTTGAGATTTTCAGTCCAAGCAGTTCACATAGATTACATCTGTTACTAATCACTGGCATTCTGACAATTTGGTCACACGCAGGAAGCAAGCTGGTAGAGAAGATGGCAAGTCCTCTTCTGAAGGAGCATATAACTGCACCAGTCATGATCAACTTTCTGAGAGCATTCCTCCACAGAACATTACAAATGGTGACCTGTCTGATAACATCTCTGCAGAGTTTTTACCTGTTATTGCAAGTTCATGACCATAAAACAAATTTCAGCAAGACAAACCGACAAAGATGAACTTGCTGAGACTTCATTGGAAAATTTCTCTGGAGTTGAGCTGCTTGTTTTTGTTCTATCAAGAGTCAAGAAAAATTCCCAACTCGAACGCATTAGTTGTTTATACTGCATGGTAAATCTTTTTTTTCTTTGTTGTGCGAAAACTTGATTTCCATTCCAGTTATTGGAGCAATGTTGCTTTTGTAAAGAGCAAATTCATGGCTGGATATTTGATGGTATGTGATAATACTTGCTAGTGGAATGCTAAAATTGTTTTTGATCAATTCATATCACACCATTCCTTTCTTTATTTTTTATTAAATTCTTATTGCATCAAATCCCGTATCGACTCATTGAGCCATTCTCAATTTTGTACTAGATAAACCCTTCTGAATGATTGAAGAATTGCACTCAACTTCTTACTTAGCAAGTGTTGTAAATTAAATTATATAAGAGTTGTCTTAATATAAATAGTAAAAAGTATGATTTAACTTAATAAAAATAAAATAAGACTTTTTTTTAATATCGAGACAACGACTTAATCTGCAAACCTGCAACTCGAATCATGGACTTCATTCGGTTTAACAACTTTATTTTTAAAAATTACTTTTTACTTAATAATATATGATGACAAAAGTAGATCACAAAATTGAGCGTTCGCCAAATACCGAGACATTTGTTTACGACAAAGATAACCTCATAGAAAACAAATCAAAACAAATTATGAATACCAATTCAAAATCAACCAAATATTAAAGGACAAAATTGATAACAAAATCTAAAAAGATTTAATAGAAAGGAAAAAAAATGAATGGAATTAAAATATAAAAAAAAACTATTTGGTATTGTTCTTAACCTCAACGTAGTGGGCTATCTTAAAACCTTTCATCTTAACTCCTTATCTGACCCAGGTTTAAAATTAACAGGCATGAAAGTTAACTCTATGTGACCTAGTTGACTTGGTGTATCTAAAAACAAATAAAATGACTATTAAAAAAATGGTTTGACTTTACAAAAAAAAAATTCAAGATGACATTTTTTTTTACTATTGAGACACAACATATTTAATCAACTCAAGTTTCGTAGCTTAACGTGCAAAACCTGCAACCCGGATCATAAACTCCAATGGATTTAAGATTTTTGTCTTTTAAAATAGTTTTTTTATTTAATGATATGATAACAAAAATAGACGCTTTCAAAAACTAAACATCAACCAAATTTCAAAATGTTAATTTAAGAATGCAATAATCTCATAGAAAATAAATTAAAATAAATTATGACCAGTTCAAGATCAATAAAATGCTAAGGATGAAATTAGAAGAAAATGATTTGGAAGGTAGAATTAAAAAATAAAAAATAAAAAAAAGATTTTCGTTGTATATATGAATAGTGTGTTGACTTTTAGGTCACATATTAATATTTTATGTATTTTTATGATAATAATTAAATGAAATTAGACTAATAATTTGCTTGATTGATATTATAGAATGTATAGCATGTATATATCTGAATATGAAACTAATGTAGGATTATTCCAATGTTGTAATCCCTACAGTTACTGTCCTGTTCTGCCACATATATATATAAATAGGAAAGGTTGGCTAAGATACAACTTAGGTCATTCTATTATTCTCAACTTGGTATCAGAGCCCTAAACAAATTAAAACACTTTCTCTTCTCTCTACTATGGACTTCTCATCCCAGCACCGGCGGTGCCGGCTTCCTCTTCTGCCGCAGCCCCTGCCTCCTCCAACGCCTTTGTTCTGCTATAGCCACAACCTATAGATGGTGGCCACGCCCTCTTCAACCCAACCAATTCTTTTCTACTACAGCCTTCTTCTGCTGCTGCTGCTGCTGCAGATTTTACCGCCAGCATTGTCTCCCTCTCCTACACTCACCATGTCATTTCTCTCAGGTTAACAAACACCAATTATCTATATTGCCGAATGCAGATGAAGTCGTATCTCCTAGGCCAAGGAGTTTTCGACTTTGTTGATGGTTCAAACTCTTGTCCCTCTCCACATGTTCTTACTGCCGATGGTACCTCTCTTCAAGTAAATCAGTTCTTTCTTCATTGTAAACAACAAGACCAACTCATTCTAAGTGCTCTGCTTTCTTGTTATCCATGGAAGTTCTCCATCTTGTTGTTGACTGCCAAACTTCAAGTTCTGTTTGGCGCACACTTGAGCAAGCTTTAGCTTCCACATGTAATTCACGTATTATGCAACTTCATGGCTCCCTTCAAGATCTTCGACAAGGTGATAAGTCAGTAACTCAGTGTATGCAAAAGGCTAAGGTCTTATTTGATGAATTAGCCGCTGGTGGTCAGCCGGTATCGCTGGAGGATTTCAACTTATATATGTTTCGTGGCCTTCGAGGAGAGTTTAAGGACTTGGTAACAAGTGTTGTGACCAAAGAAAAGCCTCTTGTATGCCGATCTTCATAGTCATCTTTTAACACATAAATTCCTTCACAAAACATCCCTTTCATCCATGGGGTCTGCTATCATCAATACACCTCTGTTGCCCACGCCCAACACCCCTTGTATAGTCTTTTTTTCTCACTGCCAGTCTCCTGGAAATTTTGGCTGCAACAGAGGCTGTTTCCATGGAGGATGGCATCCCAACCAGTTCAACAGCAGAGAGCACAAGTCTGCTGCATCCATACCTGATTTCTGCAGCCTTCCTAGCTCCTCCAACAGTGATGGCAGGCAAGGCAACTGGCAGCGCAGTAGGGGGTAAAATCCATGCTGCCAATTGTGTCAAACATTCAGCTATACAACCCTTCACTGCCCTCAACTCCAACATCGAGGCTATGGATAGCAACCTAGTGCAAATCTGGCGCTGCGTAATATTTCCTCAACAGGTGCTGCCAATTGGTTTCCGGACATTGGTGCAAATCAACACGTTACACCTGACCTTACAAGTTTGGCTACCTCAAAACCATATCTTGGTAATGATAATTTGCATGTTGGTGATGGTAAGGGACTCCCTATATCTCATATCGGTCATACAAAAATATATACACCTCATCGTTCTTTCACTTTGTCTAGTGTTCTTCATGTTCCTGCAATTAGGAAACATTTGCTTTCTGTTTAGAAATTTTATCTTGATAACAATATTTATTTTGAATTTCACCCTTTTGTATTTTATGTCAAGGATCTCAACACCAATGAAGTCCTTCTCTCAAGTCAGAGTCAAGATGGTTTTTATGCTTTGTCTAGGTCTTCCGTCACATTAGTTCCTCAAGCCTATTGGCCTCCTTGCATTTCCACTTCTGTCAATTTATGGCATCATCGACTAGGTCATCCTACCTCTCGTATTTTTCAATTGTTAGTCTTAAAAAATAAGATTATTTGTAACAATAAACGTCTTAATCTTCAATGTCAAAGTTGTCCTTTAGGAAAATCATCGTGTTTGTCTTTAGGACCTAAGAAGGTTCCACTTGAATTTATTTTTAGTGATGTATGGCGTCCTGCTTCCCTTTTTTCTTCAGATGGCTATCTTTATTTTATTATCTTTGTTGATGCATACACAAAATATATATGGTATTATCCTATTGTTGCCAAGTCTAATGTTTATTCTATCTTTCACCAATTCCAGACTCTCATTGAGCGTAAATTTTCATTAAAAATAAAATCTGTTCAAACTTATTAGGGCGGTGAATACCGCAAACTGTCCACTTTCTTTAAGACTATTTGTATTCAACATCGTCTGATTTGTCCTTACACTCATGAACAAAATGGCATAGTAGAACATCGTCATAGGCATATTGTGGAAACAGGACTTACTCTTCTAGGATAATGCAAAGCACCATTCTGATTTTAGAATTGTACTTTTGAAACCTCGGTTTATCTTATAAATCGCATACCTATTCTTGTTCTTGCAAATAGATCTCTGTTTGATTGTTTGTTTCTACGGCCTCTTGATTATCATTTTTTTACGTACTTTTGGGTGTCTCTGTTTTCCTTTTTTGCGTCCCTATAACAATCATAAATTGGATTTTTCGTTCCTCTCCATGTGTGTTTCTTGGTTACAACTCCTCACACCTTGGTTATCGGTGTTTTGATATTGCATCTTAACGCATTTATATCTCTTGTCATGTCCACTTTCATGAACATGTGTTTCCATTTGATAATTGTGAACAGATTACAAAGGTTTCCTCCACTCCCCCTACCCAAACTGCCACTACTGTCCTCCCAAATCTACTCCATTCACCGTTGTTCCCCACCCATACACCCTCCCACCACAAACAGCCCACCCGCCACAGCATTCACCCCTCTTACCCATCATCACATACATGTTTATCTAACCATTCTACTGTAGATACAACTTGCAAATCAGTCACCCCCACCTTCCAGCCTGACCTCACTGTTGGTGTTGGGACAACCTCTGGTTCTTCCTCTGCTCCTCCTCATTTGGCCAGTGTCCAAGATGCTACCAACTCTGCCTCTGTTGATAGACTTGTTTCTACCGCCAATCCTCTGCTTATGGCAGATACTCCCTTAGCCCCTTCGGTTGGCCTAGATCTTGTGGTTGATCTCTCCTCCTATTTGCTACAGCAGGACATCTTATGGCTATCTTCTTCTCCTGCGTCTCCGCCCTTGACTAGCAAACACCATATGGTTCTTCAACCGCGGTAGCTAAAGACAACCAATCTGGTTGCTTCCGTTGCCAATGTTACTGCGTCCCCCCTGGTACTACACTCTCCCTTTTCAAAACCTCTTGCTTTCTTTGATGCTGACAAATATGTCGTTTGGCATAATGCTATGTGTGATGAGATCAAGGCTTTGCACCCTAATCACACTTGGTCTTTAGTTCCCTTTCATCCTTCGATGAACATTGTTGGCAGCAGATAGGTGTATCGGATCAAGCGTCGTGCTGATAGCAGCATTGAGCATTATAAAGCACGCCTCGTTGCTATAGGTTTTACCTAATAGGAAGGCATTGATTATGTTGAAACCTTCAGTCCAGTTATTAAGCAAGCCATCATTCTATTGTCTTCTCCATTGCGATTTCGTGCAATTGAAAGATTCATCAACTTGATATTCATAATGTCTTTCTCAATGGCATTCTTACTGAAAAGGTCTACATGAAACAACCTCCAGGTTTTGTTGACTCTACTCTTCCATCTCATGTGTGCAGATTGCACAAGTCATTGTATGGTTTAAAACAAGCACCGAGGGCATGGTACACTCATCTGAGTGATTTTTTGCTCTCCATTGTTTTCTTACCTCCAAGTTTGACACCTCCATGTTTATGTTGTCTGATGACACTAATATCTTTTATCTCTGGGTGTACGTTGATGATATCGTGCTTACGGGTAGCAACTCTGCTATGCTCCGTCGCCTAATACAGTTACTAAGCTTTGATTTAAAGCTCCGTGACTTAGGCGCAGTTCACTACTTTCTGGATATTGAAGTTCAATCTACATGTATGGGTTTGATGCTTTGTCAACACAAATATATTATTGACATCCTCAGGCTGGTATGACTTCTTGCAAACCCGTTGACACTCTAGTCTCTCCTTCGAAAGTTCTTATATTGTCGGATACTTCATTCTCTAATCCTACAAGGTTTTGTCAAATCATGTGTGCTCTTCAGTATCTTACCTTCACCCATCCAGATATATGTTTTACTGTTAATAGATTCTGTCAGTTTATGCATGCTCCTACAGACTCTCATTTGACCATTGTTAAGCGTATTTTACGCTACCTTAAAGGTACGGCATCTTACGGTTTCCATATCACTCGCAGTTCCTCTTTTTCTCTTCATGGTTTTACAGGTGCAGATTGGCTGGTAGTATTGATGATCGCAAGTCTACGAGTGGTTATCTTGTCTTTTTTGGTTAGACGCCAATTTCATGGAAATCCAGCAAGCAATGCACAGTTGCTCGCTTCTCTACTGAAGCTGAGTATAAAGCCTTAGTAGACATTACTGCTGAGGTCATTTAGCTTCAATATTTGTTAACAGATCTGCAGGTTCCCTCCGTCTCGGCTCCTACCATTTGGTATGATAACCTTGGCATAACCTATCTCTCCGCGAATCCTATTTTCCATGCTCGTACTAAGTATGTTGAGGTAGATTATCACTTTATTCACGACCGGGTTGCAAAGAAAGAGATTCAAATTTGTTTTATCCCCTCTCAGGATCAACTTACCGATGTCTTCACCAAACCGCTTTCTATTGCGTCCTTTACTACTTTTCGATTCAAGCTTCGGGTTGATCCTTCACCCTTAGCTTGAGGGGGCATATTATAGAATGTATAGCATGTATATATCTGAATAGGAAATTAATGTAAGATTATTCCAATGTTGTAATCCTTATTGTTACTGTCGCGTTATGCCACATATATATAAATAGAAAAGGTTTGCTAAGGTACAACCTAAGCCATTCTATTATTCTTAACTATTGAGAACAAGTTTAAACAGGTTTAAATGAAGATCATCAACAAGCATGAAAAATTAAATGAAAAAAATCAATAAACAAGTCCAAGATTTATTTTAGTACAAATTATATAAATCTTTATATCTAACTTGATAACAAAAATTTAAATGAATTCACACACTTCACATTGCATGTATTCTAGCATCAAATTTTTTTCTCAACTTTTCAATTTTTGGTTCTCTTAGTATAGTAGTAACTAGATAGGTGATGTTACGCCGTGGGGCCGGATCAATTTTTTCAAACCTAAAGAAACGATGTTTAGGCGACACCAACATTTTTAAAGATGCAAGAAAAATCATACACTTGATTCATTGACATAACTAGCTTCAATTCGCTTGTTTAATTTAATAATATGATAAAAAAAAAAAAAGCATCAACAATAAATAAAGGAATAAAAAAAATTAGCAACAATTAAATATAAAAATGAGCTCCCAATAGCATAATCTGGAGAAGAAGAATGCCCCTTCAAGCTAAGGGTTCACATGTGTATTTGTTGACATTTTGGAATTCATGTGGCTTCAATATTTGTTAACAAATATGCAGGTTCCCTCCGTCTCGGCTCCTACCATTTGGTGTAATAACCTTGGCGCGACCTATCTCTCCATGAATCCTATTTTTCATGCTCGTACTAAGCATGTTGAAGTAGATTATCACTTTATTCACGACCGGGTTGCAAAGAAAAAGATTCAGATTCGTTTATCCCCTCTCAGGATCAACTTGTCGATGTCTTCACCAAACCGCTTTCTGTTGCGTCCTTTACTGCTTTTCGATTCAAGCTTCGGGTCGATCCTCCACCCTTAGCTTGAGGGGGCATATTATAAAATGTATAACATGTATATATCTGAATAAAAAAATTAATGTAGGGTTATTCCAATGTTGTAATACCTACAATTACTATCATGTTCTGCCCCACACACACACACACACACACACACACACACACACATATATATATATATATATATATATAGAGAGAGAGAGAGTGAGGAAAGGTTGGCTAAGGTACAACCTAAGCCATTCTATTTTTCTCAACTATTGAGAACAAGTTTAAACAGGTTTATATGAAGATCATCAACAAGCATGAAAAATTAAATGAAAAAATCAATAAACAAGTCCAAGATTTATTTTAGTACAAATTATATAAATCTTTATATCTAACTTGATAACAAAACTTTAAATGAATTCACACACTTCACATTGCATGTATTCTAGCATCAAATTTTTTTCTCAACTCTTCAATTTTTGGTTCTCTTAGTATAGTAGTAACTAGATAGGTGATGTTACGCCGTGGGGCCGGATCAATTTTTTCAAACCTAAAGAAACGATGTTTAGGCGACACCAACATTTTTAAAGATGCAAGAAAAATCATACACTTGATTCATTGACATAACTAGCTTCAATTCGCTTGTTTAATTTAATAATATGATAAAAAAAAAAAGCATCAACAATAAATAAAGGAATAAAAAAAATTAGCAACAATTAAATATAAAATGAGCTCCCAATAGCATAATCTGGAGAAGAAGAATGCCCCTTCAAGCTAAGGGTTCACATGTGTATTTGTTGACATTTTGGAATTCATGTGGCTTCAATATTTGTTAACAAATATGCAGGTTCCCTCCGTCTCGGCTCCTACCATTTGGTGTAATAACCTTGGCGCGACCTATCTCTCCATGAATCCTATTTTTCATGCTCGTACTAAGCATGTTGAAGTAGATTATCACTTTATTCACGACCGGGTTGCAAAGAAAAAGATTCAGATTCGTTTTATCCCCTCTCAGGATCAACTTGTCGATGTCTTCACCAAACCGCTTTCTGTTGCGTCCTTTACTGCTTTTCGATTCATGCTTCGGGTCGATCCTCAACCCTTAGCTTGAGGGAGCATATTATAAAATGTATAACATGTATATATCTGAATAAAAAATTAATGTAGGGTTATTCCAATGTTGTAATACCTACAATTACTGTCATATTCTGCCACACACACACACACACACACACACATATATATATATATAAATATAGAGAGAGAGAGAGAGGAAAGGTTGGCTAAGGTACAACCTAAGCCATTCTATTATTCTTAACTATTGAGAACAAGTTTAAACAGGTTTAAATGAAGATCATCAACAAGCATGAAAAATTAAATGAAAAAAATCAATAAACAAGTCCAAGATTTATTTTAGTACAAATTATATAAATCTTTATATCTAACTTGATAACAAAAATTTAAATGAATTCACACACTTCACATTGCATGTATTCTAGCATCAAATTTTTTTCTCAACTTTTCAATTTTTGGTTCTCTTAGTATAGTAGTAACTAGATAGGTGATGTTACGCCGTGGGGCCGGATCAATTTTTTCAAACCTAAAGAAACGATGTTTAGGCGACACCAACATTTTTAAAGATGCAAGAAAAATCATACACTTGATTCATTGACATAACTAGCTTCAATTCGCTTGTTTAATTTAATAATATGATAAAAAAAAAAAGCATCAACAATAAATAAAGGAATAAAAAAAATTAGCAACAATTAAATATAAAAATGAGCTCCCAATAGCATAATCTGGAGAAGAAGAATGCCCCTTCAAGCTAAGGGTTCACATGTGTATTTGTTGACATTTTGGAATTCATGTGGCTTCAATATTTGTTAACAAATATGCAGGTTCCCTCCGTCTCGGCTCCTACCATTTGGTGTAATAACCTTGGCGCGACCTATCTCTCCATGAATCCTATTTTTCATGCTCGTACTAAGCATGTTGAAGTAGATTATCACTTTATTCACGACCGGGTTGCAAAGAAAAAGATTCAGATTCGTTTTATCCCCTCTCAGGATCAACTTGTCGATGTCTTCACCAAACCGCTTTCTGTTGCGTCCTTTACTGCTTTTCGATTCAAGCTTCGGGTCGATCCTCAACCCTTAGCTTGAGGGAGCATATTATAAAATGTATAGCATGTATATATCTGAATAAAAAATTAATGTAGGGTTATTCCAATGTTGTAATACCTACAATTACTATCATGTTCTGCCACACACACACACACACACACACACACACACACACACATATATATATATATATATATAGAGAGAGAGAGAGAGGAAAGGTTGGCTAAGGTACAACCTAAGCCATTCTATTTTTCTCAACTATTGAGAACAAGTTTAAACAGGTTTATATGAAGATCATCAACAAGCATGAAAAATTAAATGAAAAAAATCAATAAACAAGTCCAAGATTTATTTTAGTACAAATTATATAAATCTTTATATCTAACTTGATAACAAAAATTTAAATGAATTCACACACTTCACATTGCATGTATTCTAACATCAAATTTTTTTCTCAACTTTTCAATTTTTGGTTCTCTTAGTATAGTAGTAACTAGATAGGTGATGTTACGCCGTGGGGCCGGATCAATTTTTTCAAACCTAAAGAAACGATGTTTAGGCGACACCAACATTTTTAAAGATGCAAGAAAAATCATACACTTGATTCATTGACATAACTAGCTTCAATTCGCTTGTTTAATTTAATAATATGATAAAAAAAAAAAAGCATCAACAATAAATAAAGGAATAAAAAAAATTAGCAACAATTAAATATAAAAATGAGCTCCCAATAGCATAATCTGGAGAAGAAGAATGCCCCTTCAAGCTAAGGGTTCACATGTGTATTTGTTGACATTTTGGAATTCATGTGGCTTCAATATTTGTTAACACATATGCAGGTTCCCTCCGTCTCGGCTCCTACCATTTGGTGTAATAACCTTGGCGCGACCTATCTCTCCATGAATCCTATTTTTCATGCTCGTACTAAGCATGTTGAAGTAGATTATCACTTTATTCACGACCGGGTTGCAAAGAAAAAGATTCAGATTCGTTTTATCCCCTCTCAGGATCAACTTGTCGATGTCTTCACCAAACCGCTTTCTGTTGCGTCCTTTACTGCTTTTCGATTCAAGCTTCGGGTCGATCCTCAACCCTTAGCTTGAGGGAGCATATTATAGAATGTATAACATGTATATATCTGAATAAAAAAATTAATGTAGGGTTATTCCAATGTTGTAATACCTACAATTACTGTCATGTTCTGCCACACACACACACACACACACACACACACACACACACACACATATATATATATATATATATATAGAGAGAGAGAGAGGAAAGGTTGGCTAAGGTACAACCTAAGCCATTCTATTTTTCTCAACTATTGAGAACAAGTTTAAACAGGTTTATATGAAGATCATCAACAAGCATGAAAAATTAAATGAAAAAAATCAATAAACAAGTCCAAGATTTATTTTAGTACAAATTACATAAATCTTTATATCTAACTTGATAACACAAATTTAAATGAATTCACACACTTCACATTGCATGTATTCTAGCATCAAATTTTTTTCTCAACTTTTCAATTTTTGGTTCTCTTAGTATAGTAGTAACTAGATAGGTGATGTTACGCCGTGGGGCCGGATCAATTTTTTCAAACCTAAAGAAACGATGTTTAGGCGACACCAACATTTTTAAAGATGCAAGAAAAATCATACACTTGATTCATTGACATAACTAGCTTCAATTCGCTTGTTTAATTTAATAATATGATAAAAAAAAAAAGCATCAACAATAAATAAAGGAATAAAAAAAATTAGCAACAATTAAATATAAAATGAGCTCCCAATAGCATAATCTGGAGAAGAAGAATGCCCCTTCAAGCTAAGGGTTCACATGTGTATTTGTTGACATTTTGGAATTCATGTGGCTTCAATATTTGTTAACAAATATGCAGGTTCCCTCCGTCTCGGCTCCTACCATTTGGTGTAATAACCTTGGCGCGACCTATCTCTCCATGAATCCTATTTTTCATGCTCGTACTAAGCATGTTGAAGTAGATTATCACTTTATTAACGACCGGGTTGCAAATAAAAAGATTTAGATTCGTTTTATCCCCTCTCAGGATCAACTTGTCGATGTCTTCACCAAACCGCTTTCTGTTGCGTCCTTTACTGCTTTTCGATTCAAGCTTTGGGTCGATCCTCCACCCTTAGCTTGAGGAGGCATATTATAAAATGTATAACATGTATATATCTGAATAAAAAATTAATGTAGGGTTATTCCAATGTTGTAATCCTTACAATTACGGTCATGTTCTGCCCCCCCCCCCCCCACACACACACACACATATATATATAGAGAGAGAGAGAGTGAGGAAAGGTTGGCTAAGGTACAACCTAAGCCATTCTATTTTTCAACTATTGAGAACAAGTTTAAACAGGTTTATATGAAGATCATCAACAAGCATGAAAAATTAAATGAAAAAAATCAATAAACAAGTCCAAGATTTATTTTAGTACAAATTATATAAATCTTTATATCTAACTTGATAACACAAATTTAAATGAATTCACACACTTTACATTGCATGTATTATAACATCAATTTCTTTTCTCAACTTCTCAATTTTTGGTTCTCTTAGTATAGTAGTAACTAGATAGGTGATCTATGTTACGTCGTGGGACGAAATCAATTTTTTCAAACCTAAAGAAAGGATGTTTAGGCGACACCAACATTTTTAAGGATGCAAAATAAATCATACACTTGATTCAGTGACTTAACTGGGTTCAATTAGCTTGTTTAATTTAATAGTATGATAAAAAAAAAAAAAAAACATCAACAATAAATAAAGGAATAAAAAAAGCAACAATTAAATATAAAAAATGAGCTCCCAATATCATAATCTAGAGAAGAAGAAAAAAGCTCGTTGAAGACCCACCGTCACTCTGTCGTTGACACTGCTCCACCACCAAAAAGATCACACCGTGACGGTTTTTAACATCGTTGTAAAAGGCCACACTGTGAGTCTGCAACATCAAAAAAAGTTGCATGCTCCACTAAAGTAAATACCCTGAAAGCAAACCAAACAAAATATAATGAAGTGAGCATCTAGTGTTTATATCTAATTAGATAATTTCATTTAATTAAAAAAAAGTTAATTGAAAAAGGATAAATTCAACGAAGAATGAAAAATAAAATAAAATAACAATGAAAACTTAGGTCATTTTTAAAATTAGTGAAAAATCTTATACAAAGAAAATAATAAAAAGATCATAGAGCTCAATATTTAATTAAATAATGCTTAAGAATGAAACCGGAAAAAAAAAAAAAAGACATGAGCTTTAAAAAAGGAAAAGAAAAATCAAACTTAGACGAATCTCTTAAACCTGGATTAATCTTTCAAACTCACAACCCATTAAATCCTAGACCTAAACTCAGTCAAGAATCTAAATTCCCAACCAATTTAATACTAACAGATGAAACCGAAAAAAAATATCAATTTAAAAATTTTTTCAAAATAAAAAAAATAGCAATCAAAAGAATAGAAATCAAATCTAATGGGGAAAAAAAAAGAATGAAATCGTATAAAATGAATTTTAAAAAAGATCTTAAATAAAACAAATAGCAATCAAGAGAATATGGACAAAATCTAACATATGAGATGATCAAAGGATGCAATAAAAAAAATCCAATTTCATAAATGATTTCATATAAAAAACAATAATCAATAGAACATGGATCAAATCAAAAGAAAAAAACAAATTGAAATGCTGATTTTAAGATTTATATATATGGTCAAACGTGAAAATTAAAGAAGAGAAAGAGAAGAACAAGAAAACAAAAGGTCATTGGCGCCACACCGAAGGTCCATTGACCACATGTGTTGTCTAGTGATTGAGGGGGCACCACGATGAATCAAACGCCGCCTCGAAAGTCGAAGTTTGGTTGTCCAGAGACTCCTCATGCGCCACCCGAAAAGCATGTCGCGTCATCAACCTTTATTAATAATATTTATGTTTATTAAATTATTAAATAGCTTTTAAGTGAGCCTGATTGTAACAAGAAAATTAGAATGAAAAGATGAAAATACTCGTTGACAAAAGCTAAAGAAATTTTGATTTTAAAGATATTTTAGTTATTTTAAATGTGTTTAAATTTTGATTTTAAAGCTCTTGAATACTAGTTTTTTAAAAAAATAATAATTTTAAAAGTAATTTAGTTATTTTATTGTACCAATAAAATGTTAAAAAACCGATTAATCTAGTCAATATAATAATTGCAAATAAATAATTGCAAATAAATACTATGATAAATATTTTATTACTTTCAACAACAACAAGTTAATTAATTTTGTCTAGAAAAAAATAATAATATCAGTTTCAAACTACAGTACTCTACTCTAGGATCATTCTTTAATTTTAATTTCAATCAAGCATAAATTAGGACAGCACCATCAGATTTCAGGTAAGGGTCTAGTGATTTTAAGAGTGATATATATCCCTCATCCTCGTAATGCCTGGGGAAAATTGCTATTAAAGCCCAAGACTGACCAAGTTCATTAGAAGAAAAAGGTTGCATGAGCCACTTAAAACCCCTGAAAGAAGTCATTCCCAATCCTCAAGTATTGTCGCCTCCAATTCTCAATTTCTTGAAGCAAACCAGTACTCTAAAGAAAACCAAGAAACCACCCTCTCCATGGATGATAATCCAAGAAAAAGTGCATCAAGTTCTCAAATTCCTATGGTCATTGCAAGCAGTGAATGTCTAATGAATAAGTTTACATCCTGTTTGGTAATGGACATACTATCAAGATTGCCCATCAAGACCATCTTGAATTGCCGGTGTGTTTGCAAGACTTGGCTTCACTTCATCTCAGATTCTTTCTTTGCCAAACTCCATCTTGAAAGATCACCCACCAGCTTGCTAGTCAAAACCATATCCAACAATCCTGAATCAAGAAGCCTCCAGCTTGTCCAAATAACTGGAAAGCCTGTTGGTTTGCGCTTCCGTGTTGTTGAAGAAATGAAGTTTGTTCAGGAAATCAACCTACCCTATAATAATGATTTCTTGATTCAAAACTCTTGTAATAGGCTTCTTTGCATTTCTCAAACCTTCCAAGACGGCTCCCATGATGACATTTATTTGTGCAATCCAATTTTGGGGGAGTATATCTCCATTCCACCCGCTGCTGGTCAAGGTACAAGGCATAAGCGTAGTTTCAGTTTGGGATACAGTGCCATTACTAAAGAATACAAAGTGTTGCACACTTTTTATTGGAAGAAAGGGCCTGATTCCCAACCTGAGGCTGAAATATACACGATTGGTACAGGGAAATGGAGAAGTATTCACAAAGCTCTTCACAAGCTTGATATTTTCATGTTCGATAGTTTTGTGTGCGGATCAATCCATTGGGAACTTCGTGGTGAAGACAATTGTGTGAATAGTATAGGTTCTTTTAACTTTGAAAATGAGCAATTTAGCCAATTGTCCTTGCCGCCTCGCTATGATGAGGGCGATGTTACTTTGACAGTTTTTGAAGGTTGTCTGGGCGTGTCTTTCTTCAACACTTGTTGTGATACTCAATTTGAAATATGGGTTATGAAGGAGTATGGGAACAAGCAGTCTTGGACCAAACAGTTTACCGTTACAAACCTAGGTTTTGAAAACCTATATGAGCCCTTGATTTTCTTGAACAGTGGATTGATCTTGATGATGGACAATCATGAACGTTTTGTTATTTATGACACAAGAAGGAAATTCATGAAAGTTATTAGAATATGTCAGACTCAGGGAAGCAGATATGCAATTGCATACAAACCATCCTTTGTTTCGCTGAAGGATATAGCAAAAGGAGAACAGCTGAAGATGTCAAGGTAATGTGTTATCCACTCATGGTGTTGCTAATATAGTAAGGACCAATCCCCACTTGAAGTTCTTGTGATTCAAGAATACAATCAGGTCTTTGCATTGTTAGGCAGATGCATGTTATCATGTAGCTTCTTTGAGGGCACATTATGTAGGCTCCCCTGTGTTAGAACAATTAGGGTGTTGCTTGTATGCAAGGCTTTAAATGATTTTGATAGCTGTATTTATCAGTTGCTGCTTTTTTTCCCTTGATTGGTTCTATACTTTTGACAGAAGAGGGTTCACATGTGTATTTGTTGACATTTTGGAATTCATGTGTTAAGATTTTCAGTCCAAGCAGTTCACATAGATTACATCTGTTACTAATCACTGGCATTCTGACAATTTGGTCACACGCAGGAAGCAAGCTGGTAGAGAAGATGACAAGTCCTCTTCTGAAGGAGCATATAACTGCACCAGTCATGATCAACTTTCTGAGAGCATTCCTCCACAGTACTAAGCTCTTCTGATTTTTTATTTCATCTACGTGATTTTAGTTATTATGCTCTTTGCTTTTTGTTGTTGATTGCAAATCCATGACCATGTAAACAACTTTTTAGCTGGTACATATAGGATGATTAAAGATTGTGCAAGAAGTCTCCGATAAGCTAAATATTCAAAGTCCAAACACTTACTATGGATGAGGTTGATTAGTAACTAGATGTTAAAAATTTGATAACACTGTCTGCTAAAGCATAGCTTTTAAATTGGTGGCTAAGGTGCCCGAAACTCGTAAGGTGTTTGGGCATAACACAAGAAATTTGCTGAAGGAATCTATAATTACAAATAGTGACCTGCCCTGATAGCTTCTTTGCACGGCAATAGGTTCCTCTGGTTCTATTTTTCGCACATGTCTCTGTTGACTATGTACATGCATTGTTCTTACCTGTTATTGCAAGTTCATGACCACCAAACAGATTTCAGCAGGACAAACTGACAAAGATGTGCTAGCTGAGACTTCATGGAAAGTTCTTGTTCTCTCAAGAGTCGAGAAGCTCCCAGCACCAGGGCATTAGTTGTTCATGGTACAGCATGGTAATAGTTCTTCTCTTTGTCGTGCAAGAACTTGGTTTCCATTCCAGTTATTGGAGCGCGGTGATGCTTTTGTAAAGAACAAAAACATGGCTGCAAGAACTAAAACAATATTGAAGTTACATAGATGCAGGGATGACAGAAACGTGTAAAGACGAAAACACAAGAATAAATTGTCTTTAATACCGTTTTGGAGTGGTGATGTTGTTGTAATAGCGTGATTGATGTGTGATTATTCATTGGAATTATTCTTCTTTTAGGGTTTTATTTATTTATTCTAGCTAATCTTTTATTTATTTACCTTTGAAAAAAAATATTTTTTTAATTTATTTTCAAAAAAATCTTTACTTTATTTAAAAATCTAAGAACGTAAGAAAATAAATGTTCAACATTCCTTGTATGTGTTTTTTTTCTATTTTTGTATTTTATTTATTCAAGATAGATTTGGTTAAGTTTTTATTTATTCAAGATAGATTTTTTTTCTTAGATTTTTTGTATTTAATATTCAGAAGCTAAATAAAAATTTTTATTTATTTAATATTTTGAGCACATAAAATCAAGATTTTCATGAAAAAAATAGAATCATCTCTATAAATAAATATATTCGTGGAATGTCATTGAAATACTCGCTAATTAGTTTGTGATAACGAAAATAAATAAATAAATCAAATTTTATTAACTTCCTAAAATAAAATAATTAGTTTGTGATAAATAATTTTTTTTATTTTTTACTGATTTTAATTCTTAAAAGAAGAACGAACTAAGATAAATGCATCCCTCCTCCTCTTTAAAAATCAAAACTAACAGAAATTGGCTAATGCAATGAGACAGCCCAACAAATCACAATGCTGATGTGGATATGGCTCATACCAACGTGCAAGCCCACCAAAGCCCAAGTTAGGAATAAAATCATGTTTCATCAGATTATTGATAACTCAGTCAAGTTGTCAATATCTTTTACTCTTCCTTCAAACTTAAGTAATCCACAAAGTTTTTTTTATTTATTTTGACCACTTTTTTTATTTTTTGTTATTGATTTTTTTAATTTAGTTATTGATTTAGAGTAGATAATTTATTTTTATTTGTTTTTTATATAATATTTTTTATTTTTTATAAGATCATGATTTCAAATAAATATTTTTTTAGAGTTGATGTTTAATTTTAAAAACATGTAATGTTATCATAAAATTAAATAAAATAATTAACAAAAACAACAAAAAATTATTAAATCTATTATAGTCCATAACTCAGGTTGATCAAAGTCGATCCAATATGGTATAATCTTAATATGGTCATCCAGGTTAAACCTATTAAATTTAATAATTTATTTTGAATCAGTTCTCACGCGGTTTAATTCAAAACTCGAGTCAGGTAAGAGATCGAGTAATATGTTTCAAAATCAAATTGGATTTAATAATATTATAAAAAAATCTTTATACTCTTAATATTATTTTAAAATTTTAAAAATAAAATCATTCAATCCGCGACAGAATGCTAGTCTTTTACCGTTAAACTTAAAACTTAAGATGAATAAAATTTGGGAACACATGTTTTTTTAGATCAACTCATCGGACCTCCGAGTTAACAACTAAACTATACACAGAACACCCACTACTCCCACAAGTGGCTCGCCGACATTTCGTTGATGATGTAAGATATGCTCACTACGCTACAAAATCAATAGCAATTAATACCAAATCTTCTAAAGTGCCCACATGTGGCCAAGAACATGTCCAAGTCATAACAGCACCCACTTTCCACCTGATGACCGGCTGCCCCTGTCTATCCCATCCCCATCAAGGCATCAACCCTTTCTCCTACCCAATACATCCGGTCATCTCCTTAGCGTATATGCTCATGCATTTGTATAGACCTCTCACCTACTAGCCTATCTCCCAATCAGACGACCGCAGTGAAATTTCCGAGGCAGGATATCAACCCTTGATTCATGAGAGGTTAGCTACAACCGGATGTAGCTGAAAAGGTCTCCCCTGATGGGTGCCTCTTCCAAGCTCTTATTTCAGCAGATTTGATAGGACAATCACACGCTCTAGCAAAGCGATTGACTCTACGCTCTCTTTAGTGGTAATAAATAGGTTTTTTTCCCGCCCCTCAACGATTAGAGTTGCAGCACACCATACAACTCTAGTTTGTTGGGAGTGATAGTTTTGAGAATCACACTAGAACTATTTATGTAAATTCAAATGAATCTTTTGGCTCCCAAAAATAATTGGAAAATGTGGAAAGGGTTTAAAATTACCAAAAGTGGAAGTGAAGGGACTAATTTGATCAGATTATATGTAAAGTGATCGATTGGACCAAATCCAAATACTAGAGGGACCATCTTAAAACTTGAATTTCCGGGCTCGCACAAGAGTTTCAGTGACTTTTAATTGCGCGTGATCACGCACCTTAAGGGAACGTGGGGAGGCCACAGCCACGAGATACTGTAAGAAGCAGCTTAAAGATGAAGACCGGAACCCGTGCTTTAGAACCACGTGGCGGTTCGTAGTTGGTTCATGCAAAAAGTTGCATTCTATCTTTACAAGGGTTTTATGGGTTGAAAACCATGCCCTAATCCTAATTTTGTCTATTGTCCTTCGTTTGAAACGTCTTTGTAATGACTAATGGCAGCATCATCTGAGTTTGTGACAATTACGTGCATGCTTGGGAGTCAATTTTCTACTTAGGTTTAAAAGTATGTTTATTTAAACAAAAAATTATTTAGTATATTTTTACGTTAATATCAAAAATAAAATAAAAATTAAAAAATTATTTTAATATATTTAAAAAAAAATTAAAAATACTCTGCATCACAATACCAAACACATACCATGAATGTTTTTGTAAGGTTAAATGTGTCAATCTCATGTCTTTTTTTTTTACAATAAAAGATATTTTTATATTAGTCTATCTATTAATTAAGATTAAAATATTTTTATATTAGACTAATATTTTTTATATGAAAATATTTTATTAAGATTAAAATAAATTTTTTAATATTATAAGTAATTTTAACTTAGTTTTCATATATCAAGATTATTATTTTTTTTTCTAATTAAGTCTTGAGTAGGAAAAGTTATTTTTTAATAGACAGTTTCTTTGAAAAATCGAATATCTGACGTGGTAGTAGTAGTAGTAGAATCATTTATGAATTTTACCATGTTTGTAAAGGTACGTATGGGTACAAAACATCTGTCCTTGTAGAAGAATACCATTTTGTTTTCAACCTTAAGGTCATAAAAGAAAAACCGACAGTGGTTATGAAACCCGGAACAGCAGGGAGCTGGTCCAGCCCGAGTTTCGTGACCAATTAGAAAGAGAGTTGATTTTGTCAAAAGAAAAAAAAAAAAAAACTTAAATTGATAATTAACTCATACTTTAAAACGCCTTCCCCACTTTTTTTGTTTTTTCGTTTTTTTTCATTCCCCACGATTTTTTTTTTAAATTATTTTTGTAAATTTTATTTTTTTATTATTAACCAGTTCAAAAATTTAACTTTATAGTTTTTTTCTATGAAACATTGTCAATTACTATAATGTTTCTCCACATAATTTTTATTTTGCTATAGTGTTTTTTTGCATGTTTTTTTTTTTAAATTATCTTTGTTAAATTTATTTTTTTAATATTGAGATGGTTAAGAATTTAACTTTGTAGTTTTTTTCTTTAAAATATTGTGAATTGCTACGGTGTTTCTCCACTTGATTTTAAATTTTTTTTATGATTTTTTCCAAAATTATCTTTGTCGATTTTATTTTTTTACTATTGAGTTGGTTGAGAATTACAACTGTAGCTTTCTTTACAAAACATTGTGGATTGCTGTAGTGTTTCTCTACATGAGTCTTTTTTCTTTTTTTATGATTTTTGTTTTTTATATGATTTTTTTCAAAATTATCCTTGATGCTTCTATTTTTTTCATATTAAACTGATTGAGAATTTAGTTTTGTACTTTTTTTTTCCTTTTAAAACATTGTGAATTGCTACAGTCATTCCCCACATAGTTTTTTTTTTTAAAAAAAAATTATCTTTGTTAATTTTATTTTTTTAATATTGAGCTGATTGAAAATTATAACTATATATTTCCTCACAAAACACTATAAATTGCCATAGTGTTTCCCTATATGATTTTTTTATTATTATTTTTTATGTTTTTTTTTTAAATTATCTTTGTATTTTTTTAAAAAAAAATATTATAGATCGCAAAGTCTTTCTTCATATAAAATTTTTTATGTTTTTTTTAATGAGTTCATAATAATGCACAGACATCCTATAAATCCGCGGCAGCATGCGGACGTACTATCTAGTTAATCTCTAGTCGACGTAGATAAAACCAGATGAAAAACCTGTTTATTTTTGTAAAAAAACAAAAAACTCAAGATCTAAGTTAACCCGATATGAGCACCTCCGGCCGCCCCCGAGCGTTGGCGAGTTTTCCTCGCTCCTCCTCCTTTTTTTGGCTAAGCTTACCAGCTCCCCTTCTGAATACGATCGGAGCTGGGTGTTTTGCTATCTTTCCAGGTCTAACTTGGTACAATTGGGGCAGCCATCTTCGTTGTCCTTGTCCTTGTGGTGGTAAATGGAATCAAACTCAAGTGCTAGATCTGCGGAGGGTGGAGAGATTTACGTACAGGGTTCATGTCTTTTCGGATCCTTGTGAAAATCTCAACATGAGTAGTTGCAAGTAGTGAATAATTCTACTTAATTCTGACGACAAATTAAGTCCATCAATCTTACTTGTAGTCTTTAATCGTTGTTTAATTACTGCTAAAGAAGTTCGTAAGAACTGTGACCCTTTTCCGCCTTACAGCTGACAAAAACTCTTGCCTCTGTGTTAGTAATTTTGTCACTAGCTAGTAGCTAGGGTTCTTAGAGATACCTGCAGGATCGATGATGGAGAGATCTGGATATTTACATAACATATACTCACAACAATTAGCTAGCTAGCTAGGGTTCTTGGAGATACCTGCAGGATCGATGAAGGAGAGATCTGGATGATAAATAACACATAGTTAGCTAGCTAGCAGATAGAAGATACAACTGCTCTACGAAATTGTACAAGGAATTGAAGATTAATTAATTTCTACTTTTAACTCTTAAATTCGGATCTTGTGCCTGCCAGTAGGGATTAATTATTCTCATGTGCTAGTGTGTACTAATTAATTATAGATATAGAGATGATAAAGCTGGAGAGATGAAGACAGTGACATGAAATAAACATGTTTTAATTTAAAATAATTTTAAATTAAATTTATATCATTTTAAAACATGAAAGGCATATAAACGAATTATATTCTATCTCTTTCTTATCTTCATCTATTTAATTATTTCAAAATAGTAACCAAATCCCATCATAAAAGACAACAATCTATATATATATATATATATTGTTAAGATCGTAAAGAAAATTTAATATTGATTAATGCGAAAGTTGATGTGATAATATTTATTATTATTGAAAAATAGAAAGAGATGAAAATAAAAAACGTTCATAGTTGAAATGATCAAGAAATTTGTAGTTGATAATTTTTTCCCACTCAATCTTTATCAATTTTTGTCCCTTTTAATTATATACAAAAAAAAAGAAAAAAAACCACAATTTATTTCTTTTAAAAAAAACTAAATAATTTATTTGCAATACGATTGGAGGTTAAATTTTTTTTATTGTAAAAATACGTTGAGGTATTCGTAATGTTTTTTATAATAGAAAATAAATTTTAAACAGGAATTGATCTAATAGAACCCTATAGACTGCACGAATCTAAAAACAATCCGAATAATTAGTAAAAACATAGTCTGACTCAAAATAAATATTCAAGATGATATTTTTGTAATGTTAATACTGAGACAATAATATATTTGATAAATTTTGGCTAGCCTAGGTTAATTTGCCAATTCGCAAGCCATTTGTTAGACTATGATAACCCTATAGAAAATAAATCAAGATAAATTATGAAACACAATTTCAAATAAATTCAATATTGAAGTTGAGATTGAAAAAGAAATCAATTAAAAAAAATAACAAAACATATGACCTTATGTTGAATGAGATGGGGATAAACTTATTGGAACAAAACCAAAAAAAAATCACGAGTCCTATTTTTCATTCAATTCAATGTTAAATGATGAAATTGAAAGAAAAAATAGTTAATTAAAAGAAAAAAACACTCAAGTCAACCGAGTTAATTCGTCAAATTTGCGGTTCAAGTTATGATACTAAGATAATCTCATAAAAGAGTAAATTGAGAAATATTATGAATTTCAATCTCCGGTAAACCTAATGTCAAATGATGAAATATAAATTGAAAAATCAATTAAAAAAAGATAAAAAAAATTATAATCCACCAAACCCGTGACTCGAGTCATGAGATGAAATAACCTCATTAAAATAAATCACAAAGCCTAATTCTCAATTAATCTAATATTGAATGATAAAATTGAGGAAAAAATCAATAAGAAAAAGGAAAAAAAAAACTCGAGTCGATCCATCAAATTTGTTATTCGAATAATGAGACTAAAATAACCTTATAAAAAGCAAATTAAAAAAAAAACTATGAAGCACAATCCCTATTAACCTTAATGTTAGCATATAGAATTAAAGCTAGAAAAAAAAAACAGTGTTTCTCTTAATATTAACTTTCGATGAGGGGTACAGTAAAATCTCTTTCTCTTTTAGTTAATGTTTAAGGTCTTGTTTGACATTACAGTTTAATCATATTTTTAAAGATTTTTGAAATTGTTTTAGCTTTGGATTATTTTTTTTGGTGTTTTTGGATCTTTTTGACGTTCTAATATCAAAAATAAATTTTAAGAAATTAAAAAAATATTATTTTAATATATTTCTAATTAAAAAATACTTTAAAAATTAAGAGTAAACTTTAAATTAAAGATATTTCTAATGTTATATTCTTTGTAAAAAAGAGAGTTCATTCTTTCACACTTCACTTATTCTTTTTAATTGATTTGAACCCAAACCAATAGGAAAAAAAACACGCACATGCCATTCTACCTAAATTGATACTTTTTTTTTTTTAATGAAAAAGATAACCTTTTCTTTTTTAATTTATATTTATAAAAAGAGCCATAAAGTAAAGAAAAAAAAATACTGTTTCTTTTCCAATTTCAAGGAAGATCCTCTTTGCATGCCACGTAGAGGAAAACACCTCCATGCACTCACTCACACAGGGTTAATTAATCACTTGAATTAATATTCCTCCCTCATTACCCTTTTTGGAATAACCCTTGATCGAAAAGACAACTCTCTCCTCTTCTTACAAGCTCATGTCCCCACAGAACCCAGGGACGCTAAGTCATATCCAACTCACGACCGTGCACTTTGTAAATGTTATTTAGTTATTTTTTAAAATATTTTTTTTTATTTTTTATATAAACACATTAAAATTATAAAAGTAAATATATTTTTAAAAAAGTACACAAAAGTAAAAACTACCACGATGCACTAAAAAATATACTAATCTTTTCAGCAATTTCAAATAAATATGCTGTAAAAAAATTAAAATATAATAAATACTTATCTTCTATTATATTTATATATCTATCAAAAAAATAAAATGATATAGTTTATTTTGTAGAATAACTCAATGATATGATCTAGTTTTAAACTAGTATATTTGAAACACTTTAAATTAAATTTAATTTAAGAGTTTTTTTAAATAGAATTTAATATTTCAAAATTAAATTTATTTGAATGAATAAGAGGATGTTAAAATAGAATTTAATCATTTTAGAATTAAATTTTAAATAAAAGTTAATATTTCAAAGTACTTATCTATCTATTTTTTTAAGAAATATTTGAATGAATAAGAGATGCTAAAAAAATGTAATAATTGAATTATATAAATTTATTTATTTATTATATAAATTTAATTGCATTTTTTATAGAGACATTCTTTTATATATATATATATATATATAAAGTTAGTAAATAAAGTCACACTTGATTTATTTGTTTTTTTTTATTGGAATTAATTACCTTAAAAAGAATAATTATTTTAGGTTGTGGCTGCTCTGTTTGGCGCGTATAAATAAACCACCAACACCATCACACACACAAGAGAAAAGATCAAACAACATCAACAGCAACTATCGCTGAAGTGAGTGAGAGAGAGAGAGAAACAGAAAGTGAAAGCAACTCCACAAAATCCATAAACCTCCATAAAAACCGAACACCAAACACTGTCTTCCTCTTTCACTCTCACTCTCTCTCTCTCTCCTTTTCTCCTTAAAAAAAAATCCAAAAAGCACAGACAAAAACATCTCATCAGTTCTTTTTACCTTTTCTCTCCTAAAACGGTTTCTCTCATTTCGTAACTGTACAAGGACCGGAGGAACTTGCTTGGTCTCACTCCAGTTTCTGTCCGGTTCCGTGGAATTCGGGAGGTGGTCCGTACAGAATGGACCGGTACGCTCGGGCACAAGAAGGCTCACAATCCGATCCGGCACTGGAATGGACGGGTTCAGGACCGGAAACCGGACTTGAAGGTGACCTACATTAATTCGATTGTGACTTAATAGTTATCTGTTTTTGTTGATTATGATTAATTATGATTATGTGGTTGATGCAGAGGGTGTTTGGCAATTGGGATTAGGGGAAACAGAATCCGAATACCCGGAGAGATCTAATGAGCAAGATTGTATGTATTATTTGAGAACCGGGTTTTGCGGGTACGGAGCTCGGTGTCGGTATAATCATCCACGTGACCGGAGTGCGGTAATTTTGACTGATTTTACTTTGATTTGACTTGAATTGAGTTTTAAATGGTCCGTGTTCGGTAATTAGTCTTGATCTTGTGGCTTTTGGAACTGTGTTTGGAGGAGGGTTAGTTTTGTAAGTAATTTTGATACGTGGAGGTGGTATGGTTGATTGTTGTGGTTGATATTGTTTTATAGGTGTTGGGAGCGGCAAGGGCTGGCGGAGCGGAGTATCCAGAGCGAGTGGGTCAGCCGCTTTGCCAGGTAGGTAATTTTGCTGGTTTTGAATGATTACTGTGATTTGCTGTATGTGCAAATGGTTGATTGTGGACAATGTGTGTTCGTTAAAGATATGATTAGTTTGACCGAGTGTGATGGAACGCTGATGCAATGTGTGTTGATTAAGTGCGTTATACCTGGTCCGTGTCTTATGGGATGTGTTGCAAATTTGTTCTGAGAATGTGGATGCTATCATATGGTTGTATATGTTAAGGGCTGAATGAGGAGTTTTGCTGTTTAATTGTGCGTTTGGTTTAGTTGAGTTTGATGGTTTATGGGAGAAGGGATTTATGGATGCACTGATTGAGCTGTTTTTTTGCTTTATTTGCAGTATTATATGCGGACGGGGACGTGTAAATTTGGTGCTTCCTGTAAATACCACCATCCTAAGCAGGGAGGTGGTTCTGCTAGTCCCGTGTCACTAAATTATTATGGATACCCATTACGCCCGGTCTGTATATCTTTACATGGGCATTTAAGATTTATGCTTTTGATCATGATGGTATTTTTTTGCACCGAGTATGAATTCAAGTTTGCTGATTCTTTTAGTTTTAATTGACAACAGGGTGAAAGGGAATGCACATACTACATTAAAACAGGGCAGTGCAAGTTCGGGGCGACATGTAAGTTCCACCATCCACAGCCAGGTAACATACAAATTCCAGCACAATCACTGGCTCCGCAAATTGCACCTGTACCTGGCCCTACTTTATATCCTTCAGTGCAATCTCCCTCTGTCCCTTCATCTCAACAGTACGGGGTAATGGTTGCAAGGCCTCCTCTGCTGCCAGGCTCATATGTACAAGGTCCTTACGGTCCTGTGCTGCTTTCCCCAAGCGTAGTTCCATATCCAAGTTGGAATCCTTACCCGGTAGGTCAATAGAAATTCCTCTATTTCATTACATTCTGACCATCTACTTCTATTCATAGTAGTTGTACTCTCTTCTGGTGCAGGCGCCTGTAAGTCCATTAGCCTCTCCTAATACTCAGCCTGCAGTTGGCTCAGGATCAGTCTACGGGATGTCAGCACTATCTCCTTCTGCACCTGCTTATACTGGAGCATTTCAATCCATACCTCCTGCAACAGGTCCTTCAAGCAGTACCCAGAAGGAGCACTTGTTCCCAGAAAGACCTGGCCAGCCGGAATGTCAGTATTACATAAAAACTGGTGATTGTAAATTCAGATCCTCATGTAGATATCATCACCCCCCAGAATTGGTAGTGTCAAAAACAAATGTTGTTCTTAGTCCCATTGGTCTTCCTCTACGCCCAGTAAGTATCTACATAAAACTCTCTGGCATTGTGATACCTTATTACGTTATGTCAGGGCATGCATTACTATTTTGTTTACCTAATAAAGTTGCAAAATGTCCTAATTAATCACACCCCTTCTGTTTGTTGCTTACCGCATATCATTTATGACTGGTGTTGGTGGAGATCATTGAAACAGGATTTTCTGAATTATATGAATTTATATTTGTTCTGAGTGATGCGACCACAATGCTGCAGTTGTATAGTTGCTATTTCTTTCTCTCACTCCCCTTCTTGCCCTCCTATCATTTTCGATAGGAAAATTTTAACCTTCCTTTTGTTAGCTGTTTTTTCTCGTTAGAGTCTTAGTGAAACAAAGTTCATTTCACTTGGTTAGAACCTTGAAACTTTTGACACAACTGTGGCATACACCTGCCTGCTTCTAGTATAGTATTTTTGAGATCTTATCAGAGTAGGTGATTGGGTGGTACTTGCTCTTGATCTCTGGATGCTTTATAGGGTGAGTCTTTTCACTTCAATTATATTTCTTGAAGTAGCTTTTTTTTTGCCTTGTGATGCTGGCGCACCATGTGAGAATGAGATTTTGACTCTGGAATTTTTTAAGTGGCATAGTTCTTTAGATTGCATCTGTGGTTCATGTATAGAACATTACAAAGTTTCTGTCTCTTGTCTTCTCCATTTATGCTTCTGTAAGTGAAATACAAGAAGGAATGTGCTTTCTTGCTTCTCTGTGGGATATTTTAACTTGATAACAATTAGGAGAGTCTATTCCCATGATATGGCAGCTCTTTTCCACTCATTAAACTTGATAGCTTCTCGGATTCACAGCTTTTGTACCTAAGTATTGCGTGGAGTTAAGCTACTCTGACATGGAAATGGACATTTTCAAAGAATTTTTTATATTCTGGCCTGATTTAAAATAATCACTCCATTAATTAGTGCTAAATTGGAAAACAATCCAATCAGCTTTTGAGTCCTATGATTAACATTTAATATCTGGATTGTAGTCGCCGCTTCACCTTTCTGCCTTTCTGCTTTATAGGGTGATCTGATTGCATGGTGAAATAATTTGACATTTTGTGGAAGCTTCTTTCTAAACTTTCTTCATTGCTGATCATGCTCCTCTGGATGTGTTTTTGTTCTTTCAGTTAGTTCTGATTTATTTTGACAATATTTGGGAGATGATATATGCTACCTTTTGTTTCTGTGCTCTGATCAGTCTCATATTCCTTGGTTTACCATAAGTCTGGAGCATTTTCTATATCATCAACTAAACAATGAAAATGTGATTCACTTCCTGAGATAATAGCATACTATGACATAAGGTCATCTTTTTAACATGTTGATTGTCTTTTAAACAGTGTTCTGATGTTTACATAACAGGGATAGAGTATTTGTTGGGAACGTCCATTTTCAGTCTAAATTGTTTGTTGGGATTGTATTCTCAGAAACAAAGAAAATCTGGAATTTATTTAGCTACTCTATTTGTTTCCACCACTCTTTCTTTTTGTAGTTTTTGGGCCACTATGGGAGTTTGGAAGAGGGTTAGGCTCCTGTCTTAATGTTTTTATCTTCGTCTTATCTTAGGGACTGCAATGACATGATTTTTTATTCATCCTTGCTGCTTTCTTATCTTCTTAAGTTGTTGGATTTGTTCGAGTTGTGAATTGGGATGGATCTGTCAGTATGATTATGAGGTGGATAAATTGAACTCATAAAGGCATGTCTTTATGCAGTTCTACATTGTAATGAAGAGAGTTGATAATGGAGATTAAGCGGAGACGTGATAAATGTGTTGATGTCACAAGTTATTGTCTTTATGATGTACTGGACTTTGTTGCATCCCTTAAGCAGCTTTAGGTTTTGGGCTGACAATTCTTTTTCCTGTCTTAATCCCTATCGTTTACGTATTTACTTAAGCATACTATCATGGACTTATTTTGCAAGTGGTACTTGCTTTATCGCTGTAATTTGCACTTGTTAGTCATTTAACCAATTCTGGGTTCATGCTTTATTAAGAGAATATTATTGGGACTGAGTGCTGGGATCAGTGTTTTTTTGTCTCTAGTGTCTCGAAGTTATATGTAGTCATGGTCGGAGAGGTGAGCTACATTGTGTAGGCAAATTTGTCTTGGGGATAGAAGATTTGAAAACAGCTGTCATCACCTATTTCTTTGGCCATCATGTCTCATTTTATGATTGTTATTTAATTTTCTCATGCTGAAGCTGATCTTTTGATCGGCCCCCAAGAAAACTAAAATCAAAGACCATGCAGTGCCTTCTGCATGATCAAACTTCTAGGTCATCATCGAGGTGAGATCATTTTTAAATGTCAAGTCATGATGACATTGATTTATGTGGTTTCTTGGGACCTTCTATAATTTGATTGATTTGTAGATTGTTCAATAAATTGCATTAGCAGTTTCTTCTTTCTCTTTTTGCTTTTGCTCTAACAATTACACGTATACCTATGTGTGGATCACTTGTTAGCCTGAAATCCTGATAATCCTGCTTTGTTAGCTGTGCATCCTCTACATGTTTATCTTGGTTCTCAAGTTCCCAATCACAGTCATTAAGTAAGCTATATATAACTTTTCCTCTTTGAACTGATGTAGCCGTATATAAAGTCATATCAGGGCATGCTGTTTTGTAGGCTTCCACATGTTCATATACTTATTTACAAGTTGAATACTGACCTACTACGTTCTTAATCAGGGTGCTCCAACTTGTTCTCACTATACACAACGTGGACAATGCAAGTTTGGGCCTGCATGCAAATTCGATCATCCAATGGGAACATTGAGTTACAGCCCATCTGCATCTTCTCTTGCTGATATGCCAGTTGCGCCCTACCTGGTGGGCTCTTCAATTGGCACTCTTGCTCCATCATCCTCATCTTCAGATTTGCGGTCCAAACCTATTTCAGGACCCAGCAAGGACTCCAGTTCAACTAGGTTGTCAACGAGCACACCCAGTGGATCAGTTGGTTCAATTTTTTCAAAGAGTGGACCTGCTCCTCATTTGAATGTGCAACAGTCAGGCTGGAGTTCTGGCCCTTCAACCAACAGCAGCAGCAGCTCAGGGACCCGCACCTCAATCTAAGTAAAGATATCGAACAACTCCTGTCTATTCCACTTTTTGGTCAAATTCATGAAAAGCGGCATTTTTTTCTGGCTTCACCATCAAATAGGAGGCTTTAGTTTCCCAGCTCTGATGGTTCCACGATTCAGGTCTAGCACACATTAGCTTTGATAATTTCCTTGTTCATATAATCTCATAGCCATCCTTTTTTATATTCAATAAGCTATGGCCATTTCTCAAAAATCTTAGCAAACCCCATATAGCCATCCAACCGTTCTTTCAAATAACTATGAATCTACAGTTCCCTCCCTAAGGAAAATCTGCATCCACATCTCCCTTTTTTTGGAGTCTGTTAATTTATATTTCAATCCTTTTTCAAAAATGAAAAAGATGAATCCTACAGCTTCTTCCTTTTACATCAGCTGTGTCTTCATGTCTATCACTTCACGATTTTCTTTAAATGGGAACAAGCTTCCAATTTGTCTAGAAAGGAACTTGAAGGTTTCTTGTTCCCCGCCCCCCCCCCCCCCCCCCCCCCCCCCCCCCCCCCTTTTTTTTTTTTTAATCTGGGGTTTGTTGTGAAAAAATAGAAGTAATTACAAAGACTCGAAGGTGGCCTGCATCTCAGTGCTACCTTGTGATTAGGTACATAGTTATGTTGTGACAATTGAAATGCTTGCAATTTTTATTGATGGATCTATTATGAAATACAAATATATGAAGAGTCACTCAAGACTGTAATAATCATTTCTCTCTTTCATTTATTTTGCATGTGCTTTATTTTATGTATGCCATATCAGGTAAAATTCTGTTAAAGAAGAAAGATTATATGATTATAGCTTTAGAAATGATGGTTTCTGGAAAATTTGTTGGTTTATGCTCTCGCTCACACACACACTATTGAGGGAGTAAAAGGCCTTGGTATCGTAGTTATGCAGATTTTAGAGGATTATTGTGTTGATCATTTAGCAAGCACACAAGCTTTTCTAGATGTAGTCTCTCCACCTTGAGTGACATGTACTTGTCTCTAAACTTGGTTCTTCTGATCACTGTAATTACCTGAGTGGTTTCTTCAATTCTGCATGGAAATTGTTTTTTGAAATCCTTTCGGCCATTATTGATCGAGTGAAAAACCTTTCTTGCTTGTGAGCTCTACTGATGGCCAATTGGAGACTTTCTAACTGGGATTAAGATAGACGGGTGATCCCCTTCTTCCCTGGCAATTTCTTCAAGGGTTATCGGGTCCATTTTTCTTGCAGCGAGTTTCCTCTTCGAGGTTTTTGGATCAGAGCAATGAGGCTGCATGCATTCTAGTTTGGGGATGTTCTTCAAAATGCAAAAGCTAGCTAAGAAACTATGGTCTAGTTACTTCAGCCGTCACAAGCTGCACATAAGCTTCTAAATGAACTAAAACCAGAATCTAGGGTGAACTAAAAATGCAAAAAATAGTCTCTAATTCAGCAATAATTCAACTTATTTGGACCACTAATATGAAGTGTGTACAATAATGTAGGGCAGGTCAATTCTCATAGATGAACCTATCTAGTTTTCGTCCGTCTGTCAGTTTTTGCAGCTTTGCTCCCTCCCCTCTCTCGATAATTGGACTTTTTAGGGGCTGGGACCAAAGGCACAGGAAAGCCCTGAATGCTAGAAAGCTGGGAGAATGGGCCTACGCAACTCCTCCGAGCCGTCCCCCATTGAAGAAGCTAAGTTTGTACGGACAGCTACTGTACATACACCGGAGTTGTGAAACTCTTACACCTTGTATTATAGAGTAGAGAACTGCAATGAAGTTGTTAGCTGTTATGTACAAGCATTTAATAGAAAGGGTTTATGAGCTGTTAATGAATCATGAATTTGTTGTGCTCGCATGCACTAATCCATGGCATGTGATCTTAGTATTGTCTAAAAAAGATTAGGCAAAGAGCCGCAATGGCAGGCATCAGGCACTCAGTATTTGCACTTAATAATGAAGCACCAAAAGGTGTTTGGTCCTGCTATTCATTAAATCCCTACAAAAGCAAGGGAGAGAGCTGCTATAGCCCAGGTTTTCAGGCTCTATAGTCCCGCTTTTTGCACCATAAAATAGAATTAATAATTAGCTAACTAGATTAATTAAGACTTTTAATTAAACAACTTTGGATTAATAGTAATTAAGAGGAACAGAATGGACATTCCAAATCTCTTTCTTGCTCGAATGTGAAAACATTTAGGGTAATTACAGTAAAAGGATTTGCAGGTAATGAAAAACACAAAGATATCATGACTTGTAGAATTCTTGATACGTGCATGCAGCTTAATTAGCAGTGCTCAAAAGAGTGAATATCCAAAGTTAACTGCATCACCATAAGCTGGATATGATAACGAAGAGCTAGATACTGAAGATGTAGCCTGGGGCACAGAGCCATAAGTAGGAGGATTGTCGACGCTATACAAGGTATCCATGCATACATTTCCCACCATTAATGGGTTGTTCATCATTGCTGAGAGGTCACCGGAATCGCCATCCCATGACAGTTGGTCCCCCCAAAATCCATGGTTGAGCTCATCAAAGCCAGGAAAGTTTCCAGGAGTATATGCCTTGGTTGGCACATTTGTGATTTCGAGAGCAGGGGCGTACTTGTTACATTGGGAATGATCTTCAAGGGAAGTACTTGTGGTCATGGAGCAAGAGTATTGATCATTTGAAGCATTGGATTTGGTGGTTTTACTAGAGGGGCTTGAGGGTGGTGGCCTCAAGCAGTTATCAGGAACAATGCAGCCCAAGTAACCCGAGTTAGAATCTTCATTCGAGAAAAAGAAACTGTTAGTTTCATGAGCTGATCCATCAGAAGATTCAGCATATGTATCGCTACTTGATTGGTTTGGGGTCATATTCTGACAAGTTTCAAGCTTAACAGGACTGCTCTGGTTGGTTGGTTGTTTAATCTGAGTGTTAGTGAGGAACTGTGATTGTGGCAAGAAGGCTTGAATGTCAAATGGAGTAAGAAGTGAGTGAAAGGTTGTGTTATCAGAGTAATTGAAGTTGGTTCTTGCTTGAGTGCCCTTCATGGAAAGGGCAGCCCTATCATAAGCTAGAGCTGCTTCATGGGCAGTATCAAAGGTGCCAAGCCAGTGCCTTTCTTTTGTCGTCGGGTCTCTAATCTCAGCGGCATATCTACCCCAAGGTCTCCTCCTAACTCCAAGAAACCTTCCTGGTTCTGCTTGCTTTCTTCTGCCTCTCCTCTCACCAGTTTGAGGCGGGGTCGTGTTTCTCTGAAGGAGAGCAAAGCCTGCATGGATGTTAAGGGTGTCATATCCTTCCAAGGGTTTATCGAAGGTTTTGGAGGTGGACATTGCTACAAGTAGTGAGCAGAGCCTACTCAAGGAACGGGAAGAGAGGAGACAATGATGTGAAGGAGAAAGCTGTAGGGTAGAAGGGTGAGTGAATAAAGTTAGGAGGAGAAGTGAGAGTTCAGATTTTGTGTTGTAGTGAGAGAGGTGGTAGGGGATGATGCCTTTTAAAGACCTCCGATTTGGGCATGTAGAGAAGGAAAGGGACACTGTGGATGTCATTCTTTGGAAGACCATGCCCTCCTTTCCACCTACTTTTAAAACCTTCCCCTTTTTAATTTTTAGTAGCTAGAATATGAAGATTCTCTAGTCTAACTTAGTTACCAAAAGGGAGGGGAGGACAAGATATGTGTAGTTTGCCCTTCAACTCTTCTAGTTGAAAACTACAACTTTTGGGTCCAATGTTAAAATCCATCTTAAAGGGTTAGGTTTATCCGCTCAACCTGTAATATAGATAATAAATTAAATCAATTTTCGAGTTGAGTTTTACAACCATGCTGTGAAATGTTAAAAAATTCAGCAATACTTTTAAAAAATTAAATATTAATTTAGAATAATACACACCCGAGATTAAGAGATGTTAATATTAATTTAGTAAAATATATGATTAAATTTTGATAGATTTTTATTGGAGGAGGGAAAAACTATCATCTCATTTTGAGGTAAACATTACATCAGGTAAATGCAAGCAATGCCACTTTGTTAAGCACAAGATAATGCTAAACTTAAACTTAAACTTTTTTTAAAAAAGGTCACGTGCAAGCCAAGTAGCTAGCTCACTAGACTGTGTACAAGAAATTTGGCACTCTATTATAGCTACCTGAGCTAGGCAACATTATTGCATTCATTATGTCAAAACAATATATCTTAATGGAAGGGAAACATATAGGAATGTCAAACAAATATGAATTAAAATTAATTAAAAAAAACACATGATTTTAAGTGATTGAATTAAGCATCTAATCCATCCTAGTTTTCCTTTTTCTTACCCCCCCTCCTAATTAAATGAAGCAAGGTTATTAGATTAAGCATTTAAAATAATGTGTTTTATATTTTTTGAGTTAAATCAGGTTTTAACTAAATTAATAGAATCATTTTAAATTTAAAATCTAATCTAGGTTAATAGCCAGGTTATCTAATCGACCTACTAAATTAGACCGGGTTTAGTGACAATGAAATGATGTGGTGGTTTTGCTAATTACAAAGGATCCTAATATAATCTAATATCCTAGATAATACCAAATATTTGAATTTGAAGAGCTATCATCAATATTAAACCTTGATTATATTGGCTACATAAGCACATGTGAATCCGCAGTTTATGCAAAATAAATCAAAGAAGTTGCATGTAAGTTCTTGTCTGCATCATGATTTTTCAAAGGGAGCAGTTAAAATGATCTCAACTAAGCAGAAATTGTAGCATTAAGGACTTGATTAAGATAATCCATGTGGGCTCTCGTGTCCTTGTGCCTTGGGAGCCACCCCACCACCTCAAAGTAAAAGAACAAAAGGTTGCCTTCGTAAAGGTCCCTCAAGTCAAAGTTTCAGCCCTCTCTTCCTTGTCAGTTTATAGAATTAATTTAATTTACTTACAAGTTTTACAGATAAAATCCCTAATTAGACTCCCTTTTTTAGCCTAAAGCAACACCAATTTTTAGTATTTGACTGTGGTCTTTATATGCAATATGCTATTTCATCTGAAACGTTTGGTCAGCCCCTTTTCTACTTTTCTTGCAATAGGAGGTACTAGAGGGTCACATTATTTTTTTTAAAACTCTAAAAAAATAATAAATCCAGAAATTGCTAATGTTTTTTTTTTTTAAATTTTTTTAAAATTGTGTAGAAGTTAATGTAATATGACCTAGAGTCCAAAAAAAACAAGGACAACCAGTAAAAATATAGTTTGACTTAATCTGGGTTAACCTGTCAATTCCACGACCTGATTCATGCGACCATAATAACCCCATATAAAGTAAAATAAAAATAAAAATATAAAGCTTAATTTTCAATCAACATAGCGTTGAAGAATGAAATTGAAAAAAAAATTAATCAATAAACATGAGTTAACTTGTCAAATTCATGATCGGGATAACCTCATAGAAAGTAAATGGAAAAAATAACTTGAGTCAACCCGGGTTAACCTGCCAAATCCATGATCAAGGTTATGAAACTGTGATAACCCTATAGAAAGAAAATCAAAATAAATTATGAAGCTCAATTTTCAATAAACTCATTGCTGAAGGATAAAGTTGAGAAAAAAATCAATCTAAAAACAGGATACAATAAAACGATCCGAGTCTACTCGAGTTAACTCGCAAAACACGTGACTCAAATCATAAGACCATGATAACATTATATAAAACAAACCAAAACAAATCACGAAGTCTAATTCTTAATCAACTTAATGTTATGGGATGAAATTGAAAAAAAATCAATTAGAAAAAGACAAAAAAACTCAAGTCAATTGGGTTAACCTGCCAAACTCGTGACTTAAGTCATGAGACCAAGATAACTTTATAGAAAACATACCAAAATAAATTATGAAGTCTAATTCTTAATCAACTCAATATTGAAGGATGGAATTGAAAAGAAAATGCCAATTAAAGAAAAGACATTAAAAACTCGAGTTAACCTGTCAAACCTGTGACACGGGTTATAAGACTGAATTAACCATGTATAAAAAAAACCACAATAAATTATGAAATTCAATTTTCAATAAACCAAATGTTGAAGTATGAAATTAAAGAACGAAACATAGATTTAGAAAAAAAATACTATTTGAAATGAATAGTGTTTTGTTAGTTGATGCATAATACAAGCACCACACTTTTTAGTTTATTACTAGATATTTGACCCGTGTTTCACCGCTGATTAGATATTTTTTCTCAACAAAAAAAATTTATATATAGACTTTTTCAATACTTTTTTGTATTTAAAAAAATTCTAAGTGAAAATAAAAAATATTATACATATATGTAATCAAATAAATTGAAAACTATCATGTTAATAAGTGAAAAAACAAAAACTATAAATGATGACTAAAAATAAAAATTGAAAAAAATTAAGAGACAAGTGTATATCAAGATATTTAATTTCGCAAGATATGATGTTTACACGGTTGTGTTTGCTAAATTTGTTAATTAAAATAATTTTTTTATTCAATCAAACAATAATAAAAATAGACACACACATTAAATTGTTTGAATAAAATAAAAATGAAAAAATAATATGCAAGGCTGCATATATTAGAAATATTATTTGAAAATAAATTTCTTTTTATTTTAAAAAATAAAGTTCATCTAAACAAAAGATTAAAAAAAATATAGATTAATCATAAAAACCTCCTAAAAAATTAAATGCATAATTAAAAAATAATCGTAATTTCAAATAGGTTTTCTAAATAACATAAAAGAGAGAAGAGATGTTAATCTAAATATAAATAAAAATAAGATTAAGATTAATATTTAAAAAAAGAAAAACCAAAAAAAGAAAATATTTTTTCTTAAACAAAAAAAAGTGAACAATGCCGTTCATAGTAAAACTTGTGGGGTGAATCCGGACCATGAACTCAACCGAGTTTAATATTTTCCCCTTAAATTTATAGCAAACCTAAAAAAAAAAAGTAAACAATGTCGTCCACGGTAAAACATGAGAAGGTGAACAATGTTCACCTCACACATTTTTCTCTTAAGTTTATAGCAAAACTTAAAAAAAAAACAATGACCAGTGTCGTCCACAGTAAAATATGAAGGGGTGAACAATGCGTCTGCATAGTGTTCACCCCACACGCTTTAGTTTATTTAGGGTGAACCCAGACCATGAACTCAACCGAGTTTAATATCCCCCTTAAATTTATAGCAAACCTAAAAAAAAATGAACAATGTCATCTATGTAAAACATGAGTGCAACTGCAAAGTGTTAACCTCATATATTTTCTCCTTAAATTTATAGATAAAAAAATAAATAGTGTATTCATAGTAAAACGTGAGGAGGTGAACAGTACGACTACATAGTGTTCACCCCACACACTTTAGATTAAAAGTAATATATATATATATATATATATATATATATATATATATATATATATATATATATATATATATATGAGGGAAAAATGGGAAAAACACTGTGGACTTGCAAGGTGTTTTTCCCGCACGATTTAGATTATAGGTAATTAATAATAATAATAATAATAATAATAATAATGGTATAATATATACATTAGAGTTAAATATAACTTAATCCTTGTATTTTGATAAAATAAATTAATTAGTACTTGTAGTATAGAAAATAATGAAATGATTATGATTTAACTCGTGTTAATCATATTTAATTCAGTCATATTTTGCTTTCTTAATTATTTTTTTCATCTTATCTACTTTTTTTTTTTCCTATAATCTATATTTGAAAAATACAATGAGAAAGGAGATGAAATGGATAAAAAAAGATAAAGTTTTAAATGATTTGAGATTAAATATATAGTTTTCTAAAACCATCTAAAGTAATTAACTTATCTCATAGGGATTAAGTTATAATTAACCTTTTACCATTGGGCAAACGTGGCCAACTTGTTCCATATTTACTCTTTGCAATGTCGCCGAGGCTTTGAAACTTAGGGCTTATTTGAGAGTGTGAATATAGTTTTTATTGTTTTTTAAAGTGTTTTTTACTCAGAAATATATCAAAATAATATATTTTTTTAAAAAATTATTTTTGATATCAGTGTATCAAAATGATCTAAAAACACCAAAAAATATTAATTTGAAGTAAAGAAAAAAATAAAAAAAATTTAAATTATTTCAAAAACACTTTTGAAACGTAAAAATAAACGGTGCATAAAATGCCTCTAAATCCTAAAAATGCACATCAATAAGTTTATCTTAAAGCAAGCAGGGTGAAATGTTACGTCATTGATGGAAAGTTAAATATTAGGAGGGAAATGGCCTATTTTGTTAAAAAATTTCTAGAAATTTATGCAGTTTTAATTCAAGAATTTTAGCCTTTAAAAATAATTGTATATTAATTCTAAGATATATTATTTAAATTAAAATTATTTAAATTTAGAATGTATACAAACCCATTGTTACTTTGCGCTAAGATTTTATTACTTAATTAAAAGAATTAAACTAGTGATTGTTGAAGTATAGTGTCATTTTAATTTAGAACTTTAAATCTAGTGCCTTTATTTAATTTTGTTAATATATAGTTCTTTTCAATCAAATTCAGGAAAAGCAAATGGAGGACACGGGAGGGAGGGAGGGAGGGGACTCTGCCTGTGATCTCATAAAGTAAGTGAAAAGGGCTCACAGTCAAAAGCTTTGTAAAGCAAAGGTGGATTAAGCTGCCCAAGCAAGGAAAAGTTGCAGCCTGGGGGGGCACTATATATATAACACATTTTATTTAGCTAGGTTTTCTTTGCTTTTATGCTTCTGCCATGACCGCTTAATCCAGCATATTTCTTCGATGATCCTACATTTTATTTATATTTCTACTGTTGTGAAACGGAAATTTAGCAAATCCAGCATGGAAAGCCTTTTGTTTTCAATCTCTTTGATGAACCTACACGTGCCTAATGGCATTGGGAATGTAATTTATTAACTAATCATATATAATTTTCAATCAAATGGATTATACCTCTCCTCTTGTTTTTAGCATCCCTCTTTTTCTACACGATGCTTTGTCACAGGCCATCATTGTTGCCTATCGTAGACTATATAATATAATTAATGAACTCGTATATATGGCAAGTTCAAATGGGAGAAAGGTTAAATATACAAAAATTAATATAAAGTTCAGAGAAATTAACTGTAATAGTTTAAGAAAATAAACAATGGTTTTCTTTTCTCTTAAAGAATTAATGGCTTGGTCACAGAATCTATGACCCTTGACTCTTCCACTGAACATTTGAAGAAACAAATAGATATATAAATTGGACTGGTTCCATTTGACCCCATGAACTTATCGAGCAATGTCCATGTGTGGCCCAGAACATTTCAAAAAGGGAGCAAAAACGTTAGGCAAAACAAGAACAAGATGAAAAAGAAAGCTTATTAATTTTCATGGAAATGAGTAATATCATTCTATGAAATGCCTTTTTTCCTTGCTCGTGATTGACAAGGAAACCCCCCTCAGGAAAAATAGAGTGCAAACGTGTTTGATTAAAGACATGAAATCGGAAACATAAAACATAAACTTGTTTTTTCCAGACGATAGTGTAGTGAAATTGTGTTTTTTCAGAACAGGAATCCAACAATCTTCACCTCTCTTTCTCGCGCGGTTCAGTAACCGAACATTACCAAAAAGATTTTATTTTCAGAGTAATGTTTGTGATTATTATATAAGTACTGAGGTATATGCTTTCCTTGTCATGGAAGGTAGGTTTTGAGACTCACCATTTGAAGAAGAGAAGAAAGGTTGGTCGGTCAAGCTAGCTCTCTCTAGAAAGGAGCGAGCCCAGGTGGGATGCAAGGTTGGTAAAGCTTTTCAGCTCCTCAACATGGATGGGATGGTTTTCTTTTTTTTTAAAAGGGCACTTTTTGGTTCAAAATGAGACCACCATGTAGGGGTCGCTTTCAAGTTTTCCTCCTCTTGGCATGGTATGGTAGTGTACTTGTCTGGTCAGATGAGAATTTTTGCACATTCTCCAAAACAGCACACTTTTTCTCAGTGTCAAGGGACACCCCAGGATTTAGGGGAAAGCGTGTTGGACTTTGAACGCAGAGATTTTCTTGCTCTTCTTTTAAACAGAGACACAAACTTTGAGTTGAACGGAGATCGTCACATAAAAATGGAGAGATGCATGCCTTTTATCGTCTAATAATCCCTTTCCAGTCAAGCACATTCGTGGACATCTACGAATAAGCTGGGATGTTGTTTTTTTTATCCACATGCATGATGGAAAGTACTTACTTTGGTTCAAATTAAAAACATATATGTACATGTTGTTTTTTGATTTAAAACTACATAGGCAAACGGTTGTTTACTCACTCGATTACATATATATGTCTCCATGAAGAATGTCTCTTGCCCTTTGGAACAGTTCAAGGGAACTATAGAACATTTTCTGTTCAAATATTTGGACCGACAGTCCAGCATTTGATTCCCATGCTTTAATTTTATCTTAGTGTAATCCCTTACTCTTTACTTGTTATAGCCATTTGTCCTCATGATGCCAATGGCAACATGTGCAACCGTGTGGCCATAATCATTGAGAATTATCCACTATTAATAGGTAGATCTAATACTCACAAAATATCAAAAATTATAGAGAGTATGATGAAATTAGCACAGATAAAATTAACGAATCTCATTATGAAAAAAAAAAAAAAGGGACACGTACGACAAGGACCAAATTTACCATTAAAATAAGAAAAAAATCATGAACAATCACAATTATGTTTTATATATATATAAAACTAGCAATAGTACTATATATCCACCATCATTTACAATCTTTTTATGCACTTTTGGTAGCAAAACAATTGGATAACATGTTGATATATATATATATATATATATATATATATATTATAACATTTGTGAGAGGATACATTTTTTGTAATTGGATAGACAATATTAATCCAACTAATGGAGTCTAGCATAGTTGGTGTATAGATATTGAAAGCACACTTAAATAATAAAACCAAGCTACCAATACTTGTCACTATATAATATACATATATAGTATGGCTTATTAAAGAATTATGTTGATCTTATTAGCATAACTCTTAAAAAAAAATATTTTTAAGATTTATGATAAAATGAGTCCATTTCAAAGGTTGTGTTGATTCCATCAGCATAATTACTAAAATCTTATTTTAAGTATTGTGTTAATAAGATAAACGCAATTCTTAAATTTCTGTTATTTTAAAAGGTTATGAATAGTGCAATCAACAAAATTGTGCTATATTTCAAAAATCTTCCCTAAATATACTAATTTGTAAAATATTTTTGTCATTTATGCTATTTTAAAAAATATATGAAAAACTCCTCACTTTTAAAAGTATATACCGATATTGCTATCTCATATATATGATCTTTTTTTTTTTAAATTAGCATAATAATTTAAAATTTTTGGTAGAATAACATCATTTGAAAAATATTTGGTGAAATAACACACTTTCACATTATCGCACTTCAAAAGTGCAACATTTACTAAATGTTTATATATATATATATATATATATATATATATATATATATATATATATATATATATATATATTCCTAAGTGCAACAAGATAGTTATCTCGCTTCAAAAGAGCGACAATTAAACATGTCATGCTTCAGAAGCGCGATAACTTAACATGTTGCACTTATGAAGTGTGACATGTCATGAAATTAAAACCCTCCTTAGATCGAAGAACAAAGTAGATGCAACAACTCTCTCTCTCTCTCTCTCTCTCCAAATCGATTTACCCAACTCTTATCTCTTTAAAAAACCCACTAAACACTTATTCTTTTTCCTTTAAACCACCAAAAAATAAAACCCATCCTAGTCTCTAAGTATTCTTGGATGTTTTTATCTTTAAGATTCGTCGCTAATACCTCTACCCTTACCGCTCCAACCCTTTTTTTTAGTCCTACAAGAAAGGTAAACATACTATATTGCTATGAATTTATGTATAGTTTAGTTGAAATGAAATAATTTTCTAGATTGTGATTAGTACTTAAAAGTACATTTTTATCAAGATTTTATATCATCATTTTGCACTTGAAGTATCAATAACTCCTTAACTAAAACATGTTTTATAATAACAAGTCTGATACTATAAGATACCTTTAATTCATGGTAAATATTCATCTTAAATGCAGGCCTATCACATAAATCAAAGGATTGATTGATGATTTTTGTTGCTACCCAATTTTTGACCCATATTTTGATAAATTTTCAATAAATAAATAAATAAATAAAAATAAAATAATAATAATAATAATAAGGGTTTACATATGGCGATAACATAGAGCATCAGGGCTAATATTAATGAAGCAATATGTCAAGGAGATAATTATTGAATCATATATAATTACTGCAAAATAAAATACCATAGATATATGATTTGATTCGTGCTGGTTATAGAAAATAATCACTGCAATATAAAATACCATAGATATATGATTTGATTCGTGCTGGTTATGGAAAATAATCAATGCAATATAAAATACCATATATATAGGATTTGTTGGTGCTGGTTATAGAAGATAATCTCTGCAATAATTATTGCAATATTTCCTTGAATAGCACATGTAGAGATTTATATATAAATGAACCCTCAATCATAGAAAAAAAAGAGAGAGAGAGAGGAGAAGAGGCAATTTTTCAGAAAAAGGGAGCTAAAAAAAAAACCCTAAAGATAAAAAAACCCTAAACCCATTTTTTTCTCATGGAGTCGTTCCCCCCTCTAGCCGACCAAAGCCTTTCCCTTCCTTTGGATAAAACCTAAACGAGCCGCCTCCCAACGCCATTTTTTCCAACATCCTGGCAGACAAACCTCTCTCCTCTCTCAGCCGGTCAAACAAATCTTCGCCCTACGTTCCTTTTGTTTTGCAGGTCACCGCCGGCGAGAAAGAGAAGAAGGGAGGAAGCCAAGCCAGACCCCCATCCCCTGTTATTTCTTGTGGCGGCGCGTGAACCCACGCGCCGCCAGTGGTGGCCGCGCGTGGAGAAGACGCGCCGCCCTGTTCCTGCAACTCTAGAATGCCTTCCTTGCAATTCCAGGACTGTTTTGGGTTTATTTGTAAATAATTGAATTGTTTAGTGTTTTGTTTGGTTTATTTTGAGTTCATGTATTTTGTAAACATGTAATTATAGGTGTGAGTAAACATGGTAAAAAGTGAGGGATGTGTGTGTTTTAAATATGTTATTGAATTATAAAATCAAAAAGAAAAAAAAATAAATTTAATGTTTTAATTGGTATATAGTCAAGTATCTGAAGGACAAATAAAATCATGATATATTTCTCGTGAAAATGTAAGAACACGTTTCTACATATGTTCTGAGATTTAATAGCTGATTTATTAAAGCCTTAAGAATTTGACTAATATGACTTTAATTGTGATTAAATGCAATGTTTGTGTTTTTGATAAAGAAAATATAAAAAAAATTGTTTGTGTTTTGCATACGGCCAATACCCTAACATGTTTTGATTTTTTTTTTTATATAAAAAAATATGTATTGGAAGTTTTGAAAATGTGTTTTTGCATGGATTTCTTAAACACAAAAATTATTTTCTTGCATTTCTGGATTTTACAACATGTTTGTAAAACTCCAAAGGGTGTTGGCCAATATTCCAAAAAATATAAAAATCTTATTTTGTGGAGAAATCATCTAGTACGTATTCACCATTAACGTTTGGATAAAGAAATCCTAAAGGAATGAATATCCAAAATATTTAATGGGAATAACTTGTTATTATTCACTGTTAATATTTGGATAAAGAAACCCTAAGTGGTAAATATCCAAAATAATTTTCTAGGAATAATAAATCCGCACATATCCTTGAAAGAAGCCTTGATTATAATCGAGGACATTTCAATTTTTGCTCCACGGTTTACGAGCCGTGAGGGTATAAAACACTAAGGCAAAAATAGGCTTTTAAAGCGCCCTAAATTTCTAAATTTTTGTCCCTCCTCCTTGCGATTTACGAGTCGCAAAACTCTTGAAATACTAAGGGAAAAATGAGCTTTCAAAGCACATGGAATCTCCTTGGATTTCTATCTTAATAAATTTAGTTTGAATCAAACACAGATTTCAAGAGATCTGCATTGGTTCTCCTTGACACTTTGTAGACATATCTAAAGGTATGATCTATATTGGCCAAGGATTCTTGCTTTTAGACTTTGAACCCAAATCCATTCATCATAGCAAACCTATCATAGGAAAACTAATTAAGAGAACACCAACACCATAGCAATCATAAAGCAAACCAAACACCAAGCAGCTTACCTTAGGTAGGGCGTACTAGGGGTGCTAATACCTTCCCTTTACGCAACCAGTCCCTTGCCTTAGAATCTCTGAAAGACCAGTCAGGTTTCCTAGTGACCATAATACTAGGTGGCGACTCCCTTATTCACAATAAAACAAAAGACCCCGAAACCAATCGAGGATCGCCGCGACGCCGCGCTCCGCTTGCGAGGGTGCGACAATTTTAATTATTGAAATTGAGAAGACAAAGAGAGGGGCAAGCTTAGAAAAGAGATGCTGGTTCAGTCCAAACTGGAATACTATTCGGTTATTGGATCATACCTAGAGTTGTAGAACTTGGATTTAGGTCTGGTCTATATGGATGGAAAGCTAAGAGATAGGCCTAAAACTTTCATGAAGAGTCTAAGATTCAAAAAGGTCGTTTTCAAGTTCAAATTATAGCAACAACGAAGAAGTCGGAATCTGTCCTGTAGCCCAGACACTATTCAGTGTTCAGCCCATATCTCGAGTTCTAGAAGTCCAAATGCACCAATTCTTTTTTTATTGGAAAGCTGACACAATTTTCTAGAACTTTCATGGGACTATCTGTTCAAATTCTGACGTTAGCAATGATGTTTTGTTCAGACAAGAAGATAAGGATTGTCACCAAGTCAAGATGTGGCCACCCATTCAACAATTAGTCATCAAATCAATAGTTCCAAATTTTGGCTTGTAAAAAGAGGCATTTGCCATGCATTTAGGCATCTTGGTTTTCAAATCAAGATCATCTTCTTGCTCTCTCTCTTTATATTTTTGTAATGCTTAAGTTTTGTTTATATTAATCTCTTGTTTATGCTTTTCATTTCCTTTCCTTTACTTAGTTAACTTATATCTTATTTATGTTCTTATCTTGTTTATTTATCTTTCTCTCTTTCATTATGTTTAGGTAAGTTTATTATGTCAAGGTGAAAATGTTACACTATTGGTGTAAGAATAAGTATAGTATAAGCTCAACATGGACTTTAATGTTTGATACTAACATGTTTTGTATTTGTTATCTTGTTCACTTTTAATTCTTTGCTTGTTAAATGGTTAATCTAGATTTATGTTGTATAACCCTTGGTACAACAAATACTTGGCGCTTTCATAGCCCAACGGTATGGTATAACCGACACATGTGATATGAAATTAACTTGATTTTTTGTTAATATAAGTTATAATCATGAATACCTGACAGCATTTACAAGTATTAACATTATTCGAATAAGATAACTAATTTAATCATGTTAACAATTTATAATCTGATTGGAACCTCTTTTGTGTGTAGTTTCCAGTTGAGTAATAAAAAGAGTTTATATTATACTTGTTTGAAATACCATTAGTGGATCCTCTAACCTTGACAATTATTTTATCCTTGTGTAATCCTTATATCAATATCGCATCTCAAAGCTCTCTTCAACTCCTTTTCTGTTATTATCTATTTTTTTATTTGTAGTTTATATAGTTAACCTCTCTATGGTTCGACCCCGGTCTTGTCGGGTTATTTATAACTTCGACACTCCTCACTCGGGAGAAGACATCAATCTTTTGGTCGTGTCAAGTTTTTAGCGCCGTTGCTGGGGAGGTAAATTCTTGTATAAATTATAATATTTATTTTATTTTCTCTTTTCACTTTTCATTTTATCTAACTTTTGTTTTGTTTTGTTTCCTTTTCTTTTCTTCCTTTTATTCTCTTCCTCCACGTGCATGAGAGTTTGATCACGTACATTAAGTGGTAGACTTTGTAGGGTATCCTTATCATTTTCAGAAAATATGGCTGAAGAAGATAACCAGTCGCTTCATAATGAGAATAATCGAGTTAGAACACTTAGAGACTACATGAATCCCACAATAACAAGTGCACCCTCATGCATAGTTTCCCCCCTGATGCATCTCATTTTAATTTTAAGCCAGACATCATTCAACTTTTACCTTCTTTTCATGGCTTAGATTTAGAAAATCCATACTTGCATTTGAGAGTATTTGAGGAGGTCTGTTAACACCTATAATGACTTAAATTGTAGCATAAACACCATCAGATTAAAGCGTTTTTCTTTTTCATTAAAAGATAAAGCTAAAACATGGCTACAAAATCTTAGGTCAGGATCCATTCGTGCTTCGGTTGAAATGCAACAACAATTTTTAAAGAAGTTTTTTCCGTCTTACAGAACAAACTCTTTCAAAAGACAAATCACCACTTTCACTCAAAAACTAGGAGAAACATTTTACCAATGTTGGGATAGGTATCGAGACTTGCTGCCCTCATCATGGTTTTGAAACATGGAGATTGGTTTCACATTTTTATAAAGGGTTAACACTTAAAGATAGACAAATGGTGGAATTGATGTGCAATGGAACTTTTGAAGATAAAGACCCTAATGAAGCAATGGAGTACCTAGACTTGCTAGCTGAAAATGCTTAAAATTAGGACACTACAAGCACTTATGAGGAACCAAGTAAAACTCAACCTCATACATCTAGTGGAGGAATGTACAACCTTAGGAAATATCATGACCTCCAAGCCAAATTTGCATCTTTAGCTAGAAAAATCGAGGCACTGGAATTGAAAAAGAGTGGTCAATTAAAATATATTCAAGACATTGTGTGTCAAATATGTGAAACCAATGAACACTCAACCAATGACTATCCAACTTTGCCTTCTTTCAAGGAATGCCTCCATGAACAAGCCCATGCTTTAAACAGTTTCCAAAGGCCCAATCATAACCCATACTCATAAACATACAACCTTGGTTGGAGAAATCACCCAAATTTCAGTTGGAAGAGTAATAACAACAATGCACAAACTTCACAGCCATCATTTCAAGCACACCATAATTTCTAAAATTCTCATGGATATGCAACGCCTTATGCTCCACCTCCTAGAAGAAATCTTGAGAAAACATTGCATGCATTCATTGAAAAGGAAGAGACAATCAATACTCAACTTGCTCAAAGTATGACAGATTTTAAAGATACTCTTGCAAAGTTCACATCTGCTCTCAGTTTTCAAGAGAAAGGTAAGTTTCCATCTCAACCACAGTAAAATCCAAAGGGGCAATACAATGCAAATGCAAGTGGTTCTGGAAGCCAATACATAGATCAAGTCAAGTCAGTCATCACTTTTCGCAGTGGTAAGGTTATTGAAAAACCCACTCTTGAACCTTGTGAGAAAGATGATGAGTCAATCTTTGAGAGTAAGGAAGGGGTTGAATATGAACATTGCAAAGAAAAGATTGATTTCCCGCCAGCACTTCCATTTCCTCATGCTATGACCAAACAAAGGAAAGTCAATCACAACTCTGAAATCTTTGAAACTTTCAAACAGGTAAGGATCAATATACCTTTGCTGGATGCTATTAAACAAGTACCTTCTTATGCTAAATTTTTGAAAGACTTGTGCACCGTGAAGAGAAAACTGAATGTGAAAAAGAAAGCTTTTTTAGCCGAACAAGTAAGTGTTATTCTTCAAAACAATAATGCTTTGAAATATAAAGACCCTGGTTGTCCTACAATTTCAAGCTTTATTGGAGAACATAAAATTGAAAAAGCTTTACTTGATCTTGGAACTAGTGTGAATTTACTTCCATATTCGGTTTTTCAAAGTCTTAATCTAGGTGAGTTAAAACCAACTTCTGTAACTCTTTTACTTGCTGATAGATCTGTAAAAGTGCCTAGAGGAATAGTTGAAGATGTGTTAGTACAAGTTGATAAATTCATTTATCCTATGGATTTTATTTTCTTGGATACACAACCTGTTGAAGCATGTAATTTAATTCTTGTTATTTTAGGACGTCCATTTCTTGCAACTTCTAATGCATTGATTAACTGTAGGAATGGAATGATGAAGTTATCTTTTGGAAACATGACATTGGAGATGAATATTTTCAACGTTTGCAAGCAACCTGGAGATGATAATGATTTACAGGAAGTGGACTTTATTGAAAATTAGTTCATGATCAATTTCAAACCACTTCTAGTGAAACTGAGATTGATGAATCTGACGATTTACAAATGGTTTATTTTCAGAAAGAATCAAAGGCAAATAGTTGGAGACCAAAAATTGAGGAATTGCCACCACAATCAATTGAGTTCATACCTTCAAGTGTTCAACCACCAAAACCTGATTTGAAGCCATTACCATTCAATCTCAAATACTCATTTTTGGAAGAAAATGAAACTTTTCCGGTAATAATCTCTTCCAAACTTAATACACATTAAGAAGGTAAGTTATTACAAACTCTGAAAATGCACAAAAATGCATTAGGATGGACCATAGCTGACATAAAAGGAATTAGTCCTTTGATTTGCACACACAAGTTTTATTTGGAGGAAAATGCTAAACCCTCTAGAGAAGTGCAACGAAGGCTTAATCCTAATATGAAATAAGTAGTGAAAAATAAAGTCATTAAGCTTCTAGATATTGAAGGCACATCATGAATGTTGTGGGGTGACATCAAATGGCGCGTTAATTGCCTCAGGTGACATCAAATGGCGTGTTAATTGCCTCATGAGATGTATTGTTAGGAAAAGAAATGATTTTGGGTTTAATCATAAAATTATGATTAACGTTCAGGAGTCGCCACCTAATATTAAGGTTACTAAGAAACTTATGGTCTACGAGAGTCCAGGTAAGGGACTGGTTGTACAAGGAGGAGATGCATTACCTCTAGTGTGCCCTACCCGAGGTAACTTGCGTTGTTGTTTGATTGTTTCTCTAGATCAAGTTTCTATTTGTTAGTCTCGTCGAAAGTTCAAGATAAATCTCCTTTCATGAGGAAGTCTCTACCTTATTAGGTTAAATCCCAATCATTCTAAGGTCTAAATTTTAGCGTCGCATTTATTTTGCACTTTGTATCTTTAATACCTGATGGAGTACTCTACTGTATAGATTTATAATCCGAATATTAAATTCTACAGCTAAACCTTACCACTTTAAATATAAAGTGAACAAAATCATTGGTGAAGAGTTTTTGATATTTTGGCCAAAACCTAACGGATAATCATAAACTAGTTATGATATCCATTTTTTTTTTGTATTTTTTAAATATGAGAAAAATGCAATTTTTTGTTTTTCTATGAAAACATGCTTGGAAAACTTTTAGGATTTGGTCGTATGCATGAAAACAAAATTTTTTTTTGTTTTTTGAAAGAGGAAATTAATTTTAAAAAAATTGACTTTTTTGAATTTTTCAAAGTTTTTTAGAAGTGGTTCGGAGAAAACTATATATTTTAATACCAGATCTGTATCTTATAGTGTAAATATACAACTCGATACTATAAAAAATTATTGAAAAATCATGTAAGAAAATCATAAATATTTTGAAATGACCCTTGGATTTTTTTTTATTTTTTATGTATAATTATTATTATTATTATTATTGGGATAGACCCGACCAACCATCCAAGCTGGGCCGCAATAGGTCTAACTCGACCTAATTGGGTTAGGCTAACTAGGGGCCCAACAAACCCTTCTTGTTTTTTTGGGTGGGTTGGGCCTGGCCCAGCCATCTAGGCTGGGCTGAAACGGTTCCAGCCCACCATTGTATGATAATTAAGCCATCACTACATGCAAATTTTGCATGTAGTGGTTAGCGCGGGAGGGGGATGAGGAAGAAGAAACAATGAGGGGGGGTTACTTGATCGAAAAAGTTGCTAGCAGCGTTCCTAGTGGTGTAGGGAAGATCGTGCGTGGTGGCCAGACGTGGTGGCGTCATCGGAGGTGTAGAAAAAGAAGGGGAAAGGGAGGTTGTTGGAGGAGAAGAAAAAAAATTTAGGGAAGAGATGATTTTTTACTAATTTTGCACACTGATTTCTCCTCCATCAGGCCATGAAATCCACCCCTATTTATAAAGGGTGGAAGAGAAATATTTTATCTTTAAGGGTGTCAAATATTGGCCTTTGATTCAGCCTTGAAGGATTCAAATCATTGGCTTAAAGAGGCCATCATAAATTGACAATTTTTTCAGTTGAAGGTTGGGTGGGTTTGGCCACTTTGAGGCAACGTCATGGTTGTTGTGGCGTCAATCAACCAGAAAGGACCACACCGGGGTGTAGTCAGATGTTAAGCCATCATTTACGTGCAAATTTTGTCAAATTTGGTGGACAGATGAAGCATTAAATGCTTTAGAAAGATGGTCACTTGAGCAACTTTATCTAGCTAAAATGAAGAAGAAGATGAACAATCACCAGACGACGCGTTGTCTAGTCTTTTTTTTTTTATTGTAAAATGATACCATTTTTGGGATTTAGGGTTTTAATTTAGGAATTTGGCCAAAGTTCAATCTAGTCCTCCATCTTTTAATTTCTTTTAATTGCTCCCTAATTGACCATAAACTTTTAATTTTATGTAATTTTGCCTTTGCTGAACTTCATTGTCAACCCTAAATTTTAGCGTCTTTCTCATATTAGTTCTTGGTCTTGGATTTATGCAATTTGACCCTTAATTGACTATTAAACTTTCAATTGTCTTCAATTTCACCCTGATTTCAATCAATTGAGTCCCCATAGTTCAACATCTTTTGCAAAATGGTTCGTGGCTATGAATTTCTTCAATTTAGCCATTAAGTGACTCTAAAAGTTTAATTTTCTTGCAATTTTACCCCTGATTTGAACCAATTAACTTGGTAAAAATTAAATTCGATCTTCTAAAATTTTAATATTCTTAATTAAACCCAAATTGGGCTCTCAAACTTAATTTTCACTAATTAAACCCCTAATAAAATTAGTTTGACCCATTTAAAGTATAATTAAGTCCTTGCACCTAATTAAATCCTTCAATTGGGCCCAAATTAATTCTTAAACATAATTAAACTTTAATTTGTCTCATGATTAAATCAAATTGGCCCATTAAAAATCTTAGTGTGTCTCTAGGCTTAATTTTTACGCAGATTCGTCCAATAATCATGTAACTTGATCTTAAATTTGCATTGTCTCTCCAATTTTGGGTAAAATAGGGTACAATTAGGCTTCTGGTTCTATCTAAAATTGCAACTTGATTTTTTCTACATGTGAAATCCTCTCAACTTGCTTTTGCCAAAATACCAGTCTTTATTTTATTATTTTGAAAAGAAAGAAGGTGAATTTAGGGAATATCCTAAAAATGGGTTATGACAATAAACATAAGAAAACATATGCAGAGAAAGTCTTGTGGTAGTATGAGCCAAATTGCTGACAAGACTAAAACAGGTTGAAACATGACAAAATCAAAATAATTATGCAGGTATGATCAAACAAGGATAATTATTTTTTAATACAATAGGGGCAAGCTCCATCTTCCAATTCTGGTATACTTCCCCTCCTTATAAAAGCTCTTATAGGGATCTCATCAACGGTGCGGACAAACAACTGCAGTTGAACTTCGTCCTTTATTTCAGCTTCCACTCTAAAGCACCGATGAGAAGATCCGCCATGCTGGATTTAATCATTTTTACAGACTTGGAAAAATTTGTTCAAAGTGATGGGACGATAAGTTCTTCCTCCACTTCCATCATGGATACCTTTTCAAAGTCGAGTCCCTAAAAAATCATGTTGTTTTCTTCGCACCCTACTCTTACCATCAGCGTTTTTAAATTTTCAAGGCATTCCGTCTATAACGCATTTACTGATCCAATACCTGAAGCATAATTGGGTAGAGGATTTGTACTCACACTTGGAGTTTCTCCGAATGTTATCCACCAAATTTTAATTAATTATAGGAACTTCTTCTTAAAGGCACTGCAAGTTTGAATGCTATGTACTACAGCGCTGGCATGGTACTCGCAGGGGAGGTCAGGTTTGTACCAGTTAGGGTAAGGTGGCTACAAGTGCACAAATGGTTTTGGAGCTACATGCCCAATGTTTAGTAGCTTTTGATACATCTCGTTTAAAGGAAACAGTAATGGGGGTACTTGTTCTTGAACTCCTTGGAAACTCTCAGTTCATTTCTTGATTTGAAGCTTAGGTTTTCTAGCAGGAAATGGATGGTTGAAATTAATGTTGGTAATTTTGAATGAAGGGGATGGAGTGTGGTAGTTTTGGAATTGGTTTTTCCTCCCCCTGTATCCACCTTTAACATGGTCAACCTCCTATTGTTTTTTTCCCTTCAGAGCCTTTTTTCTTGGTGGAAGCATAAATTCTACCACTTTTGACTCCTTGCTCTATACGCTTAGCTACTGCCACAACATTAGTGAATTGTTGTGTCGAACTACTCATTACATGCTCGTAGTACGACACTTTAAGCGTGTTGGCAAATAGAGCGACCATTTCTTTATCCAAGAGTGGGGGATGCACTTATGCATCTAAATCTCTCCATCTCTGGGCATATTCCCTTATACTTTCTTTATCCCCTTTTTCCATATTGGACAAGCTGGTTCTATCTGGAGCATTGTCCATGTTGTATTTGTACTGCTTGATGAAAGCATCTACTAGGTTTTTCCATTTGTGGATCTTTGTGTTGTCCAATTTCATGACTAGCTTAATGTTGCCCTACTTAAACTATCCTGAAAAAAAGTGCATCAATAGTTTTTCATCGTGTACTACTTCTGTCATATTATTGCAATAAGACTTGAGATGAGTCATGGGGCATTGAGTTCTAGTGTATTTGATAAACTCGGGAACATAGAACTTCTTCAGTACAACCACATTCAGGACTAGACATATTTTTACGGCCTATACTAGGTCATACAAGTTTACCCCTTCAATAGCCTTGATTCTGGCTTCCAACGCTGCCAATTTATCTTGATCAATGTCATTAGATGACTTTATCTTGTGGGACTCGTTGGCAAATGCATCTACAACTACAAGGGCTGGCGCCAGTGCTGTTGACTGCACAAATGCTAGATTGTGTTAAGGCTCCTGGCCATGTTTGCCCATTTCAATATGGTGCATATATGTATGTCACTCAAATTGTATGTATGGATACAAATGTGTGTACATGCACATTGGGTATGGATTAAACTATTCAGAAGGCTAATCCATGACTTCTTTATTGAATATGGGCAAAAATCTATTGTCTGATTAATATGAAAGGATCTCTCCCATTTATTCACTATAATCTCCCAACCTTGGTCGTTGGGAAATTATATCATCTCAGATTCTTACCCATATTCAGAAAAAAAAAAATTCATGGTCTTAGTTTAGAAAATCATGCGACGTTCAGGATTATTGACCAGGTCTGCCTTGATGCAAAATGAATTATTAGGGAGTCTATATTCTAAGAGAAGGTTGTAGGCCATTACATGAGGGGTAAGTTTCTACTTGGTCTCAAAAGGGTCTATGATTTGCCCAGTGACCACCTTTCATAAAGGCAGTATAGGGGTTTACAAGGAATGGTTTGGGCATAGAATGGTTGTCATTACCAAGTAAACGCTCAGCTCATAGGTGGATGTTTCACGAGTAACCTATTCGAAAGGCTAATCCATGTCATTACCAAGTAAACACTTAGCTCATAGGCATAATATAACTTTGAAAAATTAAAATGCATGAAGACATTAATCTATTCTTGACGTCCTTATGCATGAACATGAAGTAAAAATGAAAGCTAAAGAGTAAAAATACATGCTAAAACTAAATAGACCAAAATAAATAGGCAAACAATCAAACAAGCAAAGTTTCATTCAACCAGACAAGGCATTTCCCAATGAAGTAGCCATCCTATAGCGTCGTGGTACGCACATCGAACGACGACGAGTATGCCTCCTGAGAGGTGTGTTGGAAATAAGTTATAGGTTCAATCATAAAATTATAATTATAAAGTTCAGGAGTCGCCACCTACTATTATGGTTACTAGAAAACCTATGGTCCGCGAGAGTCTGGGTAAGGGATTGGTTGTGCAAGGAAAAGACGCATCACCTATAGTGCACCCTACCTGAGGTAAGCTACATTATTGTTTGATTGTTTTTCTAGGTCAGGTTTCTATTCGTTGGTATCGTCTAAGGTTCAAGGTAGATTTCTCTTCGTAAAGAAGTCTCTACCTTACCGGGTTACATCCTAACCATTCTAAGTGCTAGTGTAGACCCCCGATTATAATTTTTCTAGGTTATTAAAATATGAGAAATTTAACCGATAGTAAAATGGGTTAAATTAAATAAAAGGAACCTAAATAAAGATAAAAATGGTGAAATTAATGAAATGAAAAGTGAACATAGTACTAAATTGTTAGAAAGAAAAATTTGCAGGGACAAAATGAATACGTAAGACCAAAAGGAGTCAAGGTTCAAATAACAGACGGCTAGGGGTTTATGTACAAATGATAAAAGGGGGTGGGGGTAAAGGTGCAATTAACAAGAAGATAGCACTATAAATACCATTTTATTTTCTCTCTTGCGGTGACTTGCAAGAGCAAGAGAGGGGTTAGGGTTCTTTGATCTTTTCTTCTCATTCCTTGATAAAAGCTACACCAAAATGTTAAGCTAGAGTGGTTAAAAAGAGTCAATAAGTGATAAAAGAGAGATATTTGGGTGGTTTAGAGAGTTTAGATAGAGGCTGGAGAGAAGGCATATTGATGGCATAAACTTCGACAGCTATAACTTCATCTTCCATCGTTGGATCATAATGATATTGAAATATGTTATTCTCCTACATGTCTTGTACATTCTCACTGGAGGGATCTTCTATATCAGTCTCTGTTGGATAGATATTACGAGAGGAACATTTATGGGAAAATACACTTTTGGACAGTCTTAGTTGTAGTTTATTTTCTCCTCCTTCCACCATTGGATCGGGCTATGATTTGGATATATTGTGCCTCTAGATGTTGTCTAGATTCTGAACAGTGGAGATCAGAAACAAACACTCCAAACAGATGTTATGCTTCTTGCACAACAATTTTGCAAGTTTTAGGTCAATTCGGTTAAACCCAAGTTTCTGGAAATTTCACTGTTGGATGAAGTTGATATTTGGATATGTTATACTTATAATAATGAGTTACAACTTGACTACATGGATTGTCTAGAATATTATTCGTTTGTTATTTATGGTTAATTGAAATTGCTGCCAAACTTTCAGTGGAAAAAAAGATGGTGTAAGTTCAAAGTTTAGACAGTAACAATTCAAGCCTTAGATAATAATAGTTCAAGATTTAGACAGTAACATTTAGAAAGTAACAGTTCAAGGTTTAGACAGTAACCATTAGACAGTAACAGTTTAATGTTTAGACAGTAACCGTAAGATAGTAATAGTTCAAGGTTTAGACAGAAATAGGTAGACAGAAACAATTCAAATTTTGGAAGACTTTCATATGAATACCATATAAAAAGAAAATTTAATTACAATGTTTTCCAGTGACATGAGATTGTTATTTTATCCTGGTTATGGGGGCGTTATATTAGGGATAAAAAATGTCTCCAAGAAACTAAAGCAAGACTGTTGTGAAAATCATACTAATGGGTGTTAAATGGTTGATTTAGACAGCCCCAAGAACAAATATTAATGGGAAATTAGAGTCTCATATAAAGTGATTAAGGTGAAGTAAATTTAGGTTAAGAAATTACCTTAGAAAAGTCTGCTCGGTTTGGGGCAATAGGTGGCTACAATTCTTAAATGATGGTCTTGTGGAGAGCAGGAGAGGCATCGACTACAGGACCCCAAGCTAGCAGAACGGGACCACAGAGAGGAATAGGTAGGTGTTTACCACCTCATCTTTTTATATTTTGAAGAGTTTAATATATTCTAAAATTTTATTTGTTTATGTTGTATGTTGATTTACGATAGTAAAGAATGAGAAATTTAGGAGTGGAAACAGGATTAAACATGACGACATATGTCATAAGTGTTGCTGGAGAAAAAAAAAAAGAATTGTATAAGGTTATTGTGCGTGTTGTCATAATTTCTAAAAACAACTCGGATTGATATAAAAGCCGGCCATATGAAGAGCAAAGAGGAAAAAGGGGGAATTATGGTTTTCCTTATTGAATCTATTATAATAGGTTGTTTTTTATGTGAATGTGTGTGTGAATTGAATGAAATTAGCATGAAAGGAATGGAGGAACTCTTGGTTCCTTAAGGCCATGCATTTGGCCAATTATGCATCAAAAGGGGAGGATGTTTAATTCGATATATTTAGCTTGATAACGTGTGTTTAATTGTGTTGAAATGAGGAAAAATGCATGTTGAAATAGCAAGGATTGTGTTTAGAAGAATATTGTTTGAAAAGTTAGTAAAATCGATAATAATATTATATTTTGATGTTAAGAGGGAAGATTGAAATAAATAGAATAAATTGGCTCTTAAAAAGATATTTTTGACACTCTTATATGGTAGGTGATCCGTATTTATGCTTTCTAGTTAAATTCCATGATTTAATGAATTATTAATATGAAATGTGAATTAGTGAATGTTGGATATTATATGAAGGAATGAAAGTTTGCGTAATGATGTTGTTATTTCGGATAGTATCCCGAATGTATATGTGTTCAGGGTGAATGGTCTTTCATGTGAATTGTCAAGTGATGGAAGTATCGCTGACATAAAAAGTATGAGAAGTGACTAGCATACATTTAGTGTATGTTAGGATCCCAAGTAAGGGGATCACCATGAACTAGCATACATTTAGTGTATGTTAGGATCCCGAGTAAGGGGATCATAATGTATTGACTACCATACATTTAGTCTATGCTAGGATCCCGGGTAAGGGGATCACTATGTATCGACTAGCATACATTTAGTGTATGTTAGGATCCCGGGTAAGGGGATCACCATGTATCGATTCATTGGGGCATGAACTAGCATACATTTAGTATATGTCAGGATCCCGAGTAAGGGGATCACCATGCATCGATTAACATACATTTAGTGTATGTTAGGGCCTCGAGTAAAGAGATCGTTATGCATCGACGCCTACGAAGTGATGATGATACTGGTGAAATTGGTTCGACAATATGTTAGGTGAAATAGTTGTGGTTGGTCTTATGGAATCTTGAATGGAAGTTGAAAATGGAAGTTGAAACGGTTTTAGTAGTTGAATGAGAAAGAGTTCCAAAGAAAAAAAAAGGGAGAAGTGAATAGAATATGAATACATGTTCGTATTTTTAAATTGTTGGATATTTGTGTTACTATACTTATGATATTCATGTTTCAATAATATGTATTTTGTTTCAGGAATATAACATGCACGACATGAGTAGATCTTAGCTTTCGTTCACTTTTTGTTATCTAGCTGTAGGGAGTATATATTTGTATTTTGAGATATTAAAACATTCATATAACTTAATTTGTATGATTGATTATTAAACTTGAATAGATGAACTGAACTCTGAAATTCATATAATCATGTTCCATGTATGCGTGTTTATCTCATTTATTCCTCTATAATGATATTTGTTGTTCAATGTATGTTATAAATATTATGGTTGTGATGAAGATGATATTTGTGGGATTGAGACCCAGGACAACTGGGTCGTAATTGAGTTATGAGAAGTGAGAAGTGAGATATTAGAAGTGTAAATATGTTATATATTGATAACTTGAGACCTCTTGGTATATGAGAGACTTTGCCGAAATTTCGGTGAAAATTTTGATATACTTTTACATGAGAACTATAAAAAAAATTACCTGTATTTTTACGTACCAAATCGTAGGAAAGAAACTATAAACACATATGAAAGTGTGGGGCGTTACAACTAGACTTATTTATTTCTTGGATATAGCTAAATTCTAGCATTCTGAATAACAAAATAATTGTTATGGTTTTTTTTTTTTTTTTGGTCAAATCCTAATAGATAATCATAAACTGATTGCGATATCCATTTTTATATTTTTCTAAAACATGATAAAGATGCAATTTTTTTTTATGAAAATATGCTTGGAAAACTTTTAGAATGTGGTCGTATGCACGAAAATAAAATATTTTTTTGTGTTTTTGAAATAAGGATTTTTTGTTTAATTTTTATTTTTGGAAATTTCAAAGAAAACCAAGTATTTTATACCGGGTTCATATCTTACTTTGTAAGTCGACGGCTCAATATTGAATAAAATTGGTAAAAAAACATGCGAGAAAATTACAATTTTTTTATATCTTACCTTTGAATTTTCTTTGGATTTTTTTTCATTTTTTTATATATTTCTTCTATATTTTTTTATATTTTAATATTATATTATATTATTATTTTATAGATTGGGCTTGGCCTAGCCATTTGGGCCGAACCGAGCCAGGTTGTATTGGGCTGATTGGTGGCCCAACAAACTTGACCTCTTTTTTTAGGGCTAGGTTGAGCCGCTACAGGACCAGCCTAAGCCCACATTGTAACACCCCGAGATTTTTGTCATGATAAATACAATTTCCATGAGCCTTGAACTCAGGAAAATGAGGATTTTTTTTCCCCGATATCTATAACGTCTTAGTTCCACACACAATGTACCATAATAAATAATAAATGGTTAAGGAAATAAATTGGCATTTGATATAATAGAAACATAATGACTAAGAAATGAGAAAAACATAAATACTTTTTCTTTTTTTCTCTGTGGTTACAACTCCCAGAAATTTAATACTATTCGAACTACTCCTACAACAACTGTCTCGTAATGGAAAATTTCTTCTTGTTGTTCATGGTAGAAGTCCTGCGTAGAACTAATATTTATGTAAAAATGAACAGCTATAATTACATAAAAGTAGAACCACTGATTCCCTACACTTTCATGCTATCGTTAGGTTATAAGTCACAACATGCTCTTTGTCCGTAAGACCTCGACATGTTTTGTCCACAAGATCTCAGTTCATTAAAGTATATTGCACCTCTGTATTTCCGCAACTGCACTAACTCTTGCTCATGCTAGTTGGGTATACCCCCCATCCTTTCTAAAACAGTTATCCCTTATCTTTACGCAGAATCACCCATTTATTTCACATTTTCTAATAGTGAAATCGACTAATCACTTTAATCCAGTCATTGTTATGCCAATGATCATCTCAATTACTCTGTTCGACATCATCTTGAATAACCATCTTGAGATCTACGCATTCACCCATTCGATCACGTCATCCTGCTAACAAATATCATAAACTTGTTTTATTAACCGTTATTTTTAATGTGAGTACTCCCAATTGCTTATACCCTATACTATCACATTACATCTTCCATTCTAACAATTTCATTTCTAACACTGAATAACCACTACTTCCTATGAAAGGAACTAGGTTCCCATTCAGTTCCATCAATTACGGTTCCTTTCTCCCTGTCTGAGTCACTAATGCCTTACAACAACTTCATAGACTAAGGCACAAACCTTTCGATTTAAACCTGCAATTAGAATTTATGTTTAAAGCCTCAATCCCTAGTGCCCTTCCATTAACATCTTCAGTAATTCCTGGATACTAATCAACAATATCACTCCAGTAAATAGTGTCATGTATCAGCACTAACTGATCAATACCAAGTAATAACTCCTTGTGCAGGATCGCCCTAACAATTCTATTCGGCCCGTCCCAGCCATTTAGGAACATTTTTATTTCTCAATCCAAGCCATGCAATAATTTCTTGATCAGACAACCACTCTCATTCCTCCTCACCAAGCATTCGACCTTCACCAGTTAGTAATGCTCATCGTCCAAAACGGGGTATAATGCTGCAATAATTCGAAAACAAGAATTATCATGACATCCCAATCGTTTTCACGTATTCAATCACAATACACGTTTTCTTTTTCTGATAAAATATTTTTTTTTCAAAAACAATTTAAGATTCCACATTAATATTATACCGCGTATACCAATTATCCACTCGATAATTGCTTCTATTAGTAACCCTTTAACCAGAACATTAGTCTCAAACATCCAGACAAGTAATTCCTCCCATTATGCCCATTTACCAGGCATCTATCATATTTTCTATTAGTAACCCTTTAACCAGAACATTAATCTCAAACATCCAGACAAGTAATTCCTCCCATTATGCCCATTTACCAGGCATCTATCATATTTACCCAAACTCAGCACCGACCCCAGGTTCGGACCATTACTTTTGACTATCCAAAAATCCAACCATCTAACATTTGACATTAACCTCGTTACCGGGTCATTAATCCATTCATCCAATTCCCGGCACCACCCACATCACTAGATCTCTTATTTATCTGCCCAATTCTCGGGCATCGACCCCATCACCGGGTCTCTTATTTATTCATCCAATTTACCGGGCATTGACCCCCTTACCGGGCCATTGATTCATATGCCTAATTTCCTGGGCACTAACTCCCTTTACCAGATCACAATTCATCCGTCTAATTTTTCGGGCACTGACTCCCTTTTTCGAGTCACTAATTCATCCGCCCAATTTCTCCGGGCACTGACCCCCGTTTACCGGGTCACTAATTCATCTGCCCATTTTTCCCGGGTGCTGACCCCCTTTACCGGGTCACTAATTCATTCGCCCAATTTTTCCAGGCACTAACCCCTTTACCGGGTCACTAATTCACCCGCCCATTTTCTCGGGCGCTAACCCCCTTTACCAGGTCACTAATTCAGCCACCCAATTTCTCCAGGCACTGACTCCTTTACCGGGTCACTAATTCATCCGCCCCTTTTCCCGGGCGCTGATCCCCTTTTACCGGGTCACTACTTCGTCCGCCCTATTTCTCCAAGCACTGACCCCTTTATCGGGTCACTAATTCATCCCCCCATTTTTCCGGGCGCTGACCCCCTTTACCGGGTCACTAATTCATCCGCCCAATTTCTCCAGGCACTGACCCCTTTACCAGGTCACTAATTCATCCGCCCCTTTTCCGGGCGCTGATTCAACGTATAAATTTGTCCACGATTAGCACAACCATAATATACATAATAATATCACAAAATTACTTTATTATAAATTAAAAGCATAACGCACTACAATCTTTTTTCAAAAATATACGATACCGTTCGTATCAATCATTACAATCCTTCAATCGGTTCCACCGCCGCCAATTCCTCACTGGGCAGCTATAACTTTTCAATTTTCTTAATAATAATATCACATCAATGTTCATATTTAAAATGACATTATAAAAAAATTACTACATCTTAACATTCATAAAATTTCCTAAATAGATTAGGTGTCGGGCACCTACCTGCAGTCTGGTCACGGAATGCACGACCCTGATATTGTCCTCCCATAAGCAACTCTCTTGTATCAACAGAATTACTAAATCACTTATACAATTATTTCTTTTCGAAATAATTTATATTTATTTCGTCATCGCGAAATTAAATTTAAACTTCACATTCATAAATCACTAATAAACTACCTTACCCATAACTAATTATTTTATTTATAATACATTTATCGCCATGGTCTATCCAAGTATTAAATTGGTTGTTATATCCATTCCATGACTTCATGACACGACCAAAAGATTGATGTCTTCTCCCAAGTGCAGGAGTGTCGAAGTAATAAATAACCCGGCAAGACCGGGGTCGAACCACAGGGAGGTTAATTGTATAAATTATAGATAACAATAATACAAAAGTAACAATAACAACAACAATAATAATAATAATAGTGAAGAAAAAGAGGAAGAAGTTGATGAGAACTTTTGAGATGGAAGATTAACGTAAGGATTAAACAATGATAACAACAAATGTCAAGGTTGGAGGATCCACTAATGGTACTTCAAACAAGTATAGTATAAACTCTTATTATTCAATTGTTAACATGATTACATTAGCTATCTTATTCGAATAATGCTAATACTTGTAAATGTTTTCAGGCATTCATGATTATAACTTATGTTAACAACAAATCAAGTTCCTTTCATAGCTCAGGTGTCGGTTATACCATACAGTATGGGCTATGAAAGTGCCAAGTATTTGTTGTACCAAGTGTTATACAACATAAATCTAGATTAACCATTTAACAAGCAAAGTATTAAAAGTGAACAAGATAACAAATATAAAGCATGTTAGTATCCAACATTAAAGTCCATATTAAGTTTATATTATACTTATCCTTACACCATTAGTGTAACCTTTTCACCTTGACATAATTAACTTAGCTAGACATAATGAAAGAAAGAAACATAAATAAACAAGATAAGAACATAAGTAAGATAAAAGTTAACTAAGTAAAGGAAAGGAAATGAAAGGCATAAACTTGATATCAATGAAAGCAAAGCATAAGCAATACAAAGAGAGAAAGCAAGAGCATGATCTTGATCTGAACACCAAGATGCCTAAATACATGGCAAATGCCTCCTTTTATAGGCCAAAATTCGAAACTATTGATTAGTTGACTAATTGATGAGTGGGTGGCCACATCTTGACTTGGTGACAATTCTTATCTTTTTGTCTGCCAAAAACGTCATTGATGACGTCATAATTTGAACAAACTTAATTCATGAAAGTTCTAGGCAATTGTCTCATCTTTCCAGGGTAAAAATTTGAGATCATTTGGACTTCTAGAACTTGAGATATGGGCTGAACACTGAACAGTGTCTGGGCTGCAGGACAGATTCGGACTTCTTCTTTGTTGCTACAATTTGGACTTGAAAACAGCCTTGTTAAATCTTGGGCTCCACATGAAAGTTGTAGGCCTATGTCTTATCTTTCCATCCATATAAAATGGACCTAAATCCAAGATCTACAGCTCCAGATATGACCCAATTACCAAACAGTGTTCCAGTTTGAACTGCACCAGCATCTCTTTTCTAAGTTTGACCATCTCTTTGTCCTTTCAATTTCAGTACTTCAACTCATCAATCAATTCTTTCATTTATGTGATAGGCCTGCATTTAAGATGAACATTTACCATAAATAAAGGTATCTTATATAATTAGATATATTATTATAAAACATGCTTTAGTTAAGAAGTTATTGATACTTCAAGTGCAAAATGATGATATAAAACCTTGATAAAAATGCACTTTCAAGTACTAATCACACCCCCCAACCAGCTTATTACTAGTCCCTAGTAATTAAGGCGTTAAAATAGAAAAACAATTTGCAATTTCCACAAAGCAAGGCATTCATCATTCAACTTCCATTAATCTATCCAGATAAACAAACTCTCATTAAATTTTATATGTCTGCTCAATACATCTTAAACAAAATATTAATAAACCTTCCTTGTTATGTGCTCAATGTATGAAACATAGATGATGGGGCTTTTATTGGAAGAAAACAATATTTTGTTCTAATGTTTAAGGTTAACTTCCTTGGGTTGGGATTATTTTATTTTATTTTACTTTTTTTTTTTTAATACATATAACTTAAAACACAATGCATCTTTAACCCATGTAACGAGCTTTCGGCTAATGACTCCCAGACCAGTTGATCTTAGGGCATTAGGTGTTGAGACACCCCTACGAGCTTAGTAACTCGGGTTGCAGATACTGATACGTAGATAGTGCAATGTTTGATTCCCTTAAGCTTTTCTCCTTAACCCATGTAACAAGCTTTGGGCCAATAGCTCCCAAGTCAGTTGACTTTAGGGTATTAGGTGTTAAAACACCCCTTCGGGCTTAATTGCTTAGGTTAGGGAGGCTACGAAACCAAACTTATCTACGTTTTTATTATCATCATTTTTCTTTTTTTTTTTTCTTTTTTTTTTTGTTTTTTTTTTTTTTTTTTTTTTTTTTTTTTTTTTTTTTTTTTTTTTTTTTTTTTTTTTTTTTGCAAATTATAGACTATCCCTATCCCTTAGTTGTTACCTTTAACAAAAGAACATAAATAATGTAATAATCCAATGTGCAACCCACAATCATATGTTAAAGTGTGTGTGTGAAAATGAAGGTTTAAGAATATTTGTTAAATGAGTATATGAGCAGAACCAAGTGATAACAATGCGAGAGTTTGTAAACCTGAATATTTCAAGAAGTATTCTAATAGGCCTTGTTATGAATATTGCAAATAACCATTAGAAAATGTTTACTAAGATGCGTCTCAAGAGTCATTCCCCCTTACTCTGCCATCCTAGTAATAACAGTTTTGCCAAATGGTTTTTAAAACAAAAACAGTTAATTGGTTAGTTTTTTTTTTTTTTTTTTTTTTTTTTAACTACTACTACCCTCTCCCCCCAACCAAAACGAGACATTGTCCTCAATGTCCTAAGGTAGAAAGATAGAGTATAGAAGACATCACCTGAAACAACGAACACTGACAAACCTGAAACACACTTAAACAAATATAAGAAATAACAGAACAAAATACTATGCTAGAAATAAAACCAAAAGACACAAGGATTCACAAACGAAGGCTCAAATCCAATCTAAGCTTTTTACGGCTTTCTGTAGTTGACCAATTTATGCGACTCATGGAAGGATCAATTACAGGGGTGAACGATTGTAGTTTGTCGATCAACTGTTCAGCAGTAGCAGCAGAGATTATGATTTGTCGTGCCGAGGATGTTAGAAATTCCTGTTCCACAGCTTGATCAAGAAAAGACAACAAATTATCATAAAAACCATTAACATTGAGCAAACCGATAGGTTTATGGTGAATGTGAAGTTGGGCCCAAGAGGAAATATGAAAGATCTCTTCCAATGTGCCCAGACCACCTGGTAAGGCAATGAAGGCATCAGCATGGTTAAACATTGTATTCATTCGATCAAACATTGTGAAGACCTGTAATTCCTCTCCAATTGTTCTTTCAATGATGTCCCCTTTTGTTAAAGCTTCGGGGACGACCCCCAAAACTTGACTACCTCCTAAAAATGCAGCTATTGCCACACCCCCCATTAACCCAAGGCTGCCTCCCCCATACACTAAATGAATCTTTCTCTCAGCTAGTACCTGACCAAGATGATTTGCTGCTTCTAAAAAAGCTATTTCCTTCCCAGGACTGGATCCACCGAAAACACAAATATTTTTTATGTGATAACTTGAGGGACCTGCCATTTCTACACACTTCTATATCTGTCTAATGTAAGGATTGAGTAGAAATGAGGGGAAGGAAGAGAGGATTTTATAGATGCGGAATTGAAAATGCAATCATATCACCTACATGTAGGCCAGCTGGAGTCTCACACACTCTCTCTCTCTTTCTCTCTTTATTTATTTATTTATTTGGAAAAAAGCATGTGTATGTACAGGTAGTTGTGATTGTGGCTCACATCTTCCCTTGGTTTTACGTCCAAGAACGGCTTAAACGCCCTCTATGGGTCGGGGATAGGCTTCCCATCCAGTTTTCTTAAAAACTGGCAAACAGGGTCTTTTTTAGTCAGATTCCCAAGACTAAGTCTATCATGTTCTTTATGAAAATGGGGCCATAAATCATGAATTGCACGATGCACATCTCCACTAGGATGCGTCTCAAGGGTCAACAAAAGATTATCTAAAGACCCCTTACTCAGGCCATCCTTAATGAATTGTATTTTATCTTCACGGTTTATAGATACCATTCCTAAAGAACGACATGTTGCATTGCAAGTCCATCTGGCACATTTGTGACAGACTTTCAGTCGTTTTGCACGACGTTTCTTTGCAAAAGTGCTTTTACCTGTTCCAGGCATGTGTGAAATGAAAGAATTGGAGGACTCACCTGATAATCGGACCTTTGCTTCAATCAGCCAACGAATATCTTCAGGAATTCCATGATTCATTAACAACTTCAATCTTGCACACCTAGCACGGTAAATTTTTGTAATCGCATTTTGAGGCAGAGCGGGAAAGTACTTTTTCAATTTTTCAAGAGTGGTGTCCATTTTCAAATGAGAATTGGAGAACAGAGTCAAAGAAGGGAGAAAGAGCAAAGAATTGAACAAATATGTACACAGATATCAGTTATTATGGGAAACTGAAAGAACCGACTTAAGTCACGGAGTACCGTTATCCGCCGTTTGACCGGGATGAGAGACTAGCAAAACAAGAGTCACACCAAAAGGAAACACAAAAACAATGTGAGAAAAACAAAATAATCAACCTTTATCTACAGGATCATTCAAACCAATGGATTCATTTTCACTAGGAAAATTATCAAAGTAAGCTTTCAAACGATGTCCATTTCTCTTAGAAACATTGTCATTCTTTGGATTCTCAATATCAAAGGCCCCATAAGGATACACATGTTTCTCAATAAATGGACCGCTCCATCTTGATCCTAACTTTCCAGGAAATAAATGGAGTCGAGAATTATAAAGCAAAACTTTTTGACCAGTATCAACTTTTTGACAATTTTCACAAGTTTTGCAGAATGCATGTGTGTCCTTGAACATGGTGGGCCAATAAAATCCATTTTGAAAGATTTTCGCAATGGTCTTTTTTGACGAGAAATGACTCCCACATGCTTCAGAATGACAAAATTTAATGACACTACTTACCTCATTGTCCGCAATGCATCTTTGAAATATTTGATCAGGACAATGTTTGAATAAGTTAGGGTCATCCCAATAAAATTTCTTCACTTCGTTCAAAAACTTACCTTTGTCTTCGGTACTCCAATGAGCTGGCAAAACTCCTGAGGCAAGGAAATTGATATTTTTAGCAAACCAAGGCATTGAACTAAGAGAAAGTAAGGATTTGTCAGGAAAGTAATCATCGGTTGGTGTGATGTCAGATATCGAATCTGTTGTCACTCTTGACAAAAGATTCGCATCAACATTTTCAATGCCTTTTTTATCCGTGATTTCTTCCTGAGAATAAGTCATTTGCAAATCTTCAAATTCATCAAACTCAGTATTACTCAAAGTAGATTCAAATTGATCATAAACCAATTCTTCAATAAAATCTACTTCTTGTGAATCATTATCATCTCTAGGTTGCTTGCAAATGTTGAAAATATTCATCTCCAATGTCATGTTTCCAAAAGATAGCTTCATCAATCCATTCCTACAATTAATCAAAGCATTAGAAGTTGCAAGAAATGGACGCCCTAAAATAACAGGAAATGAATTACATGCTTCAACAGGTTGTGTGTCCAAGACAATAAAATCCACAGGATAAATGAATTTATCGACTTGTACTAACACATCTTCAACTATTCCTCTAGGCACTTTTACAGATCTATCGGCAAGTAAAAGAGTTACAGAAGTTGGTTTTAACTCACCTAGATTGAGACTTTGAAAAACTGAATATGGAAGTAAATTCACACTAGCTCCAAGATCAAGTAAGGCTCTTTCAATTTTATGTTCTCCAATAAAACATGAAATTGTAGGACAACCAGGGTCTTTATATTTCAATGCATTATTGTTCTGAAGAATGGCACTTACTTGTTCGGCTAAAAAGGCTTTCTTTTTCACATTCAGTTTTCTCTTCACAGTGCACAGATCTTTCAAAAATTTAGCATAAGAAGGAACCTGTTTAATAGCATCCAGCAAAGGTATATTGATCCTTACCTGTTTGAAGGTTTCAAAGATTTCAGAGTTGTGATTGACTTTCCTTTGTTTCGTCATGGCATGAGGAAATGGAAGTGCTGGCGGAGAATCAGTCTTTTCTTCACAATGATCAGATTCAATCCTTTCCTTACCCTCAAAGATTGACTCATCATCATTCTCACAAGGTTCAAGAATGGGTTTTTCAATCACCTTACCACTGCGAAGAGTGATGACTGATTTGACGTGATCCATGTGTTGGCTTCCCGAACTACTTGCACTCGTGTTGTATTGCCCCTTTGGATTTTGTTGCGGTTGAGATGGAAACTTACCTTTCTCTTGGAAACTGAGAGCAGATGTCAATTTTGCAAGAGTATCTTTAAAATCTGTCATGCTTTGAGCAAGTTGAGTGTTAATTGCCTCTTGCTTTTCCATAAATGCATGCAATGTTTCCTCAAGATTTCTTCTAGGAGGGGGGAGCATAAGGAGGTGCATATCCATGAGAATTTTGGAAATTATGGTGTGCTTGAAACGGTGGCTGTGAAGTTTGAGCATTATTGTTCTCACTCTTCCAACTGAAATTTGGATGATTTCTCCAACCAGGGTTATATGTTTGCGAATATGGGTTATGGTTGGGCCTTTGAAAACTGTTTAATGCATGGGCTTGTTCATGGAGACATTCTTTAAAAGAAGGCAAGGTTGGACAGTCATTGGTTGAATGTTCGTTGGTTTCACAAATTTGACACACAATGTCTTGAACAGATTTTAATTGACCACTCTTTTTCAATTCTAGCGCTTCGACTTTTTTAGCTAAAGATGCAAACTTGGCTTGGAGGTCATGATCTTCCCTAAGGTTGTACATACCTCCACTAGATGTATGAGGTTGGGTTTTACTTGGTGCCTCATAAGTACCTGTGGTGTCCCAATTTTGTGCATTTTCAGCTAGCAAATCTAAGTACTCCATTGCTTCATTAGGGTCTTTATCTTAAAAGTTCCATTGCACATCAATTCAACCATTTGCCTATCTCTAGGTGTTAATCCTTCATAAAAATGTGAAACTAATCTCCATGTTTCAAAACCATGATGTGGGCAAGTATTAAGCAAGTCTCGATACCTATCCCAACATTGATAAAATGTTTCTCCTGGTTTTTGAGAGAAAGTAATGATTTGTCTTTTGAAAGAGTTTGTTCTGTGGGATGGAAAAAACTTCTTTAAAAATTGTTGTTGCATTTCATCCCAAGCACGAATGGATCCAGGTCTCAAATTTTGTAGCCATGTTTTAGCTTTATCTTTTAGTGAAAAAGGAAAAAGCTTCAATCTAATGGTGTTCATGCTACAATTTGAGTCATTATACGTGTTGCAAACCTCCTCAAATTCCCTTAAATGCAAGTATGGATTTTCTAAATCTAAGCCATGAAAAGATGGTAAAAGTTGAATAATGCCTGTCTTAAAATTAAAATGAGATGCATCAGGAGGAAAAACTATGCATGAGGGTGCACTTGTTCTTGTGGGATTCATGTGGTCTCTAAGTGTTCTAACCCGAATATTCTCATTATTCTCATTATGAAGTGATTGGTTATCTTCTTCGGCCATATTTCCTGAAAATGATGAGGATACCCTACAAAGTCTACCACTTAATGTACGTGACCAAACTCTCATGCACGTGTAAAAAGAGAAGAAAAAGAAGAAGAAAACAAAATCAAAAGAAACAAAACAACAAAAAGAATAAACAAAATTAGATACAAGAAAAGAGAAAATAGAATAAATTTGTACAAGAATTTACCTCCCCGGCAACGGCGCCAAAAACTTGACACGACCAAAAGATTGATGTCTTCTCCCAAGTGCAGGAGTGTCGAAGTAATAAATAACCCGGCAAGACCGGGGTCGAACCACAGGGAGGTTAATTGTATAAATTATAGATAACAATAATACAAAAGTAACAATAACAACAACAATAATAATAATAATAGTGAAGAAAAAGAGGAAGAAGTTGATGAGAACTTTTGAGATGGAAGATTAACGTAAGGATTAAACAATGATAACAACAAATGTCAAGGTTGGAGGATCCACTAATGGTACTTCAAACAAGTATAGTATAAACTCTTATTATTCAATTGTTAACATGATTACATTAGCTATCTTATTCGAATAATGCTAATACTTGTAAATGTTTTCAGGCATTCATGATTATAACTTATGTTAACAACAAATCAAGTTCCTTTCATAGCTCAGGTGTCGGTTATACCATACAGTATGGGCTATGAAAGTGCCAAGTATTTGTTGTACCAAGTGTTATACAACATAAATCTAGATTAACCATTTAACAAGCAAAGTATTAAAAGTGAACAAGATAACAAATATAAAGCATGTTAGTATCCAACATTAAAGTCCATATTAAGTTTATATTATACTTATCCTTACACCATTAGTGTAACCTTTTCACCTTGACATAATTAACTTAGCTAGACATAATGAAAGAAAGAAACATAAATAAACAAGATAAGAACATAAGTAAGATAAAAGTTAACTAAGTAAAGGAAAGGAAATGAAAGGCATAAACTTGATATCAATGAAAGCAAAGCATAAGCAATACAAAGAGAGAAAGCAAGAGCATGATCTTGATCTGAACACCAAGATGCCTAAATACATGGCAAATGCCTCCTTTTATAGGCCAAAATTCGAAACTATTGATTAGTTGACTAATTGATGAGTGGGTGGCCACATCTTGACTTGGTGACAATTCTTATCTTTTTGTCTGCCAAAAACGTCATTGATGACGTCATAATTTGAACAAACTTAATTCATGAAAGTTCTAGGCAATTGTCTCATCTTTCCAGGGTAAAAATTTGAGATCATTTGGACTTCTAGAACTTGAGATATGGGCTGAACACTGAACAGTGTCTGGGCTGCAGGACAGATTCGGACTTCTTCTTTGTTGCTACAATTTGGACTTGAAAACAGCCTTGTTAAATCTTGGGCTCCACATGAAAGTTGTAGGCCTATGTCTTATCTTTCCATCCATATAAAATGGACCTAAATCCAAGATCTACAGCTCCAGATATGACCCAATTACCAAACAGTGTTCCAGTTTGAACTGCACCAGCATCTCTTTTCTAAGTTTGACCATCTCTTTGTCCTTTCAATTTCAGTACTTCAACTCATCAATCAATTCTTTTATTTATGTGATAGGCCTGCATTTAAGATGAACATTTACCATAAATAAAGGTATCTTATATAATTAGATATATTATTATAAAACATGCTTTAGTTAAGAAGTTATTGATACTTCAAGTGCAAAATGATGATATAAAACCTTGATAAAAATGCACTTTCAAGTACTAATCACTTCAATTCCACAATTTTCTCAATCCTTATATATTACAACAATAAGATTAAATAAGGATTTTGTCATAATTTAACAACCAACTTTAACAACTCAATTCATTTATTTTCATGAACTTGGTCAAACCTTTATAAGATGGAAAAATTAAGATTTTTCTTCCATCCTATTTAATTTGCAATTCAATCCTTCTCACCATGTTTCTTAACATATTTCAACACTAATTTTATCATTACCCACATCCACATTCCATCCTTTTATTTCTTTCTTCACTTTGCCAAATTTGTTAGTTTAGTAAGGATGGCATTTATTTTCTTTCTTCTTTCTTTTTTTTTTTTTTGTTTTTGCATTCTACTTGTTTATGCATTACTTAACCCTATTAAATATATTTCCATTCACACTAAAATTCTAACTTAGTCAGATACAATTTTCCTCTTCTTCCATCATTTAACCTTGCCGAATTTATTTTTTTAAAACATCCAAGGAGGGATCAATTCTTCTTTGATTCTAGTTTTCAAAACCTCATCTAAGATTAATTTTATTCATTTGAGCATGATAATTTTCCTTTTCATCAATCACATATATTCCCTACATTTTTCTACCAATGCTAAAATTTCAAGTAAAGGGTAGCATGAAATTTCTTCAACTTTTTACTCAATTAAACACTAACCCATTCAATTCTCATGCCAACAAATAAATTTCATCACAATATCACAAATTACTACAACCAATATGCTAATCACAAAGTTCCATAATCAAGCCCATCATCACCCAAGCATACATGTATGAAATTTCTACAATCAACACAATACAATCATATTTACTACTAAGATAACAAGGAATTTAATTAGAAGAAACCTCAAGGTGAAACCACCCTTTTTTCTCCCTCCTTCTTCTTCCTTTCTCCACACTTCATTCTTCCTCCACTAGCTTTAAAACCCTTAGATCACTCAAATATTTAGTGTAGCTCACCATAAACCTTTGTAATTATCTTAACTCTCCATAATCATGCAATATTTTCAAGAATGGATGAGAGAATTGTAGAGAAATGTAAGAAAATCCCTAACTCCCCTTTCTCTCCATGTAACCCGCTGGACACCCCAAGCAAATTGGGGTTTATATAGTAAAATTTTCATTATTTGCATTTAAGCCCTTGCCTTTCATGTTTAAATCTATTTAGTCCCCATGAGTCATTTTCTTTTCTTCTTTTCTTTTTCCTTTTGGTCGGCTGGAAACAGCCCTTTAAAGGTTGACATTTCAACTAATTTATTTCATCTTTCTTTTAATTATATCACTATGTGTTTCTGGTATATATATGTTTTTTACCCGGTTACTGGTACTTTTTCGTGCAAATTCTAAAAGTCACCAGACATCATATTCTAAAAATTCTGAAACTTTACTCCATAGTAAAATAATATATTAGAATGCTCCACACAAAGTTTCAACTCAATTTGTCAATCATATCAAAAGTTATATCGCACATAACTGGTCAAATTGCATTTTTTCTAAAACAATCCTAATTTCTCCAAAAATTCTGAAATTTTAACCCAAGCTAAGAAAATATATTATAAGTCTCCATGAATATTTTCAGATTTTTCTGACAACCCGATCGAGAGTTATGAATTTTTAACGTAAAACTAGTCGATTTATGATTTTTCTCCAAAAAAATCAAAATCTCCTTATTCCATCCCTGCATAAAGCACCCAATTATTTTACTGTCTTATCGAAGCCACTTTACTATATTTATTTTTCATTTTTTAGTCATGGTTTATTCCCATGCCACGACAATATTACCGATTTCTCGCTGGTGTTTACACCAGCACTTTTCGTACCTTTCTTTTCTTTTTGACCGGGGGTTTACACACATTGTATGCAAAATCATGTAATGGCCACCATGGGGAGGGGGGAAAACAGGAGGAGAAATTTTACGTGGTCAGAGGTAGACTGTTGTTGGAGGTGTTCCTGGTGGTGCAGGGAACTCCGATATGTGGTTGGTGGGGGAAACAGTGGCTAAGGCACGATGGAGGGAGTGTTAGAAAGCTTATAGGGAGAGAAAGAATGGAAACAAGGGGAATGACTGAATTTTTTTTTCTTCAGACTTTGGCTTCAAATTTCTTCCCCCTTAGGACATGGAATCCACTTCTATTTATAAAGGATGGAAAAAGGGCGTTTTATCTCTTTTCAGGACAAATCTTGGCCCTTGATTCGAGCTGGAAGGATTCTAACTACTGGCTCAAAGTTGCCACCGTGAACTGTCAGATTTTGACAACTCAAGCTGCCAGAGTTGGCACCTTTAGGGCGGTACCACTATGTCTATAGTGTCAATCAACCGAAGAGGACCATATCATGGTGTAGTCAAATGTCAAGCCATCATTTTGGTGTATGTTTTGTCAAATTTGATGAAGAGACAAAGCATTAAATACCCCTGAAAAGTAGCCCCTAAAATAATATTTTCAAGCAAAATAAAGAAGAAGATGAATAGTAACCAAAACGGTGTTGTTTTGGTAAAATTCAATTTACTCCTTCGATTTGTGATTTCTCTCAATTACACCCCTGATTGGCTTCAAACTTTCAATTTTATGCAATTTTGCCCCTGCCGAACCTTAACAAGACCCCCAAAGCTCGACGCCTTTTTTATTATCATCTTTGATCTCCGATTTATGCAATTTGACCCTTAATCGACCATTAAACTTTTAATTCTCTTCAATTTCACCCTTGATTTTAACAAATTAGGTCATTAGGGTTCGATGTCTTTTGCAAAATAGTCCTTAGCTGCGAATCTCTTCAATTTAGCCCTTAATTGACCCCAAACTTTTGATTTTCTTGCAACTTTACCCCTGATTTGAATCAATTGACTTGGAAAAAAATTAAATTTGGTCTCCTAAAATTTCAATCTTCTCAATTAAGCCCAAATTGAGATTCTAAACTTAATTTTTCACCAATTCAGCCCCTAATAAAATTATTTTGACTCATTTAAAGTATAATTAAGTCCTTGCATCTAATTATATCCTTTAATTGGACCCAAATTAATTCTTTAACATAATTAAACTTTTAATTTTGCCCATGGTTAAATTAAATTGGCCGATTAAAAATCAAATTATGTTAATGAGCTTAATTTTTATGCAGATTCATCCAATAATGATTTAATTTGACCTTGAATTTGCATTGTCTTTCTAATTTTGGGTACAAGAGGTACAATTAGGCTCCCAAATCCATCTAAAATTTTAGCTTGATTTTTTATATATATAGAATCCTATTTAGCTTGCTTTTGCCAAATTGCTAGTTTTCTTGCTATTATTATTTATTTATTTATTTTTTATAGGGAAGTAAAAAGGTAAAATTTAGGGAATAACCTAAAAATGGGTTATGACAGATCTTGTAAACCTCGAGAATGAACTTATCAAAAAAAATAAAATTATGAAAGACAAAAGAAGTATGACTCAAATTGTGGAAAAAAAAGAAGAAATGGGGTTATAAATACCCCATTTCTTCCTTCATGAGGTTGACGACATGAATACAAAAGAGGGGAGAAATTCCTAATTTTCTTCATAAAAAATTTGAGAGAGAAACACCAAAGTTTGTCTAGATTTTACAAGTCTTAGATAGGTTGGTAGAGAAAACACCATTTGGTAAGAGAATTTGTAAGAAACAAGTGAAGAAATTATGAGGAGAAAGAGGGAGAAGGTCGACTGCATGCAAGGAGGGAGTGTCGAAATTCTTCAACCAATTAAGAATCAAAATTTAGATTATTCCCAAGAAGGACTGCAATAGGGGCACAACAGTAACAAGGAAGCGCAAGCCGAGCTTCTGCAGCAGGTAGATGTTATATACCTATACTATCCTTAAATAATGGTAATTTTGGTATTCTGTTCAATTCGGGTGAAGAATAGTTAATATTGACAATCCCATGAAACTTGATTAGCTATTCCTTATGTGAAAGGTAATAATGTCAACAATCTTTGACATCAATCGGTTGCATTGATGTCGGCATTTACAATAAACTTAATTACTTGGTCCTGATAAGAGCGAGAAATGACACTAATGAGATTCATTAGTGTCGGCATAACCTCCTAGGTTTTAGGAAGAAGTGGTATGATTGGTGTTCTCAGTGAAGAATAGTTAATGGTACTAATGAAATGATAATTGACATTTTGAAGGAATGATTCCTTTTGCATTAATATGTTAGATTGGTTGAAAATTATAGGAGACTAGATGGAGAATTGTAAAGAATGATGATAGTACGTAGTATTATATATATATATATATATATATATATATATATATATATATATATATATATATATATATATATATAAACATCCTTTAAACCATATATCTGAACGTATGTTGTATTATTATGTACTCATAACCTTCATGTATGTTTGTTTCTTTTATTTAAGTATTAAATTATGTCTGATTTTAGAATATGAATATTTGGGATATTGTGGTTTAAGAAAAAATACATTAATAAAGAAGAAATAATGAAGCAGGCTATTGAAGCTTAGAACTCTTGTTATTGGTCACAATTGAATCAAAGGCTCCTTACAGCAACAACATATTTTTCCTTCATTCAAGTCATAATAGTCTCGTTTTTTGTTGTTCCAACTGAGGGACTCTTCGATGAAGACTAAAAAAGCTAACTATGGCAGGCACTCATGGCACCAAGCGACGATGGGTCTACCTCCTGAGAGTGTGTGTTGAAATGGGGGTTTGGGTATAACCATAAAATTATGATTATGATTTCAGGAGTCGTCACCTAGTATTATGGTCACTAAGAAAACTTATGGTATGCGAAAGTCCGGGTAAGAGACTGGTTATGCAAAAGAAAGACACACCCCTAATGTACCTTACATAAGATAAGCTGCATTGTTTTTTTTTTATTGTTTCTCTATGTCATGTTTTTATCTATTGGTTTTGTCTATGATTCAAGGTAGATCTCCTTTCGTGTGGAAGTCTCTTTCTTATCAGGTTAAAGCCTAACTATTCTAAGGCTCAAATTTTAGCATCACATTTATTTCTTTGTATATTTAATACCAGAGAGTATACTCTACTATGTAGTTTTACATACTCTCCTTCCAAGTATTAAAGTCTACAGCTAAACCCTAACACTTTAAATATAAAGTAAACAAAATGATTGGTGAAAGGTTTTTGATATTTTAGTTAAATCCTAAAGGATAATTATAAACTAGTTATGATATTCATTTTACATTTTCAAACATGAGAAAGATACAATTTTTATTTTTTTATAAAAATATGCTTGGAAAAATTTTAGGATTCAGTCATATGCAAGAAAACAAAATATTTTTTTGTTTTCTTAAGAGGAAACTAATTTAGAATTTTTTAATTTTCAATTTTTTTAGAAAAGTTTCAGAGAAAATTCGGTATTTTAATATTGGATTTGTATCTTACAGTGTAAATATACATCCCGATATTATACAAAATAGTTGGAAAAACATGTGTAGGACCCACAAATATTTTTAAAATGCCCTTTGAAAAATTTGAAATTTTTTCTTTTTTATATATTTTTTATTTTAATATTATTATATTATTATTAAATATATTGGGTTGAGTCGGGTTGGGCCGATTATGACCCAACAAACCTAGCCTCTCTTTTTTTACATTTTTCTTTTTTTAACATTGGGCTGGGTTGAAATGGGTCTAACTTGACCCATATTAATGGCATTTTGCCATTTGCATGCAGAAGGGTTGGGGGGTGGAGGAGAAAAAGGAGAGGCAAACTTGCCTGGCTGAAAGAGAAGAGAGGCTGGAGATGTTCCTGGTGGTGCAAGAAAGACTAGCGAGTGGTTGGTGGCGGCACTGGCAGTGGCGGCACTGGCAGTGGAGGCGCAATGAAAGAAGAGGAAAAAGAGGGTTGGCGGAGAAGAAGAAAAAGAATCTGGGAAAAAGCTCATTTTTTACCAGCTTTGTGCTCTGATTTCTTCTCCTTCAGGATATGGAATCCACCCTTATTTATAGAGGGTAGAAAAAGGACATTTTGTCTCTTTTAGGGACAAATCTTAGCCCTTGATTCAGTTGGAAAGGATCTCAACCGTTGACTTAAAGTGACCTTTATGAGTTAGCGCCACGGCCGTTATGGTGTCATTCAGCCAGAAATATCCATATCAGGGTATGGTCAACGTCAGGCCATCATTTTCGTGCAAGTTTTGTCAAATTTGGTGTAAAGATGAAGCATTAAATGCCCCTAAAAAGTAGCCCCTTAAGTAGTCTTTTTTTTTTTTTACTATTTGGTCAAAACAACGCCGTATTGGTCGAAACACAATATTTTATTGAAATAAAATGACGTCGTTTTGGCTTTTAGGCTTTTAATTCAGGGATTTGGCTAAAGTTCAATTTGGTTCTCCGTCTTTTAATTTCTTTCAATTACACCCCTAATTGACATTAAACTTTCAATTTTATGCAGTTTTATCCATGAAAAACTTCAACATCAACCCCAAATTTCAGCGCGCCTTTATTGAAGAAATTAAGTTTGATCCTTAATTGACCATTAAACTGTCAATTTTCTTCAATTTCACTCCTGATTTCGATCAATTAGGTCCCCAAAGTTCCACGCCTTTTTAAAAATATTCATTAGCTATGAATTTCTTCAATCTAACCCCTAATTGATCCTAAAACTTTGATTTTCTTATGATTTTACACCTGATTTGAACCAATTGACTATGTAAAAATTAAGTTTGGTCTCCTAAAATTTCAATCTTCTCAATTAAACCCAATTGGGCTCCTAAACTTAATTTTTCACCAATTAAGCCCCTAATAAAATTATTTTGACTCATTTAAAATATAACTAAGTCCTTGCATCTAATTAAATCCTTTAATTGGATCTAAACTAATTCTTAAACATAATTAAACTTTAATTTAGCCATTGATTAAATCAAATTGACTTATAAAAAATCTTATTATGTCCTTAAGCTTAATTTTTATGTAGTTTCATCCAATAATGATTTAATTTGACATTAACTCTGCATTATCTCTCCAGTTTTCGGTATAATGGGGTGTAATTAGACTCCTGATTCCATCCAAAATTGCAGCTTGATTTTTCTACATTTGAAATCCTTTCTCAGCCAGTTTTTTTCATGTCATCAGTCTCCTTTCTATTATTATTTTATTTTTTATTTCTATTTTGAAAAGAAAAGAAAAGGTAAAATTTTTGGGGAATAATCCAAATTCCTTAAAAATGGGTTATGACACTAGGGATGCTGGAAAGTAGGGTGTGCTACTGAGATTGAGCTATCAATATTATGGTTTTTCTTCTTTGGTTGAAGCAGTAGTTGTTGATGGATGGCCAGCCTTGGTCAGGTTGTCGATTGGTCTTTCAAGTTGACAGTTGATTCTGGAGGATGGTTGGTGGCAGTGAAGTTTAATTATTTTTTCTTCTTCCCTTTGTATGATTGTCGATTGAGTTTGTGTAGGTTTCGATCTTGACACTAGAGATAACTAGTTTTAGGTGTGAGGAGAGAGACTGTGAGGTGTCGTGGGAAAAAATGGTGGTGAATAGCCTTAGGTCTACTTTGTAAAGGGTTAAGTGTTGGTGTAGTGTAAGGTGTTGGCTTTTCTTTTGGCTGGAACATGGGAGGTAATAGTGCTTTATGTTATTCTTTACAGCTAGAACTACGGGTCATTTCTAGGTTGGTTTCAGGCTGGGAAAAATAAGGAGAAGGTTGTTATAGTCATGGATGGGAGAAAGTGTTTTTTATCTTGGAACCCAAGATTCCCTTGCTTTTTTGAACTAAACAGGGCTCCTATTTATAGAAGGTGATGGAGATGTATATCCTCCTTCCTGACTCAACTTCTAACCCTATTTAATCCCTTTGGAATGATCCAAACCATTGATGCCAAACCAACAACCTAGTACTCTCAAACCAGGTTGTCAAAGGCTAATTGAGTCAATGGTTTTGGACCGATGTTGGAACGGCTACAAAGGGAACCACTAGGTGGGAATCATATTGGGAGGTAGTATGATGTTAGGGCTATCAGAGGAGCGTCCTTTTTATCTTATCTAAGGCATGAGGGAGCATTAAATGCTATAAAGAAAAAGGATCCCCAGCCAACTCCCCCTACAGGAGAAATGAAGAAGAAAATGAATAGTAGTGCAAAAAATGTGGTCATTTTGTTTATTCTACAAATAAATCCCTGATCCTCCAGTTGTATCAAATTTGGCCAATTTGGTTTGATTTCTCATTATTTATTTCGATTAAATCCTTGATTATATCAATGTAGACCCTCAATTTTCAGCGCCTTTTTTTTAACATGGCTCTTGGTCTTGTATATCTTCAATTCCATCCTCAATTAACTTTTAAACTTTCAGTTTCTTTAGATTTACCCCTTATTTTAATCGATTTCAAACCCTGAATTTGCGCACCTCTTTCACTTTGATCCTTGGTTTTAATTCTTCAATTTACCCCTCAATTAGCCTTCCAACTTTGAATTTTTTGCAATTGAACTCCTGATTACACTAATTTAGCCTTTCAAAGTTTCAATTGTGTCCTTAATTTACCAATCTTTGTAAATTGATCCGAATTAGGCCTCCAAACTTGATTTTTCTTTAATTGAGTTCTTGATTGAATCCTCCTTGCCCATTAGAATTTTAATTAAATCCTTGAACTTAATTAATTCTTTCAATTTTTACCTAATTGACTTTTAAACCTAATTTTTCTTCAATTAAGTCATTTAAATAAGTCAATTAAACATGTTAGAAGCTTAATTAAGTCCTTAGAGTTAATTAATTCTTCTTTTTGGTCAATTTTGGATTTGAACACCAATTTTCTTCCTTTTTTTATCCCATCTTCTCAAAAAATCTCAATTTAGCTATTCTTCTGGTGTTTGTTCTTTTACAGCTTGAAGACTTATCTCCTCGTGTCCTAAAAGTATTTTTGGATTTTTAATAAAAAAGAAGTAAATTTGGCGGGGTCTAAAATTAGGTTATGACAAATATGTTAGAGTTATGATGAATTACACGTTGCATTGAATTGTTGATAAATTGCTTAATTAGTATTTTCTTTGAATTGTTTTAATTTGCTATGAATTTGGATTTGATTTGATGCAATTGAGCATGAAAATTTCAATTAGATTGATATCATGAATTATGTTTAATTTTGTCAAGTATGCTTTTGCATTAAATTTTAGGAATTTGATTGAATTTTGCTAACTAGATTGAGATGATGCAATTTAGTAAAAATTATGTCCAACTGACTAGAATTCATTTTTTTTTGTTTTTTTTACATAATGTCTTATAACATATTTATGTTATGGCATTACAATGACATTATTGTTCTTGATGTAAACACTAGTATCTCATATAATGGCAGGAGCATTTTATTATTAAATGATAATTTAGGCATATCATATGTGGAAATGAAAGAAATTATTTGTCATGGACTTGGATGGAATTATAATGATATTGATATTGAAATAACTTGGAGGTATCAAATTGGTGAACATTAGTATTATCTTGTACTAATTGTATTTGATGATAGTTTTAAGACAATGATTGATTCTTTAATTTAAAGTTGATTGAACATTATGGTATTGTATGTGAGTAGTCAACCAAAATTCTTGTGTTTCCCAACTTTTGTCGGTTCTTCAAAGTCAATTGGTAGAGGTAAAAACAAGTTATTATCGTATGATTTACTACAGAGGATTGATCATTGATTAGTACTTAAAAGTGCATTTTTATCAAGGTTTTATATCATCATTTTGCACTTGAAGTATCAATAACTCCTTAACTAGAGCATGTTTTATAATAACAAGTCTGATAATATAAGATACCTTTAATTTATGATAAATGTTCATTTTAAATACAGGCCAATCACATAAATCAAAGGATTGATTGATGAGTTTAAATACTGAAATTGAGAAGACAAAGAGAAGGCTAAGCTTAGAAAAGAGATGTTGGTTTAGTCCAAACTGGAATACTATTCGATTATTGGATCATACCTGGAGCTATAAAACTTGGATTTAGGTCTAATCTATATGGATGGAAAGCTAAGAGATAGGTCTAAAACTTTCATGACAGTTCAATATTCAGAAGGACTTTTTCAAGTTCAAATTGTAGCAACAATCGAGAAGTCAGAATCTGTCATACAGCCCAGACACTGTTCAGTGTTTAGCCCATATCTCGAGTTCTAGAAACCCAAATGACCTCATTCTTGTTTTTTTGGAAAGCTGAGACAATTTCTCAGAACTTTTATGAAGACTATTTGTTCAAATTCTGATGTTAGCAATGACGTTTTCTGCAGACAAAAAGATAAGGATTGTTACCAAGTCAAGAGGTGGCCACCCACTCAACAATTAGTCATCAAATCAATAGTTCCAAATTTTGGCCTATAAAAGGAGGCATTTGCCATACATTTAGGCATCTTAGTTTTCAAATCAAGATCATATTCTTGCTTTCTTTCTTTGTATTTTTGTAATGTTTAAGTTTTGCTTTCATTAATCTCTTGTTTATGCTTTTCATCATAACTATGTTCTTATCTTGTTTATTTATTTTCTCTCTTTTATTATGTTTAGTTAAGTTTATTATGTCAAGGTGAAAAGGTTACACTAATGGTGTAAGAATAAGTATAGTGTAAACTCAACATGAACTTTAATGTTTGATACTAACATGTTTTGTATTTGTTATCTTATTCACTCTTAATACTTTGCTTGTTAAATGGTTAATCTAGATTTATGTTGTATAACCCTTGGTATAATAAATGCTTGACCCTTTCATAGCCTACTGTATAGTTTAACCGACACTTGTGCTATGAAAGGAACTTGATTTGTTGTTAACATAAATTAACATCATGAATACCTGACAACATTTACAAGTATTAGCATTATTCGAATAAGATAACCAATGTAATTATGTTAACAATTTATAATCCGATTGGAACCTCTTTTGTGTGTGGTTTCAAGTTGAGTAATAAAAAGAGTTTATACTATACTTATTTGAAATACCATTAGTGGATCCTCTAACCTTGAAAATTGTTTTATCTTTGTTTAATCCTTACATCAATATCACATCTCAAAAGTTCTCTTCAACTCATTTTTATTTATAGTTTATAATTTTATATAGTTCACCTCCTGGTGGTTCGACCCCGGTCTTGTCGGGTTATTTATTACTTGGATACTCCTGCACTTGGGATAAGACATCAATCTTTTGATCATGTCAATGATACTATGTTTGACAATTCATGATCAACATAGATTTGACTATTCTGATTTTAGTGACAATGAAGATGATGAGATGTTAAACCTAGATGTGACAATAAGTGTTGATAATGATGTTGATGATGAAATAATACCTTTTGTTCCTAAATTTAGAGATGCTTTTGGGTCTAGTTTTGTTGTTTCTTGTGATTGGGCACTTAGTCATAGACATATACCAGGAGGGTCTAATTTGAAGGTTGGACAAACATCAACAGTAAAAATAAATTGTTTAATACAGTTAAGCGGTGGCACATTGCATATTTAATTGAATACCAAGTCCAACGATCAAACTTGGTATTTGTTCAATTACAATGTATGCAAGCACCTAAATGTAAGTGGTATTTATATGGGGGATATCATAAAAGGCTGGATTCATTTGATATAAAAGAGTTAATAAAGCTACACACATGTGTTTCGACCTTTGTCCAAAAATATCATCATTAACTCAATACAAATTTTATTGCTAATGCTAGAACAACACTTGTGGAAATAGTCTTTCAATGATGGTTACAAGCATACAAAATGAAATAAAATTGCATTACAAATATAAAATATCATATGAAAAAGCATGGGTTGCAAAACAAAAGGTGTTTAAGCATCTTTTTGGTTCACATAAGGAGTCTTTTGAAAAATTATCAAAATGTTGTTGGAAATAAAGGAATCAAATCCTGGAATAGTTATTAGTTGGGCACAAAAACAAATCTTGATAATAGTACAATGGTTTTTTATAGAGTTTTTTTTGTCATTTGGAGCTTGTATTGAAGGTTTTAAATACTATAGACCACTTATCAGTGTTGATAGCACATATTTATATGGATGATATGATGAAAAGTTAATGATTATAGTTACTTTTGATGCAAATAATATGATATTCCATATTCACATGTTCTGGCATGTTGTGTTGAGAATCACTAAGACTTTATACAAATTGTTAATGATCATTGCATGGTTCAGAGCTATAGATCAATGTATGGCATATCATTTTGTTCATTACCAGACGAGTTAGAATAAAGTAATTACAGTAAATCTCGAGTTGAAGCAGACTCGTCTAGATGAAAATTCAGGTGTGATCGATGAATTTTTGCTCGTTTTCATAACGAGATGGGTGCAAAAGAGGGTCATGCATATTATAAGTATGGCATATTCAATGACACATGCCATTATATATATATATATATATATATATATATATATATATATATATATATATATATATATCTTAATCGACAATGTATGTATGACAATACAATTATATGACAAATATTTGTTCAAATATATTATGATATTTTTGCAAAGCATATTAAACATGTCTTATATAGGATAAAGCATACGCGAGGTAGCAGATCTTCTTCTCATGTTGAACAGCCACATTAAGACAATGACATTCACGGAGAGCATGAAGATGACATTTACGGAGAGCATATCTATGATTATGAAGAGCATGAGTCATATAGTACATGCCTATCAGACCCACTAATACTTCAGTCATGTGGTTGCGGGAAAGACATCGATCATAGGATATTTTCAACGAGATCGTTAGAATATATTTTTTTCATTACTTAATAGTGAAAGTATTATATATTTATGTAATTATATTTTAAATTGTTGTGCAAGATGAGACTATGATTTAACTCTTGATGATGTTATGGTAGAAAATGAGGTTACTTTGACTAAATTTTGTTAAAATTAAAAAAATACTCTCTAAAATTATTAACTAAATTAAATATCAGATTAACAAACTAAATAATAAATCTCTTAAGAACCATTTTTTATTAGACTTAGATGTAGGAAAATTTGTTGCTAGAATTTTTATGGAATAGATCCCAAAGTTTTATTTATATCATAATTTAGAATCGTAATATTTAATTAATATGGTTGTTAGAAACATAACATTAATTATATATTATATTTCTAAACAATGAAAAAATGAAATTTAAAAGTATTTTCAGCAAAACTTGTTATTTCCCTGTTGATTTGCGACATGCTAATTGAACAATTTGTCATGCCTGTGAATCCCAAGGACAAGTAATTACTATTTCACTGCATGGAAAGATCTTCTGCATATTTGTCAAACAGTAAAAGTCCTTTCGGCCAACAAAAACAATTTTAAACCAGCAAATGGGACACTGCCACGTAACCTCAAGAAGACCAAACCTAGTACTTAGACTACAGAACTACGGACACTATTGCCAAGTCATCACATGGGCCCACGCGATACTATTTCCAAGTCATCATATGGCCCACCTAAGACTCGAGCTAAGCCAGAGTGAAAGCTCAATCTTCTTTGTAAATCATGAATGGCCACGTGTCAGATATCTGGACGTGTATAAGTACGATGAAGATGCACGGGGAAGATTTGTCGATGAATGTAAATTATTTGTGCCTGCTTGTAGAAAGAACAGTGAAATCGAATCTTAAAGTTATATCTGGTCAAAGATTCATTCTCAACTGTTGGATTTAGATTCGATGGTTGAGAATGAGAAGAAGCCTCTGTCCTTTGTTCTAGTTTTACGGCACACACCACCCCTTTACGTACTTCCTTGCCACAAGTTGCCAGCACCTTTTTATATCTGTCACATCTCCCTCCTTTTATTAAACCCGGCACGAAAGTTATTCCGGCTAAATACTCCGATCATGAACTAGACGTGTTAAGCATATCAATAATTCTCAATTAGGCGCCTTAAGCTAGGTTAGTTCCTATCAATATGTTTTTTTTTTTTTTTATGTTAAAATAATTTTATTTAAAAAAAACAAAATCAATAAATCTTGACTAGATCAATCATCTCACAATTAACTTACATTAAAAAGTACTTTTAAAAAATATCTTACACCACAATACTAAACACATACTTAATCAAACCATATTAATTTTGAATTGAGTTTTTTTAGACCTGATCCGAATCAGAAGACAGGTTAACTAAGTCTCAAATCAACATGTTCGGCCAAACATGTTTAATGATAATGATATTTGTACTCTTTATATTTTGATGTAAATATGAGAATATGATTTTAGTTTTTTTCTTTAAATTTTATCCTTTAATATTTTATTGATTTTGAATTGATCGTCATAATTTATTTTAGTTTTTTCTACGAGATTATCGTAATAAAAAAAAACATATTGATATTTGATTTATGCTCAATTTTTACAAATTTTTGTTATCACACCATCCAATAAAAAAATAGTTTAAAGAAAATAAAGTTTTTAAACCAGAGTCTATAATCTGGTTCACGGGTTCTGCAAGTTAAGTCGCGAAGTTCAGGTCAATTCAATATATCATCGTCTCAATATTAAAAAAAATCATCTTAAGATTTTTTTTTAAAAACCTAAGCATGTTTTTACCAGTCATTCAGATTGTTTCTATACCCGCCAAGTCAATTGGATCATAAGGAGTCGAGTTAGGATATTTTAAAATTAACTTGTTGTGTTGGGTATGATAAAAAAGCCAAGTACTTTCCTTCTTGTTTTTTTTTAATTTCAAATTCCATATTTTAATTTTTTAAAAGTTCTTTTTTTTATCAATATCATCCTTTAATATTCGGTTGATTTTGAATTGGTCTTCATAATTTGCTTTTAGTTTACTTTCTATGAAGTTATCATAGTTTCAAACAAATATCTCTACATTTAGTTGATGCCTAATTTTGTGAGTATTTATTTTTATTATCATATCATTAAGTAAAAATTAGTTTGAGAAAACAAAGTTGTTAAGCCCGATGGAATCCATGGTCCGATCATGAGTTTGGCGGGTTAAGTTGTGAAACCCTTGTCGATCTAACATGTCATCATCTTAATATTAAAAAAATGCATTTTGAAATTTTTTAAAAAGTCAAATCATATTTTTTACCGATTATTTGGATTGTTTTTTAATTCATCAAGTCAACTAAGTCGTGTCATGGCAACTCTTCGCTTAGTTAATTTTAAAACAAAGCTAGGTAAAGAGTCGAGTCAGAAAAATTCAAGGTTAACCTACTAAATTAAGTTTAATAACAATATCAAATAATTTCTTGCAGCTTAGATTTTAAGTTCAAAAAAAATTTAATCCAACCCGTAATATGACTCGATTATGAAAACTAGTGTTAATCTATAAAAGATGACCAATGATTTATAATCAAATGGAGTGTGAGTTCCACATTACAACAAATTATGATTTTTTTTGAAATATTAATATAAAAAGGATATGAAGGGTTTTTTTATTGCAAAAACTATGGCACCAAAAAGTAGTAGTTAGTGATAAAAAAAATAAGTTGTTTTTATTTTATTTTATGATTTTATTTTATTTTATGAATGGTATCATAGATATTATAGACAAGAGAAATATGTAAGATTAAAAGGATAAAAACCTTGTCCTGTAGAAAATGAAAGGGGCTAAACTAATTTTTTAAAACAAAAACTATTCATATTTAACCATGATTTGAAAACATGAACTTGACTTGAATTATTGATTAAGATGGTTAACTTAATTATTTTTTTTAAGATATCAAATTAATGTAAAGTAAACAAGTTTTCTATCAAGTTTTATCTGGGTGGACTAGGTTATGAGTCAATTCAAGATTTTAACAAATCAAACCTAATCAATTCCTTCTTTTATTTTTTTTAAAACTCAAATCAATTTAAATTCTAAATAGTCAAATTCTAAGCTGACGAACAAACCTATCATATCAATCTTGGTTTTAAATCCATAATGAGATTGTTTTTAGTTAAAATATGATCTTATTAAAAAAATTATAAGTTATTAATTTTTTATATAATGATGATTGATATATAGCGCAAAAGCTACATCACTTGAATCTTTTTCGTCTGTAATTATGAATCTAAATTTATTTATTTTATATTTATTTAATTTATAATCAAATTTTCTTCTCAGAATCAATAAAACATTATGTTACATAATCAACCAAACATTTTAAAATTATCCGACTGTGAAAACTTCTTAAAAAATAATTTTGAAGTAGAATATTTCATTATATGTAGATGATCACAATAGTAGGTTGTATGTATCTTCATATATGGTGAATTATTTTATTGATTAACAAAAAAATTGGAAAACATTTTTTTAGAAACTATTTGGAAAAGGACAAATTTACCCCCGAACTATTTGATCCAATTGACAAGGGGTGGATTACCCATCCAGTGCCTGGAAATCCTGATATATTAGAGTTATCCAAATCCAAATCGATTGGATCCAAGAAAATGAATTCCCATAACGAGATCTTCTCATGTAATTCCTTAACCAATCAGTTCGTTTCGAGCAGTATATAGTGACGGCAACTTCACTCTAACCTGAAAACCAGACGTCGGAATTTTTTAGAATTGATTATATTTGGATAAAACTCAAAGGTAAAAAGAAGTTAGGTTTCAAGTTCGGATTGAATATTACCCGAACCCGACCTGAAATAAAGAAATAATCTCTAATTTTGAAAAGATTATATATATACTAAGCTAATTATATACTAAATAGTTCTAAGTTTTAACATTCGGTTCGGGTTATGGATACCCAACCAATCAGGTTCAAGTTCATATATAGAAAATCCATACCCGTCCGAGTTCAAGTCAGGAATTTGATAGTAATTTCAGGTTCAGGTTTTGGTATGAACAGTACAAATCCTCCCGATCAATGGATATACATTGTCATCCAGTGTGAAGGGCTGTACCGGTTGGATTGCCAGCACCAAAGTCCTCCAGGGGCAAGAAAGCAGAAAGGAGGATCCACCACGGAAGCAAATTGTTACATACCTGAATTCTTGTCCTGCTAGCTCTTTCCAATGATCATTAGAGGGGTAACTCCCACATAAATTCAAGAAGAGGTCGACATAAAGATAGCATATCCATCTGTTTGTCACATCTACCGCTTGCAATTTTGTAACTGATGAGAAGTGGCAGGAAATGGAAAGAAAATCGGTCTGAGAAAATTATTCGACAAATTCAGTCAAGGAGGTTACACAAGCATTATTTCAATTTGAGCGAGATCTATTAAACATCAACCCTGCAAATAATAGAAGGATAGATAACTAGATACTGACCTCTAGCATTTTGTGCTGAATCTATTATTTACGTTCTCTATCTCAAGTAATCTCATTATCAGACACAACAGGATTGGGCCAAAAGAGCTTTGAACTCCACTTTCATTTGCCTTTGCTAGTGGTAACTCGTATCACATCTTCCCAGATGGCATATGTTTGCTTTACATGGTTATTCTACGTGGCAACTGCTGAACATCTGTAGCAACCTGCATGCCATCAGTCAGATGAAACAGGCCGCAACCACGATCTGCCCACTGTGGAAAATTGCACATGAAGCTGCTTCAGAGCCTGCAATTCTTCAACCCCATAGAGCTCCAACAAATAGAAAAAAGTAACAAAGGATTGCTAAAGTGTGTAACCCAAAGTAATTTCAGAAATTACGCTATAGCTGCTAGCTAGCACCCAATAAAAGCAACAATGTCATTGGTATAAGAAAGTTGTACACAATGCATTGACAGTTATACAGACAAGAACAGGGCAGGCGGGTTGGCTTTATGCTAGTGGCTTACTTGCAAATATTCAAGGAAAAGCTTTACTATTTCTCTGAAGAAGTCCCCTTTTTCTGTCAATAAGCACAAGAGCAATAAATTGTGGTCACTTTGCTCCATGTAGGTATTCTATCATTATGGTCATGATACTAAGAAACTCAGTCACTATACTCTTGGTATTAAGAACAGAAGGATTACTCCCACTCCATTTGGTAGGATCAAATGATAACTTCTTCACATTCGATAGACCAATCAGAATTCTGCCAACAATGGACTAGAATAAAATTCTATAAAAAAATGACAATCATTAAAAAAATACTTCAGGTGGACATGAGGTTGGCTTGAGAAAAGAACAGGACATCATGAGAAATATGAGTTGTTGTCCACTTAAAAATCGGAATCTCTGTTGAATCAGTTACAAGCTTGTGGGCTTCAACAGAGGCAGTTAAGGACTCAAAGTTGATAATGTACCTTACCTGATTTACATGGTCTCACCAATGTTAGTGGCAACTAACCGTGATGGAAGTTTGCATGCTAGAATCTATGAAAGAACATACTTTGAGTGCATACGTGTCTGTGTGTTTACATGTGAGAGAGAGAGAGTTTAAGAAAGTCATGGTGAGCTAAGTTGACACATCAAGAGGATAAAAGCTCTACGTACCTCTCCAACAATCACAGAGTCACCTTCCTTGACTCCCATCTTCAAGAGTGGCTTGTTAACACCACAAGCCTCCAACACATGTTGGTATCTTCTCTCAGAATCTTTATATCTGTTCAAAATTATGCATTAAAAACTTCAGATGCAACACAGAGTAGAGACAACCAGGAGGAAAGGATTATCTGAAAAATATAAATTATGTAATCCACAACATGCCAGATCTAATGGAAACTGACAACAAAAGTATAGTCAAATGTCAAATGGGAAGCAATGATCACGCACAAGCATTCAAGTTCTGGCAAATTTTGTTCTATCATAGAGTAGCAACTGAATCATTGATTAAATAAGCACAAACATAATTGGAGAAAATGGATCCTTTATAGAAAATAGAAGCAATTGAATAGAACCAGGCTATTAAACAAGATGATGATTTTTTTCCCAATCAATGAAAACCAGGCAACTTAAATGCAAACAATAATACAGAAATGAGAATCGTACACAACCAAAGTTACACAGTTCCTGATGATTCTGTATTCCAAACAAGTTTAATTCGTTCCGGCAAGGTTCTACTGTGCTTAATCATTGTACGGATACTAACATCCACAAAATGCTCATGTCAACTGAATTGGCCAAACCAGGTAAACAATGCAGGTTTGCGGTTTGGTGATCCATTGGCCAAGATAAAAAAGAGGAGAAGAAAATTCAATTTGAGATTCCAGTAAAAAATGACAGCAAGGATTCTGCACACTCCTCTACCTGGACTGAAACCTAACGTAGTCAGCATCACCTTGCTAGGTCACTGGAACATATGTTCAGACAGAAGACATATGAATACATACAGTATAATCTGAAATCATATTTGGCACGCTGAGGTGAGATGAACAAGAACATAATCAACCAAAGATGCTTACACAAGAGGTGACAGAAAAATATAGTATAAACAGCCCCAACTACATGCCATGTATTGGATGCGTTGTCATAAGAGATTTCAAAGTCAATGATGATAAGAGCTCTTTGCTGCTTTTGTACCATATCAGAAACATGATTCAAATTTCAAATTTTCTGGATGGGTCCAACCTAATAAAACAGATGAAAGCTCTTCAAGAAACTGTAGGATTGAAATAATGGATATGAAACATGATTTTAAGAGCACAAGCATGACTACTAAGCCTTTACTAAAGTCAATTTAAAAAATAAATCAGATGTAGAAATTTGACCTTCAAACCCCTTATTGGCTTCTTTACTTTCTTGCAGAAGCTTATGAGCAGCACGGATCACTTCATGTGTACCTTCTCTCTTCACAGCACTCATGCAAAAAGTCTCGATCCCATGTGCTTGTTGCTTTTCCTTGAATAACAGCCAGTTCTAATATGCCTCTAGAAGGTCCATTTTGTTGGAGGCAACTACATAGGTCTTCTCAGGAAGCTCAGGACTCAACATTTCCAGCTCAAGACAAACAGAATAAACTCAAATTCTGGCTGCTGTGAAGAGCTATCAGCAACATGTACCTAGGGATCCAAAACAATATAGACTCTATCAGTAGAAATATCAAACAAATAATAGGAGAGGATGATGCCCATCCAAAAGGCGAGTATGAAGCCCATCCAAATGTCCTTAATGAAAAAGACAAGAAAAGAAAGAAAATAAGAGAACCATGGGTGAAGAGATGGTAGATATGGATCACATTGTTACATTAATTCAAATTATCATTCATGAGCTCTGTCTAACTTCACTGTTGTTTGATCAACATTACTCAGTTTTTTATCTTCTTATCAAATTAGACTATGCACTAAGTCACTGATCCAATTGTCAGAAAAATATCATGCACATCACGTGATTTGCAGTGACCCAAAAGAACTCAAGGATGGAGAATCTTACAGAGGCAAGGCAGGACGGCATGACAAGCTCAAACTACAAAACTTAGTGTTGTAACCACAGATCTGATAATTAAATTAGCTGTAGCTCATGATAGAAAGCCCGTACCAGGGCAGAACACCTTTCAATGTGTAGTAGAAACTCTGACCTAGACCAAAACCACGATGCGCTTCTTCAAGTAAACCTGGAAGGTCTGCTAATACCATTGTAGAATCATAATCAAATGAAACTACACCCAGGTTAGGAAGTAAATTAGTAAAAGGATAATTTGCAAATGCCGGCTGAGCAGCACTTTGTGAAACTCAAAAGTGTGCTCTTCCCAGCATTTGGGGCACCCACTATTCCAACATTCACTTTGTGAAACTCGAAAGTGTGCTCTTCCCAGCATTTGGGGCACCCACTATTCCAACATCTGCGACCAGCTTTGGCTCCGGCTCCGACCACCTGTTCATGCACGCCATTATTTCTTATGAGCACATATCAAAATAAACTCTTCCAGAATATATAGCTATATCCCTCAAGCCTAACAAACAATTGAAATTTAATAACTTTATTGTATTAACCTCGACAATATAACCAAACATAGCATTCTTAGTCATGCAACACTAGATAAACCAACTCCAGCGCATTAAAAATGCAGAACGTTAGCAGAAAGATCAATCACTTTAATCAAAGCAAACCAATCGGAGTTCAAAATGTAATTATACTGGCTTGTCACCATTCTCATGATCATGGCTTTAATCAAAGCAAAGCAAGATCAATCAAATTAAATCACAGTACTACGAAAAGTATCAATACGAAAACACTATGCCAACAAGCCAATTCAAACACTTAAAATCAAACAATTTATAATACACACACAATCCAAAAGGCAACCTATAGAAAGTAGCCCTAACAACTAACAGTGAAACACAAATCACGATTAAAAATACACTAACTATTTCTAAACCCTCTTCACCATTCTCCGCAATCTTAGGTTCCTTATCACTCCCACACTTCAACGCAGCATTCCCTCTCCCACCAGGCATGACCACAACAAAACCTCCTCATTCCCAGACTCCCTAGCAACCATCCTCGCCGGCACTTTCACCACAACATCCTCTCCTTTCACTCCATCCATGCTCATCCCTTGCCCATGGACCCCTCTCCCCGTCCTATAATACACTATATTCCTAAATGGAAACGAAGAATTCATTGAACCACCAACTTCTACAGAAGCATTCCATCCTCTACATCCATCCCCTCCAGACGGTCCCCATTGGCACAAATTTCTCGCGCCGAAAAGCCAACACTCCATTCCCACCGTCTCCCGCTTTGACATAAATTTTCGCCCTGACAAAACACCGCGTCACAGCCAACAATCTCTCCTCCTTCCCGACTTCTTCTTCACCCTCAAAATCTAACAAATTCACATTTCCCCGTCAGCAAACTCCTTCATAAAAGCCATCGCTATTACAATCATTCACAGTTTCTTCTTCTTCCTCCTCCTCCTCGCTCTCATACTCATAATCGTCGTCTTTTCCTTCTTCAAAATCTGCATTAATTTCAAACACTTCAAATCGCCTGGAATCGACACGTAAATCACCATTCAGCCCATCGTGAGTCCTGAAACGCTGCGTTTCACGTCCATCGTCGAGTTTGACTGCATTAGAGTCGGAGAGCTTTACTTCTTTTGGTGCTTCAGATTCGAAATTAAAATACGGAACGGTGCAGTGTTCTAGAGGATGGAGGCGAGCCAGCGTCTTCGCCGGCGGCGGAAGTGATTGTTCGCGGCGGGGACTTGAATTTGGCCTTTTGAGGTTTGAATTTGCGGTTGCGATTGGTGTTAGGGTTTTACGGTGAGGCTTTGTTAGCGTTAGGGTTTTGGATTTTAGGGCGGGAAATTGCTTGAGGAGAAGGAAGTTATTGTGGACTATTATGGAATGTATAATATATATTAAATATTATAAGCATTAGCTGTCAATTCCGTCTTATTTTGCTCGAAATAACCGAAATATTTTATATCAATTTAAAAAATAAAATAAAATAATTTTTATTTTATTTTAAATTTTGGTTTATTCCAGATTTTTTGATTAAATTTCGACTAAAATATTCCAGTTTTATTCTACATATTTCGTTCCAGTCTTGAAAAGTCATTGAATTAAATTGAATCTAGTTCAATTTAATTAATTAAACTATCCAAGTATAAAAAGCTTTTTTTTTTATTATTTTCAATAACAATGATATTAATAATAATATTGAAAATTATTATTACTATTTTCATTAACAATGATATTAATTTTTAAAATTAGATTTATCACTAATATATATTGTTTATATTCATGTTGTTTTTTTCATGTTTATACTTTGTAGAAATTTGAGCAAAATAAGGGATGTTTTAGATCTCATTAACCTTGATAACATTGACCTAACTTTATATTTAAAATATTTGTGTTAAAACATTTTACTTTCATAATATTTTGATATTTTATTTAAGTTGAATTACTTTAAGTTAAAGATTTATTTAATCTTGACTATTTAGAAATATTTTAAATTTTAAAATTATATTTGTTTGGCATTGTGTTTGTATTGCATAATTTATAATTAATTTATCTTGAATTTGAATTATGTTTGTTGAATTTTATATATATATATATATATATATATATATATATGAACAGTACAACCCTGAAACGGCACGTCGAAACACTCCGAAACTGAAACATTCTATTTCAATTAAAAAAATAAAACACCTACCGAAACGGAATTAACAACCTTGATTACTATAGTGTTATAATTTCTATTTTAATTATTGTGTATTGTTTTACATATATAAATAGAAAGGACTGGCTAAATCAAAAGTTAAGCCTTTTAATTATTCTTAACTTGGCATCAAAACTTTCTGCCATCAGAACTCTTCTCTCCCTCTCCCCCTTGTAACCTGTTTTTTCTATTCCTCTCCTAAATGGATTCTACTATTGTTGCCGCTGACTTTTCCCTCAACACCAGTGGTGCAGCCCAGCTAATAAGCCATCTATAAGTTGTTGTCGATGGTGTTCTTCCACAGCAACAGTAACCTTCGCTTGCAGAACACGTCAATGACTCCTCCTCGCATGTTTCTGTCGTTTCTCTGCACATTATGGGAACACAAACTCCAGCTATCATCGCTCTATCCAACACCCACCAAGTTGTTTCGTTGAAACTTACGAACACAAACTATCTCTATTAGTGAATGCAGATGAAGCCTTATCTTCTTGGTCAAGATGTTTTTCACTTCGTTGACGACTTAGTGTCGTGTCCCCCATCTTATGTTTCTGATGGTTCTGCTAGTTCTTCTTTGACAATCAGCCCTTCTTTTCTTCGTTGGAAGCAACAAGATCAACTTATTTTGAGTGCATTACTCTCCTCTCTCTCCGTGGATGTGTTGCATCTCATGGTAGATTGTCAAGTGTGTACATTATGCTAATGATGGAGAATGTACAACCATGTTAAGAGAGATAATAATGGTGAAAATTATTTTTTTTTAATGGAAATTGAAACCTTTCAAAGGCAAGGTAGAGGAAGATATGCAAACCAAACAAGAAATTAAGAAAAAAGGATTCTAGAAAATAAGGAGAAGAAAGAAAGAAAGAAATATTTAGAGGTTATGGGTAGTTAGACCTGGGGAGTTTGGGGAGATAGTGAATGCAATTTATTAGAAAAAGAAATAAATATGTGAGAGAGAGGGAGAGAGTGAAGTGAAGTGAGGGTGGACTTCTCAAATTTAAGTTTATAGTAGTTTTTATATTTTTGATCATCTTCCTTGTCATAACTCAATTTTTGACATTTTTATTTTAATTATTTTATTTACTAAAAATGATGAAAAAACAAGTAAAAATAAAATAAATGAAGAATGAATTAAAATTTGGGTTAAGGGCAACATGTTTGGAAGTTTTTGGGGTTTAATTAAACTTTGAAATTAATCTAATTAATCCAATCAAGAGCTTCATTGCAGAATTGTTAAGTGTTGAGACTTGATTGAGCTTAGAATTAATTTAATTAATCCAATTAAGGGTTTAATTGGAGAATTGATAAGTTTTGAGACTTAATTAAGCTTGAAAATTAATTTAATTAATCCAATCAAGGGTTTAATTGGAGAATTAATAAGTTTTTGGACTTAATTGGACTTGGATTTAATTAAATTAATGAAATCAGGGACTTAATTGAAGAAATATCAAAGTTTGGGGTTAATTAGAGGCAAAATTGCAACAGATTAAAGTTCAAGGATTAGTTTGTAAAACGCGCCGAAATACAGGGGTCCAATTACAATTTACAAAGGGGCTTGATTACACGAGTTCAGAACTTCAGTGACCAAATTGAAAATGGTCATTCCCATCGCACAAACGGCACCGTTTTGAGAAGCTGTTCATCGCCTTCTTCGCCTTCTTCCTCAGGAGTCGTTTCTGGCAGTAATGGCTTTGAAGCCGTTTCAAATGGTTGATATTCTCTGGCTATAAAGCCAGAGAAGATGAGAGAGCGCAGGGGGGGAATAAAAAGGAAACACTGGGGAGAGAAAAAAAAAGAGGAACACAACGGGGGGTGTTGGGACTGAAAAGGGGACGAAAAACCAGAGGAAAAGGAAGAACTCGAAGACAGAATGAAAAAAAAAACTGGGGAAACTGAGTTAAGGAGGGCAGAAACTGACGAAGAAAAAATAAACAGGAGGAGGAAGGACACGAAAAAACCAGGGGGACCAGAGAAAAAAACTGGTGAAAAACCAAGGGAGGATAGAAAAAGAAAAAACGCTAAAACAGACCGGAGAGATTGTTGGCCTTCCTTCAGAACTCCAGCTTAAGGGATTCTGATTTCCCCTCTCCCCATAGCACAGGCTCAACATACCCAACGCACCAGACGAAGAAAAAGCTAGAGACGAGGGCATAATACAGAGACACAGCAGAGGAAACGAAGCAGACACAGGGGGAAGAAAACGAACACCAAAGGAAGAAAACAGAGGACTAAACCCAGCTTTGGTTTAGTCCCAGAATTCAAGCATAACACAGAATAAAACAGAGCAAGAAAACAAAGAAAAAAGCAAGCAGAACCACCCGAGAGAACCGGCATCGTCATCTTCTTAATTCCTTCATCCCAAGAACTGAGAAAACAGAAAAAAGCAGAAAAGGCGGTGGGCAAGGCAGCAAAGGAAAGCAGAAGGCAAGGTCAGACGCAAACGGGAGGCACCACCGCGCTGCAACCATCTTCGTCGTCTCCAGAAGCAGGTACGCCCATTCTACTTTTATTCTCTGTGCTCAATAAAACATTGAACACAGTGTGAAGGTAATTTAATTACTTCACACTGTGTGCATCTGGCCCAGCCGAGTCACTGGCTTGGGCCAGTGACCGGGCTGGGCTGGCTGGGTCTAGCCCAGCCCATGTGGGCTGAGCTGGGCCCAGCCCAAAAAATAGAAAAAAATAAAAAAATAAAATGTGTATGCATGAATAAAAATAACATAAATTTATTGGTTTATTCACTGACGCCAGAGTCAGGAATAAAAATACCGGTTTAAATTTATATTATTCGTTGTATTTTATTTTATTTAGCTAGAAAAATAAAAAATATTTGCATGTGTAAAAATAAATTTATTTTATTTGTTTATTCACTGACGCCAGAGTCAGGAATAAAAAATTGATCCAAATTTATTTTATAGCTACGTAATATTTACCAACGCCAGAGTTAGAATTATTCGTAGTTGAATATTCATTGGCGTCAGAGTCAGGAATATTGCAAGTAAACCATCAGAGCATAAACCGATAAATATTTAGCAATTTAAGAAAAAATCAGCAATGTAGTCTGCCTCAGGCAGAACGTTTAAGGGGTGATAATATCTTCCCTTTTACGTAACCAATCCCGTACCATAGAATCTCTGTTGACCAGTTAGGGTTCCTAGTGACCATAATACTAGATGACGACTCCTTAAACAAGACCTTTTCCCCTAAAAGAACAAGATGCCAGATAATCTGTTCTTTTTCCAATTATCAAGAATTATTTTGTGGGCCGCCACGATGTCGGGTGCGACATTCCTTTTAAAATGTAAAGACATATATAAAATCACGAGTTTACTCAATTTTACTTGATTTTTCTAAATTTTTAGACTTTAGTTCGATTTTATCAGTTCTTGAGTTTTTAAAACGATTTTCATTATAAGAACATATTGTCTTGTAAAATCATATGATTTTACTAGTCACCTCATAATTTTAATAACATTGATTACAGATATGGAAGCTTTTTTTGTACTTAACTGCTTACTAAATATCAAAACAGTCTTTTACTTTGTTTACAATATTTTTCTTTTTCATTTTTTTTTCAAAATCCACGCATGATCCCTCGACTTTGTATATTTAATCAAAATGGGTTCTTTACTTTGAATTGTATCCGTTTGTTTCTAGGATTACACTTTTCTCGAAAAAACTTTCTCTATTTTTCAATGTTTTGTAACCTTAAAAAAAGTTGATAAAGAAGATAACGTTTTTCAGTCAAAGAAAAAAATTAACTTTAAAGAAAAGAATGTGTTTTTCTTTTGTTTTATATAGAAAACATTTTCCAAAACCTTTTTTTTTAAACAAGGTGAAATTACTAAACACTATTTCATTTTTTTTAATATTATTTATTTTATTTAAAATAATTTATGAAATTAGATTTTTTTTTCAATTTCATCCTCCTTCAACTTTTTTATTTATCAGATTGGTCCCTATTCTTTTGATTGCTATTTGTTTTATTTGAAATAATTTATGAAATTTGATTATTTTTTTTTAATTTTATCCTCCTTCAACTTTTTTATATATCAAGTTTAATTTCTGTTTTGTTTATTGCTATTTGTTTTATTTTAAATTATTTATGAAATTTAGTTTTTTTTTTCAATATCATCCTCCTTCAGCTTTTTCATCTGTCAAATTTGGAATTGTATGATCAAACACTAGAAACTATTTTCTAACTTATTATCCATGACACTGTCAAAAAAAAAATCTACTTTTTAGGAATCTACTTTTCATGGGAACCATTTTTTTTTTATATAAAAAAACTACTTTTCAACAAACAAACAAAGCTAATTATAGAAAACCTTTTCTTTTCCTTTTCTTTTTTCATACAATGGTAAATTGTCAAGAAGTATAATTTACCCAAAGTAATGTATATTAAAAGAAACACAATAGGTGGAACCCAATTATCATAAACACTTGGTGTTAGTATAAATTAATTTATTAAAAAAAAATTACAAGTGCCTGTATGTGTACTCAAAACAACCAGCCTAGTTGATGACTTAAGCTTTAGGCCTAATCAACCTGCCAGGTTGATGACCTAAACCTCAGGCCAAATCAACCTCTAATCTGCACTTGCTCAGCTATAATGAAAAATCATCAAGCAGGTTGATTTGGCCTAAGGCTCAGGTCATCAATCACATGATTGATGACCTGAGCCTTAGGCCATATCAACCTGCTTGATGATTTTTCATTATAGCTGAGCAAGTGCAGATTAGAGGTTGATTTGGCCTCAGGCTTAGGCCATCAATCGGCCAAATCAACTTGTTTGATGAATTTTCATTATAACTGAGCAAGTGCAAATTAGAGGTTAATTTAGCCTCAGGCTTGGGCCATTAACCGGGTTAGTTGTTTCAGCTTTATTTCTCTCTTTGTTTTTTTTTTTTTTGCAGCTATGGGTGTTTACATTGATGTTGATCATTAATTTTCATGAATTAAAATTTTAGAGTTATTGAGATATTGGCCAAATCCTTAAGGAATTTTACAAACTTGGGTGTAAATTCCAAAAGATACAAAGGAAAATCAACATATGTATTTTTCTAAAACCATGCTAAAAAATTTCTCTCTTTTTTTTTTATAAATAAAAATGCAATTTATATAAGGATTGGATCGTATGCAACAAGTAAAAATTATTATTATTATTATAGGGTTATATTTGGCAAAACTATATTTTTGTCCAGAACAAAACTGTCAAAACAGGCCTAAAGATGTGTTTGTCAAACACGCCCTCGAGCTAAAATTTCATTCATCAAACAGTGGCAAACCAAACAGAGCCTTAAGTATTTGACCCTGTTTTAACTCGACCAGGTCAACTCGAAAACACTGGCTCAATCATGAACCAAACCAAAACACAAGGTTTAACCCAAAACTAAACCAGAACAGAGATTTAAATCAAAACAAATCAAAACTAAAAAAACACAAAAAAATGTAAAATTTTCTAACGAAAACAAATCAAACATCAAGGGAAATGAAGAACATTCAAACTCAAACCCAACAATATAAACATCAAATCAGACTAGATTCTAGGCAATAAAAAGCAAGGTTTTATTCGTAATCAAGCATAAATTAAAAATCAAACATCCATTTATTTCGATTATTACTCAAACATCATGATTTTTTTTATCAAAATAAGTTTTAGTTCAAAACCAAAACTATATTAAAACCCATAAAATCATTTTATTGATGCATGAAAACCCTAGATTATTTACTAATGATGATATATGAATTTATAGAAACAAAAATCAAATCAAACTGAAACTTAAAACTAGCACTCAAGACAATGTTCTTTGAATGAACGTGAAGAACATGAACCTAGGTTGTCCAGAAAACCTGACATATACTGTCAACCCTAGAAAATACACTTTAGACCTCTAGACCAAGCTCTCTTAGCCCTAACAAGCCACATTATTATAAACAAATAAGTTTGAGTAAAAAAACACTAACAAATAACCTCGATCGTCAAGAACATGTATAAGATTTCAACTTCCAAAAGTGCAGCCTTATTATCAGCCAACAAAACATCAAAACTCAATTCAAAACTGACTCTTTAAACACTTGAGACCTAAACTAAACTCATGAATCAAGAACATGAATAAGGAACCTAGCAAAAAACCATCAAACACCTACTGCTACCTTGGACAGATTCCAAAACTACCATTTTTTCGTCAAAACCAAACACACAAACACCTTTTAAACATCCTAGGAACATTTATAACAACTTCAAAATAGAATTAATCAATCAAAATAATATTTTCATTCATCAATCTACATAAAATGCTAATACATAGAATAATGCCAAAAAGATTAAAAAAACAACATTAAACATTGAAAAAGCATGGATGGGCAAGTTAGATAGACTCCACCTTTGAGTTTTTACATGTTTATACCTTTTTCAAGTTTGTTGGCTTTAGGTTGCTATTTCCGTTCTCTTTTCCTTCCTTCTTTCCTTTTCCCTTTCTATTCTTTCCAAAGCTTGCTAGACCTTCTATGTTAGGTCTTCGAACCTTCACACTAGGGTTTTTTTTTATAGAGTGTATCCTTATATTTTTCTAGGGTATTTATAGGTTTTTTCTAGGTTTTATTTTGGTGGATTCTCTCAATGATGGACCAAAGCTTAGTCCTTTGATCAAAATGAGAGAGCTCTAGACAAATGTTAATAGCTGAAACCTTTGTCCTTTAATGGTTTTTGGGGATGATGGTTTTTCCTATGTGGTTTTCTCTTCCTTGGAGACAAAGACATGTATTTCTCACTTTCTAATATTGGATGAAAGTTTTATAGCTCTTGAAAAGGTTAGGTGGTTTTGCACAAATGGGTATCTCATTCAATACTGATTGAGTTGACCACTTCAAAGGCTTCGTTGGAGAAACTCATCAGAGACCGCCTAAACTTGGTAGAGGAGATGCACACATTTCTTTTTTATATATCCTTGCTCTATTTAAAGGTTTGTAGCTCCACATTCATTCGCTTGAAAATGCCAACTCGATCAGCCTAGAATATGAAAATGCAGTGATTGTGATTAGGGAAAAGATGTTTGAGATTTTTATGGCAGAATTGAGATGTAAACGTCCAAATTTATAGAAATAAGGTTATAGAGGGGATGTTCTTCTTCCATTTGCAAAAAAAACTCATGCCATTCGGAGGTCTAGAACTCCACAAAGAGCTTTTGGAAAGTGCTAACCCGATCATCTAAAACTGCCAAGGAAAGAGATAAACAATGGGTGAACGACGCGTCGTCTAGGTTAAACCCCTAGAAATTAGGGTTTTTAATTTGTCATCTGAAGGATTTCATTTTAGTCCTTATTCTTCCGATTGCTTTTAATTGCACCTGTAATTGCTTCTCAAACTCTTAATTTCATTTAATTTCACCCCTGTCAAACTTAATCATCAGTCCCAAAGTTTAACGCCATTTTCATCTTGGTCCTTGATTTCTAATTTATGCATTTGGACTCTTAATTGACCATAAAACATTCAATGTTTTTATAATTTGGTAATTGGTTTTTAATTTCTTCAATCAAACGCCTAATTGGCTATCAAACTTTAATTTTTTCACAATTAAGCCCTTGATTTGACCAGTTAAATTTTCTAAAGTCTAATTTTAATCCTCAAACTTTAATTTCTTCTAATTAACACCCAAATCGACTCCAAAAAACTGATTTTTCTTGCAATTAAGTCCTCAATAAAATTAATTAAGCTTTTCAAAATCCTCTTTGAGTTCTTACTCATCCAAATTTATATTTTTTATCCCAAATAAAAATATTTTCACCAAATGAGTCTTTTGTCAATCAATGGGTTGCTAATTTTGTATGTTCTGGTCCTCCAACGTTTCCACCTTTTACTTTCTTCATGTGTATCCTCTTGTATTTTTGGATTTTTCTTCTTTTCTTCTTGATTTTTTTTAGGGTAAGAAATAGATAACAATAGATTTAATCAAAGATTAATCCTGATTCATCAAAGCTTGGCCCTTTAATCAAGATGAGAGAGTTTTTGGTATGTTTTATAGTTGTAAGCTTTGTACCTATGCTCATTTTACAATGGTGGTTTTGCAACAAACTTGGTTTTTAGAGATTTTGGTGATTTTTCCAAACTTGGAGATTAAAGATTTTGTTTTTGGCCTTTTGATCTTGAAAGAAATGTGGCCAAACTTTTATAAGAACCCACTAAGAAGGCTTAAAGTGTGAACACATGAAAAATATTAGTGGTTTTACGAAATAAGTATCACAACCATTGATGATTGAGTTACCCACTTTCAAGGCTTCGTAGAAGGAACTCTGATGTAAACATCGTCGGAGACCACCTAATCTTGGCAAAGGGAAAACATACCTTTTGTCTAGATCCATCCTTGCTCAATTTGGAGGCCTGTAGCTCCATATTTATTCATTTGAAAAATGCCAACCCGATCAGCCTACAATTTAAAAATACAGTGATGGCCGATCGGGGACAAAATGTTATTAAGTTCATTGAATAAAATGGGATGTAAACATTTGATGAAAATAACAAATTTTCGTAGAGAGGTGTTTCTCAGTTGAATGGTGGTAGTTATAGCCCCATAAGTGATCAGAAACGCCACATTTATTCGTCTAAATGTGCCTACTCGATCAACCAAAACTACCGAAGAAGAAGCTAAACAGTGGTTGAACGATACGTCATTTAAGTTAAAGCCTAAAATTAGGGTTTTTTAATTTGGAATTTGGCAATCTTTAATTTAGTCTAAGTTCTTCCAATTGCTTTTAATTGTATACGTAATTGCCTTGCCTTTCAACTTTTAATTGCATGCAATTTCACTTCTGCCAAACTCGAATGTCAACCCCTAAAGTTAACTGCCTGTTTAATTTTAGTTCTTGGCTATTAAATTGTGCATTTTGGCCCTCAATTAATCAACAAACTTCTAATTTCTTCAATTTGACCCTTGATTTAATCAATTTCAACCCCTACATTCACACACCTTTTTTAGTTTGATCATTGGTTTTGGATTTCTTCAATCAAGTCTTTAATTACTTATCAAACTTCAACATTTATGCAATTAAGCCCCTGATTTTACCAAATTAACTCTTTAAAATTACAATTTGACCCCCAAACTTTAATTTATTCCAATTAAAGCCTAAATTGACTTTAAAAATTATTTTTTCTTGCAATTAAGTCCTTAATAAATTCAATTAAACCTTAAAGAATTCAAATTTAGTCTTTAAACATCCAATTTTGAATTTTCCTCTTTAAATTGAATTTTCATTACCAATAGGGCCTTTATGAGTCAAAATTGAGTAGCCAAATTTTCTAATATTGTGTATTTTGATTTTTCTCAACTAGTCTTTGACAATTTTCTAGGCATTCTCCATGTTCTTCTTACTAATATATATTTTTTATTTTCTTCAAATTTTTTCAATCTTTTTGTAATTTAATTTTTTTCTTTGCATGTTTATACTGGTTCCTAAAATGGGTAACAATAGTCTTTGTGCATTTAGTATTAATAATGTTGGAAATTTATTTAAAACATGGTTAATAGACACATATGAGACCAAATTAAAAGTGGAATCAATAAACTTTTAGTGCTGAAACTTTGTTCGAATTTAATCCCCAATATTGATTATTTAACATGGAACATTAACACAACTTAAATAAATTGTTGGTTAATAAGAAATTAATCTCGAAGACCCTTAGATTGACATGTTTTGGAGAAACCCAAGACTCTCTAGAAACTTTTATCTCATATATGAAAGAAACAAATGTTGTTTCTTGATTATCTAATGGGTAAGTAAAAAGTTAAAATTGAACTCAAATGGCACCCAAATTTTTAGAGGTGGAGGACCTAAATAAAGTGAGTTTAAGGCTTAAACTCACATATGCGTAGCCTGACTTGGCTCAGGCATAGGTTTGAGTTTATTGTAAAATAGCATTTTGGGCCATAAAAAAATATTTTTTGCCAACTTAATTAGGGCTTGGATTTGGTCTATTAAGGATTATTTCTACCAGCCCAATCTTTGTCAAGATCTAGCCCATGAACAGAGAATCTAATCTATTTCTTCAATAAATATTTTTTGCAAACCTAAACAGTTTTTTTTAGATAAAAGACCTTATATTTATGGTTAAAAAATTTAGGTTTAATTCTAGTTTTATGGTGGGTAATCAAATTTGATAATGATGAGAATTTATTCTTTATCTTTTTAGCTTTCAAAATCCATTATAAAGATTTTTTTTATAATGTTTTTCCATGTTCTACACACACTTCATTACCTCAGTTTTTAGCAAGTTTTGATTTTCCTCACAAATATAAAGCTTAAGTTTATTTTGTTGAGAGATATTTGAGGCTATATATATATATAGCCTCAAATATCTCTCAACAAAATAAACTTAAGCTTTATATTTGTGTGTGTGAGTCTTTGATTGCATGATTGTCATGACACATATAATTTACAAGCTTATAATCTAAACTTGTATGTTCTCTAGTTTATTTCTTGGCAATTAATTTTATTAGTGTGACAAACTAAACAATTCATGCTCAGTAGTTTAATTAATTTTTCTTTATACAACAATCTCAAGGCTTTAATGGTTATAATTAGACTTTGTTAGATTTTGTTTGTTTATCCTAGAAAAAAAAACATAAATTAACATTTAAATAAGATTTTAGCATTTTTAATATATAATATAAATTTCTTTTAAGTTTTCTTTTCTACAATGTTTTGATCTATAATATTTCATTTAGTTTATAGCTTATGACTTTTAGTTTAATTCTAGAAGGTTGATAAATATCTTTTTGTTAGAGTTATAGTTAATCTTTTAAAATTGTTATTTTTATGCAGTTATATGTTTTAATGCATATAATCTAGAACTAAACTTCTAAAAAAATTTTTTTTTTCAGTTTATATTTATCATGCTAATTGTTTATTTTGTTTAAACTTGATATTTTAGCATGGTGCATATTAAAAGGATATCATATTTTATTTAAATATGTGATTAAACTAATCTTGCAATGTATGATTTTATTTATTTAATTTCTTTACAAGCCTTTTTTTTTTAATTTGCATGTGAGAAGCCAAAATATTTATTTATAAATATATTTGTTCATTATTTTATACATTTTATCATGTCTTATACTTAAGATTTGGTTGTCCTAATCAATGTTGCTTCAATAAATACTACTTTAGCAATGAATATTCCACTATCACTTTCTATGGTGTATGATGAAAAACCTAAAAAGTTCAATGAAATGAACTTCAAGATATGACAACAAAAAATGTTATTTTATTTGACCTCCTTGAACTTGGCAAAATTCTTAATTGGAGAAGTGCCAAAATTGTTGGATGATGAATCTAATATCAGTACTATGATAGTTGTGGAAGCTTTGAATCACAATAATTTAGTGTATATGAACTACATCTGGAATGAATTTGACAATACATTATATGATATGTACAAGAGTGTTAAGCATTGTAGGAAGCTTTGGACAAAAAGTATAAGGCCAAAGATGCTAAAATAAAGAAAATCATAATACAAAAAATAAATTTCAAGATGGTCAACTTAAGAACAATGATAAGCCAAGTTAAAGAGTTTTAGCTTGTTTTGCATGATATTCATGTTAAAGGTACGTCTCAAGGTGAATAATTTCAAATGGATGCAATCATTGAAAAATTATCATCATTTTGGAAAGATTTCAAGAAATACCCTAAGTAAAAGTGTATGAAAATGAGACTTGAAGACATTATTTTAATGTTAAGGATAAAAAAGAACAATAAGTTATCTCTTAGAGTAAATGATATGAAACAAGAGGTAAAGTTCCATAATAAAAACTCAAAAGAAAATAACTTTCCACGAAGGGGAAAAGAGTCATAAAAAAGTTTAATGATAAATGTTGCTCAAGCCAATGTCAAAAATAAAGGTTGATCACCTCACAAATAAATTTTAAAAATGAACTTATTTATTGCTATATTTGAAGTCAATTTAATCAATAATCCCGAGCAATAATGAAATGACAATAATGTTGCAATCAATACACACACATGCGCGGGCACGCGCGCTCCAAGAAGATGATTTCTTTACCTACAAAATAATGATCATGGAGTGAAGATGGTGATGTTAACAATAGAGATGATGATGATTATGTAAATTTCCTAGATGATATTGTGTGAATTATTGTTTATAAAATAATTTATGAAATTTTATAAGATAAAAATATTTTTCAACAAATAAAATAAGTTTAAATATTAATTATAAAACATTTAATAATTATCTTAAAAAATATTTTATTCAAAAGAAACACATTTTCAAAGCCAGTACAAAGGCTCGACTAAATTCTCAATTTATTCAACAACTAAAATTTTGAGTAAATTATGGAGTTAATTGACATTTCAAAAACTTACAGGTAACTTTTGAGATTCACAAATGGTGGCGGTCAAATTCGATATACCAAAATGAAAATTGAAAAACTCCCCTTTCCCGTAACTTTCAAAATCTAACAGAAGAAACTAATAAATCAAAAAACCAAAGGGAGAGAGAGCGCTACGGTTTTTGCCTTCTGAATTGGTAATGCACGTAATTCTAGGGTTTTAACTCGCGGAAACGACCTCCAAACTCTCCCGAGTCAACTCAGCCAACTTGATAACTGTAGTTTGGCTATGTACAGTGGATCCAGCGATGGCGAGAGCCACGAGGCCGCGCAGAGGAAGATCCCGCCGGCTACGTCAATGCTTTGGGTCCGTAATCTCCGGCGGTTCATCGGATCCGGTGCCGGGCTCGGATCTGAAGCCCTCATGGGTCCGTTTCTCCTTGCCTTAGCTGATTTTGATTTTAATTGTGTGTTTTTGGAATTGTAGCAAAATTAGAGCTGTAGCCCTAAATAAACAATCAATGTGAAATGTTAACTTAATTTTGTATTAGAGTTCTCAGTGTTTGCATGATTAGTGCTTTGCTTTGATGCAGAGAGATTAAGGATAATTATTTATTTATTTTTTTGTACAGATATATTTTAGGCATTTCTAAAATTAGAATCTAAAATTGGGTTTTATTATGTAGAGCTCGAGACGAAGAGAATATTGCTAGATATTTTCAAAGAGAAGCAGCAAAAGAGTGCTGAAGGTGGTACGATACCAAGTTTCTACAAGAAGGCATGTTGGTGGAATTCTTTTGCTTGATGTTAAACTGTTTTCTTACTAGGATACATGGATGTTACTTTACAACTTTGATTTCAGGGTGTTCGTTTGTGGACAAATTCTGGGTTTTGCTTATTTTATGGAATGGAGGAATTGTGTTGATTCAATGCTAGATTTTGAGTTGTTTATTGTGATGGTATTTTTGTGTTTTCCCTTATCATTTGCTGATTTTCTTTTATCTGTTTTCATTTTTTCTTTGCTTAGAAACCTGAAGAAGGATCAATTAGTCATAGGGTTCAAAGGCTGGCAAAATATCGTTTTTTGAAGGTACTGTGTTTCCACTTCTGCTTGCTATACTTGTTACTTTTTGGTTGGCTGGGGATATACTTGCTGGCTTCGTTGGTAACATTATCCATTTGATTATTGCAGAAACAATCAGATCTTTTACTAAATGCTGATGATCTGGATGCAATGTGGGTTTGCTTAAGAGAAAATTGTGTGATTGATGATGCCACTGGTGCAGAAAAGGTTTGGAAGATTTGCTTTGCCAACTGTTTCGGCATTACTCCATATGTTGTTAATATGTTTGGCAGAATTCTATATTTCCGTTACTAAATCTGCATTTGTTTTCATTTAAGAATGTCCTAGCTTAACATTATCAGATATTGGGAAGTTATGCTAAGCGTTGCTTATCACGTGATGTCTTGGTATTTGTTTTTGGTAGATGCATTTGTTAAGCTAGATTTATTCCACAATGTTTTGTTCCATGGCCTAATATTTTTATCACTTTAACCTAATTTATCTTTGGGATTATCATGTTGTAGATGAATTATGAAGATTTTTGTCACATAGCCTCAGTATGTACAGAGCAAATAGGCCCCAAATGTCGGCGCTTTTTCAGCCCATCTAATTTCATGAAGTTTGAAAAGGATGAATCTGGAAGAATTGCCATTTTGCCCTTTTACCTGTATGTGATGCGCACTGTGAGTACAGCTTTTTGGTCCCATGCTTTTATTCACAATTCTAAAGTATCGGAATTTACACATTTATTGTTTGAGCTATTTGTTGAAGTTAATCTTTGCGAGTGTTGATTACTGTTTATTGTTGTTCAGGTTTCACTTACACAGGCCAGAATTGATATGAGTGAGCTTGACGAGGACTCTGATGGATTTCTTCAGCCTCATGTATGGCTTTATGCATTTATTTTAACACTCACATTTCGCTATCTGGTCCTCCTACTATTAGATCTTTATGAATGCTTATTTATGGCAATTCACTCTTACAATCTTCTGTATAAAACAAGGATTGCTTTGTCCTCTTTCAGGAAATGGAGGCTTATATACGAGGTCTTATCCCTAATTTAGCGCAGCTACGGGATATGCCTGTTGCATTCATTCAAATGTATTGTCGCATAGCTGCTCACAAATTCTTTTTCTTCTGTGATCCTCATAGGCGAGGTTTGCATGGCTACCCTCTTTCATTACAGCAGTGTTTTTCTTTTTCCAGTTATTCGGCACTGATATTTTATTTCTCCTTCATTTATGCAACCATTCTTGTTATTTGATTGTTGCAGTAATTACATATGTTTGCTCATTACCATAACCTGTACGCTCCCTTTAAATGTTTTATTAGAATACAGGGTATGACTCAACTTTTTGGTATCTGTGCTTCTTGGTCTCCCCTTAACTAGCTAGAAAAATACTTGAAATTAAACTTTAGTGAGGATGGGGTTTCAAATTTTTTTGTTATTCTACATTAGATGTTTTTATTTTGCTGATGACCTAGGCTGATAATAAATGTCTGCAAATATCTTGAAAGCTTGAAGATAATATTTATTACCTAAATGTTTGAAGAGTGAATTTCATAAGCTTTTGGGACTTGAAATGGAAACTGACACATATACCGATCTGTCCTTTAAAAGATAGTTTGATGTATGGAATTCTAGTCACTGTGAATGGAAGGGGATCGGTGAATTAAGATCTAAATGGCCTAATAGTTACCTCTTCTCGCCTGGTTCTCCTTTTATTTTTTTTAAGAATTTCGACTTTCCTTTGTACTGGCATTTCAGAGTAGTTGACATTTAGTTTTTCTTTACAGGGAAATCCTGCATAAAGAAGGTGCTTCTTAGCAACTGTCTCCAGGAACTGATGGAACTGCACCAGGTGGATTATGGATTTATATGTTTGAACTTCTAGTTGCATGGATAAACAATTGATAGTAGTTTTACGCCTGTTTGCTTTTCTTTTCTGACACTAAAATCCTTTCCTTGATTCTCAATTTGTTTTGTGCCTTCTCTTTTCCTTCTTCCATGACCCTGTGGTTATGCCTATAAATGAAAAGGTTGCAGCAATTTTGGACATTCTTTCTTAACATCTTGAAAGTTAAAAATGGAAATATGGAGGAAAACCCAGTAGGTCTTGTTGATGTATCATGTGTAGTATATATACATGAGTTCTACTATAAGATAAGTTAGGAACTAACTAAAAGACACATCTAATGAATACAATCTTATAAGAACCCATACAGCTAAGGAACAATACCCTGTCAGATACATGAATTTGTTGCTTTCAAATTCTATCTACTACTTTACCATCAATACTGAAAACAAAAATTTTGCTACATCTTCTGGAGTACAGTGGAACACTGGGAAATGGAACTTGTTTTCCTAGAGATGATTTTTGTAGAAACACAATTGACTTGAATGCTGTCATTGCTTGTTACAGGGGAGCACCCACACCCACTTCTTGCCTGCTTTCTTTATGTGATGAATAATTAGCTTTTAAATGCATTGTAGTCTGCCTTGTCTGTTCTCTTTGGCCAGTTAAGATGTATAAGACACTAATTTGTGTAAATAATCCCAATATATTTTGGTTTGGATCCATTTTTTGGTTCTAACTTTTTTCTATAAATAGGAAAGTGAGGAGGAAGTCACTGACACTGAACAAGCAGAAAATTGGTTTTCTTTGATGTCTGCACAACGAATATGTGGTGAGCGCTTTTAATTTTTTGCAGTCCCTTTGTTTTTGTTTCCAAACTACTTTTGATAGTTTCCCGTGTCTCTCCCCTCTGCCCTAACTCTTCCCTTTACCTTTTACCTTTTACCTTTTCTATTGTTCCCCGCATGCATTCTTTTATGAGCCTTGTTAACTCTGAGATTAAGCATCAAGTAGAGAGCAGTGCAGTTTAAAGCAATGTGCATGTAGGTTTTGTAGTCATCTAATTATCAAATGGTAATGTGAGAAGCTTTTGACAATCATCACAAAAAGATGATGGCAATATAAGGGTAGATGATTGGTAATAGATGTTAGAGTCCAGGGCAGAGGAAATAAAGAATTGAGTGTAGAGTCTCTCTTTCAAGGCTCATCTGTTTGTATAAGGTTTATCAATTGAAATTGCTTGCTGTTAGTGACTTAGAATGATTGATTGAGTTACAATGTGTTGACATGAAGAATTAGGCTTCAGGAAATTTTGTAATTTGGCACAGGAGCAGTCCAACTTAGTTGTATATCTAATTACTGTTCATTCCTCCGTAGATATGTTCCTTGCCCTTGATAAAGATATGAATGGAACACTGAGCAAGCAAGAACTTCAAGAATATGCTGATGGTACGCTGACAGAAATCTTTATTGAAAGAGGTAGGAGTTTTTATTAGTTTATCAGAATCTATGACTTTTTGATTTCTTTTCCTGGGAATGTAATTTCTCCAGAGATTGCTGTTTTCATTCTTTGTTTGTTATGCTTTGATAGTGTTTGATGAGCATGTCCGCCGTGGAAAAATTGGTGGAGGGAATACTCGGGAAATGGACTTTGAAAGTTTTCTCGACTTTGTTTTGGCATTAGAAAACAAAGACACCCCTGAAGGGTTAACATATTTATTTCGTTGTCTTGATCTCCAAGGACGGGGATTTCTTACCACTGCTGATATTCACTCACTTTTCAGGTGAACATTCTTTCAGCATTTAAATTAGCCTGCACTGCATTGTTTCAATTTTTTTCTCTTCATTTTCTTTGGTTGCCAAGAGTTTATGAAACAAAAACTTTCATCACGAGCAACCAATTTTGAAATAACTTGTGGAAGTAAAGAAGGGGAGCACCTAAGAGCTGAGATGCTACCCGATACAACCTTCCTAGAGAAAACTCTGTAGTTTCCTGCTTGTAGTGCTTAAGCAATCCTGCAAGCCTCAAATGTTCAGAGACATGAACCTAGATATCAGACTGAAATGCATATAAAGATCGCAATAACCTTCTTTGGGATGTCATTGCTATTTTGATTTTACAGTTTCAGCTGTTGGTGGGCTAACATCGTCCTCTTAATCATTTTATTCACCTTTGAAACAGAGATGTACACCAGAAATGGATTGAAGGCGGTAACTATGAATTGTGTATTGAGGATGTGAGGGATGAAATATGGGATATGGTCAAGCCAGCTGACCCACTGAGTATTACACTGGCTGATCTGCTAGCTTGCAAACAAGGTGGGACTGTAGCCAGCATGCTTATCGACGTGCGCGGTTTTTGGGCCCATGATAATAGAGAGAATCTTCTCCAGGAAGAGGAAGAACCAGAAGAGGAATGACATCTGCTATCTAGAAGCCAGCCATTCATGCACTAACACAAATCTGTTTCTTTCCTTGGGATTCACAGATTTTTTTTTTTTGCGCGCGCACTCTGTTAGGTAAACTATATGAGCGAATTTCATGTAAAAAGATGCAACAGCTGTGCATTCAGATAGTGTAAAGCAAGCATGTACAACAGTTATGCATTCCGATAGTGAAAAGCAAGCACTGGAATTATTGTTCATTTGCCCAGTTCGATTTCTGGATTCAGAACTCAGAAAGAGTTGTTAGATGTGTTTCCTAGCCTATCTCGTTGAACTGTCAAGTTTCTGAGAATAAATCCTTAGGCAAAAATTCTGAGCTTCAATTCATGGGGTTCTTTCAGTTTATTTTGTTTCCAGATATTATGACCTTTGAGATGCCTCTCTTTTGTTGAGGCAAAGGCAATGGAGGCTACAACTTGCTATCTCTTTCAGGATTCCTGCAAATTACTTTTGTCACCTTTCTCAGCTTCTTGTTAATGTTAAGAACAGTTGATTTCATGTGATTCTCTTCGGTGAATAATGTACCAAAAAGCTAGACGCATGTATGCGTAAATGCTATCAATAATTCATTGATCAGTCTTTCCAGAGCAAATGGTGTATTCTCACATGGCTTTTCTTCTTTGGAGATACAATAAATGATTTGCATTCATGCAAAGACCTAGCAGGTGGAATGCTCGTCCAACCCGTTCCCTCCCCGCCTGCCTTGATATAAGGAAGAGCAGCCCATTCCATGGGAGACCATTGAGAAACTGCAAATTCAATGTAATTACTTGGCAGGACCAGCACATCATTTCTGTATTCTTATCCTTTCCTAGAGAACCCTGCTCTAACTTTTACAGCTGGTAGGATCTTCAGCATTGCATCTCCATGTTGCCTCTCAAATTCCACCCTCCATTCCGGCGTCTTAACCCAACAGAATTTGGCTCATTCTCCAGCAGCAAGCTGAGCTCCCTATATGATTATTCATGCAATTGAGCAAAATGTAAATGTTTGAGAAATCATCCAGGTGAATTACATGTAAAACCACAAACGGCTTTCAATTAGCAGTCTCGATGCCTCAGGCAGTCAGGCTCCTAGCATAAATTAAGCGCTCCTCGAGGTGCAATGATGCTAAAGACAAATGAAAGTCCCAAGTTCCAGTTCCACACTTAGTCTGATCGTTTATATTCAACCACCATGTCATAAGTTTCCATGGTAAGCGAGCTTTCTGCAAAACATCTAGAGAGCATTTTCTTCTCATTATAATGTTAATGTAAATTCTACATTATCTTAAAAATGAAGAAGCTGAAATACAGAAAATGATGCAATTGTATTTGAATTGTATACCTTAGTTCATGCCAAAACGTGTTGGTCCAACCATGCAAAAAACGTCGCAGTGGTTCAAGAAAGTGGTCTTCAACACCAAGCTGATCTGACTGAACATCAGACCTGCGTTCAAGGCTTGCAATAAAAAGAGAGGAGGCAAGATGAACAATGACAGATGGATCTGGGTCCTCAAGGATCGCCTGTAGCTCCCTTTGAATCCATGGTTCTATCCTGTGCAGTATCCTTTGTTTCATGCAACCATTTCTTGATATAATCTGAATGTTTAAAAACATGACAATAGAATCAGTAGGAAGAAACAATAAAATCAAACAGAATTCGACCCTCTTCCATGCTAAATTTCAAGCAAATCAATGACAAAGCCTTGAACCAACAATCTGGAATCCACTACAAGAAAAATACAATTTTCACAACAAACGAGCACCAATTTTCTCACAAACAAAGAAATGGTTCATAATATTTCCTCTAGAAGGGAGATGGGTTCAGCAAAGCCTGTTAGCCTAATGCTATCAATTTTCCAAAACAAACAACAATGCATCATGTCACTCGGGAAAGCAAAAGTAGCAAGCACCCACCATAATCCATAGTAGGAAAAGATGGCAAACAAGTGCATGCAGTGAAGTAAAGTATCACAAAACTATGAATTTGCCAATGTGCTTGTTCAAAAAACAGAACACAACCACTTAACCTCATAAAGGTTTTGAGGAGAATACCTGCTTGAGGCAATTCCTCGAAGATATAGGAACAGCATGCAATCTTTGATTATATATGCTGCAAAAAAGAAAAAAAGAAAGGAATCAGCATCATATCAACCAAGAAAAGCATAGTTCGGATTCAATAATCCTCTCTCAAATTAACAAAACTTAGGTCAATTAGGGTACCTAGCACGCCACTGAAGCTTTCTTTGAGCAATAACATCAGAACCCACTGATCCTGGCATTGGCTGTCCAAATCTTCGCCGGCATGGTAATGGCCTACTTCTCCGATTAGCAACATTCAATCCAGCTCTAAAATCAAACAAAGAAGACATGCTCTTTTTAGATTCAAATCTTCAAAATCAATTTAAGTTTTTTTTTTATTAAACTTCTCTGATTACATCATGCCGAGCCATACTATACGAAGATAAATTTAATTTATCTAAAGCATCTCCATGTAATTGTTTTATAAAAAATTCAAAAAAATTGACATTTCTACAATAAAAAAAGACAAAATAAATTTAATCTCGATTAAATCACATAAATATCAACTTAATCATCATATAATAGGACATAACAAAACCTCACCGTTGCCTAGAGCTCAAGATATCTAGCGGAGTGACCCTTCTGCTCTCCCTGACCACCGGTAATTTCTCCGTCGAGAAATTTCGAGTGGAGAGAATGATTCTACAGAACCAAGAATTGAACTCCGAATTACAGAGAGGACACTTCCGCTTGATATCGCTCCACTTGCGGATGCAATCGAGACAATACGCGTGTAAGCAAACCCTAATCACCGCAACTCTTCGGTAATCTTCTTCGCCACCAAAATCTTTTAAGCATACTGGACATGACTGCCCCCGTATTGCTGGCAAAATTACTTTCGATAAGAACTTCTCTTGACTCTGTCTCTTTGACCTCCGCGAAGCAATCGAAGACGACGATTCCATTCCGGTAGTGATGCCTAGATAGTGATGGCCTGCCCTCCTCTGTTTGACAGTATTAGTTTCTGTAGAGACGGCTTGTCGTCTACTTTGGTTAGGGGGAGGCAACCGGTCGGATCTGGTTTTTTAAGAATATATTTGGAAACGCGGTACAAACTACATTTCTAAAAAATTTAATTTTTTTAATTAAAATTTAATATGGTTTATATATTTTGGATCGTTTTGATGTACTGATATCAAAAATAATTTTTAAAAAATTAAAAAAATTATTGACATACATTTTGACACAAAAAGTTATTTAAAAAGCAACCACTATCACATTACCAAACACCCTTTAAAAACTATTTGGGAATGTAGTTTTCTTTAAATTTCAAAATTTTTAATTTTTTTAATTATTTAGATCATTTTAATATGCTTTTTCAAAAATAATTTTTTAAAAATAAAAAAAAATATTATTTTAATATATTTTTAAATAAATACTTTATACTACGATCACAATTCTAAATATATCTTTAGTCCGTTATCTTAGCCAACCAATTTGAAATTATTGAATACCTTATGATATAGCTGCAAAACCTGATCAACTGGTCGGACAAAAAAAAAACACGGTTCATAAATTAAGAGAGTTGATCACTTTAAAAAATGTTTTTTGCAATTTAAATATATAATTTTTTAATTTTATAAAAATTATCCTAACCCTGGTGCATGTTTGTTGACATATTAATAAATTTATGAAAGTGACTTTAGAAACATTGCAATATTTATAGGATTCATAGCTGTTAAGTCCATTGATAATATAGTGTAAAATAATTTTTAAAAGTATTTTTTAATTGAAAAAATATATTAAAATAATATTTATTTTAAATTTATTTTATATAAATTACTTTTAAAAAATATTAATTTAATATTTTCTTAAAAATATATTCAACCCAACAACATCGGGCATCAAATAACCTAAAAAAATCATTTCTTGTAGCATGTTTGGGAACGCGGTTAAACCCGCGTTTCCAAAAAATTTTTAATTTTTTTTTTGTTAAAATTTAATATAATTTATACGTTTTGGATCATTTTGATGTGCTGATGTTAAAAATAATTTTTAAAACATGAAAAAATATCATTGGCATATATTTTAGTATAAATTTTTTTAAAAAGCACTCACAACCATACTACTAAACAAGCTGTCAAGACAAGGGAATGAAGTCGGTCAATAAAAAACCTGCCCCTATCCCTGTCGGGTCACATAAAAATAAGGTTCTTCTTGAGCCCAGACAAGTCGGGGTAAACGACACCCATTGCATTGGGTCGGATCCAAATTTAAAAACGATACAAACGACGTGTCGTCTAAACAGAGCGGGCTGGGGTTTTCCTTCCAGGAAGAGCACGAGTGGAGACGCATTTGGCTTTCCAAAATTCAGCCCCAAAAGCACACTCTCTTCTCTACAGTACTCGCATTGCATTGCGTACAAATTAGAGCTTCAGTCTCCGTCTGGTTTTGGGTTAAAAAATGGATGTGCCGAAGGATCAAATCACAGCTCTTCTCGACCACGAACTCTACAATTCCGCTCAAATCCTCGTAATTAATACTACATTTTCACCTTTCTTTTTTGAAACATAAAATAAAAAATAAAAATATAATTCGCTTTTGCAGGGTAGCTTTCTGGTCTCATCAGCTACAGTTAGTCTGGAAACCAGCCCTCAGCTCAAAGCCGAAAATCAGGTTTTTCTCATTTTTATTTTTATTTTTAAAACTTTGATAAAATTTTTTATGTGATTACGTTTTGTTTTCAGATTCTCCTTGGAGATGCATTGTTTCGCGAGAGAGAGTTTCGCAGAGCGATTGTGAGTTTTTTTTTTTTTTTTAATTTGAAGAATCTGGAATTTAATTATTTTGCGTTTTTAATTTTTTTTTTTTTTGTTCTTATGAATTTTTTGTAGCATACGTATAAGCAAGCATTGCATTACTACAAGATAATTCCGAAACAGAGTTCGACAACTTCTCGAAGTTCGTTATCGAACAGGTCTTCTTCTCCGAATTCCTTTAACATTTCAGCCATTAATGAAAATGAGGTACATTGATTTATCTCTTTTATACACATACATTGATTGATAGCATTCTTAGAAAAGAAAAGATGGATGGAGACAGTGGAGATAAAGGGACAAGTTTCTCAGTACATCTTGTTTTGAAATTACAAAAACTTACTCCAAAACTATATCTAAGACATTTTTTTCATCTCTTTGTCTTTGTCTCTTCAACTAAACACGATATTTGTATCTATGCCTTCCATCCCAGAACAATAATCAAACGCAACCATGGTATGGTGTATTTTGAATTTTTACAGTTTTATTTGTCTCAATGGTAGGTGAAGTTCAAGATCGCATCATGTCACGCCACATTGAATGAAACTAGAGCTGCACTTGTTGAGGTCTTTTTATGTAGTGTATTTTATTGTTTAGTTTTTTTTATGAATAATTTCTTGCTTTCAGTTAATTAGGTTGTTTGTTTTGAAGATGGAAGGAATTCCTAGCAAAGCAAGAACTTTGCAGATGAGTTTATTGATGGCAAAGCTTTATAGAAGTTCTAGACATACTCGCCTTGCTATCACTTGTTACAAAGAGTGCTTAAGGTGTGTCAAGTTGCTTTGCAATTTTTGTTACATAGGCTGGATGCAAGTGGTAGCCTCCCCTTTGGTTAAATTCCAAATACTCTATTTGATCCCTGGTCCCGAGTCCAACACCAGGGAAGTTTACTAGCTAAGATAGTTTGCATCCACCGAGTTGCTTTCTTATGTGAATTTAGATTCACCCACTTGATAAGCAAATGTAGACAGATAATTTAATATATATATATATTTGCTAATCTTTTTCTTATAAATTTTGTGGTATGATTTCTGTTAGCCCTGTCATGTCATATCTGGAGAGTCTTGAAACAAATATGGAGCTTCTGATGATGGTTTCACTTGGTTGAATTTTGGAGAAACTTGTTGCCTCAGGATTATTTAATTAACATATTGTGGTTTTGTGGACTCCTGTGTACTTAGGACCACTCCGCTCTTTCAGTGTTCAATATGTTTTTTACCTCTTTTAATTACTATCGCTTACATTTTCAGTGACTTACAAACTGTTGTACATGCTTGTTCACCTATTTGTGTCAAATTAGCAATTCTTTTTTCCTTTATTCATACTACAAAGATTATTATATTTGATCTATATTTTTCTTTTGCGCGCATTTTTGGCAGGCATTGCCCTTTTGTCATCGAGGCTATCGTAGCTTTGGCAGAACTGGGAGTTGCTGCCAAGGATGTTATTTCACTTTTTTCACAGGTTTGTTATGGATGACGTTCACTCTTTCACAAGTATGTGAGGAATCATGTTTCACTTCTATCCCTGTAAAATCATTTTCATCTTCATGAATGCTGACTTTTTTTGCTTTAGCAAGTCCAGTAAGGCTTTGTTGAGCTGGTGTGAAGTTTTACTTTGTCATATTTATGCAAGGTTACATGGCACAAGAAGTCATCTAAGTGAAGACTTTGTCTTGTTTGACTTATAAATAAATTTTCATGTTGTTCCTATCAAAACATTCACAGTTTATATACCGTGGAGGAAATAGTTCTCCCTTATTTAGTAGAATTTTTGGCTTATCTAGGATTCAATTTTTCAAAAGCATGAAACCATGTAGTGGCAGGTTAGTTGGTTTCTGCTGCCCATAAGATTTTCTCTCAATTCACAGTGAATGATTTGATGTTCTGCAGCGTTGTCGAGTTCATGGAAAAATAAGATTTTAAATGAATCTGTGTGGCTTCCTTTTCTTCTTACCTTGGGGTTTGAAATGTTTGGATTGTGTTTACTTGTGAGAGTCTTCAAAACTTCCAGGAAAATTTTACAAGAAATAGGAAGCTAAAGAAAACACGTTTACTAATTGAGTAAAGATTGTTTTCTTAGAAACATGTGTTTTCTTATTCTCCAATTTTTTGGAAAATTGGAGTTCACCAAAATGTTGTTTTCCAAATTCTTCTCTATAAAAACAAGGGCCTTGTTTGGTTTATCTAATGTTTTATGGTCATTCCTTTTAATATTTTCAATTTATGCCAAACAAGGTCCGTGTTTTCTATTTTGGAAAAATTGTATCTAATAAACATGTTTCTTTATTTCTCCACAGAAAAATCTCTTTAGAATATATAAGAAAACTAGAGATAGAGATTAAAAAACTATTTTATGAAAGTAAACACAACCTTGATGTCGTTGGGGCACTTCTATTATGGTTGCAGGTATCAAATAGAAGTGGGAGAGCTCCACTTGATCATACCGATTCTACTCGCTGGCTTCAGGTAAGTATGGCATGAGACAGATTACATTTGGGTCCGTTGTGAACTGCTAACAGCTCTCTGGTTCTTCCTATCAGCATTTGTCTTCATTTCCCACAGTAAACTTTTTTCCTAAACAAAACGCTTCTCTGGTGTTAAGTTTGTTTGAATGGCTCTAAATTTCAGTCTTCAATCAAAATCATCATTCAAGGAAAAGGGAGAAAAAACAACAACTAGATGTTCATCCTTGTGTCATGGAAACACCATTCTTTTCCTTATGAAATCAAACATGTACTGTACAAGGATTGTCATTTTGTGCACAGTAATCACCTTGGGGTGAGTGCTGAGCCAGTTTGACATTGTAGTGGCTAAAAGTCACTGCAGCTACAACTCTGCACAAGCCTTTTCTGGTGCTTTGCAGAAAAAGCTTGTACTTCCATGCTATTGGAGCTTTTTTTGACACCATCACCACAAAGTCAAAACACAGAATGATTTCCTTGTCTATACTGCATGGTTTGCTATCACCAATCTTGAAGAACAAATGAACAACCTTGTCCAGTGGCATTCTTGGCAGTATATAGCTTATATTATTAACCAGTTGCCTTTTTAACGGCTGGTTTGCATTGCCTTGTTTATGCCAGCTTACTATATTATAATTTGTTATTTGTATGCAGCGCTATGTTGAGGCCCAGTGCTGTATTGCTTCAAATGATTACAAAGGTAAAATAATTATGTTTCAAAGATATGTCTGCATGTTGATATGCTAATGCATGCATATCTGCTGCCAACACAACTAGGTTTAGATGGGGACCTCTATTGTTAGCAACCTGACCTGATATAAAAGCAAATAGATTAGTAAATAAAGGGGGTATGTTAAATGTTGATCAGCTGCTATTAATTGATTATCTTAGTGAATACAATCCCAAATATTTTTAGGTGAATACAAAAGAAATTTTATATAGCAACTGTAGCAAGTTCATAATTTACTTTCCTTTCTTGGATTTCCCAATTACAAGATGTTCTCTCTTCTGTTGCTTGCCATGTCAGCTTTAGTGGTTATTGATTGATCATTGATCCATTACGGTTCTCACTCCTAGGCTCTTTCCCTTTTGTTGGCAGGTGGTTTGGAGCTCTTTGGAGAACTCTTGCAACGTTTTCCAAATAATATACACATATTACTTGAAATCGCAAGGGTAAGAAATGCTATACTATAATCTGTGCAACCTGGCTAGATGTATTAATTGTTTATGTTTTACTAATACGTAACCTGATGTCTTAAGGCTGAAGCCATAATTGGGAAGAATGATGAGGCCATAATGAATTTTGAGAAGGTATTAGAAGTTATGTTTTCCACATTGAGGACCTTTTCATTGTCTGCACATGCACAAACATGCTAAGTTCATGAACTTGCAGGTTCGATCAATTGATCCGTATGTTGTAACTTATATGGATGAGTATGCAATGCTACTAAAGACCAAAGGTGATTTTTCAAAGCTAAACAAGTTGGTGCATGATTTGTTGAGCATTGATCCCACAAGGCCAGAAATTTTTGTGGCTTTGTCTGTCCTGTGGGAAAAGAAGGATGAGATAGGAGCGTTGTCTTATGCTGAGAAGGTTAGCTAGCTTTTTTTATAATATGAGTCTTTTCTCCATCTTTGTAATGTCACAAATCCACTGATTCTTCTTGCAACCAGAGCATCAGGATTGATGAGAGACACATACCAGGTTACATTATGAAGGTAAAAGATATTTTATGCCTGATAGAACAGATATTGTTTTGATCGAAGTCTTCTTTGAGATTGTTGTGGGTTGATACATGTCTGGTGTATAAATCTCAATGAACATTATAATCTTTTCTCTGATAACAGGGTACTTTGCTCTTGTCACTAAAGCGGCCAGAAGCAGCTGTAATTGCTTTCAGGGGAGCTCAAGAATTAAGAGCTGATCTCCGTTCATATCAAGGTACAACTGTACAATCTGTAAGGAAAAAAAAAAAAAACCAAGAACAGAACTTCAATTATTCATCTGCATAATTTCCATGTATATCTATGATTAGCTTACACGTGTAAACCAAATGGAATGGTAACAAGGAAAACAATCCAGGAATAATTGAATCAATTACAATTTCAGGTTTGGTTCATTCATATTTGGCATTCTCCAAAATTAAAGAGGCTCTGCATGCTGCTAGGGAGGCAATGAAGGCCATGCCTCAGTCTGCAAAGGCACTAAAATTAGTAGGGGATGTACATGCTAGTAACTCTGGTGGAAGAGAGAAGGTAAAGCTGTAACAGATCATTTTAACTTCCTTTTCTTTTGGTTAAGGATCACCATTCACCAGCTCATGAGTGCCCGTCTCTATATTTATGGTTAAAGAAGGCTATCTAATGTCAAATTCAACAGGCAAAAAAGTTCTATGAGTCAGCACTGAGGCTGGAACCTGGTTACCTTGGTGCAGCATTAGCTTTGGCTGAGCTTCATGTCATTGAGGGTCGAAATGGGGATGCTGTATCTCTGCTTGAGCGATATCTCAAGGATTGGGCAGATGACTCTCTCCATGTCAAGTTGGCTCAAGTATTTGCAGCCACTAATATGCTGCAAGAGGCTTTGTCACATTATCAGGCTGCATTAAGGTAGAACATTAAAGATACACTCAGATTTATTTAATCTAGAATCTGAGATTACTTACCTGAATGTTGCGTGCTTTTATTGTTGATTCCCAACAATGCATCGCATTGCATTGCTGTTAATGCCCACAATTTAAAACTGTGGTTGCAGAATAAACCCACAGAATGAAGCTGCAAAAAAAGGGCTAGAGCGCTTGGAAAAACAGATGAAGGTCTGTATAACATTTTTCGTTTTCAGTTTCTGCACTGTCTAACTAGTGTCTTTGACCAGGCAAAACGTACTTGGTAAACTGACTTGGGGTGGGGTTGGCGTCTTGGAGAAAATCCTATTTTGCAACTAAATGTTACTTACTGCAGGGGGTGGATCCAGACGCACCTGAAGAAGATGAAGAAAATGAGGTTGAGGATGCCGATGGAGACCAAGAAGAGACTGATCTTTTATAAAAGTAAAGCCAAAGATCTTGTAAATTTTGTATGGGATCAGGAAATTATTTCCACCAAGATTGTTGGTCGAGAAAAAGCTGTCACTGGTGGACTACGGCAAAAATTGCCATGCTGGCAATGGACCGAGCTCTTATTCCAGCAATTAGAGCATTCGAGTTACATAGAACTGAAAATTGAGTTGGTTCTGTAGAGCTCATTTGCTTGATGGTGGAGGAATGAGAATCATTTATTTTGTTCAATATGTTGTTTGTATGTCATTGTTTCAATTGTGCTCTAGAGGGGGGGGAAAGTTCTGATTCCAGAGCCTTTCGATCCTTAATTTTCGATGTGTACACGTTTTATTTTTTGGTCCTAAATTCAAATAAGTTACTAGAAATTACTTGGCGATAAACTCTTGAAGGCCATTGGTTTATTTTTCAAATCTATATATAGCACGTTGTGATTTCAGAAAACGGGGATGCAAAGTGTCACTATCTCTTTACTACAGGATGATTAAGGTAATTTGTCATTGGGAAGTGGTTTTCGTTCTGGATTCTAACTGTAAGGAAAGTATAATGTAAACTTGCAAAATAATAATCTTTTCTGCTGTGTTTTATGGAGCAGGTATGCTATGATGCATAGCAGTGCGTCAATTTGGCAAATGACCAAACGGGCTAAGAGAGGAAAAGGAAGAGTGGCCGGCTCCAACACTATTTTAGAACAGTCCATGCTGATGACAATGAGAGGTACAAGAATGCTAGGGTTTGCAAGCAATCTGCTATTAATACAGAAAGGGTTGCAATGACAGTTAAAAAAGCACTGAGATGTGAAAGACTTGAGACATTCGGCTGATGCACAGTCATCTTGCTGTAAAACCTATGGTGAGAATGTGGGATGAATGGAGGTCTCAATGCTGTCGATGATATGTCTGTTACTGTAAGTCAGCTTGTTTGGCTAACTTATTATCATTCTATGCTTGCTCTTGATGGTGTTCATCTGATAAAAGATTTCATCTGACCTGTGTAATTTTAATTTTTGGATTTGGTACACACCTTTTCTCAAGGTCTCTAACCCGAGAACAGGAAAGATATCGATTTGATGGTGCGTAAAAGACCCGCAGCGTATTTGTCGCAAACAGGGATTTTTAGCCCCAACAGAACCTAGGAGAGGAGAATTTTCTGGGACTAGCCCTGTTTCCCTGACCTGCCTACTTTCTTTCCTTATTTACAGAGAAATATCATTTGCTCATTTTCAACAATGTTTATGTGCACTGTTAAAGCATCCATAGATGACAATCATCTGTAAATTGGTCAGCGAGAAAATGGCTGTTGAACCTAGATTAGCTTGAGGTGTCGACTTGGTAACCTGATGATCTGGAACCAAGCTATGGTAAAGGTTTTTTTTTAATCATTTTAGACACTCACCTTGTAATGCCCTGCACTTTCATGTGTGTTTATAATTACTTTCCTGTGATTTGATACATAAAAATATCAGTAAATTTTTTTTATATACAGTTTTAATATAAAAATCTACCGAAATTTTTACTGAAATTTTAGCAAAGTCCCCTTTATATTTGGGAGGTTCCAAGTTATTAACATATATCTTGTTATACTTTTAATATCTTACATCTCATAACTCAATCACAACTCAATTGTCCTGGGTATTAATCTCACAAATATCATCCTCCTCATCATCATCATCACAACCATAATGTTTATAACATATATTGAACAACAAAATATTATTATAGAATAATAAATGAGATAAACACACATGTATGAAACATGATAATATGAATTTCAGAGTTAAGTTCATCTATTCAAGTTTAAACATTAATTATACAAATTAAGTTATATAAATGTTTTAATATTTCAAAATACAAGGATAAACTTCATAAACTAGATAATAAAAATGAACAAAAGTTAGGATCTACTCATGTCGTGCATGTGATGGTCTTGAAACAAAATATATATTATTGAAACATGAATATCACAATAAATATATATTATTTCTTTTTTTTTTTTCCATTGAAATTCTTTCTCATTCAACTACCAAAATCGTTTCATCTTTCATTTTCAACTTCAATTCAAGATTTTATAAGATCAACCACGTTACCAATACTAATTTCACTGGTATCATCATCACCTTGTAAGCTTCGATGCATAGCGATCTCCTTACTCGGGACCCTAATATACACTAAATATATGCTAGTCGATGCATGATAATCCCTTTATCCGGGATCCTAACATACACTAAATATATGCTAGTCCATGCTCCATAGGCATCGATGCATGGTGATCCCCTTACCCGCGATCCTAACATACACTAAATGTATGCTAGCTAATGCCAATTTCATCCATTAATATCGTCATTCTTTGTTCGACCATAGTTACCATTATAAATTTCCATTTCGAACATGGCCCGTTTCTTTTGGAAGTTAAGATGTAATATCACATGTTCCCTGAAGGGAAATGACCCACTTTTCACTCTTAACACGTCTAAACGACTTTCTGAATCTGCCAGTAGAGGTCACATTTCTGACTATATCCAGAGTTATAGGACTCTGTTTCAAGCAAGTTTGGTCTCTTTTGAAAGTTAAGACCCGGGGCTACAAGTCCCCTGAAGGGAGGAGAACTCAGTTCTGCCCCTAAGACACTCAAAATTATTCATCAACAAATCAGACCTACTATCCTATAGGGTCTGTCATGACCCAGTCTCGGTTGGTGACCCATAACTGAAGTTTTATAGCTCCAAATTGAGTAAGATCAATTTTCTTAGTTAGTCAACATCCAAAACTACAATTACTATGAAGGAACTTGATTCTAATTCCCTCATCCTCCTACTCGAATTCTCTTAAAAAGTTAGGAGATGAATTTGTCCAGATTAATCAACCTTTCCATTTACACACAACATCTATAATTCAATTTTCCCTCTTTTATCTCAACCCCTAGCCATATCACATACCATATAAGAATGTCAAAAATATCTTTTTAAGAGCGAATTTGTTCTATTTATTTCAATCTTCCCTCTAAAACATCAAAATATAACATTTTTATCGATTTTACTAACTTTCCGAACAATATTCTTCTAAACACAATCCTTGCCATTTCAACATGCATTTTTCCTCATTTGGACACAATTAAACACAAGTCATCAAGCTATATATGTCAAATTAAACATCCCCCCTTGATGCATAATTGGTTGAAAGCATGGCCTTAAGGAACCAAGAGTTCCCTCATTCCTTTCATGCTAATTTCATTCAATTCACACACAAGTTCACAAAAACAACCTATTATAGTAAATTCAATAAGGAAAACCACAATTTCCCCCATTTCCTCTTTGCTCTTCATATGGCTAGCTAACTTTTCTTGCTCCCCCTCATGTGGCCGACTTTTATATCAATCTGAGTTGTCCTTAGAAATTAAGATAACAAGCACAATAACCTTATACAATTTTTTTCTTGGCAACACTTATGATACCAACCGTCATGTTTAATCATGTTTCCACTTTCAAATTTCTCATCTTTTACTATCATAAATCAACATGTAACATAAACAAATAAAATTTCAGAATGTTTTAAACTTTTCAAAATATAAAGAGATGAGGTGGTAAACACCTACATGTTCCTCTCAGTGGTCTCGTTTTTGCTAGCGAGAGGTCCCGCAATCGATGCCTCTCTTAAAACTTGTAGACCTACTGTGCAAGAAGCATAAGTTTTGTTCGGAGTGAATTGTTTCTGATCTCCATCGTTCCAAATCTAGATAGCATCAGGACAAACAACATATCCAAATTATAGCCCGATCCAACGGTGGATGGAGGAGAAAACAATTGGTGATTGAGACTGTTTAGAAGTGTATTTTTCCAGAAATTTTCCTTTCGCAATATCTCTCAGACTGATATAGAAGATCCCTCCAGTGAAAATGTACAAGACATGGAGGAGAAAAACATATCCAAATATTGTTCTGATCCAACGATGAAAGGTAGAGTTATAGCTGTCGAAGTTTCTGCCATCAATATGTCTTCTCTCCGGCCTCTCTCTAAACTCTCTAAACCACCCAAATATCTCTCTTTTATCACTTATTGACTCTTTTAAACCACTATAGGTTAACATTTTATTGTAGATTTCATCAAAGAATGAGAAGAAAAGATCAAAGAACCCTAACCCCTCTCTTGCTCTTGCAAGTCACCGCAAGAGAGAAAATAGAATGGTATTTATAGTGCTATCTTCTTGTTAATTGCTCCTTTACCCCCATCCTTTTTTATTATTTATACGTAAACCTTTAACCTTTTGTTATTTGAACATTGACCCCTCTTGATCTTACATATTCATTTTGTCCGTATAATTTTTTTTTTACAATTTAGTACTATATTCACTTTCATTTTACTAATTTCACCATTTTTTTCTTGATTTTTTTTAATTTAATTTAACTCATTTTACTATCAGTTAAATTTCTCATATTTTAATAATCTAGAAAAATTATAACTGGGGTTTATACACCCAATTAAACTTAGGCGATTAGGTAGCTTGTGAGCCAGCTATTGTGGTCAAACTTAAATCAGATCTTGCCATGATAATTCCAATATTATTTTTTAAAACAAATTTATCCAAAACTACATGGTTTGGTTTTAGTTAGGGGTGATAATTTTTAATTCAATTCAGTTTTTATCTAAAAAAAAATCTAAACCAAATTTATTTATTTTTAAATTAAAAACTAAAACCGGTTTTTGGTTCGGTTAGTTGAAGTAAAAAATTGGAAAAAGCCAAACCAACCATCATTTTTCTCTCCAACAATCTAAAGAAACATAGATATCATCTTCAATTAGCTGCCATTGGTATTCCTACCCTTATGCCTCGCTAGCACCTTGATACTGGAGTTAGATTTGGAGAGGTGGAATTTGGTTATATCAAGCGGAAAGAGATTGTTACGCCTCAGGATGGCAGAATAAAGACTGTTGTGGGAAGGTAAAGAGGAGCTGGGAATCGAAAGTGTCAGGTACATGCAATCTGCTGTTTAGTTGTTAGGATTATGTTAGTTAGTTAGAGAAGATTCTGTTAGTAGAGTTTGTTAGTTAGTTAGAGTTAGCTGGATTAATCTATTAGTAGTTGATGCTGATCCATATAAAAGCACATTGTATGGATTATATTGAATAAGAAAATATTGAAGTTCAATTCAATCTCGTTTCTCTCTTCCGCATTCTTCTTCTATTCTCCTCTGTTATCACCAATTTTATTCTCTTTCTTCTATTTTCTCAATTTGTTAAGCTGATTTTAACAATTGGTATCAGAGCCTTAAGATCTAACATTATGATGGAAAATCATAACTTGAAAAACATTGAAGTTCATTATAAAAAATTGGAGGAGCAAATGCAGATGCTTCAACAAGAATTCCAGGAATCCCTGGTTGATCAACAAACTAAATGGTAGGAACAATTTGGTGAACAAAATAGGAGGACTGATCAAATTAGTGCACAAATTGAAACACTATCGACTCAATTTCAAACAATTCCTTGGTAATCAGATTATAGGGAAAGATTTGGGAAGCACTTTCGGAGGAATATTACAGACACCAGAAAGGGGCAGTTTAGAGGGAATGTTATTAAGGGGAAAAGGTCCTACTAGGGGAGATCAAACCTATGGCCAAGAGCAGCATAAAGTGGTGCATAATGTTGTTGTTCCAAGAATGGATCTGACAACATTTTGGGGAGATAATCCTAGGGGTTGGTTGAGGAGGTGTGGTCAATCTTCGGAACCACCAAAATATAATTCTGACTTAACTATCACAAACAAAATAAATTTGTAGTATGATCGTGAAAACCAGGTTGAACCTAAGGAAAATTTCGTTTAATCTTCTTAAAGTATACCAAAATGAGAAAGAACAAGGGATTTTAATGAAAAATTCAAGAAACAATAATTCTGAAAATAATAAATTGATATTTCATTAAATCAGTTCAAGGGTCCACACATCCATTCCTATAAATCTGTTGATCATTGAAGTAAAATAAATATTCTTTCACGTCAAGTAAATAAATTTGATATCCCTTAAAGCTAAGGGAAATCGATGAGATTACGAGTACATCAATTAGGAAAAACTCTCTAATCAATTTTTTACCATCAAGCGAATGTAATATTGAAAGCAATTTTCATTCACTCGGCAGTAGTCTTAGGAATAAAATCTATGCATTTATTCTAAGCAAACGTTCAAAAGCTTGACAATTTTAACTTAGTTTATTCTTCCATAATAAATCAATATGAGAGTTGTAGCAATCAAATTAATTCTTTTGCTTCTTACTCTAGTCCCTAACAACAATTATGAATTGAAAGAAACTAGAAAGCATACATGTCATCTGAAAACAATTCAATAAGCTTGAATAACAATCAATAGCATGATAACGTTACTTCTCACAACGTGTTAATGGAGATGGTGTGTGTCCCTCTAGAACCAAATTCACTAGTTTAGTTCATGGTTGTTGAAAAATTGACAAAAGCAGAGAAGAAATGAATGTTTTTCAAACCCTATTTCAGTTGTGTTCTGCTTTCTTTATCCTCCCCTTTGCTACCGAAATCTTCAGGATTCTTAGGCTAATTAGGAGTCTTCATGATGCTAAATTTGTTCCTTCTTTATCTGGTCTTTAAGGTTGGATAAATCTCTTAGAATTTATGTTGAAATTTGCTTCTGCTACTGTCACAATTCTATTGTAATACCAACTCTGTTGCAATTTAGACTTTGATTATAAATTGGTTTCTTGCAATATCCGACCATCCCAGCTATATTATTTCATTCATGACATGTTAAAAGCTTGATCTGCACCTTTCTTGGGTCCTAAGGCCCACTGTTTTTATGTCAGACTCTCAGTTATATTGGGATGCTCGACACCGTTAGTTTTCAAATCAGATCAGGGGACCCATTTCAACCAACTAGATTGCATCTGGATTCTGTCCTTCAAAATGATTTTATCTGACTTTGAGTCCTTCATGAAAGTTGTAGTATTTGATGTGTAGATGAATTTGGGTTTTTGAATCTTCTGATTTTGATATTAGAAGCTCAAGATATTCCTGTTTGAATCGTTAGTATGAAAGTAGAGAATCCTGCTAAGAAAATGATTTTGACCCGAGTTTGCAGGTCTGATTCGAGGTTCAAATGAGATCAAAATTTTTCCCATAATACCTTTCTAGAAAGCTTAACATGTGTACTTCAACTTAGATTAGCCCACTGATTGTGCATCAAAAGTATCATTAAGTCTCTTATTTTACATATGTATTTATTATTTTTATTTGGTTTTTTATAATAATTGATGTGCTTTTTAGTAATGAAGTTTCTTTTAATGTTTCGATAGGTTTTTGGAGCTTAAATGAATTATTTCAGAAAATTCAACGTCGGAATTCGAACAAAGAATTGAAGAGAAATTTAGTTGAAGATTGAAGCAAATCTTGGTTCAAATAAGTGCTTCAAATTTGCCCCAAAAATCAATTCTAGTCCAATTCTAGAAAAGAATATCATATGATCTATTTCAAGCCCAAACATGCCTTATGTTGTGTGCAAACTTCAACCATCAAACACTCAAGGTTTCAATGTCAATCTTAGCCCAAATAATAGGTACATTTGTATCCTTATTTGATGCTTAAATTCAGCCCCAAATCAGCCTCAAATCAGCCCAAACACAATCCATGATCCTACATGTCCACACAACAAATAACATTTGATTTATTTGGGTAATTCATTGATCCAAGAGGGCAAGCACATGGATGGAAAGCTGGAGGGGACATTGTGACATTATTTTGGGTCAAAAGAAGAAAGAGACAACTCATAAAGGAGGAAGAAAAACGTGCACCAAAGTGTTCTCCAAGCTGGCCTGGTTTGATTTTCCAGAACACCTTTCGGTGTTTTGTCCATAACTTTTGACTCAGATGTCCAAATGAGCTGTTCTTTAATGATCTGGAAAGCTAACAGAATGGCCTATAAATATGTCTCTAATAGCCATCTCCAGGAGGCTTCTAAAGGGTCGAATTGCTGTCCAAAGTTAGAGTCAGATTTGTGTCCGAATTTTTACTGAAATTGTGTTGTGTTCTTCTTTATAGATTTCGGTTCTTTAGCTTGTAAAACTCATTATTTCAGTTTGATTCAAGTCATTTTATGTTTATTAAAGTGTTATTATATATAATCATGGTTGGCTAATCTTCTTCTTGGATCCAAATCAAGGATGATGGTGGTTGAGGTGAGTTCTTTAAGATATGAATGAATCTTAATGTCTATCTTTTCATTTTCTTCATGAATGTTTATTATTGCAAAGAAATTTTAGAAATCATTTAGGTAATGTTATAATCTTGAATTTTTATGCACAAACCTTAGTTTTGGTATAGAGATTGCTTGATTCAATGTCTTACTTAATATGAAAATACTTGTTCATTCTTAAGCAATAATCAATCTTCATCTTTTTAAACTTCATTGTAATATCTTCCGATCTAATATCACCATCGTTGATATTAGGTTGAGTTATCTTATATATGTTGAAGGAATCACCAATACATCACCATTAAAATTGATTTGGACCAAGACTTACTTTTTCTTGTCATTTAAAATCTATTTACACTTTTTCATCTTTGAAAACAAATCCATCAATCATTTTCAACCAAGTTATTGTTAATTTAATTTCTCTTGAGTTTTTTTTGTTACCTAGCTTAATTTCCAGATCTAGCTCTCTGTGGATATGACCTCGATCTTACCGAGTTAATTGCTACATCGCACACTCGTGCACTTGCGAGTTAAAACAAGCCGAACATAAAAAGCGGTCAAGCAATTTTGGCGCCGTTGCCGGGGAGCTAGCAAGCAAAGGTAACAAATTTCTATTTGATTATTGGAAAACAAAAAAAATACATAAAATAAAAAATCAAATGGCTGGTTTTACCGCCTAAAAAAAAAAATTTGACCTCAACTTTTCGGATATTGGACTGTGGACTGGACTATTAATTGTTGGATTTTGGTTGGTTCAACCATTTTTCTTTTATTGTCTATTCTAATTAGTTTCTAATATTTATTGTTTATATTATAAGGCTGGTTTTACCGCCTCTTGTTTATTTTATTTTTTATTTTGTTGTTATTTTTTCTTATATTTATTGTCTGAAGTGCTTGGCCGGTATACCGCCTTTTGTTCATTTTATTTTATTTTGTTGTTTATTGTTGTTATTTTTCTTATATTTATTGTTTGAAGTGCTTGGCCGGTATTACCGCCTTTTATTCATGCTTGTTATAATTATCTTTTAATGTTTATTGTTGTTATATTGCTTATTAGTTGGAGTGAATTTCTTAATTTGTTGTATTTTTATTTTTGAGCTATTACTTTATCTTTTACGTTTCATTTACTTTTATTTGCAATCTTCTTTTTCTTTTTCTTTTTCCTTTCCTATTCATATAATTGTTATATTATTTTTTTTATCATGGCTAATGTTGAAGATGTAGAGGGTGAAGGGAGTGTTCAAGGTAATGGACCTCCACAATTCAATGATCAACCTAATTTTCGAACTCTTAGAGAGTATCTTCACCCGGCTAGACAAAGTACACCTTCGTGTATTATCTTACCTCTTAACCAACAAGCTTTCAATTTGAAACCGGGCATGATTCAACTTCTTCCCACATTTCACGGTATGGATTCTGAAAATCCATACATACACATTAAGGACTTTGAAAAGGTATGTAATACTTTTATTGATAGAACATGCACCGAGGAAATTATTTGGCTTAAATTGTTCCCATTCTCTCTAAAGGATAAAGCCAAGCTTTGGCTAAACTCCTTGCGTCCTAGGTCTATAGGTACATGGAGAGAAATGCAAGCTGAATTTTTGAAAAAATACTTCCCCACTCATAGGACGGCAGCCTTACAACGTCAAATGATGAATTTTTCTTGTAGTCTAAATGAGTCATTTCACCAAGCTTGGGAAAGGTTCAAAGACTTGTTAAATGCATGCCCCCACCATGGTTTTGAGATGTGGAGGTTAGTGAGTTTCTTCTACGACTCTCTTACCGCAGATTTTAAAAAGCTAGTGTCAACCATGTGTAATGGTGAGTTTTATGACAAAGAACCAAGTGAAGCCTTTGATTTCTTTGATCAATTGGCTGAAAACACAAAGCAATGGGAGACTTCTCTCCCACTTCATGTTGAGTCTAGAAACACCATTTCTCATTCAAGTGGGAAGTTCCAATTGAAAGAGACTGATGACCTCAATGCTAGATTAGCCTCATTGGCTAGGAAAGTAGAGTCTCTTGAGATTAAAAAAGTGCATGTCATGAGTGAACAACAAGAGGAAAGTTGTGTTGTTTGTGAGAGCAAAGGGCATAGGACAACTGAGTGTCCTACCATTCCAGCCTTCAAGGAAGTGCTATATGGCCAAACTTCTGATTCAAGTAATGTTAGAAAGCCATTTTCAAACCAAGTAGGCAATCCCTACTCTGAGACCTACAATCCTGGATGGAGGAACCACCCAAATTTTGGATGGAGAAATGAGGGCCCTTCAGTACCTCAAACATTTCAACCTCCACCCCAACCATTTCATGCTCCCACACATAATACATACCAACCACCTCATAAGAGATCCCTAGAGGATACTCTTCAACAATTCATGCAAACACAAGGAGGAATCAACAACCAAGCTTACAAATTTCAAGACCAGACCAATAGGACCTTAGATGACATTCGAAGTCAACTAACCAAGTTGACTCAATCACTAAGCATTCAAGAGAAGGGAAAGATCCAGCTCAACCAATGCCAAATCCTAGAGGTCAGGTACACATGAGTGAATCCTCATCTAGTGAACCTTCAAACCATGAACAAGTCCAAGCCATCACTACCCTTAGAAGTGGAAAGATTGTTGACAAAGCTATAGGTTTTGGGATTCCTAGAAGTATTGTGGAGGAGGAATCTAGGGAAAGTGAAGAGGAAATCAAAACACAAGTGACAAATGAGAGCTTGAGTGACAAAGAAGGTGAGATAAATGAGAAAGAGATGAGTGAGAAAGGAGATGATTCAAGCAAAATTGGAGTCAAAGTGAGTGATTTAGAATTTGTTCCTAGAGCACCATTTCCACAAAGGTTAGGGAAACCTAAACATGATCTTATGAACTCGAAATCTATGAATTGTTCAAACAAGTGAAAGTCAACATTCCACTCCTTGATGCAATTAAACAAGTCCCATCTTATGCAAAGTTCCTCAAGGACTTATGCACAGTCAAAAGGAGATTGAATGTGAAAGAAAGAGCCTTTCTAACTGAACATGCTAGTGCCATCATCCAGTTTAAGACCCCTCCCAAATACAAAGATCCTGGTTGTCCTACCATTTCATGCATTATTGGAAATCATAAGATAGACCAAGCTTTGTTGGATTTAGGAGCAAGTGTGAATTTGATACCCTACACTGTTTACGAACAATTAGGTTTAGGAGAAATCAAGCCTGCTCGAATCACCCTTCAATTAGCTGATAGGTCAATCAAGATTCCCAGGGGTATTGTTGAGGATGTGTTGGTCCAAGTAGATAAATTCTACTTTCCTGTTGATTTTGTAGTGTTACACCGCACCTATTCAAGGTTCTAATGCTCCCATCCCAGTCATCTTAGGTAGACCTTTCCTAGCTACATCCAATGCTTTAATCAACTGTAGGAATGGGGTGATGAAATTGTCTTTTGGGAATATGACTGTAGAGATGAACGTATTCAATGTCTCCAAACAAATTGGTGAACATGAGGACATTAGAGAGGTGGATTTGATCCAAACAGTTTGTCAAGAACACTTTGAGAGAGAGTGGATCAAGGATCCATTGGAGAGAACTTTAATTCATGATGAAAGATTTTGTTCTTTGGAATGTGTTGATGAGGAAGTAAGAGAACTCGAGACTTATCTAGATCCAATGCCTATTATGTCAATAGGTCAATGGACCCCATCGTTTGAGCCTTTGATTTCACCCCAAGTGAAAGTTGAGGCATCTCTTGTCCAACCTTATAAACCAGAAAGGAAGCCTTTACCGAGTGATCTTAAGTATGCATTTCTAGGGGAAGATGAATCATATCCTATTGTGATTTCATCAAAACTTAGCATAGAGCAGGAACAAGAACTTTTGAGAGTGGTGAGAAAACACAAGAAAGCAATTGGGTGGACTATTACTGACTTGAAAGGAATTAGCCCTCTTTTATGTACACATAGAATCTATCTTGAAGAAGAGGCTAAAACTGTGAGGCAAATGCAAAGACGATTGAACCCAAACATGAAGGAAGTAGTAAGATGTGAAGTGCTTAAGCTACTTGATGCGGGTATCATTTACCCCATTGCAAACTCAAAATGGGTTAGTCCAACCCAAGTTGTCCCTAAAAAATCTGGAGTCACGGTAGTGAAGAATGAAAATAATGAGCTAGTACCAACTAGAATCCAAACTGGATGGCGTATGTGCATTGATTATCGTAAGTTGAACATGGTGACTAGGAAGGACCATTTTCCGCTTCCATTTTTAGACCAAGTGCTTGAAAGAGTAGCCGGAAGAGCTTTCTATTGTTTTCTTGATGGATACTCAGGTTACAACCAAATTGAGATTTCTTTAGAAGACCAAGAAAAAACCACTTTCACTTGTCCTTTTGGTACCTATGCTTATAGAAGAATGCCTTTTGGCTTGTGTAATGCACCAGCCACTTTTCAAAGGTGTATGATGAGTATCTTTAGTGACATGGTGGAAATTTTTTGGAAGTTTTCATGGATGATTTTTCAGTTTATGGGGATTCTTATGAGTTGTGTCTAATGCATTTAGAAAAAGTTCTTGAAAGGTGTGAAGAGAGCAATCTTGTACTCAATTGGGAGAAGTGTCATTTTATGGTGACACATGGCATTGTCTTAGGTCACATTGTCTCTTCAAAAGGGATAGAGGTAGATAAGTCAAAGGTTGAAGTCATTCAAAAATTACCTACCCCTAGGACTGTGAAAGATGTGAGATCCTTTTTAGGACACGCTGGTTTTTACCGAAGATTCATTCATTCTTTTAGTACCATTGCCAAACCATTGTGTAACTTGTTGTCACAAGATGTTCAATTTGATTGGACATCAAAATGTCAAGAAGCTTTTGAAAAGCTTAAAGGGTTGTTGACCACTGCACCAATCATGCAAGCTCCTGATTGGTCTTTACCATTTGAACTGATGTGTGATGCTAGTGATTTTGCGGTAGGGGCTGTTTTAGGGCAAAGAAAAGATAAGAAACCTCATGTCATTTATTATGCTAGCAAGACTTTGAATGATGCTCAATTGAATTACACTACAACTGAAAAAGAACTTTTAGCTGTGGTCTTTGCATTAGACAAGTTTAGGTCTTATTTGGTTGGATCTCTTGTTATTGTTTTCACTGATCATGCAGCATTGAAATACTTGCTCACAAAACAAGATGCCAAGCCACGTTTGATTCGATGGATCCTCCTACTCCAAGAGTTTAACCTTGAAATTCGAGATAAAAAGGGAGTAGAGAATGTAGTGGCTGATCATTTGTCCCGTCTTTCAAGCTATGAGACCATAATTGATGAATCTCCAATAAATGAATTCTTTGCTGATGAAAATTTATTTTGTGCAGGTACTGTTTCCTACATTGGCTCTCCATGGTATGCCGACATAGCAAATTACCTAGCCACAAGTCAGATTCCTTCTCATTGGTCTAAACTTGACAAACAAAAATTCTTGCGCAACGTGCGTACCTTTTTTTGGGATGACCCCTACCTATTTAAATACTGCCCTGACCAAATTGTTAGGCGGTGCATCCCTGATCATGAAATTCCAAGTGTAATTAATTTTTGTCATGCATTAGCCTGTGGTGGGCATTTCTCTTCCAAGAAAACCACTGCCAAGATCTTGCAGTGTGGTTTTTATTGGCCCACCATGTTCAAAGATGTCCATGCCTTCTGTGTTGCATGTGACCGATGCCAACGACTAGGTAACCTTACTAGGCGTAACATGATGCCCCTAAACCCCATTCTTGTTTTGGAAATATTTGATTGTTGGGGGATTGATTTCATGGGACCTTTTCCAAGTTCATTTGGTTACCAATTCATCCTTGTAGCTGTTGATTATGTGTCTAAATGGGTGGAGGCCATTGCATCTCGAACCAATGACCATCGAGTTGTGGTCAAATTCTTGAAAGAAAATATTTTCTCTCGTTTTGGCATGCCCCGGGCTATGATTAGTGATGGGGGTAAGCATTTTTGTAACAAGCCCGTTGGGATTTTGATGAGAAAATATGGTGTAATTCACAAGGTCAGTACCCCCTATCATCCACAAACTAGTGGCCAAGCTGAGTTGGCAAATAGGGAGATCAAGAACATTCTAGAGAAAACAGTCAATCCAAACCGTAAAGATTGGTCCCTACGACTAGTTGATGCTTTGTGGGCATATCGCACTGCTTACAAGACCTCTTTAGGAATGTCTCCTTATAGGCTAGTTTATGGAAAGCCTTGTCATCTCCCTGTTGAGATTGAGCACCGTGCATATTGGGCCATCCGGCAATTCAATGACAATGAAAACGAGGTTGGCAAAAATAGAAAGCTTCAATTGGATGAATTAGATGAGCTGAGAAATGATGCATTTGAAAATGCAAAAATTTCAAAACATAAGATGAAAACCTTGCATGATAAACATATTTTAGAAAATCCTTTCATGTTGGTCAAAAGGTTCTCTTGTATAATTCACGATTACATCTCTTTCCTGGGAAGTTGAGGACAAAATGGATTGGTCCATTTGTGATTAAATCCATATATACGCATGGTGCATTTGAGGTAGAAAATCCTAAGAATGGAAATGTTTTCAAAGTAAATGGTCATCGATTGAAACCTTATCTTGAAAACTTTGTGGCTGAAGTTGAGACATTGGATCTTGAAGATCCAATACCATTGTGTATCAGAAGTAATGAGTTTTTATTTTTATTTTTTCATTTTTTTTCTCTTTCTTCCATCTCTTATATTTTCTTGTTCATGCATTAGGGACAATGCATTATTTTAAGTTGGGGGGTGTGAGGTTCTTTATTTTCAAAAAAAAAAAATCAATGTTTTCTTTTAGTTGTGATATGCAGGTAAAAAAAAATCAAGCAAGAAGTCAGCTCATGTCCAATTCAATCAGACATTCATCCTTGAGAACAAAAGGGGAGTAACAGTTTTCTAATCTTTATACTTTTCTCTCTTCTTTTTTTTTTACATTGAGGATAATGTAAAACTTAATTTTAGATATTTGATTATGTTGAATGCTTGAGATAACCATGCTTGTTAAAAAAAAAAAAACTTGCATTCGTATGTGAATGAGACTTGTTTAGGATCAACATTACATTTTTGGATTCATTATTGTGTTGAACATTGCATGCTTTAATTTGGGATAGATAATATCTTATAAAGCAAGATATAGCATACTTTTTTTTAAGATTATTGAAGTACATCTTTCCTTGTAAAAGTTGTGTGAGTTGTGTGATTATGCATGAAAGATGAGTGTGATGCTTTACTTGTGATCATCCCTTTTGATCTAGTCCTAAACAAGGTTTAAGTAAATAGAGTAATCATTATTACACAAATGTGTACAAAGTTCTATCTACTCCAATGTTTTGAGTTGCTCAGTAACTAGGGGTATTCATCACAAATGTTTATCTTTACGTCAAACGGCAGCTTGAAATATGAGTATGCAAAGCACTTTAAGTTTGTGACTTTGTGAGTAACCGGGTGCATTCATCACAAATGTTTGTATTCGCGTCAAAAGGGAAGTGACCACTTAAAGAAAAAGAATAAATAATATCATAAAAAAAAAAAAAAAAAGAAAAGAAAAAAAAAAAAAAAAAAAAATATATCTAGTTTGCTACCTTGTTTGTAGTAGTGAGAAGGGAAGATTACAAGTTGAGTTTTCGCGTGAATCAATTATGTTGGTTGCATGATAAATACGATTGAATTTGGAATTTTATGGATGTTTGATTTAGAGAATGTGAGTATGCTTATTTTTCTTTATTGCTATTGTGTACACTAAGTTAAAGATACCAATGTTTGCATGATAGGTCCTTTAAGTGTGATGAGTCAAGCCTAATTATGTTATTATTATTCTTTTTATTTCAAAGGTTTTATGTTTTGTTTTGCTTGAGGACTAGCAAAATCTAAGTTGGGGGGTGTGATTGTGCATCAAAAGTATCATTAAGTCTCTTATTTTACATATGTATTTATTATTTTTATTTGGGTTTTTTATAATAATTGATGTGCTTTTTAGTAATGAAGTTTCTTTTAATGTTCGATAGGTTTTTGGAGCTTAAATGAATTATTTCAGAAAATTCAACGTCGGAATTCGGAACAAAGAATTGAAGAGAAATTTAGTTGAAGATTGAAGCAAATCTTGGTTCAAATAAGTGCTCCAAATTTGCCCCAAAAATCAATTCTAGTCCAATTCTAGAAAAGAATATCATATGATCTATTTCAAGCCCAAACATGCCTTATGTTGTGTGCAAACTTCAACCATCAAACACTCAAGGTTTCAATGTCAATCTTAGCCCAAATAATAGGTACATTTGTATCCTTATTTGATGCTTAAAATCAGCCCCAAATCAGCCTCTAAATCAGCCCAAACACAATCCATGATCCTACATGTCCACACAACAAATAACATTTGATTTATTTGGGTAATTCATTGATCCAAGAGGGCAAGCACATGGATGGAAAGCTGGAGGGGACATTGTGACATTATTTTGGGTCAAAAGAAGAAAGAGACAACTCATAAAGGAGGAAGAAAAACGTGCACCAAAGTGTTCTCCAAGCTGGTCTGGTTTGATTTTCCAGAACATCTTTCGGTGTTTTCCATAACTTTTGACTCAGATGTCCAAATGAGCTGTTCTTTAATGATCTGGAAAGCTAACAGAATGGCCTATAAATATGTCTCTAATAGCCATCTCCAGGAGGCTTCTAAAGGGTCGAATTGCTGTCCAAAGTTAGAGTCAGATTTGTGTCCGAATTTTTACTGAAATTGTGTTGTGTTCTTCTTTATAGATTTCGGTTCTTTAGCTTGTAAAACTCATTATTTCAGTTTGATTCAAGTTATTTTATGTTTATTAAAGTGTTATTATATATAATCATGGTTGGCTAATCTTCTTCTTGGATCCAAATCAAGGATGATGGTGGTTGAGGTGAGTTCTTTAAGATATGAATGAATCTTAATGTCTATCTTTTCATTTTCTTCATGAATGTTTTATTATTGCAAAGAAATTTTAGAAATCATTTAGGTAATGTTATAATCTTGAATTTTTATGCACAAACCTTAGTTTTGGTATAGAGATTGCTTGATTCAATGTCTTACTTAATATGAAAATACTTGTTCATTCTTAAGCAATAATCAATCTTCATCTTTTTAAACTTCATAGTAATATCTTCCGATCTAATATCACCATCGTTGATATTAGGTTGAGTTATCTTATATATGTTGAAGGAATCACCAATACATCACCATTAAAATTGATTTGGACCAAGACTTACTTTTTCTTGTCATTTAAAATCTATTTACACTTTTTCATCTTTGAAAACAAATCCATCAATCATTTTCAACCAAGTTATTGTTAATTTAATTTCTTTTGAGTTTTTTTTGTTACCTAGCTTAATTTCCAGATCTAGCTCTCTGTGGATATGACCTCGATCTTACCAAGTTAATTGTTACATCGCACACTCGTGCACTTGCGAGTTAAAACAAGCCAATCATAAAAAGCGGTCAAGCACCCACCTTCTCATTTTGGAACTCTAACTTGGAAACAAACCTATCACAAGAAGCTAGGTCCAAAACATAAAATGCATTATTTCTTATCTTTTAACGATTAATTCACGAAGTCTCTTCTACATGCCAAACTCATAAAAATAACTTCCAATCAACTCAAATAAATTCAAAATACATTAAAAAGCATAGTGTAAAAGGAACAAAAACATGTATATTTTGCACTTATCAAGGTGCAAGAAGTTTTTTAAGCTCAACACAACTTCTTTTCAGCAATGGGTAGAACTAGCATCTCTTTATCTGAAAGGAAAGGTAGAAATCTGGTTTGAAGGCTACATGTGTGGCGTGGAAGGTAATATTGATTAGGAAGAATTCTCAGGAGCTATATGCAGCCGGTTTGGTAATAGAGCTGGCATTGTAGAGGTTTGAGGAACTAAAATTATTAATGCATTCATTAAATTCCTTACTTCCGGAATCCTATTATATCTCTAGCTTCATTAGTGGGTTAAAGGAAGACATCAAACCTATGTCAAAGATATTAAAGCCGGTGACATTGATGACAACTTTTGATCAAGCTAAATGGCAAAAGGAGTCAAACAATGTGCTGGCAAGAAAAAACAAGTTCATGCCCAGGCCAGCAGCAGTGGAAAGACCCATAGGTAATTTCAAACCAATTATGTGAATAATAACCAACAAAAACAAAAAGTTCTAGAGACCATGTATGAGCAGAGGCGAAGGCTGGGACAGTGTTTCAAGTGTGGGGACAAGTTCATACCAGGGCATAAATGCAGTGTTAAAGGACTACACATGATTGAAGGCAATAAGGAGGAAGAATTCCTAGATGTTGCAACAGAAAACATCATTGAAGAAATGACCCCTGATAAGAAGATTGGAGAATATGGCCTATCATTAAATGTATAGGCAGACAATTATGCAGACAACACCATCAGAATTAGAGGCAGTTATCAGGGAAAGGAACTGATCATTTTCATTGACAGTGGAAGCACACACAATGTCATTGATGAACACATAGCGGGATAGTTGTAAATCTCTGTGGATAAATCCTTAGTACTAGCAGTAACGGTTGCTAATGGCAGTATCATGCTATGTGATTCCTATACAACAAGGTTTAAATGGTTTATGCAAAACTATGAATTTGTAGCAGACTTAAGGATTTTAAAGCTGGGAAGGTGTGATATAGTATTGGGAGTAGATCGACTAAGAAAGTTTTCACCGATCCTATTTGATTTTTATCAAAATGAAGATTTCCCTTAAAAAAGAAGGAAGGATGCTTGAGCTCAAAGGCATTGTGAAAGTAGCCAATCTTTAGTGCAAAACAGTAGAGAAGGTTCAAAAGAATTTAAAGGCTTCCATCATGGGGTTTGTAGGGCAATTCTTTTTGGTAGAAGCAACGACAATACCACATCATGTACTTGCTAATGCAGAAATAGTAGGGTTATTGGTAAACTATGCAGTTGTTTTTCAAGAACCAATAACATTGTCGCCTACTAGGAAATATGATCATAGAATTCCACTAAAAACTGGAGCTCAACCAATCAATTGCAGACCCTATAAGAGCTCATTCTTTCAGAAGGGGGAGATCGAAAGGATGGTCAAAGAGATGTTACACAACAACATAATATAACCAAGTGTAAGTCTCTTTGCCTTTCCTATTCTACTAGTGAAGAAGAAGGACAACACATGGCGTTTTTTTGCAGACTTTCGATAGCTGAATGAAATCACTATTAAGAACAAGTTTTCCATTCCTCTGATCGACGACCTGCTAGATGAGCTACAAGGATCCAACTTCTTTTCAAAACTGGATTTAAGGTCAGGATATCATCAACTTTTTAGGCATGAGGATATAGATAAGACAACATTTCGCACTCATCAAAGGCACTATGAATTCAAGGTAATGCCTTTTGGTATCATAAATGCCCCAGCCACCTTCAAAGCCTTGATGAATGATATCCTAGAGCCATTCTTGAGAAAATTTGTCTTATTATTCTTTGACGATATTCTCATTTATAGTTTTTCTTTAGAAGCACATATCAGTCATTTGAAGCAAGTCTTAGAAACTCTTAAAACTAACCAATTATATGCGAAGAGATCCAAGTGTACATTTGCAGAGCCACAAGTGGAGTATTTGGGACATATAATTTCAGCTGAGGGTGGCCACTGATCCTAAAAAGATGGAACCAATACAAGAGTGGCCAGTTCCAAAATCCATTAAGGAGTTAAGGGGATTTCTTGGCTTAGCTGGTTATTATCGAAAATTCATTAGAAAATTTGGTATTATCAGTAAGCCCTTGACAAATATGTTCAAGAATAATAACTCCCTTTGGCATAAAGGAGCACTAGAGGCCTTCTACAACCTGAAATGAGCATTGTGTGAGGCTTCAATCCTGGCACTGCCTGACTTTACCAAACTGTTTTTACCGGAAACAGATGCCTGTGACACTGGAATTAAAATAGTACTCAGCCAGGAAGGAAGACCACTAGCATTTTTTAGCAAGGCTTTGAGAGTTAAACACTTGGGGTTATCTATCTACAAAAAGGAGTACCTTGCTATTCTAATGGCAATCGACAAATGGAGGCATTACTTGGAACAAGATCACTTTGTCATTCAAACCGACCATGAAAGTTTGAAGTACCTACTCGATCAGAAGATTCACACTCCTATTCAAAGGACTAACTAAGTTGTTGGGGTTGAACTATCGGATCATGTACAAAAAAAGGAAGGAGAATAAGGTTGTAGATGCCTTATCTAGGAGGAATACATAGGGGGAAGGAGGCTGGCGAGGGGACAAAATAGAAAAGGGAAGGTTCGCAGCCATAACACAAGTAGTTCCCTCCTGGTATGAAAATATTTATTCCTCCTATAAGGACGATGCCATGCTGTAGGATATAATACGAAGTAAACTGGTGGATGCTGCACTATCTCCTAACTTTACATATACTGAAGGCGTGGTCAAGTATAATGGAAGAATTGTCATAGGATCTGCAGGGTTGTTAAGGGAAGAACTCATCAAGTCTACCTATGATTCCTATAATAAAGGACATGTTGGGATCCAAAATACATATAGACAACTTAAGGCTCACTTCTACTGGCCTTCTATGAAGAAATTGGTGCAAAGGATAGTTCAACACTATGACATTTGTAAACAAGCTAAGGCCGAAAGGGTTCCTTATCCTGGATTCCTACAGGCCCTTCCAGTTCCACGTGGTCCTTAGTAAGATATAACCATGGATTTCATGGAAGGACTTCCAAGGTCAGAAGGAAAAGGTGCAATTATGGTCAGTGTTGATCGATTTATGAAGTATGTGCATTTTATCACATTAGCCCATCCATTCACAGCTCAAGAGGTAGCTAAGATTTTCTTGGATCACATTTATAAGTTTCATGGCTTGCCTGCCACTATATTAACTGATAGAGATAAAATTTTCACAAGCCTGTTCTGGAGAGAACTGTTTAGACATCTAGGAGTAAAGCTATTACTAAGCACCTCCTATCATCCTTAAACAGATGGTCAGATTGAGAGAGTGAATCAATGCCTGGAAACTTACCTATGATGCATCACTATGCACTACCCCAAGAAGTGGAACCACTGGATATCAACAACATAGTGGTGGTGGTATAACAATAGCTTTCACTCGGCTATCATTATGATGTCATTCCAAGCATTATATGGATATGAACCCTTAGCAAGGGAGATGGTACTTATTGAGGCTACTCAAGTTGCTGTTGTGGAAGAATGGATGCAAAGAAGGCTTAATATGGATCAACTTATGAGGGGGTTGTTGGAAGGGGCAAGAAATAGGATGAAGCAGGTGGTAGATGTAATGATCCAGCTTTTCAAAGCCAAAATTGATGGAATTTTTTTCTCATCCTGTTTCAGGATGTTTTTCACCATATCATTCTTCAGATTTATCATTGCATTTTGTTCATTAACAAGGCACAATCTACGTAGGATAACGTAAATCAACATTCCCATAAAATGGATTCTCAATACATGTGCCCATAATATTATATTTTCATACTCATAGGTTTACATTACATCATATTGACATACTCATAAATTCATATTCTTCTTCTAGTCTCGCTAACATCACGAGATTATACAAGAGTGTCGAACAACAAGTTACACAACTAGTACTTTCATTATCCTGACCTTATTTAATTTCACAACAAGACATCCTCATTAGATGAATACCTCATATGTATATTCATACACATCATATCAACTTGTTCGCACATTCACATCCGTGTTCCATTTCAATTTTTCATTACTAGACTTTACAAAAAAGGTCGAACGACTAATTTAATGATTAACACGTCTGTTCATATAGAACTCATATCACTCATAACATGTGAATATATAGTTCTTTTCAAAATGTGTGAGCTGCAAAACGGATTTCCTTATACACCATGCTAGTATGATGTCCCTGTTACATCATAAGATAATTTCAAGCATTATAGGCAATTTAAAGAAACATAATAAAATAATATTAGCGTTACACTTCATTCCTGGACCAAAAGAGCGTAATTCTATCATTTCTCCTTACTTATATAAATACCACCGTTAATAATTCACCAATTACTGAGACTAATTACAATACTCAAACCCGATCATCCATCTCGAATACTGTTAGCCGAACTAATATTATTCTCTGTTTAAAGCATAACAATCATAGTTCTTTCCTATACTTGGTATATACAGAACATAGTACCCAATGAACGCATTAACTCTTGAAACTAACTCATAACTCCCAAATTCGACGGTCCACTTAAGATGTCATTAGCCAAAGCTAATCATTTGGTCATCCCCGTCATCCACTTAGGATGCTATTAGCCGAAGCTAATCATTTGTTCATCCAGGTCATCCACTTGGGATGCCATTAGCCGAAGCTAATTATTTATCATTCTCGGTCATCCACTTAGGATGCTATTAGCCGAAGCCAATCATTTGGTCATCCTGGTCATCCACTTTGGATGCCATTAGCCGAAGCTAATCATTTATCAATCCTGGTCATCCACTTTGGATGCCATTAGCCGTAGCTAATCATTTGTTCATCTCGGTCATCCACTTAGGATGCTATTAGTCGAAGCTAGTCATTTATTCTTTCTGGTCATCCATTTAGGATGCCATTAGTCAAGGTTAATCATTTATTCATCCTGGTCATCCACTTTGGATGCCATTAGCCGAAGCTAATCATTTATTCATCTCGGCCATCTATTTTGGATGTCATTAGCCATAATTAATCAATCATTCATCCCGGCCATCCATTCGGATGCCATTAGCCAAAGCTAATCAATCATTTGTTTCGATCATTCACTTAAGATGCCATTAGCCGTAGCTAATCAATCATTTATCCCGATCATCCGTTTGGATGCCATTAGCCGAAGCTAATCAATAAGTTGTCCCGGTCATCCATTCGGATGCCATTAGCCGTAGCTAATCAATCATTTATCCCGGTCATTCATTTGAATGCCATTAACCGTAGTTAATCAATCATTTGTCCCGGTCATTTGCTTTAGATGCCATTAGTCGTAGCTAATCAATCATTTATCCCAGTCATCCATTCAGATGCCATTAGCCGAAGCTAATCAATCATTTATCCCGGTTCCATTCGGATGCCATTAGCTATAGCTAATCAATCATTTATCGTAGTCATCCCTTGAATTGCTCATTCAAACGATTCACAACAACTTGACTTTCACTGCAACATATTAGCAGACCCTTCGTGATACTTGTACGGGCATTCCATAATAGTTTAACATTTAGTAACAAGATAATACGTCCTTTGTAATACACAAACAAACATTCCATAACAGTTTAGCATTCAATATAACACAACAGTACACCCTTCGTATTACTCATCCAACCATTTATGAAAGTTAATGTTCAATACATTACAACAATAGATCCCTCATAATACTCATACAACTATTCGTGATAATTAACATTCAGTATAATACAACAGTAGATCTTCGTAGTACTCCTACAACCATTCGTGACAATTTTATTTAATAAAATTACAACGATAGATCCTTCGTAATACTTATACGACTATGCGTCACAATTACATTCAATATAATAAAATGATACATCTTTCATAATACTCATACAATCGTTCGTCACAATTACATTCAATATAATAAAACGGTAGATCCTTCGTAATACTCATACAACCATTCGTCAGAATTACATTCAATAAAATGCAACAGTAGATCTTTCGTAATACTCATACAACCATTCATCACAAATACATTCAATAAAATACAACAATAAATCCTTCGTACTACTCATACTACCATTCATTAGCAGTCCAAATTCATAATAGCCCAATCCACATCTCATAGTCAGTTTAATCTTCATCGCAACACAATAATATATCCACCTTAAACAGGTCATTTCAGAACATTAACATTTTTTTCATTGTTTCAATATTCATCAAGAACTTAATCGACATTTCATAGTCGTTTTGATAATCATCACGAACTCAATCAAACACTTCATCATCGTTTCATCATTCAACAAGGATTTAATAAAATATCACCATAAGTAAATCATTTCAAAACATAAGCATCATACAAGAAAAATATGGAAACCACCTACATGCTCCACCTATAGATTGCCTTTGTCCTGACGATGATCCGATCTCGGCCACACCACCTAAGACATCAATGGCCACAAATCAATACATTTGCATCCTTAAATCACATTCATCACCACACTTATTTCAAGAGCCCATATGTTCACATTCAAGTGTTCCACATTTTACCCCATCATAAAATGAAATTGTTACAAGCACTTGAGTCATTTATGCTTGGGGAATCTATTGTAGAAAATCGACAGCGAAACATATTCGCTGCTAGCCACCCAATTCGGCAGCAAAAACTGTTTCGCTGCAGGCCACACAATTCTGCAGTGAAAAAAAATTGTTTCACTGCAGGCAACAGGACTTCGGCAGCGAATGCAGACAACATAACTTCGGCAATTAAAGTTGATTCGCTGTAGACAACACACTTTCAACAACGAACATTAGTCCGCTACAAACAACACAATTTCAGCAGCGAACGCTGATTCGCTGCAGACAACACAGTTTCAGCAGCGAACGCTAGTTCGCTGTAGATAACACAGTTTCAGTAGCAAAAACTAGTTCGTTGCAGACAACACAATTTCGGCAGCGAAATCTGATTCGCTGCTGACACACAATTCAGCAGCGAAAACTCATTCGCTGCAGGCAACACAATTCAACAGTGAAACAGTTTTGCTACCGACAACACAATCCAGCAACGAAAACTCAGTCATTGCAGACAATACAATTCGACAACGAACACTGATTCGCTGCTGACAACACAATTCGGCAGCGAAAACTTATTCGCTGTAGACAAGACAGTTTTGGCAACGAACACTAGTTCGCTACAGACAGCACAGTTTCGGCAGCGAAAACTAGTTCGCTGCAGGCAACATGATTCAACAGCGAAAATTGACTCGCTGCAAGCAACACCATTCGACAGCAAAACTTGATTCGCTGCAGACATCACCATTCGGCAACGAAAACTAATTTGCTGCAGGTAACACAATTCAGCAATGAAAACTCAGTCGTTGCAGACAACACAATTCGGTAGCGAACACGAGTTTGCTGCAGATAACACAATTTCGGCAGCGAAAACTGATTCGCTGCAGGTAACACAATTCGACAGCGAACTGATTCGCTGCCAACAACACAATTTCGACAGCGAAAACTGATTCGCTGTCGGCAACACAATTTTGCAGGGAACACGAGTTTGCTGTAGATAACACAATTTCGACAACGAAAACTCAGTCGCTCCAGACAATACAATTCGGCAGCAAACACTGATTCGCTGCTGACAACACAATTCGGCAGCGAAAACTCATTCGCTGCAGACAACACAATTCGGCAGCAAACACTGATTCGCTGCAGACAACACGATTCGGCAGCGAAAATTCATTCACTGCAGACAACACAATTTGGCAGCGAAATTGATTCGCTGCCAACAACACAATTCGCAGCGAAAAGTCATTCGCTGCCGACACCATAATTCGTTCTTTGGATCCAACAGAATCCTGCACATAACACATACAATCCTGCACATAACCTTACTCTAAGCCCGTTATCACACCATTTTGTCAAACACAATAAGAAATCAAGTCAATAGCACTAGTATGTTTTCTATTTTGACTTTAGCATGGTCTAAGGTTCTAATAAGGTCATAATTCCTGCTTTTCTTCTCATAATGTTTGCATTCTGTCCAGCCCCTACCATGGTCGGTCTTCCACCTCAGTTTGTGTATTTAAATTCCAGTGTAGTGCATCCTGTGTTCCATGTATCGATATTAAGAAAGAAGGTGGGAGATGTGGCCATAGTTTCCAATCGTGGATGAAGAAGGTAGAGTCAAGGTTTATCCTGTAGCCATACTTGAGAGGAAGCTTGTGAAAAAAGACAATAGAGCCGTAGTGGCAGGTTTAATTCAATGGTCTAACTCATTTCCTGAAGATGCAACATGGGAAGAACTAACAGAAATTCAATTGCAATTTTCAGAATTCTGTATTGACCTTTAGTTGTCAAGGTTTGTAGATTCTTAGGTTAAGAATCTTTTCGAGGAAGGGGTATTGTTACGTCTCAGGATGACAGAATAAAGACTGTTGTGGGAAGGCAAAGAGGAGTTGGGAATTGAAAGCATCAGGGACATGCAATCTGCTGTTTAGTTGTTAGGATTCTGGTAGTTAGTTAGAAAAGTTTCTGTTAGCAGAATTTGTTAATTAGTTAGAGTTAATTGGATTAATCTGTTAGTAGTTGGTGTTGATCCATATAAAAACACATTATATGGATTATATTGAATAAGAAAATATTGAAGTTCAATTTCAATCTCGTTTCTCTCTTCCGCATTCTTCTTCTGTTCTCTTCTGCTATCACCAATTCTGTTCTGTTTCTCCTATTTTCTCTATTTGTTAAGCTGATCTTAACAAAGATCCAACTGCTATGATGGAACAAGGTGAGGCACCATATATAGCATGCACATGGGGACGTGATGCTGTTGTGCTCAGATTGATAATTAGCATGGACAGAGAAACAAAAGTTCAGTGCCAAAGAAGAGGGTTTGTTTACACGGCTTGGGTCCATCAACAACTGATCTTGAGGCACCTTTTCGTGGGATGTTTTGTGATCCATTGTGAATATGGTTCATTACCAGAGGGTATGGTGAATAGTGTCAATTGGTCCTCTTGCCAAATGTGGGAGACCAAATAATCAATGCAAGAAGAATGGGTGGAGAACTGAAAGTTGAAGACGATGGCTTATTTAGAGATTGAGAAAAGGCTTGGGGGAAGGGGGCGGCTGGGTTTAATTTGGCTTCTAGGATTAGAAGAAGAGTTTATATTTATACTTTTCTTTTTCTTTTTTTCTAGTATTGGTTGAACTGGTTTGATTCAATCTGGTTCAATTAACCCATCATCTGTGGATGCAATTGAAGTTTGTGATACAAGTTTCTTCATTCGTGAAAAATCAGGGTAATTCCAGGTTCAACGACAACATCTTTTAGGTGGTCAAATCAAGGCATAACCTATTCAAATGACCATCTTTTATTGGTTCAAGATTAATTTCCCAGACCCAAAACAGCAAGATTTGAAGTTCACACCTGCACCTTCAAAAGAGCTATTGTACATGTAATATATTCTAGACACCAGCCTGCATTTTCTCCAGAAGCCCGAGAATTATTAAGCAATGAACAAGCATGGTTGTAAACTCTTCTTAATATATTTACATTTTCTCCATCCCATGCACAACAGCAAACAGGCAGGCTAGTATAGGAGGTAAGCTCTTTTGGTTGAGGTTGACGAGCTCAATGGCAGCTATCCAGTTGGTTCTCGCGTGGTATGCCCTCTGCCTTAAACAACTATTTTCCTCACTGCACATGGAATGGCTTTCTTGGGGTAGATGTTCGGTTTTCCATAGATTGCAATCTTTGTTTCAGATGAAAAACTTCAACCTGCATGGCAGCATGATAAATTCAGCATGGTGTCCGTGAGATAAATTAAACGAGGAAGATTTAAAGCAGAAACAATCTCATTTAAACCGGCCATTGCAGTTGTTTCAGGCAGTGGTTGATACAATCATACAAGTTACATGTCTAATCCAGGACTTTAATGATGTTTCTAAGGTTAAACATTAAGATTTGATCTGGAATATGAAGAAGAACCACGAGTATTACCAGGAAGGATAGACAATTGATTTAACTGGACCTCTATGCATTCAATCAAAAAATGGAGCTGGTAACCTGGACTATTTTAATGTGAAAATTTATCCCCAGGGGAAAGTGCAAAGGGGAATTCGAGTATTCTCTCTAGAGTGCTCAGGGGCAAGGGCGGCCGTGCTAAACTGGACAACTCAGCTAAAAAGATTTTGCTAGATTTGGTGTTTGATGCACTAATTAACCATTTAAGACAGAATGGCTGTTCAAAATAGCAAGATCATGAATTAAGACAGTGAAACATCTATCACGAAGAATAAATCTTTCGTTATTCCATTCACCAAACCCAGTATTTAGTTTAGAATTATTACCTGTAGTTGGAATGCTCTTGCCCTTTCTCCTGCAAGGACTCCCCTAGTTGAGTGTAGCTCCTACGACCCATAGCCAATCAGTAAAAATGACTGAAAAGGACCAATCATCATGATATGGCCACTGACAAAACTATCACAAGTACAATACCTTCTGAGTATCATCCAAAACAGCCTTCAGGAAAGCCACGTCATGTTCAAGCCTTACATTGTCAGAATGGACAATATTCGACAAGCTGTTGGCCTCTTCTTGAGCTAGCTCAACACCAGCCAGCTTTTCTTTCAACAACTCCATCTCTCTCACTGAGTCTACCAGCTTTTTCTCCATCTCTTGTCTGCTCTTCAGAATGGAGGATAGGTTTTTCTCTGCTGCTTCTCGACCTGCCAGTTGTCCTTCAAGTATATCATTCTTTCTTATTAGAGCAGCTATTTTTGTTTCGTACAATTGATAAATACTTGCACGAGCCCCTCCTGTTGTACAATCACTCTCCGGGGATGCTACATCCTCCTTATCTACTGAAACGTTTCCAATTCCTTGGTTGTGGGAGTTAGGAGTTTCCATTTCAAATATGCTAGACATCTCTGCATTAATTTTACCAACTGGATTGTTAGGCTGGATCGATATATCAGAATGATTACTTCGGTGTTCAGCAGCCTGAAATCAGCATAATGACTGTGTTAATGATAAATATAAGTGTCTCTTGCAATCTTACCCTCAGACAATGGCACAGAAAGGAAAGGAACAGTTTTACAGTATTTTCATTCTCTTTCTTCTCCATGGGTGATTTGACCAAGATATTTATACCTTCCACAGTTTAACAGTAATATTTTTTTCTTCAACGTAAAATAACCAAGACAACAAAAATTAATTGCTATCAAGTACAAAGAACATCCAAAACTGACTTTGGCATTGTTTGAATTCATAAATAGTTGAGGTTAAAAAAATATAACAAAGACAGTTAATTGGTGAGAAATATCAGCTTACCGGCGATGAAGAATTATCATCTTCTAAGTTCCTTGCTGTCTTAGCAGCTATTCGGTTTTCTTCCTCGTGGTGAAATTCCTTGCGATGGGAGACATTTCTGGAAGCAGAATTTGGATCAACAAGCAAGGAATCTGACAAAGATTTCCTACCAGAACCATGTTGCTCAATTGCAGATGCCAGATTCTGTCTTGCAACGGAATCAGCTGAACGCTGAGAAGAACCGGTACCAAGTTGAGCAGCTAACACTGTAGATGATGAGCGCTTTTCAAACAGCAAACGACCAGGGCCTTTACTAGGAGCAGAATGACGACCTGTGGATGATTCATTCTTCTCAATGCCCATTACTTCAACCTGTAATTAAACATGAGGCAAAGCTAATAGTTTAGCAGATATGACTACAATCTCCAGCTAACCCCAAAAGCAGAAATGATGTCCATATCTAATAGACATTTCAGTCGCTAACCTGATTTGATGGCTCCTTTTTACTCCCACCAAAAGCAACAAGGAAATCCTTTTCCTTGTGCTGCACAAGTACCAGGCTGAAACCCTGAGATAGAAATAATATTTTTGACAGAACCTACGATAAAAAGTAAAAGGAAAATGCAAAAGAAGTGCATCCTCATGCTCTACAATCTTGAAGAGATACTGTAAACAACAAATCTTGTGATATTAAAAAACACTTGAAACCATACTGAAAAGAGTGTCTTTAACCCAATATTTTGAAGCATTTATGAACACAGGATTCTGAGTCTTGTGTTACAGCATTCTCTGTGATGACTAAGGATGAAGATCATTTTGCCAAACATTTAGGAAATAATACTTAACAATAATTTTTTAATACACATCGGAATGATAATAAAACTCAGAAAATCCACCTAACCTTAGTGTGATAAAAAACAAACCCACCTAATCTTGATTAAATTTGTTTCATATGCATGTCAACCTTGCATTTAGAGTCCGCATCATTAGAGCATTTATGCATCAATAACAAGTTCCTTGTGCGCATCATTCATTTCTCATATTTACCTTTTTACCCCCCTTTTCTTGCTTCAAGGGGACAAACACCAAGAATTTATTCACAAACAAATGATGGGAGATGCACATGCATACATAGCATCTGCCTGGTTGAGGCTGGTGATTGATACACATTTAGAACATTTTCAAATGGGACAAGGCAAATGCATGGTTATCCAACACAGATTGCTTAAAACAAAATTCAACCTATTGTTCCGCATAGCATCAGGAATTGGTATTCTTAATTTCTTATAGTCTAGAGGCTATAGTTCACCCCCTCAAGGCAGATGAGCATTGAATCCACATCTTTGTGGATTGTTCACCAACTAATATAAGTACAAGGATCGGTCATTTTATGCTTCACCTTGTTCGTGGTGATAGAAGATGGGGGTGATGCAAATGCCACGGACCACTCCATTTTCAATATATCATAAATCAAAGTTTCTGAGTGCCCTGTAGATATTAAAAGAAACAGGATTCAGCAACATAAACAGAATACCAATGAAAGCGACTTAACTTTTTTGTAAAGAGAAACACAGAGAAAGAAATTAAGTAAACAAAGCAAGCATGCTGACAAGTTAAGTTATGACAAGTTAAATTATGATTCAAGTTACAGAAGAAACACCAAAATATAATGCAGTAAGATACATCAAATCACCACTACTATGAGCTAGAGATACATAACACATGGCATAAAAGCTTATTTATCCTATAACATCGACTCCAATCACTATCAACCAAACCAAGAACTCCAGTATTGATGAATAAAACATGTTTCTCCCTTTGAAGTTAAACAATTACAAGAACTTTAGGATTACATATGTAACTCTAACACACACATGCAGATGCATATAAAGTTGCAACTTATCAGAAAAAAAAAAAGATCAAATGATGGAAGGAGAGCATTTGCTTCTTAGCTATGAGGCATACGTTTTTTCCTACTTCCTCCCCCTGCTATGTACCATTTAGTTCCACATAAAACTCCACAACACCCAGCCCTTGGTGATGGATGGAAGCCCCATATCTTTGTTCTCGACCATACCATCTGAGAAGAAAGATTTTACATATCAAAATGTAATATGAGATCTATTTGTTTAGTCTGCAATAATCAACATGATGGAATTAAGAATGAATTTACACACCGTCTCAAAATCAAGTGAATATAAGTCATTCAGAGTCCGGGACTTGGAAGTTCCTCCAAATATAAGTAGATTTTTATCATCATAAAGAGCTGCTACATGGTTGGATCTCGGAGATGGTCCAGTTCCTCTGTTCAGACAAAGCAATGGCTATTGAAACCTTCATGAATATCTATATTGTATAGATTGGTAGATAGGGCACCAGAACCAACTCACGTGCAATGCAGAGGGAGCCACGTGAAAGACTTGAGATCAAACATGTGCAGATCATTTAGTTTTTTCCTTTTAGCATCTTCACCCCCAAATAAAATTAAAACAGAGCTTGCTCGGACCACTGTGTGACCATTGCGGGCAATCTGCATTAAGAAACAATTTTTTGTTAGGAAAGTGTAAGCCAGTTCGTGTAGAGTTCCACTTGCTCCCCATTTTGGTTCAGATTTTCCAACAAACTGCAATCTCAAATAGATACATTGAAGAAATAAATGAGGGGTAACATGCTAGGGCTTGTAATGAATTTCCAGTAACAAATCTTTGGTCACAGAGGTCTGAATATAAAATGTCATAACAAGCTAGATTGTCTGTGAGGGTACCGGTATATCTCCCTTTGCTTCAACAAGTGACCAACACTCAGTTTCTGTGTCAAATGCCCACACTGCAAAAGCAAAAAAGACATTAGTGTAATTCCAGATCATGCATGAAAACCAAGTAACAACAACATGGTTGTGGTAAACACAGAGATCTAACCAGAAATTCGGTCACTTGCTGGATCAGTTTTTCCTCCAATAAGAAGTGCCTTCTTCCCCCAAGAAACCTAAGGCAGACCAACAGCAGAAAGAAACTTCAGCCACTAGTAGATTTCGAAGCTCCACAAGATGAAAAGCTTCTGCATAACAACAGTAAAGAAATGCAGAAGCAGCTACTGGAAGTTCTTCATTATGGAGAAAAACCAGCACATGTCAAGTAAAGCCCATGTAACACATGCACAAGGAAGAGGAGATAATAACCTTTTTTATTCCATTTGTCACTCAATGGATCTGTCCTTTTATATATTAAAATTTTAAATAAATGTATCATACTAGAAAGCTTGGAGAAATATGTTGTTTGTTCCGTCCACTCTCATTAGGATTTCAGTTATTGTCTTATGGATCAATCTTCTAGACTCAGCGAACAACATATCATCACTTAAATTTTCTTTGCTGGGCATCAGTAACTTTACTAACTGTAGTGAACGTGAACATTTGTGATAAAAATTATTTCTATCATTTTGAAAATAATTTGCACCCCAATTTTTTATTTTTTTTTTATCTAAATGAGTATTTAACTGGAAATATCATCCTATGCCAAGAAATATAGAGAAACAGTAAGGTTCAACATTAAAGGATGCAAGGCAAACCAAATGCAGTTAGAATGCTAGATAAGCTACATGACCATACCAGACAGTGGCCTCTGCAAGCAGGGATCTTCAATGGCAAACTGCTGGGTGACAAGTAAAGCTTTGATGAAATTGAAGTCCAGGTGAATTGGTCAAATTTAAGCACCTGAAAAGAGAGGAAAAAAATGCATATCAGCCTCCATACCAAAGTTTGCAACTTCCTGAAAATTCAAGAAATTCTCAAATGACATATTTGAATGATCACAGTCTAGATTGCCAGGTGACACCATTTTCTTGGAATGTAAATGATGTGTCCTGTTTATTCATTAAACTCTGGACGCGGTTAACGCCAATAAAAAACAATGGCATGCGAGAAAACACTCTCTACCTGTACATCATCTAACAATCCACTTCCAGATTCTCCACCAACCACTATCATCTTATTCCCAATGACGGTTGCTGCATGCTATTCAAGGAAAAATAAGCAGAGTCCCAACTTCCAACACACCACAAATAAGGATTAAAATTATCAATGCACTCTATTAAACACTCCAAACAAGAAAAAGAACCCATTAAATAACCTTACATTGAAACGAGGGGTAGGTTTATCCCCAGAAATAGACAACACCATCCAGTTCTCAGCATTATTCCCTGCTGTCGAGCTACTAATCACCGGCGGAGCAGAAGAGGAGCAATGATAATCAAGGTCATCAGAATTACTAGCAGTAAGTGCAACACCTTCACTCTACACACACAATTCTAACATATAACCACAGTGCACAAATCCCATTAATCGCAATCCACAAAAACACGAGCTAAGAATCTTACATTAGCATTATTATTACTAATAATTCGCTTTGGGGGTCTAATAGGACTCCTAATCCCTGGTGAAGAATCAGAGAGTTGCACCTTCTTGACCCTGAAAGTAACAAGAAACAACACATCGTTGGCATCTAAGTTTAGAAAAAGACCATAAACAATCTAACTTAAAATCCCAACTGAACTCTATTGTCTTCTACAACTCTCAAATCAATAAATTAATTTACTAAAAAAAAATGCAACAATAAAAAAGATAAAATAAAGAGAACCCACCTGCCAAGTTTCATGCGTCTTTTAGAGAAACCAAACATTTTTGCTCAAGAACAGATCTTTCTGCTCCACTTCAACAGCTTAAAGAGCCCTTTAGAAAAGAGAGAAAGAAAAGAAAAAAGGAATCAAGAAAGCAGCTACATTACCATCAACAAAAGGCCCCAAAATAACCTCCAACACATACTAGTAGCCAAGACAAGCTTTGGAAGTAGAATCCACTAAAACAGAAGAAAGAACCAAAAAGACTTTCTAGTAGTTACAAACTAACATAAGACACACATAACAAGTTAAGTTGTGTTTGGTTGCCAACGAAAAGGAACGAAAGATGAGACAACAAAACGAAAGAAGGACTAATGGTGGTGTATTTTACCAAGAAAAATGAGAAATGGCAGAATGGCAGTAGATGATGAGGATGATATGTGTAGTGATTGATTTCTATCTCTGAGCTTTAGTTGAGTTGATAGAGAGAGATGGAGACTCACATGTGGTTGGTTTTATTATTTGAAACCTCATGAAAAATAATTAACACTTTATATATATAAAAATAAATAAATAAAAAACAATATGTATTTTTTAGCAGTAGTTTGCACTGTTCAGAAAGAATTATTTGCCTTGCCCATTCACGTCGTTTACGGCCGATTTTTACCTTTAATATCCTTTTTTTTTTCATTTCGGTTATCAAACTTATTTATTTACAATTTCATCATCAAAGGATATATTAACATGCTTTTACCTGTAAGAAGTATTAACATGTTTTTTTTCTCCCTTTAAGAGTCCTGTATCGTATAAAATATTTTACTAATATAAATTACTTTCATGTAAAATATTTTTTTATAAAATATAGTAATAACATTAAATGATAATAGAGAAGATGATTGTGATAGTGGTGAACGAGAAGATAATAATAACATAACAATCATGGTTAAGAAAGTGGTGATGATGAAGTTGTCGTGGTGATAACAAAACAGAAAGTGGTGATAACATGGCGCTAATAATGAAGGAGTTAGTGGTGAGGTGGTCATATGATGGTAAAATAACAGTAGTAAAGATGGTGACAAAGGAGGAGGAGGTTGTGGTGATGGTGAAATGAAGGTGTGGTTGAAATAATTGGATGAATGATATTTTAAATGCATTATTATTCATAAAATATTTTATAAAATTTCATGAGCGGAAAATATTTTCCAGCAAATGAACTAAGTTTGAAGGTTGACTGTAAAATATTTTACATTAACTAATTTTTTTATAAAATATTTTACAGGATACAAACATAGAAAAATATTTCATGTGAAACAAATACAGGAAAATATAAAAAAATATTTTCTTGTAAAATATTTTATTTTACTCAAAATAAAGAGACCCTTGGGTCCTTTAAGTTTTTTCACTCCAATTATTAAACTTTATTTCTTTGCAACCTTATATTTGCAAAATTATATTAACATGATTTTATGTGTTGAATTTTTTTTTTTAATTTTCTCATATATGCAAAGTATTAAAGAATATTTTAATATTAAATTAAATATCAATATTATGACATCGATTTTTTCATTACATTTTTTTTAAAAAAGAAGTATTAAAATTAATACACAAAAAAAGTTTTTTAGGTTTCATTGCTCAAGATGTGTGAAAACTTCATTTTAATCCCTTACATTCAAGTTATGCATATTTAATCCTGATGTGTTTAGATTTTTATGTTTAGGTTCAAAACTTTAATTTTATTATATTTCAGTCCTTAGATGCTCAAGGAGAAAAAAGAAAGTCACTAAAAAAAAGAGAGAGAAAAAGAATCTAGACGGTCATATTTCAACAACAAAATAAACCAATTTTAATGTTAATAAATTCATTTTAAATAAGAAGAGTTTAATGAAAATAATTTTACCCTTTAATTATATTGAAAATATATAAATTGAGAATCGTGAATTTTATTTTAATATAGTTTGAATTTTAGTTTCTAAACTAATTATACGATTTTTTGAAGTTATTCAAATTTATATAGTGTTTTTAAGTATTTTGTAACTCGACTAATTCTACGAGTCTAAAATTAATACGATAGCAATTTTACCAGGTACCGTACGTGGATGACCGTTGGGCGAGATGTAATAAATTAATTACAAGAGCAGTAAAACTGAAAGCGTGTGTGCAGAGGAGAGAGTGAGGGAGGGAGACGTGCACATTTATTGCGGGAGACAAGTGGGCCCCAGAAACGGCTTGTCTCGGGACTTGGGTTTGGACAATGGATCGAATCTCTCCGACGTGTGTACAGTTGTAGTGAAGGGTACATGTAGTTTTTGACCCTTTTATCATCTCAGGCATCATGGATCGGAGAAGGAAAAATAAAAGAAAAAATAAATTTAAATTTCTAAAAAATATCATACGTCTTATTACAAAAATGTATCATCTGTCCAAATTAAACTAATTATAGTTTACTGAATTCTTGATTCAAGAACATAAACAAATCATAAGTATCGTATAGAAGGATAAAATAATTTCTTCTTACAAATATATAATTTCTTAAATCAATATAATATTGAAACATTGCTGAACTCTAATCCTAGATTAAATATATAGGAATGACTTCTCTCTTCTTCTTCTTCTTCTTTTTTTTAGTTAATTTAGCACATATTTGGTGTATAAGGACATGATGATGTGATTTTTAATATTAAAAAGGCATCCACAACAAAAATTATTAGTTTATTTTTAGTAAATATATTTGTTCAGTTGTCAGAACTTTTAAAATATAATTTTGATTTTATTATAAAAAACAAAATAAATTTATATTGTAATTATAAAAATCAGGTCAAATCTAAAAGAAATTTCGTTTAATTTTCCTATAATATATTGAAATAAAAAAATAACGGGGGATATGATAGGAAATTTAATGAAAATTAAAATTCTGAAAAGAAAACATAAAAGATAATTCAATGTTATATGCTCGGTTCAAAAGAGATTTGTTCATTCAACGAATTAGATTGATCATCGAAGTAATATAAATATTCTTTTAATTCAAGCAAATATTAAAATTTTTTTAAGCAAAGAAAGATCGAAAAAGTTTAAATTAATTTGCAAAAAAGCTCCTAATTAATTCATTGATGTTAATCAAATTAAAAATTGAAAAGCAATTTTTATATTTAGTGACGAAAGTTTTAAGAACGAAAAAAAGAAGAAAGATCAAGTATTCCAAGCTATCGCTAAAAAACTTAACGATTTTCACTTGTCTTATTCTTTTAATCTGAAAGTTAAATCAAACAAATTCATTTATTTTGTTTCCTTCTTGATATAAATCAACAATTACGGATTGAAAACTCACAAAAAGAAAAGCATGCTTTGTAACAGTCTCAAAATTATATCATCGAGGTCATAACTATTACATCAAAACACTCTTTAAAACCGGAAACATTCAGGTTTTTTTTTTATCTAATTTTCTACAGAAAAATCGGTAGAGTTTCCTTTGTTTTTTAATGGTATCAAGTTATCGACTCATTCAATCACACTACTCAATCTTTCACTTCGATCCAACCATCCTAGATCATATCCCATCTCATCATACAATATCTCACATAACAATACTTCATTATGGTTTCTCAACCTTACATCAATAACAAATAAAACATAGCAATTATATTCTCTTATAACAAAACATTAACTATGATTACTATACTCCTTTAACTAAGTTAATACAAGTACAAATTCAAGAATTCATATTGAACTGATTATTACTTAGCATATATCCATCATTTAAACATGCATAACTATGATTACTATACTTCTTTTTTAATAGCTTACTAATGTTAGTTTCTTACTTATACTTCCTAAATGTACAAGTACCAAAAATAATTATTTTTAGGATACATTTATTAAAGTCTACTTATAATACAAATTACATATAAGCAAAAGATATTACATCTTAAGAGAAAAAAGATCTAAACACAAAAGCTTATATCTAACGCTCCGCATCACCTCGTGCAATACATGTATACATAACATTAGTAAGAAATATGTAAAATTACACATTAACAATGGTAAAATTATTATGTTCACAATTCTTCAAAATATATCAAATTGTCTTTCATCACTAACTTACTACATTCCAACATCAATAGTCCATTCATAATTTATTAATCTTATACTTATATGATTTCGACAACCAACACTCATTGCTTAATTTTTAATTTGGTAATTTACAAATTTACCTCAAATTCGGCTAACCCTCCTCGGTAGCCAATAAATATCAAGTAATTCCATATGAATTACTCCACATCCAGCTAATCTCCTTTATTAGCTAATAATTCTCGTAATTCCATACGAATTACCCAACATCCGGCTCTTCTCTTTAATAGCCAACAAATCTGATAATTCCATATGAATTACCCAACATCTCTATTATAACACAAACGAGTTTCTTCTTCTTCTTCTTCTTTTTCATATCAATATGTTATAAAACAACTCATAACTAATAATGAAACTTTGAATTTTAAATGAAAGTGATGAATCACCTACTGTCTGCTTGTGATGACCCAGCTTTTTCTGCCTGATGCTCTGCTCTCGAAATAACTCATGAATAAATCAAATTACACCACATTATTAATCCATTAATATTTCTCCTACGTGCCTAAATTTGAGGCATATAATATCTTCTATTTAATTTGGTTTTGCACAAAAAATTTCCATTCATTTGTCACATCATTCTCAACATATAATTTTAATCAATTTTTTTCTTTTAACTCACTTAAAGAAGTCTTCCATAAACTATTACTACCATTTATTCACTCATTATTTTCACATTGTTATGATTTTTCTTCATTTGTTCATACTTTGAATACTTCAAATAAGATGAGGAGCATCATTTTTTAAACATAAAACAATCAAAACCTCATCCTTCTATTTCCTCAGCCTTAGTTACAAGTTCATTCTTCAAAATTATCCAATTTCTTTCTTAATTACTACTCACATTCACTATTTCTATACTATTCCACCTCAATTCCATCATGCTTACTACTTTTCTTAAAATCCTCAAATTTCTCATAAGAACCTTAATTTAAAAAGTCAAGAATATAAGAATTTAATTGTCATTATTTGATAACTTACTTAGATAAACTCAAAACACTTCATTCAAGTAAGAATCTTAATTTTTCATGCTCACCAATCTAAGTTCTCCCAACTTTTCTTCTCCTCCTAGTGTGGTCGGCCCTCTCTTCTTTACTTTAATGTTCTACGTCTATTAATCTTACAAGTTTCCAAGCTCTCTCTCACTTTTTCTTGTTTTTCTCTTGATTTCTAATGTTTTTTTCTTGTTTTTCCTTTTTTCCTTCCTTTTTCTCTTATGGCCGACCATTTCCCCTTGATAATAACAATAAATTGTAACAATTTAATTAATTTCATTCATGTCCTTTAATAGTAAAATTTTATGTTTTTGGCATAAAATTCTCGAGTACCGATACAGGTTAGACCACCTTTTTACCTGAGTTATTTCGATTTTCATTAGTTTACATCCAAGTAGATTTATTTCACCATAATCCATTTCCATTCGGTATTTATTCATGTTTCTGTATTTTCTATTTTTCAGCTATTTTCAATTTTTTTTAAATTTTTTTCATTAATTTTTTTCCATTAAGGTAATCATTCAAGATAACTGCTTATCTTAACATTTATTTCAGTGTCTTATAAAATTTTGTTTTATTTGGGGCTTACATACTTACCACAAAAACTGATGTGAACCCTAGCAGAACTTAATGAAATTCACGAACCTAAGATCTATCTCATCCAAGTTTGAGTATGAAATTAAGCTTATCACAATGGAAGAATTGCTCCAAGGCAACAAGAATATAAACCACCCAATCACAACGCCTATACCTGGAGACGAGCAAAAGAAGTATAAAATCACTAGCAAAGATCAGTCAATTCATTGAAGAGTTGAAGTTCGATTAAGAACCAAGAGAGACAATATATTTTTATTTTGCAAAAAAAAAAAAAATTCTTCACAAAAATTACTTATACTAGAAAGCTAAGTAACCCTAGTTTTTCTAATGGGTCACACATAAATCCAATTTAAATAATACCCAAACTAAGTTAAAACCAACCCAAACTAATTAAAATAAACAAGTCTGAAACTTATAAAGGTGATAGGTGCATTAGTAAGTCCAAAAGGCATAACTAACCACTCATACAAACCATATTTAGTAAGTCTAAAAGGTGATTCATTAATGGGTCAATAAATGCACGCAAAACTTGATTCATTAATCTTATAAAGGTGATAGGTGCATTAGTAAGTCCAAAAGGCATAACTTCTAATGGGTCACACATAAACCTAATAAATGCACACAAAACTTGATTCATTAATCTTATAAAGGTGATAGGTGCATTAGTAAGTTCAAAAGGCATAACTAACCACTCATACAAACCATATTTAGTTTTAAAAACAGTTTTCCATTCATCACATTATTTCATCATAATTTGGTGATAACTACTTCTCAAATCAATTTTAGAAAATAAATTAGAACCATGTAATTCATCCAACATATCATTTAATCTAGGGATAAGGTGTCTATGCTTTACAGTAATATTATTGATGGCTCTGCAATCAATACACATTCGTTAAGTATGGTCCTTTTTTGGCACTAGAAGTACACAAGGACTCATGCTCTCTTGAATGAAACACTTGACATCAACTCCTCCACTTGCCTTTGTAGTTTTTTAGTCTCTTATAGGTTTCTCCTATAAGCTAGTTGATTAGGTATAGCTGCTTCTAGCACAAAGTCTATTTGATGCTCAATTCCTCTAATCGGTGGCAAACCATTAGGTATTTCATCTAGAAAAATATCCTTAAATTCCTGCAAAAGAATTTTAGCAAAACTAGGAACACAAGAATTCAAGCTATCAGAAGTAAAGTATGTCTCCTTATACATGAGTAAAATCATAGGCATCTCAGAAAAATAAGCATGTTTAATATTATTAGGTTTTTCATAGAAATTAAGGTGTTTCCCAACTTTTTTTGTACACTCTTCTTTTCTCACCCTTACTACCCCCCCCCCCCCTTTTCCATTTGGCCAAAACCTTCTTCTCCCTTCCTAGTGGTGGAAACTTTGTCCTTTTGTTTTTCTAACTCATGGCTCACTTTATTTTCACTCTTTCGCACTTCCTCACCATAATGTTATGTCTGAAGTTGTTCTAAATCAAAATCCTTTTTTAACCTCGTCTGATCTTCATACACTTAGGTGATAATGGTGCAAGTGTGTACACTCTACCATCATTCTCTAAGAAATATCTGTTCTTAAACCCATCATGTTTGACTTTTCTATCAAATTACCAATGTCTCCCTAATAACAGATGTGTAACATATATAGGAACAACATCACATAAGACTTCATCCTTATACTTGCGTACTAAAAATGTAACGAACACCTATCTATTCACATTAACAACACCACATTCATTCAACCATTGAAGGTGATAAGGTCTCTTATGCCTTATAGTACTCAAACCCAACTTTCTAACCAAAGTTATACTAGCAACATTAGCACAACTACCACTATCAATGATTATACTACATACCTTATTTTGGATTTGGCATCTAGTATGGAAAATATTCTCGCTTTGTTGCTCCACATCATCTTCTTTAACTTAAATACTCAAAGCTTTCTTTATCACCATGACTTACCCCTCATGTGTATATTTAATATCACTATCATCCATAAGTGGTGACATATCATCACAATCAGACGTCTCACTAGTAGATTCAATCTCTGTATCATTCCTCAAAATCATGATTCTTTGATTTGCATATTTTAATGCATAGTGCCTCAATCCCTGACATTTAAAACACTTAATATCTTGATTACGCTTTGTTTGCACTTTGGTTTTAGACTTTTGTTCAGTGGCTGAAACTTGCTTCTTTAGGTTGCTAGGTTCGGCAACTTTAGGAGTCACTATTGGCTTTAATGATGCATTACCCTCTCTTCTATAATTCATCTTCCAACCTGAAGAAGAACCTAAATAAGCTCTTGGTCGTGTACTACTCTTTCTTTTCATTTGTTTCTTCATTTTAATAGCCAAATATACCAAATCTTCTAAGTCCATATAAGGTTGTAATTCCACCACATTAGCTATGTCTTTATTCAACCCACTCAAAAACCTAGACATTATTATTTTTTCATCCTTAATAACATTGGCTCTAATCATGACAACCTAACTTTTTATGATATTCCTCCACACTCTTGAAACCTCGAGTAATAGTTTGTAATCGATTAAACAATTCCCTATAATAATGATTGGAACAAATCTCTTTTTCATGATTGTCTTCATCTCCTCCTATGTACCAACAACTCTCTCCCCATTCCTTCTCCTATCTACCACTAATCTTTCCCAACAAACCATAACATAATCAGTAAACTCTACAACAACAAACTTAACTTTCTTTTCTTCATGATAGTTATGGATATAAAAAATCAGCTCTACCTTGATCCATCTTACCTTGAAAAGCTGGAATTTTTAACTTAATACTACCTAAATTCCTATCCAAATCACCTACATAATCAAAATTACCTTTGCTACCAAATTTAGTTCTAGGCCGACTACTCTCCGTCTTTGGTCGAGACTTATTAAGCACATTTCTATGTGTACCAAACCCACTACTATGGTTAAAGACATCATCTTTGGCTTCCTCTTCAGAGTTTCCAGCCACACTTTCTTTCATCTAGAGGTGAAAACAACCCTTCTTGAATTTTTCCTAACTTCTCTACTATTTTTGCTAAGCCCATTTTCAACCCTAGTCTTCAATTTCTCAAACCTACTCATCATCTCCTTAAACATAAATTCCATTTGTTAGCATATTTCAGAAATCCCCTTATATGAAGTTTTAGTCTTTTTGTGTGATACACTATCTAAAGACATGTTTTTTTTTTTTATCTTGCATGAAAATATTAGTAATAAAAAAATAATATCTCACACCACTCAAGTTTCACACATCTTGTAGGCTTTTCACTTTAATATGCTCACTATGCCTTTTTTTTTACTCAGCTGTACTTTAATTTTTAAAGGTAACTAGCAAACTATCAAATAAATCAACAAAATTTACAGTGATCTTATAAAATAAATTTAAGACTCAAGAATCAAGATAATTATGAAACTTAAAAAACAAAACTACAATGATAAATTCACGAATAACAATGTAAATTTGTGCGAGTATAATGATGATTTGAAGACACGAAATAAATTCAGAAAGAACTAACACGAATATGAATTATCAAGAACTAAAGATTTAATTCAAGAAAATAAAGAAATCAGTTCAACTACCCAATTTATCAAGAAAACACAATTAAGACATTTGAAGATTCAAGACTAACAAAATTGCCCAATGATCAAAATTTTAAGCAAGCAAACCTTCGGCCAAAACTAAAATTGCGATTTCTCATTCTTTTTTGTGTGTAAACTTTGGCAAGTACATGAAGAAATATATATACGATGATTTCTCTTTTCTTTTCTTTTCTTTTTGTTTTTTTGTAATATGTTCTATAACAAGAAAAATCAAAGAGATTAATAGAGGTGTGTGCTTAAGAATACAATAAGAACACAATATTGTGATAATGTGTTCAACAAATCAAGAAGATGCAAGAACCCTAATTTTTTTTTATCTATGGCTGAAACTTTCAGGAAGAAAAACAAGAAAAATAAAGACAAATTGAAAGGATATAACCTAAGATTAGACTTGGCTCTTATACCAACTGATGCGAACCCTAACGGAACTTAATGGAATTCGCGAACCCAAAATCTATCTAAACCAAATTTGAGTATGAAATTGAGCTTATCACAATGGAAGACTTGCTCCAAGGCAACAATAATATAAACCACCTAATCACAATGCCTACACCTTAAGATGAATAAAAAAAGTATAAAATCACCAACAAAGATTGATCAATCCTTTAAAGAGTTGAAGTTCAATCAAGAACCAAAAGAGACAATATTTTTTTATTCTACAATAATATTTTTTTTGCTCAACAATATCAATTTCTTCATTAGACCAATCTTGTTCTTCTATTTATGTTTAGATTTTCACCTTCAAAACAATTTTATTTAACCAGACATCCTTCATAAACATTGTATTCCTAGATGTGTACATGACTTTGGGATTTTGAATTGTATGATTTCGATATATGAGGCTCAAGATATGCCCATTTGAATCTATATTGTGAAAGCAAAGAATCGTGTTACAAGTAGGATTTCAACCTGATTTTGCAAGTCTGATTAGAGGTCCAAACAAACTCGGATTTCTACTCATAATACATTCCTGAAAAGCTTGATATATGTATTTTAACTTTGATTCAACTCACGTTTAAATTATAGAAGTCTAACTTGGTGAAAAACCCGTCACAAGAAACCAAGTCAGAAACATAAAGAAAATGTAGAATTTCTTATCTTTTAGCAATTTATTCACAAAGTGCCTTAGGCATGCCAAACTCATAAAAATAACTTTAATAAGCTCAAATAAGCTCAAAACATGTTAAAAAGCATAATGTAAAAGGAATAAAAATATATGTATATTTTGTACTTATTAAATTCCCCTATACTTAGCTTTTGCACATCTTCAGATAAAATTTCAAATTTACTTTTCCAATGTAAAAAATGTAATGCCATCAACGAACAACAATTAAACTCTCAAACCATCATAACATATCATGAATGAAATTCCAATCAATTTAAAATTGTTTATTAAACATTTTTTACTTCAGAATAAAACAACCAAATAGTAGACCTCACAAGAATAATCACTCAATTCTCATATGTTTGAAAGGTTAGTATTTCATTCAAATTCATTACAATAGAAATGATCTACCATAAGCTTGTGAATCATCTCACTATCCATCATTTAGATTACATGCATTTCACAAATCATAAGGTCTTTCCAGTGGATGTAATGTGGCTTGATTCAAGGTAGGAAATCTTTGGCAAGGTAGCTTAAAAGCTGTAAAAAATAATGGAACAAAATACCCAAAACAAGACATAAAATTTTAAGAACTCCCTTCAACCATTTTGAACTTGGAGAACATTAAAGCTATATTACCTTTTTTATTGGAATATTCATCGTTTAATAGAACAAAATTTTGGTTCAAACTAAACGATGATTTTTTCCCTTCTAAAACTTTAAACCTTCACTAGAATTGTTTTTGGAGGAATCAAAGATATAAAAATTACAACAAATTCCTTAATTTGCCATCATAATATAATGTGGCTTGCATTTTTTTTCAAAGTAAAAGCTTGTTCCCCTGCACTTAACATAGTCCCTCTAAATTTAAGACACCCTACACTTATTTCTTGTATTTCCATGCTTGTATAATTATGTATGATGCTCTATTAGTTCTACAGCTTGGGTAAGACATTGTTTGGTTTACGACTTGTAATACGGGTTTATAATAAAAGAAAAAATCTATCAGCTTAAATAGGGTCTCAAATGGAAAATTTATCCAAAGGTGGGTTGCTAGGCTATATAAGGTATATCAAAAAAGAATGTCTTAATCATGTTCATGTATGCATGTAAAAGTATGGTCTTGACGAGAATTAGAGCAAGTTCTAGAGAGAAACAAAACCAATGGAATAAAATCACACATGAAAGGAAAATAAAGACCAATATGGATGTGTCGGTCATAAGACTGAAAGTCTCACAAGCTTGTGTCTATTGAATCTAGTTACTTTAGTCGTAAAAAAAATAGCTTAACTAAACAATCTTAAAAAGCAAGATCACCATTCAATCATGTTATGATTTTTTATGAACCCAATTGGAAATTCATTAATGATATTAACAATCAAGACATTGAAATTAGGGGTGTTCAAAAAAACCAAAAAACCGAGAAAGCCGGAAAAAAAATAACTGAAAAACCGAACCGTGAAAAAAAACCGATTAAATCGATTAAAATTTGAAAAAATCGACTGGTTCGGTTTGGTTCGGTTTCGGTTTTTTAAGCCTGGAATCGAAAAAACCGAACCAAACTGAACCGAACCGAAAAAAACCGGATAACAAACCGAGCCAAACCGAAAAACCAAGCAAAACCGGTTTGAACCGGTTTTTGCTCTGAAAAACCGAACTGAACTGAAACCAGTCGGTTTGAACTGGTTTCAGTTTGGTCTCGGTTTTTTTATAAAAAATTCGATTTGGTTACTTTTTTAGATAAAAACCGAACCGAACCGAAAATGAACACCCCTAATTGAAATAGCACTACCACAAAAAATATCTTAATCCCACAAACATGAAAATTATGTTTTGCAACAGACATCTCAGTACATCCTCCCAAAAAAATTAACATCCAAAACATTTAAAAGCACCACATGTCAAAAATCCATTCAAATATGCTGAATTTTCAAACACAAAAATTTCTGCTTTACTAGAAATGCAACACAACCACTTAAAGACTAAATTGTTGTCAAGATGCAGGTATATTTAAAATGCCAAAATAAATCATATTAGAAATGCAACAATAGATAGCCCCAAATCCCTCATAGTTAATATGGACATTGTCCTTAATAAATGTAGCTAAGAGAGATGGGGAAATAAAGAAAACTTCTTTGAATTTTTGTGTTTGATGACATGCTGGGTTTGCATTATTTTGGCATCCACGGTAGCAAATTTTGCACTAGCTATAATGTGATTTCATATTTTTCATAACCTACTGGATTCTCCTCTATTCGTTGTTGTGTTGCCTTGTTCTGCTAAGGAGTGGTGCAATATGACATAGTAAAGAAATGGTGCTGGCAAGGGTGCTTTTGGTGTTGGAAGCTGCACAAAAGGTAAGGTAGTAAGTCAGATCAGATGTGAAAAGAAAATAAAATTGAAAAGAAAATTCTGTCTTTTGCAATTTATAATTTTTGTGTGTGTAGATTGTCTCTATGTTTGGTTGCCTCCCTAAAATGCCTTTCTTTATTGTCTTTGGGTAGACAAAGTTTTTTTCATGTCATGTATCCTTATAGATTGGATCGACCAATTTTACTTCCTTCTCTGTAATGCCTTCAAAATTCTCAACGAAAGGCTTAAGTTTGTGGCCATTCACTTTGAAAACCTTGTTAGTTTCAATATTTTGGATTTCCATAACACCATGAGAAAAAAACATTTAAAACAACAAAGGGTCCAATCCATCTAGAACATAATTTTCCAGGCATGAATTTCAATCCAGAGTTGAAAAGTAATACTTTTTGCCCAACAAAAAATCATTTGCATTGCAAAAACTTATCGTGAAAATATTTGGTTCGCTCTTTATATAACCTTGCATTGTCATATGCTTCCAATCAAATTTCTTCAAGTTCTTCCACCTATAATTTTCGTTCTTCTCCTGCCTTTTTAGCATCAAGATTGCATTGTTTCATTGCCCAGAAGGCACGATGTACAATTTCAATCGGTAAATGACATAACTTACCGAAAACCAACCTATCGGTGACACCCTATGTCACACGTCCCCGCGTGGCGTCGATGGCCATTTTTGTTTGTTTGTTTACTGATTTGGGAGTCACCATCTAGTATTTGATTGAAGGTTACTAGAAAACCCGAATGTACTGGTCTTGTTAGAGATTCAAGGGTAAGGGACTGGTTGTGGCTAGAGAAGGTATTAGCACCCCTAGCACACCTTACCTAAAGTGAGCTGCTTCGTGATTTTGATATGTTATAGCAGTTTTAAAGGTTTTGTCTTTTCATCGGATATCAAGAGTACGTCTTACATATAAGCTCGTAATCCTTAACCGTGAGCAAATCAAAACATTAAATTCTTTTTTGTCTTTTTTTAATGAATTTTTTTCCTATTAGTTTTATCATAAAAAGCATAAAAAAAAGATACAAACTGTTGCACGTGTGCAACGTCACGACGAAAACATCAACCCTCAAAATGTATTATATCTTATATTTGCCAAATACGGGGAGACAAGGAATTCTTGTCTTTTATTAGTGGAAAAATGGAATAGGAGTCGCCACCTAGTATTTTGGTCACTAGGAACCCTAACCAGTCTTAGAGATCAGGTACAGGGACTGGTTGCGTAAAGAGAAGAAATTAGCACCCCAAATACGCCCTACCTAAGGTAGGCTGCATTGTTTAATTGTCTGATAAAATCTAAGGTCTTGTCGTGTTTTCTAGTTGTTGGTTCGTCTGTGGTTTAAGAAAAGTTCTCCTCGGTAAGGAGATCCTTATCTTATCGAGTAAAACCTAACCATTCTTATGTCAATAAAAGAATTTAATATCCAAAATACGTCTTACGTATAAGGTCGTAACCCCAGATACAAAAAGAAAACAAAATAATTTTTTTTGGAATTTTTGAAATATTGGCTTAGTTCTCGTGACTTTAATAAACTGGTTATTAAAGCCAAAATGCATGCTAATAGATATTTTGAATTTTTGTTGTATGAAAATACAAGATGATTTTTTTCTTTGAGATAATTGGCCGTATGTATGAAATTTATTTTTATGTTTTATAATTTTTTTTTGCAATGTTTTGACAAAAACCAGCTATTTTAATATCAGATTTGTATCTTTACGGTATAAAAACACAAACCAATATTAAGCAAAACTCAGTAGAAAAATACTCGGGAAAATCACAAATTTTCCAAAATGTTTGTTTTTTGGATTGGGCCGAACCCGACCTAACTATTTTGACGTGGGCCGGGCCGGCCCAGTTATGCGTGGTGGCTCTCCACTATTCACATGCTACGTGAACAGTGGAGAGTGAATTATAATTCACTTTTCACTGTTCCTTAGCTGAATAGTGGAGATCAGGTGAAGAAGAAGAAGAAGAAGAAGAAAGGGAAGGGGAAGAGGGCTGACCTGCGGTGGCTCTAAAGGCGGTGTTGCTGGCGGTTGCTGATCGGAGAATGGCTTGGATGGTGGTCGACCTTTCTTCTTTTTCTTCTTCTTCTTTGTGTTTTTTCTTCTGCTCTATTCTCCTCTGTTTCTGTTTTCTTCTTCTGTTTTTCATGGTGCTGTTGTGGTGTGTGCTGCGGTGGCTCTGAAGGCGGTGCTGCGGGCGGTTGCTGACCGGAGAATGGCTTGGACGGTAGTCGACCTTTCTTCTTCTTCTTCTCTGTGTTTTTTCTTCTGCTCTGTTCTCCTCTGTTTTTGTTTTCTTCTTCAGTTTCTCACTGTGCTGTTGTGGTGTGTGCTGCGGTGGCTCTAAAGGCGGTACTGCTGGTGGTGTTTTGCTACTGTTTTTCCTGTATGTGCAGAGGCGCAGGTTTCTGCCTTTTCTTCAATGGTGTTGCAGCGGGGGAAGAAGATGGTGAGCTGAGGAAAAATGATGATGGCGTTGGCAGTGCTGGTGTGTTTGTGATGGAGAATGGCAACGGTTCGCAGTTAGGGAGAAAAAGATGATGGCCACCGATGGGTGTTTTTCCCCTGTTTTAAAACAAGCTCCTTCTTGTTTTCATATCTTCTTTACGTTCCCCTCTCCCTCTGTTTTTTCTTTCCTTTGTCCCCAATTTTTCCTCACATCTACCTCTGCTTTTATTCTCCATGTTCTCTCTCCTTTTCTTTTCTTTCCTCCTCCTCTTGCTGCTCTTTTCTTCTGCTTTTATAAGGCAGAGACAACCTTGCACTGGTAACGACAAATTTCAATGCTTTTAATGGTGAAACATCTCCAACATTTTATTGCTGAAACTGTTGCAGGAGAAGATGATGAACAGTTATTCATGAAACGTCTCTGTTTCTCCAATTCAAATGGCCATTTTGAATTGGTCCTTGTTGTTTAACAATTTTGTAATCAAACCCTTGGAAAAATTATAATTGGATCCCTTGATTTTGACGCCTTTTCCTGTTTGGTCCTTAGTTTCAGATTGTTTCAATCAAGTTCCTAAATGGCCATCAAACTTTAATAAATATGCAATTAAGCCCCTGATTTGACTAAATCAATTCTTAAAAATTGTAATTTGACCCTAGAACTTTAATTTCTTCCAATAAAAGCCTAAATTGACTTAAAAATCAATTTTTCTTGCTATCAAACCCTCCATAAATTCAATTAAACCTTAGATAAAATTTAATTGAGTCCATAAATATCTGATTTTAGACTTTTCTTCCTCAAATTGAATTTTCCTTGTCAACATGGCTCTCACCAGTTAAAAATATACTGTCAAATTTCAATTCTTGAATTTTTGAACCTCCTCAACCAATTTCTAGCCATTTTATGGGCGTTCCAGCATCATTTTCTAACTCCTATTATTTTTTTGGATTCCTTCCATATATCTATTTTTTGATATGTATTTTTTTTTATGTGGGAACCAAAAAATGGGTAACAACACAAACACACACCACTTTTCACTAGTTTTCTCATGGTTGCATGTTTACAACATAACATAATTTTTTTAAAAAAATAATAGTAATTTAAATACATATTCCAGCATGTAAAAATACAAAACAGATCCCTAAAAATCCAGGAATTACAGAGGAGGCCTTCTGAAACTGCAGGAACCGTGACAACGCGTCTTCTCCACGTGCCACCGCCACTGGTAGTGCGTGGGTTCACGTGCCGCCATAAGAACATCCATGGGACGAGCGCGATCTGGAATGACAACCTCCCCTCTTCCCTTCCCTATCGGCGATGAGGGCCACCGTCACCTGCCAAGCAAAGAAACATAAACAACAATTGATTTTAATCTTTTTTAGATCTGTCCAGCTTCTCTACCTTCTCTGTTCTCTGTTTGTTTTTCTTCTGCCGATGGCAGATCTGGTGGTTGGGTCTCAATCCAAATCTTCTACATGAGGCTGAACTAGAGAATGAGAGCCAATTGATGAGGAAAGGGACGACGTCTGCGGGGAGGAGGTGGAGGAAGAAAGTGGACAAATCTGGATTTGTGGGCGCCGTTGTGTTTGGGATGCTACTAGAGGGTCTGACTTGGTTTTGGTGAGCTAGCCGGTTGGTTTAGGGGGGAAGGGGTTGCCGGGTCTATCGGGTCTTTGTGGAGGCTAATGTGCACATAAGCTTAAGAAGGGAAGACCTGTTGGCTGAGGGCGAAAGGAAACGAGGAAACAATGGAGGTCGGTCTGTGGGGGGAAATGAAGAGGGCTGGGTGGCTGGGAGAGGAGAGATCTCATGAGGGAGCGTGAGGGTGGAGCGAAAGAGGGAACTCTGGTTCATGGCCAAAAGTCAGGGGGCGGCGGTTTTTTGGTAGGTGTTTTAGGCTTATGTTTTTTCTTCAACCCCCATTGAATGGCTCTTCCCTCTCTCTATTTTTTTAGAAAATTTTCTTCCCCTTTTGGCTCCGATTTTTCCTTCTCTATTTATAGAAAAGGAGTCATTTTTCCCAAGTGCTTGGTTAACCATATGTATTTTGACTTTTCTAAAATTGAGCAATATCAACGTGGACTCAAATGAGAAAAATCAATAACTTTAAAAATGACGCGTTAAAGGTTAAACACATTTAAAAGACCTTTAAAATTTAAATTCTTTTGAAATGACGTTGAAAATGCTAAAAACAATGTAAATATATCAAGAATGCATTTTTTTGGGTTTTCATTGTTTTTTTTCTATTTTTTTATTTTTTCAAATATTTATCAAAACATTGGGTCAAAAATTGGGTAGCAACATCCGAATTTGATTTTTGTATGTTGTGCGGTATGCCCAAAGTGCATCCTCTAAACATAGGCTCCAATCTTTTCGGTTGGGGTTCACTGTCTTCTTCAAGATGTGTTTTATTTCTCGGTTTGAAATCTTAGCTTGTCCGTTGGTTTGTGGGTGGTAAGTTATGACTACTCGATGGTGTACTTCATATTTCTGCATTAATGGTTCAACAATTCGGTTACAAAAATGAGTGCTTTGATCATTTATCATTGCTTTTGGAATTCCAAACCTACTAAAAATGTTAGATTTGAGAAATCTTACAACAACCTTAGAATCATTACTATGAGTAGCCTTCACTTTTACCCATTTCGAAACATAATCCACAACAAGCAAAATGTAAAGAAAACCAAAAGAACTAGGAAATGGTCCTATAAAATCTATACCCCATACATAAAAAAATAGGAGTTTGTGGCATTTCATTCCTACGGGATAAACCACCCAATTTTTTTTTTTTTACATTTTTCATAACTCTTGTAAAATTGGTAAGCATCCCTAAAAAGAGTTTATCAATAAAACCCACTGTCTAAGATTTTCCTAGCTGCTCTTTTAGGCCTAAAATATCCTCCACATGTATGACTATGACAATAAGTAATAATGGAATGAATTTCATCGTTAGTTACACATCGATGAATAATATGATTAAAACCTATTTTCTAAAGGTATGGTTCATCCTATATATAATACTTAGAGTCATTTTTTATTTTTTTTTTCTTTACCTTATTTAAATCATTAGGTAACTTTTTATTAACTATGAAATTTACCATATAAGCAAACCAAGGTTCCTTACCTTGCAGATGCAGTAGCTGCTCACCAGGGAATGTCTCAGCAATGGGCAATGAATCTTCCTCATGCACAAGCCTACTTAAATGATCTACCATAAAATTGTCAACTCTTTTTCGATCCTTGATCTCCAAATCAAACTCTTGCAACAAAAGAATCCAACATATAAGTCTCGGTTTGGATTCCTTCTTTGCTTGCAAATATTTAAGAGCTGCATGATTAGAAAAAACAATCACTTTATGTCCTAATAAGTATGATCTAAACTTATCTAAGGCAAATACAATAGCTAAAATCTCCTTTTCAGTGGTTGAATAGTTGCATTGAGCGAAGTTCAGTGTACTTAACGCATAACAAATGACATGACTTTTCTTTCCATTTTGTTGGCAAGTACAACTCTCACAACATAATTACTCGCATCACACATGATCTCAAAAGGCATATCCCAATTTGGTGGTTGTATAATTGGTGTTTAAGTGAGTAATGTCTTCAATTTATCAAATGATAGATGACAATCTTCCTTGAAGTTAAATGGTACATCTTTTTGTAATAACCTTAACAATGGTTGTATAATTTTTGAGAAATATTTGATGAACCTCCTGTAAAAACCTGATTGGCTAAGAAAACTACAAATGTCCCTAACATTAGTAGGGTATGGTAAACTTGTAATCAAATGAACTTTGGCCTTATCAACCTCAATACCCCTATCTGAAACTACATGACCCAAAATTATTTCATATTGGCCAATGAAATGGCATTTCTTATAATTTAGAACCAAGTTGGTGTTAATGCATCATTTCAAAACCTTGGTTAAATGATCTAAACATTGATTGAAAAATTGCCATAAATAGTAAAGTCATCTATAAAAATTTTAATGCAATTTTCAATCAATTCGGAAAAAAATACTCATCATACATCTCTAAAACATACTTGGAGCATTACACAATCTAAAAGGCATACATCTATAAGTGAAAGTCCTAAATGGACAAGTGAAAGTTGTTTTTTCTTGATCTTCTTGAGCTATAACAATTTGATAATAACCATAAAATTCATCTAAGAAACAGAAAATGACTTACTTGCCAGTTTTTTAAGCATTTCATCGATGAAAGGAATTGAGAAATGATCTTTTTTTTGGTAACATTCAATTTCTTGAAATTGATGCATTTCTCCACCCATTCTAAACTCTCATGGGAACGAGTTCATTTTGTTCATTGGAAACAAGAGTCAAACTTGTCTTCTTGGGAACTACATGTACTGGATTAACCCATTGACTGTCGGATATGGGATAGATGATTCCTTGGTCAAGTGGTTTTAGAATTTCCTTTATTACCACTTTCTTCATGGCTGGATTCAACTTACGTTGAGGCTTTCTTATGGGTTTGGCATCATTTTTCAATAAGATTCTATGCATGCAAATTGTAGGGCTTGATTAGTACTTAAAAGTGCATTTTTATCATGGTTTTATATCATCATTTTGCACTTGAAGTATCAATAACTCCTTAACTAAAACATGTTTTATAATAACAAGTCTGATACTATAAGATACCTTTAATTTATAGTAAATGTTCATCTTAAATGCAGGCCTATCACATAAATCAAAGGATTGATTGATAAGTTTAACTACTGAAATTGAGAAGACAAAGAGAGGGGCAAGCTTAGAAAAGAGATGTTGGTTCAGTCCAAACTGGAACACTATTTGGTTATTGGATCATACTTGGAGCTGTAGAACTTGGATTTAGGTCTAGTCTATATGGATGGAGAGCTAAGACATAGGCCTAAAACTTTCATAAAGAGTCCAAGATTCAAAAAGGTCGTTTTCAAGTTCAAATTGTAGCAACAACGGAGAGGTCAGAATATGTCCTGCAGCCCAGACACTATTTAGTGTTCAGTCCATATCTTGAGTTCTAGAAGTCCAAATGCACCAATTCATTTTTTTTTGAAAAGCTGAGACAATTTCCTAAAACTTTCATGAAGACTATCTATTCTAATTCTGACGTTAACAATGACATTTTATTCAGACAAGAAGATAAGGATTGTCACCAAGTCAAGATGTGGCCACCCACTCAACAATTAGTCATCAAATCAATAGTTCTAAATTTTGGCCTATAAAAGGAGGCATTTGCCATGCATTTAGGCATCTTGATTTTGAGATCTAGATCATGTTCTTTCTCTCTTTCTTTATATTTTTGTAATGCTTAAGTTTTGTTTATATTAATATCTTGTTTATGCTTTTCGTTTCCTTTCCTTTACTTAGTTAACTTATATCTTATTTGTGTTCTTATCTTGTTTATTTATGTTTCTCTCTTTCATTATATTTAGTTAAGTTTATTATGTCAAGGTGAAAAGGTTACACTAATGGTGTAAGAATAAGTATAGTGTAAACTTAACATGGACTTTTATGTTTGATACTAACATGTTTTGTATTTGTTATCTTGTTCACTCTTAATACTTTGCTTGTGAAATGGTTAATCTAGATTTATGTTGTATAACCCTTGGTACAACAAATACTAGGCACTTTCATAGCCAAACCGTATGGTATAGCCGACACTTGTGCTATGAAAGGAACTTGATTTGTTGTTAACATAAGTTATAATCATGAATACCTGACAACATTTACAAGTATTAACATTATTCGAATAAGATAACTAATGTAATTATGTTAACAATTTATAATCCGATTGGAACCTCCTTTGTGTGTGGTTTCTAGTTGAGTAATAAAAAGAGTATATACTATACTTGTTTGAAATAGCATTAGTGGATCCTCTAACCTTGACAATTATTTTATCCTTATATCAATATCACATCTTAAAGCTCTCTTCAACTCATTTTCTGTTATTATCTATTTCTTTATTTGTAGTTTATACAATTAACCTCCCTATTGTTTGACCCCAGTCTTGCCGGGTTATTTATTACTTCGACACTCCTACACTTGAAAGAAGACATCAACTCTTTGATCGTGTCAAGTTTTTGGCGCCATTACCAGGGAGGTAAATTCTTGTATAAATTATATATTTTATTTTATTGTCTTTTCTTTTCTTTCCTTTTATCTAACTTTTGTTTTGTTTCGTTTCTTGTTCTTTTTTTTTTCTTTTGTTGCTTTTATTCCTATACGTGCATGAGAGTTCGGTTACGTACATTAAGTGGTAGACTTTGTAGGGTATCCTCATCATTTTCAGAAAATATGGCCGAAGAAGATAACTAGTCGCTTCATAATGAGAATAATGAGAATAATCGAGTTAGAACACTTAAAGACCACATGAATCCTACAAGAACAAGTGCACCCTTATGTATAATTTCCCCCCCTGATGCATCTCATTTTAATTTTAAGCCATGCATTATTCAACTTTTACCTTCTTTTCATGGCTTAGATCTAGAAAATCCATACTCGCATTTAAGAGAATTTGAAAAAAGATTGTAATACTTATAATGACTTGAATTGTAGCATGAACACCATCAGATTAAAGCTTTTTCCTTTTTCATTAAAAGATAAAGCTAAAACATGGCTACAAAATCTTAGGTCAGGATCCATTCGTGCTTGGGATGAAATGCAACAACAATTTTTAAGGAACTTTTTTCCGTCTCACAGAACAAATGCTTTCAAAAGACAAATCACCACTTTCACTCAAAAACCAGGAGAAAGATTTTACCAATGTTGGGATAGGTATCGAGACTTGCTTAATACGTGCCCTCATCATGATTTTGAAATATGGAGATTGGTTTCACATTTTTATGAAGGGTTAACACCTAAAGATAGGTAAATAGTTGTGTCATAACTCAATTTTTAACATTTTTTATTTTAATTATTTTATTTACTAAAAAATGATGAAAAAAACAAGTAAAAATAAAATAAATGAAGAATGAATTAAAATTTGGGTTAAGGGCAACATGATTAGAAGTTTTTGGGGTTTAATTAAACTTTGGAATTAATCTAATTAATCCAATCAAGGGCTTAATTGAAGAATTGATAAGTTTTGAGACTTAATTGAGCTTGGAATTAATTTAATTAATCCAATTAAGGGTTTAATTGGAGAATTGATAAGTTTTGAGACTTAATTAAGCTTGAAAATTAATTTAATTAATCCAATCAAGGGTTTAATTGGAGAATTGATAAGTTTTTGGACTTAATTGGACTTGGATTTAATTAAATTAATGAAATCAGGGACTTAATTGAAGAAATAGCAAAGTTTGGGGTTAATTAGGGGCAAAATTGCAACAGATTAAAGTCCAAGGATTGGTTTGTAAAAAGCGCCGAAATACAGGGGTCCAATTACAATTTATCCAGGGGCTTGATTACACGATTTCAGAACTTCAGTGACTAGATTGCAAATGGCCATTCCCATCACACAAACGGCGCCGTTTCTAGAAATCAGCCGTCGCCTTCTTCGTCTCCTTCCACAGGAACGGTTTCTGCAGTAATGGCTTTGAAGCCGTTTCAATTGTAGATATGCTTGGCATGCTCTGGCTATAAAGCCAGAGAAGATGAGAGAGCGCAGGAGGAGGGAAAAGAAAAACTGGAGGGATAAAAGGAAAACCAGAGAAAAAGGGGCAGAACCTCGAGAACAGATACAAAGAAAAATAAACAGGGGGGGAAGAGAGAACCAAGAAACCAGAAGAGAAAAGCAGAACTGGAGGAGAAGACAGATGCAAACCAGACGAACAGAGAAAAACAGGGGAAGCACACAGGGGATGAAGAAAAAATGAAGACTGGGAACTAACACAGAAAAACAGAGGAAAAATAAAACCCACGGACGAAGAACAAAGAAAAAAACAGATACACAGAGAGAGAGGGAGAGACTCCTGAGAGCAGAAGAAAGCAAGAGATAAAGCGGAAGAAGGGAGAGGACGTTGCCCGGCCAGGTCGTCACCAGAGTTTCCATCTTCGGTCTTCAAGGTGCAGGTCAGTAGCATAGAGGACGTTGCTCGGCCAGATCGTCACCAGATTTTTCATCTTCGGTCTTCAAGGTGCAGGTCAGTCGCACTCTTTTTCCCTCATCTTTCCTTTTTAATTACACTAGCATTGTTGCCAGCATGCGTGAGTAATTCACTCATGCTAGGCAACAGTGTCCGGGCTGGCTTGGTCCAACCCAGTCCCCAATGGGCTGGGTCTAGCCCAGCCCGGGAAAAAATAAATAAAAAAAAATAAAAAAATAAAAAAACCAGAAAAGTAGAAAAAGTAGAAAAAATAAAAAAATGTGTATGCATAAATAAAAATAATATAAATTTATTTGTTTATTCATTGACGCCAGAGTCAGGAATAAAAATACCGGTTTAAATTTATATTATTTTTATTCGTTGTATTTTATTTTATTTGGCTAGAAAAATAAAAAAATATGTGCATGCTTAAAAATAAATTTTTTTTTTTACTGGCGCTAGAGTAGGGAATAAAAAATATTGATCTAATTTTTTTTATAGCTACGTAATATTTACCAACGCCAGAGTTGGAGATATTCGTATTTGAATATTCATTGACGCCAGAGTCAAGAATATTATAAGCAAATTATCATAGCGTAAACTAATAAACATTTAGCAATTTAAGACAAAACCAGCAATGCAGTCTGCCTCAGGCAGAACGTTAAAGGGGTGATAATATCTTCCCTTTTACGTAACCAATCCCGTACCATAGAATCTATGTTGACCAGTTAGGGTTCCTAGTGACCATAATACTAGGTGGCGACTCCTTAAACAAGACCTCTTTTTTTTTTCTAAAAGAACAAGATGCCAGATATCTGTTTTTTTTCCACAATCGAGGATTATTTTTAGGGCCGCCGCGATGTTGGGTGCGACAAGTTGAATTGATGTGCAATGGAACTTTTAAAGATAAAGACCCTAATGAAGCAATGGAGTACCTAGACTTGCTAGCTGAAAATGCTCAAAATTGGAACACTATAGGCACTTATGAGGCACCAAGTAAAACTCAACTTCATACATCTAGTGGAGAAATGTACAACCTTAGGGAAGATCATGACCTCCAAGCCAAATTTGCATCTTTAGCTAGAAAAGTCGAGGCACTAGAATTGAAAAAGAGTGGTAAATTAAAATCTGTTCAAGACATTGTGTGTCAAATCTGTGAAACCAATGAACACTTAACCAATGACTGTCCAACTTTGCCTTCTTTCAATGAATGCCTCCATGAACAAGCCCATACTTTAAACAGTTTCCAAAGGCCCAATCATAACCCATACTTACAAACGTATAACTCTTGTTGGAGAAATCACCAAAATTTCAGTTGGAAGAGTGATGCACAAAGTTCACAGCCATCATTTCAAGCACACCATAATTTCCAAAAGTCTCATGGATATGCACCTCCTTATGCTCCACCTCCTATAAGAAATCTTGAGGAAACATTGCATGTATTCATTGAAAAGCAAGAGACAATCAACACTCAACTTGTTTAAAGCATGACAGATTTTAAAGATACTCTTGCAAAATCCCAAGGGGCAATACAATGCAAATGCAAGTAGTTCCGGAAGCCAACACATGGATCAAGTCAAATCAGTCATCACTCTTCGCAATGGTAAGGTTATTGAAAAACCCACTCTTGAACCTTGTGAGAAAGATGATGAGTCAATCTTTGAGGGTAAGGAAGAGGTTGAATCTAAACATTGCAAAGAAAAGACTGATTCTCCGCCAGCACTTCCATTTCCTCATGCCATGACCAAACAAAGGAAAGTCAATCACAATTCTGAAATCTTTGAAACTTTCAAACAGGTAAGGATCAATATACCTTTGTTGGATGCTATTAAACAAGTACCTTCTTATGCTAAATTTTTTAAAGACTTGTGCACTATGAAGAGAAAAATAAATGTGAAAAAAAAGCCTTTTTAGCCGAACAAGTAAGTGCTATTCTTCAAAACAATAATGCTTTGAAATATAAAGACCCTGGTTGTCCTATAATTTCATGCTTTATTGGAGAACATAAAATTGAAAAAGCTTTACTTGGAGCTAGTGTGAATTTACTTCCATATTTAGTTTTTCAAAGTCTCAATCTAGGTGAGTTAAAACCAACTTCTGTAACTCTTTTACTTGCTGATAGATATGTAAAAGTGCCTAGAGGAATAGTTAAAGATGTGTTAGTACAAGTTGATAAATTCATTTATCTTGTGGATTTTATTTTCTTGGATACACAACCAATTGAAGCATGTAATTCATTTCCTGTTATTTTAGGACGTTCGTTTCTTGCAACTTCTAATGCATTGATTAATTGTAAGAATGGACTGATGAAGCTATCATTTGGAAACATGACATTGGAAATGAATATTTTTAACATTTGCAAGTAACCTGGAGATGATAATGATTCACAGGAAGTAGACGTTATTGAATAATTAGTTTATGATCAATTTAAATCCACCGTGAGTAAAATAGAGTTTGACAAATATACAGATTTGCAAATGATTTATTCTCAAGAAGAAATCGAGGACAAGAAAGGCACCAAAAATGTTGATATGGATCATTTGTCAAGATTGACAATAGATTCGACATCCAACATAACACCAATCGATGATTACTTTCCTGACGAATCCTTACTTTCTCTTAGTCAATGCCTTGGTTTGCTAATCATATCAATTTTCTTGCAAAAGGAGATTTGCTAGCTCACTAGAGTACTGAAGACAAATGAAAGTTTTTAAACGAAATGAAGAACTTTTATTGGGATGACCCTTACTTATTCAAATATTATCCTGATCAAATATTTCAAAGATGCATTTTGGACAATGAGGTAAGTAGTGTCATTAAACTTTGTCATTCTAAGGCATGTGGGAGTCATTTCTCATAAAAAAAGACTGAAAAAATCTTACAATATGGATTCTATTGGCCCACCATGTTCAAAGACACACATGTGTTCTGCAAAGCTTGTGAAAATTGTCAAAAGTTAGGATTTATTTCAAAACATAAGGAATCTTTAGATAATCTTCTATTGACTTTTGGGACATATCCTAGTGGCAATGTGCATTGTGCATTTCATAACTTTTGACCTCATTTTCATAAAGAACATGCTCGGCATAGTCTTGGGAATCTAACTATAAAAGATCCTGTTTGACAGTTTTTAAGAAAACTGGATTGGAAGCCTATCCCCGACCCATAGAGGGCATTTAAGCCGTTCTTGGATGTAAAACCAAGGGAAAATGTGAGCCACAATCACAACTACTTGTACATACACATGTTTTGATAAAAAATAAAGAGAGAGAGAGACTCCAGCTGGCCTACGTATAGGTGGTATGATTGCATTTTCAATTTCTCATCTATAAAATCTTCTCTTCCTGCCCTTTATTTCTTGCTTTGTGGAACTTGCAAATTTTTTTTCTATTTTAACGCTTTGATTACCAGGGACTAGTAATAAGCTGGTTGAAGGGTGTGATTAGTACTTAAAAGTGCATTTTTATCAATGTTTTATATCATCATTTTGCACTTGAAGTATCAATAACTCTTAACTAAAGCATGTTTTATAATAACAAGTCTGATACTATAAGATACCTTTAATTTATAGTAAATGTTCATATTAAATGCAGGCCTATCACATAAATCAAAGGATTGATTAATGAGTTTAACTACTAAAATTGAGAAGACAAAGAGAGGGGCAAGCTTAGAAAAGAGATGCTGGTTCAGTCCAAACTGGAACACTATTTGGTTATTGGATCATACTTGAAGCTGTAGAACTTGGATTTAGGTCTGGTCTATATGGATGGAAAGCCAAGACATAGGCCTAAAACTTTCATGAAGAGTCTAAGATTCAAAAAGGTCATTTTCAAGTTCAAATTGTAGCAATAACGAAGAGGTAGAAATATGTCCTGCAACTCAAACACTGTTCAATGTTCAACCCATATCTTGAGTTCTAGAAGTCCAAATGCACCAATTTGTTTTTTTTATTGGAAAGCTGAGATAATTTCCTAGAACTTTCATGAAGACTATCTATTCTAATTCTGACGTTAACAATGACATTTTATTCAGACAAGAAGATAAAGATTGTCACCAAGTCAAGATATGGCCACCCACTCAACAATTAGTCATCAAATCAATAGTTCCAAATTTTGGCCTATAAAAGGAGGCATTTGCCATGCATTTAGGCATCTTGGGTTTGAGATCAAGATCATGTTCTTTCTCTCTTTCTTTATATTTTTGTAATGCTTAAGCTTTGTTTATATTAATCTCTTGTTTATGCTTTTCGTTTCCTTTCCTTTACTTAGTTAACTTATATCTTATTTGTGTTCTTATCTTGTTTATTTATGTTTCTCTCTTTCATTATGTTTAGCTAAGTTTATTATGTCAAGGTGAAAAGGTTACACTAATGGTGTAAGAATAAGTATAGTGTAAACTCAACATGGACTTTAATGTTTGATACTAACATGTTTTGTATTTGTTATCTTGTTCACTCTTAATACTTTGCTTGTTAAATGGTTAATCTAGATTTATGTTGTATAACCCTTGGTGCAACAAATACTTGGCACTTTCATAGCCCAACTGTATGGTATAACCGACACCTGTGCTATGAAAGGAACTTGATTTGTTGTTAACATAAGTTATAACCATGAATACCTACCAACATTTACAAGTATTAGCATTATTTGAATAAGATAACTAATGTAATCATGTTAACAATTTATAATCCGATTTGAACCTCCTTTGTGTGTGGTTTCTAGTTGAGTAATAAAAAGAGTTTATACTATACTTGTTTGAAATAGCATTAGTGGATCCTCTAACCTTGACAATTATTTTATCCTTGTTTAATTCTTATATCAATATCACATCTCAAAGCTCTCTTCAACTCTTTTTCTGTTATTATCTATTTTTTTATTTGTAGTTTGTACAAATAACCTCCTTGTGGTTCGACCCTGATCTTGTCGGGTTATTTAATACTTCGACACTCCTACACTTGGGAGAAGACATCAACTCTTTGGTCGTGTTAGGGCTTATGCCTTTTATATCAACTAAAGTCCATTTGATAACTGTTTTATTTTCTTTTAAGACCCTCAACAATTTTTCTTCTCTTTTTGTTGTTAGATCATTTGCAATGATCATTGGTAATGTCTCACCTTCTCCCAAATACACATGCTTCAAATGCTTGGGTAAAGACTTCAATTCTAGTTTAGAGCCTATTCAATAGAAGGTAAAACCCTTTCATGAGAATTTAGTAGTTGTAAAGGAGAGTTAACTAACTTGTTTGGCATTTAAAATATTGAATGCAAAGACATAATTGCTTATTTTATGTCTTCATTATTCTCCAGCCTTACATCTCTATCTGTCTTGCTATAGTATAATACAAAGTTCAACTCATCTTGCAAAACATTTTATTCAAAATCATCTTGCATAATAGGGTCAATTACATCAACATGAAAAATAAATTTAGAGTCATTAGGATATTTCATAGTATAAAAAATGTTAAATGTTACTATTTCTCCATCAAACTCAAAAGATAAAATTCCCTTATACACATTGATCTTAGTTCTTGTTGTTTTCATATATGGTCTGCTTAACAATATATGAGTTGAATTTGAAGCAAATGCATCATCCATGTTTATAATGTAAAAATCCACAGGAAAAATCAGTTTATTTACTTTAATTAAAACTTCCTTAACAACGCTTTCATGGTATGAATTAAACTTATCTGCCAATTGAATTATTACCCTTGTCTCCTCTAAAGGTTTTTGATTCAAAACATTATAAATTCAAAGTGGCATAACATTGATCGATGCTCCTAAATCAAGCATAGCTTTTTCTCCCTTATAATTTCCAATTAAGCATGGTATAGTTGGTCGGTCGTCGAAACCTCCAAAATATAATTATGACTTAATTATCATAAATAAAATAAATTTATTGTATGATCGTGAAGACAAGGTCGAACCCAAGGGAAATTTTGTTTAATCTTCCTACAACATACTGAAATGAAAAAAAGAACGGGGGGTTTGAATGAAAAATTAAAGAAACAATAATTCTAAAAATAATAAATAGATATGTTATTAAATCAGTTCAAGGGTCCACACATCCATTCCAATAAATTTGTTGATCATCGAAGTAAAATAAATATTCTTTCATGTCAAACAAATAAATTTGATATCCTTTAAAGCCGAGGGAAATCGATGAGATTATGAGTACATTAATTAGGAAAAGACCTCTGATCAATTTCTTACCATCAAGCGAATGTAACATTGAAAGCAATTTTCATTCACTCAACAGTAGTCTTAGGAGTAAAATCTACGCATTTATTATAAGCAAACGTTCAAAAGCTTCACAATTTAACTTAGTTTATTCTTCTTTAATAAATCAAGATGAGAGTTGTAACAATCAAATTAATTCTTTTGCTTCTTATTCTAGTCCCTAACAACAATTACAGATTGAAAGAAACTAGAAAACATACATGCCATCTCAAAATAATTAAATAAGTTTGAATAACAATTAATAACATAATTTTGAACAAGGAAAAACAAATACTCGAATTTGAAAGAATTACAATGATAATGTTCTTATAACTTGCTAATAGAGATCGTGTGTATCCCTCTTGAACTGAAATCAAGAGTTAGTTCATACTTGCTGGAAAATTGACAAAAGCAGAGAAGAAAAAAATGCTATTTCGACCTCTGTTTCAGCCGTGTTCTGCTCTATTTATTCTCTTCCTTGGCTGCTGAATTTCTTCAGGATTTTTAGGCTAATTAGAAGTCCTTGTGCTACTTAATTCGTTCCTTTTTTATCTGGTCCTTAAAGTTGGATAAATCTCTCAGAATTTATGTTAAAAATTGACTCTGCTACTGTCACAACTCTGTTGTAGTTTAGACTTTGCTGCAACTTAAACTTTGTTTCTGACTTGGTTTTTTGAAATATCCAATTATTCCAGTTGTATTATTTTATTCATAGTATGTTATAGGATTGATTTATACCTTTATTAGATCCTAAGGGCCATTGTTTTTATGTTAGACTCTATTAGTTTTCTCATCAGATCAGGAGACCCATCTCGTCCTCCAGATTGCATCCGAGTTTTTGCTTTCAAAAAGATTTTATCTGATTTGGAGTCCTTCATAAAAGTTGTAGTCCTTGATGTTTAGATCAAGTTGTGCTTTGAATCGTCTGATTTTGATATCTGAAGCTCAAGATATTCCCGTTTGAATATCTGGCTGTGAGTAGGATTCTGGCCTGAGTTTGCAGGTCTGATTAGAGGTCTAAATGAGATTAGATTATTGCCCATAATACCTTCCTAGAAATCTTGACATATGTACTTCAACTTAGATTAAGCCCACATTCTCATTCTAGAACTCTAACTTGGCGAAAAAACTATCATAGAAAGCTAGGTCCAAAACATAAAATGTAGAATTTCTTATCTTTTAACAATTAATTCACATAGTCTCTTAGGTATTCCGAACTCATAAATATAACTTCCAATAAACTCAAATAAGCTCATACATTAAAAAGCATAGTTTAAAAGGAGTAAAAACATATGTATATTTTACACTTATCAATAGTAAACATACCTAGGTCTTTGCATTTCTGAGGCAATTTCCTTTGTATGACTACAAACACATTCTCTTTAACTCTTATTTTCTCATCAATGTTCAACTTCTTTTTATTGGTGCACATTTCCTTGAGAAATTTTGCATCCAACATTGGAGTATTAACTTCAACCTTCCAAAAGTTTTCAAAAATATCCTGCTTTGTCTTTTTTCCTTGCTTTCACTAATCTTCTAGGAAATGAAGGTGCAAACAGATTCTTAGTAATAGGAAAGATGGGTTTATTAACTACCTCACTAGCTGATGCATCTATCATTTTAAGGGTTGTCTGTTTGCTTTTTTATTGCTACTCTCGGTTGCTATTGAACCTAACATTGAATTTAGCATGGTAGTCTGCATCATGATTGCTGTTGAATCTGGTAGTTGGGTCTCGATTCTTATTGAAGCTTGCGTTGTGGTCTACACCTTAGTTGTTCTAGAATATGATGTTGAAGTTGATAGTTTGGTCAACACCTTTCCACATCTAAAAGTCATAACACTTGCATTTTCTATTGGGTTAACTCAACTTGAGATGGTAACTTCCCTTTATTAACTTAAATACTCCTCACAGACAATACAAGTTGTAAACTTTGAGTCTCCAAATTATGGATGCTAGCTCTTATTTCCTGTTGGAACATTTGAGTATTTATGGCTAAAGATTTCTCAATTTCATCTAAAGATATACTTAAGTTTGATGCTTGGTGAGGAGGAAAAGCTGACTTGTTATGGACATAGGGCTAAAAGGGTTGCTTGTTTGGGGGTTGATCATACTTAAGGTTTGAGTGATCTTTTCAACTAGGGTTGTAATGGTTTGAATATGGTTCGTATTTCCTTGGTTGACTACACTTGAGGGGTTACATCTTCTTGAAGCTATGAGCATATATCAGTAGAATGTTCTGGAAATGCATAAATGCCATACACTCTGGATTGCCTAACCTGGCCTAAGGCTACTTGTCTCATGAAAGAAGTTAGTTCTAAATGTTGTGTCTCGATATTAGAATGCATTACCTCATTTACCTTTCTAAAGGTGTGGTCTGCTCTAATTCCAAACTGTTATGAGTTTGCTGTCATTTTAGAGATCAAATCTCTTGCTTCCATATGAGTCTTTTCTGCAAGTGCACCACCACTTGCAGCGTATATCGTGCTTTGGTCCATGGACAACAATCCTTCATAAAAAAAATGTAGCAATAATTGGTCAGAAATTTGGTAATGTGTGCAACTTGCGCATAATTGATCAAAACATTCCCATTACTCATATAAAGTTTCCCCATTGTTTTGGAAAATTACGAAATGTTCCAGCTTGTGAGGTTGGAAAGAATTTTTCTAGTAACTTCTTCTTCAAATCATTCCATGTTAGTATTGACCCTGAAGGAAGGTAATAAAGTCAGTCCTTCGCCTTGTCTGCCAAAGAGAATGAGAAAACCCTCAATTTAATTTGTACCTTTATAACTCATTGTGGTTTCATGGTTGAACAAATCACATGGAATTCCTTCAAGTGCTATATCAGTATTTGAAAATTCAATGCATAAAGGTTGTTGGTTCATATTAAGAGTTGCCAACTCCTTTAATATTCTCTATTCTGCCATGTTTTCAGAAACTTCTGCTTCTCTTTTGTTTTTAGAATTACTAGTTGAAAGCGTTAAGGTTTGCAGGCTCTTCTCTCGTCTCTTACCCTTTCTATTTGCTTTTGCGGTTCTTTTAACTTCTAGCTAAGAAAGTACACCTATACGAGAAGATCTTGGCATAAATCAGTTCACTATTAAAGGAAAATTAGATAAAAACTCCCATAGCTACGACGCCAAAATTTGGTCGGTTGTCAGAACCTCCAAAATATAATTCTAACTTTTTTTTTATCATAAATAAAATAAATTCGTAGTATGATCGTGAAAATCAGGTCAAACTCGAGGGAAATTTTGTTTAATCTTCCTACAATATACTAAAATGAAAAATAAGGGGTTTTTTAAAGAAATTTAAATAAAATTAAAATTCTAAAAAGAAAACGTAAGAGATAATTCAATGTTATATGCTCGGTTCAAAAGGGATTTGTCCATTCAATGAATTAGATTGATCATCGAAGTAAAATAAATATTTTTTTTAATTCAAGAAAATATTAAAATTTCTTCAAGTATGGAAGATTGAGAAAGATTAAAATAATTAGAAAAAACTCCTAATTAATTCCTTGATGGAAGCAATTAAAAAAAAAACGATCAAGTACTATAAGCTATTGTTAAAAAGCTTAACGATATTTACCTGTTTTATTCTTTTAACTTGAAAGTTAAATGAAACAAATTCATTTATTTTGCTTCCTTCTTCAGACAAATCAACAATTACAGATTGAAAACTCATAAAAAGAAAAGCATGCTTACCACAGAAACCATCCAAAAAGCGTGAATGAAAATAGTAGCTTACATACCAAATTCAGGCAAAATAAGTACTTAAATGTCCAAAAATAAAGTTATAAATATCCCTTCTCATAATTTGAAATAATAATGGAACAAAACTCCTTTGAATTGAAAGCCAAATTTTAGTTCATAGTTGCTAGAAAATTAACAAAAACATAGAAAAAAGAACGCTACAGAGAAGAAGAAGAGGCCTTGTTTCTGCTGTGATTTGCTTCCTTTATTCTCTCCTTAAACTATTGTCGTTTGTTAGGATTCTTCTCAGAATTATGAGCCCTTAATGTTACTTAATTTCGTTTTCTTTATGTAATCATTAAGAGTGGTTAAATCCCTCAGAATTTGTGTTGAAAACTGACTTTGCTACTATCACAACTCTACTGTCATTTAGACTTTGCTGCAACTTAGACTTTGTTTCTGGTTTGATATCTTGCAATATCTTACCATTCCAACTGTATTCTTTCATTCATGGAATGTTAGAGGCTTGATTTGCACATTTCTTGAATTCTAAGGCCTAATGTTTTTGTCGCACGTGTGCAGCGTCGCGACGATCATCCACCCTCAAAGGTATATGTAAGTCTATCTGACAAATATGGAGAGACAAGGAATTCTTGTCTCTTATCAGTAAAATATGAAATAAAAGTGGCCACCTGGTATTTTGGTCACTAGAAACCCTAACTGGTCTCAGAGATGGGGTACGAAGACTGGTTGCGTAAAGGGAAGGTATTAGTACCCCAACTACGCCGTACCTAAGGTAAGCTGCATTGTTTTGTTGTCTGATAAAATCTAAGGTCTTGTTGTGGTTTTTAATTGTCGGTCTATCTATGGTTTAAGAAAAGTTCTCCTTTATAAGGAGATCCTTATCTTATCGGGTAAAACCAATTGTTCTATGCCGTCAAAAGAAATACCTTTTTAATATTGGGAATACGTTTTACGTATATATTCGTAATCTCTGATACTAAAACATAACAAAATATTTTTTTTTGGAATTTTTGAAATATTGGCCAAATTCTCGTGACTTTAATAAACTGGTTATTAAAGCCAAAATGTATGCTAAAACATATTTTTGTCGGCATCCAAGAATCACCCTAGAGGTGCATCCCCTCTTCTTCCACCATGTGGCAAGCAAGTAAGGAGTTTTGTAGGTGTTTTTTTGGTGGTTTTGGGGAAAGAGGTAGCGGGTAAAGCAGGGGAGAAAAGTCTTCTTCTTCTCCTGTTCTCTGCGCATCCAGGGGAAGAAGAAGACATATAGTGCCGATTAAAACGACACCATCTTTGCTTCTTCTTTTTTTAATGTATGAAACGACGTCGTTTTTTTCAAAATGCGTCATTTCATTTAAATGAAAATTGGCGCTAAAACACGTCAGATTCAAACTCAGGTCTTCAATTTGCGTGCTTTTTTCATTTTGGTCCTTGGTGTTGTAACCCATTTTTGGTTCCTCGCACAAAAAAGAAGAAAATGCAAAAAAATAAAAAATGTATTCGGAAAAAAAATCCAAAAAATATATATAGTGAAAAGAGGATGCCAGAACAAAAAACAATGATCAAAAATTGGTTGAGGAGGTTCAAAAATACAATGATTCAAATTTGACGGTATTTTGTCGACTGATGAGAGCTCTATTAACAAAGAAAATTCAATTTGAAGAAGAAAAGTCCAAAATCAGACATTTATGGACTCAATTAAATTTTATTGAAGGTTTAATTGAATTTATGAAGGGTTTGATTGCAATAAAAATTGATTTGGAGTTAATTTGGTCAAATCAGGGGTTTAATTGCATAAATATTGAAGTTTAATGGCCAATTAAGAACTTAATTGATGAAATCCGAAACCAAGGACCAAACTGGAAAAGGCGCGTAAATAGAGGGGCTGTAATTAAAACCAAATCAGGGGCCAAATTGAAGAAATTAGAAGTTTATTGCTCAATTGAGGGTTAAATTACATAAATTAGAGACTAAGGAACAAGTTGGAAAAGGCGGCCAACTTCGGGGCTGACGATTGTTTTTTGACAAAGATGCGATTGCATTGATTTTAAATTAAAATTGCAATTTAGGACTTGATTGAACAAATCACAAATGGAAGACTGATTTTGACCTTGACACATTTTGCCGCCCTTTTCTTTTAAATGAAACGGTGCCGTTTTATACACTGTTCATTAAAAAAAGAAGAAGGGAAAAGCCCAAAACGGTGCCATTTTGAACGACACTGTAGCCTTTCTTCTTCCCCTGGAAGAGCGAGGCAGGGGAAGAAGAAGACTTTTCTCTTTGCCCGTTCCCTCTTTCTCCGAAACCACCAAAAAGATGCCGACCCAAAGCCCCCACTTGGACTTAATTAAATTTTATTGAAGGTTTAATTGAATTTATGGAGGGTTTGATTGCAAGAAAAATTGATTTTGGAGTTAATTTGTGCTTTGATTGGAAGAAATTAAAGTTCAGGGGTCGAATTTGTTTTTTTTTAGAGTTAATTTGGTCAAATCAGGGGCTTAATTGCATAAATATTGAAGTTTGATGGCCAATTAGGGACTTAATTGAAGAAATCTGAAACCAAGGACCAAACTAGAAAAGGCGCGTAAATAGAGGGGCTGTAATTAAAACCAAATCAGGGGCTAAATTGAAGAAATTAGAAGTTTATTGCTCAATTGAGGGTTAAATTGCATAAATTAGAGACCAAGGACCAAGTTGAAAAAGGCGGCCAACTTCTGGGCTGGCGATTGTTTTTTGACAGGGATGCAATTGCATTGATTTTTAAATCAAAATTGCAATTTAGGACTTGATTGAACAAATCACAAATTGAAGACTGATTTGGACTTTAACACATTTTGCCGCCCTTTTCTTTTAAATGAACGACGTCGTTTCATACACTGTTCATTAAAAAAAGAAGAAGGGAAAAGCCCAAAACGGTGCTGTTTTGAACGGCACTGTAGCCTTTCTTCTTCCCCTCGACACGTGAAGCAGGGGAAGAAGAAGACTTTTCTCCCTTGCTTTGCCCGTTCCCTCTTTATCTGAAACCAGTAAAAAGATGTCGACCTAAAGCCCCCACTTGCCTAAAGCTCTGACCGGTGGCCTACCACGGACAAAAAAACAGAGGGGATAAGTCCCCAGCTAGCGCCCTCGTCCACCTTGCCATGTCCCCTGACCGGATAGAGGCAGGGTATTTTCACCGCCCTTCTCTGCCTATAAATATAGAGGCAGAGAAGAGGCACAAAAAAGACAAAAAAAAAGGAGAGGGTGGACAAACCCAAAGAAAGAAAAAAAAAGGGAGAAATAGAAGAATAGAAGAAAAGGAAGAAAACAGAGGAAGAGAGAGGGAGCAAGAAAAAAAAACAGAGGAAAAGAAAAAAGAGAAAAAGGAAGAAGGAGAGCAGGAGGGACGGACAAAAAAGAAAAAAAGCAGAGAGGGAAATTAGAGAAACGAAGAAGACAGATGAAGAAGTGGAGAAGAAGAGAAAACAGAGGAGAGGTTGCCACTGTCACCTCCACTGTTGCTACCGCTAACGGCCACACTTAGGTCGCATCACCCCCAGGTAACCTCCTACTGCCCTGTTTATATCCTTCTTGCTTCGCCCTTGCCTCCATTTACATGTAGAACGTGAATAATTCACGTTTTGCAGCAAATGAGGTAGGGGCTGGTTACTGTGCATAGGATGGTTACTGTGCTTATGCACAGTAACCAACCCATTAAGTTTTCGGCCGAGTCCTGGCTAGCTCACTAATTTAGGCCGGGTTCGGCCCACTTCCAGAATAAAAAAGAAAAAATGTTTTAATTTTTTTTTTTCAGAATTTTGTAATTTTCCCGTGTATTTTTATATCATTTTGATTAATATCGGGCAGTATTTTTATGTTACTAAGAATACAAAATCTGATATGACAATACTTGATTTTCATCAAAACTTCCAAAAATACAAAAAAAAAAATTTGAAAATAGAAAAAAATGTTTATGTGCATACGCCCAAGTGTCTCAAAGTTAAAAACAAATCGTATTGTGTTTTTCATGCACCAAAAAACAATGTTTTAGCATGCATTTTGGCTTTAATAACCAGTTTATTAAAGTCAAGAGAACATTGACCAAAATTTCAAAAATAACAAAAAATTTATTTTGTTTTGTTTTAATATCAGGGATTATGAATTTATACGTAGAATGTATTCCCGATATTAAAAAGATATTTTCTTTTGACAAACATAGAACAGTTAGGTTTTTACCCGATAAGATAAAGATCTACTTACTGAGGAGGCCTTTCTTAAACCGTAGACAGACCGACAATTAGAAATCACAACAAGACTTTAGATTTTATCAGACAACAAAACAGTGTAGCTTACCTTAGGTAGGACGTACTTGGGGTGCTAATACCTTCCCTTTACGCAACCAGTCTGCATACCCGATCTCTGAGACCAGTTAGGATTTCTAGTGACTAGAATACTAGGTGGCGACTCCCATTCAAATTTTTCATTGATAAGAGACAAGAATTCCTTGTCTCTCCACATTTTCCAGATAGACCCATTCCATTTTCCTTGAGAGTGGTGGACGATTGCCATGACGCCGCACACGTGCGACAGAATGGCGACTCCACTGGGGACCTTATGGACTAAGCATTGTTTTGTCTGATTTTTGTGTTTGTTTTTTTGTGTTTATTGTTAATATGCATTTTTCGTTTGTTATTTGATTCCACGCTTTAAATTCCGTACATATTTGTTCATTGCATTATATAGAATTGTCTCATGCATTATGCTTAATTTTTTGAAAAGCACACACAAGCTTCTAAGTGAAGTGGGGAATTAGTGATCTGCCCATGACTATTGGTCAGGGTTCAGATGCGTGAAACACCCAACTCATATCTAAGTGCCTGCTTCCGCATACGTGTCTTAGCTGTTCTTTGCAACGCCCCTATACTGTCTTTACAAAGATCGTCACTGGACAGATATAAGACCCTTTTGAGACCTGGTAGAAAACCTACCCATGTTCATATAATGAATAGAACCTATCCTTAGGTTGTATGTGCTATTTTAGTTGCATTAAGACAAACCCTTCTTGAAGCATCTTGAACTCAAGACTTGTGGGTGACACAATGACCGTCACTCAGAAAATTTTCATTGTAGAGTTTGGGCAAGAATCAAGATTCTTGTTTCATCATGCAAGAGTTACAACCATATGTCACCCCTTGAAGAGCGAGTTCATCATATAGAGACATACTCATACATTTATCATACATCACTCCAAGTTGAAACGTAGGTCCCCCGTCCAAGATTTGCTACACCTAAAAGATGAAAAATAAAGAAAGAGCTCAGTTGGAGGCCCATTATCAAAATGAAATCGAGAGCATTAAAGGTGAAATAGCTATACTTACAAATCTGCTTGAACAAGTGTTGAGCTCCAAGAATGGAAAAGGGATTTCTGCACAACCACCTATAGGAGCATCAGTAGCTCACGTCTCTACAACATCTCAGAACTTGGGGGCAAATTCTGTAACAGAAGCACTTTGTGCCTGTCATCCCTATCCAGCCAACTCAAGCTCTAACCACTGTGGATGTCACAGTGGATGGGCCTTCTGAAAATAGGTCCACTGGTTTCATAAACCTCGATCAGATATCTGCCTTAGAAGAAAGATTGAGAGCAGTTGAAGGAAATAATCTGATTCACCTGATGATAGCAGCTGAAGTTTGTTTGGTTCCAAATATTGTGGTGCCAAAGGAGTTTAAAGTGCCGAAATTCATCAAGTATATCAAATTAGAATGCCCATACACCCATCTCCGGTCATACTATAACAAGATGGCTAAAATGATCCATAACGATAAGATGATGATATACTTTTTTCAAGATAGTCTCACTGGATCCGCTTTGAACTGGTACATGAGACTAGACAATATGAGGATCAAGACATGGAAAGATCCGGTAGATTTTTTTTTGTAGCAATATAAATTTAATATGGAAACTACCCCTGACAGGACCATCCTAATAGCTATGGAGAAGGAAAATCAAGAGTCTGTGAGAGCATATGAGCAAAGATGACGAGATAAGGCAGCATATGTTCAACCTCCACTGATAAATATAGAAATGGTGATGTTGTTTGCCACCACTTTCAATCCCCTTATTATGAGCATTTGATAGGAAGCTCAGCTCAACATTTTCATGAAGTTGTAAGGATTGCAGAAAGAATTGAACAAGCTATCAAGATGGGAAAGATTGAAGGTTTTACTATGGATTCCAGAACAATATGGACAAACAAATCTGAAGATGACATTCAATTGGGAACCTTAGTTGTGCGTCAGGTCTTGCTATAGCATCAACTACTCAAATGCCTCTGTCAGAGATCAACATACCCTTTCCACTCGAGTTTGTCTACCAATATCTATTAGGCTCCAGAATTCATACTCCGACTCTGTCAAAACCCATGCAACCACCATTTCCTAGGTGGTATGATCCAAACCAGAGATGTGATTATCATTGTCGCATGTCACTCGTGCGGTGTTTGGTTGGTGATTTTTTGTCATGCTTGATTGGTTCTTGGGAGTTGCCACCTAGTATTTCATTGAGGGTTACTAGGAAACTCGGATGTACTGGTCTTGTCAGAGATTCACGGGTAAGGGATTGGTTGTGGTTAGGGAAGGTATTAGCACCCCTAACGCACCCTACCTGAGGTAAGCTGCTTCGTGGCTTTGATGTAATTTCAAAGGTTTTGAAAGTTGTCTTGCCAATGATTTCTTAAAAAAAAAAAAGAAAAGTCCTCCTCGGTAAGGAGATTCTTATCTTATCGGGTAACAAAACCTAATTGCTCTAGCATTAATAAAACAAAACAAACTTTTCTATTTAATATCATGAATGTATCTTACGTATAAGATTATAATCTTGATACCAGAAGAAAAAAAATATTTTTTTTGATATTTTTTGAAATATGAACCAAATTCAATGCAAATTAAAACATTTAATTTTTTTCCTTTTTATTTTTCTTTTTTCAGTTTTTATCATTCAAAACATACAAAAAAAAATAATAACAAAACACCCACTCAAACACTCTTTTGTACTATGTTTAAGCACACACCCATTACATGTTTACAAACTAATGTAAATTCAAAAATAACCCAAACAATAATCTAAATATACATAACAATATCTGAGAATTACAAAAAAAAAACATAAATAAACCCTCGAGAACAGTGCTGGAACAGTGGCGGCTCGTGGGTTCACGCGCTGCCGCCGATGAAGGCAACAAAACCAGTGGATCAGGAACGTTTTCCTCTTCTCTGTCTTCCTACGTTGGCAGTGAGAGTCACCGTCACTTGCAAAGCCAAGAAAACAACACAAACAGTCAATTTGTTTTCTGTTTTAGATCTGCTTCCCCACCTTCTTCTTTCTTTTCCAATCTGCAGTGAGGTTAGGGTCGAGGCTGCTGTGGCTGACGGTGTGGACGGCGCTGATGGCTTTGTGGGTGCTGCTTCTCCAGCTGGTCTTAGGTTGGCTTCTGTGGGGAAGGAGATGGAGGGAGTGAAGGCCGCAGAGGGTAGAGGGAGCAGCTAAGAGGGAGGATCTGTTGAGGGGGGGTTGGTCCCTTGAGAGAAAGTCCCAAGCCAAAGGGGGCGGCGGCTTGGGTTTTCTTTTTGGCAGAGGGAAATCTTGGTTTTGGCTGAGGAGAAGGAGATGGGACAATGTTCACAGGGGAAGGTGACGGGTTGGGGAAGATCGGTCTGGGCATGGTCTTCGGGTGGTTGGTTTGAGGGAGAAGGAGGGTGAGATGGCTGGGGAAGAAGAAAATCCAAAACCAGTGGGGGGCGCAGCTGGTCTTGGTTTCTTTGGCCAAATGGTGGCGCCGACTTGGGTGAAGTGATAGGTTTTTTAGGGTTAAGTTTTTTTGTATTATCTCCCTAAATGTGCAAAATTGCCCCCCCTTTTTTGTGTGTGTTGAAGGCTATTATTTAGAGGCAAAAATGTTGTTAGGTCCCAAACTTGGTCCCTCAACTTCTTTTTTTGTAAATTTTAATTTTTGTAATTTTTTTGTATTTTTTTTTAAAACAAGTAATATCAACATCAACTCAATGAGAAACATCAATAATTTTAAAAATGACACGTTAAAAGTTGAACGCGTTTCAAAGATCTTTGAAAATTTAAATTCTTTTGAGACAATTCTAAAAATGTTAAAAATGATGCAAATATATTAAAAAATGTATTTTTTGGATTTTCATTGTTTTTCACTATTTTTGGATTTTTTTCTGAAAATTTATCAAAACATGGGTCAAAAATTGGGTAGCAACAGATGCCCCCTCTTTACAATGCTTATGAAGCAAAACTCCTCAATGTTTTGCATAGTAAGCTTCGTAAAGAAAACTTGTCTTCTTATCATCCTAACTTGCTTAATATCCACTCATCTAAAGACCTTACATTTTTTCCTTTTCTGTTTCCTTTTCTTTTCTTTCTCTTCTTTCTTTCTTTCTTTTTTTTCTCCTTTTTTTTCCGTTAACCTGACATCCCATCTAGCTACCTCATTTAACAAAAATTATGTGTAGCTTAGTCAACCTGAAATCCCATCTGGCGATTCCCTTTAACCAAAACCAAAGAATGTGTGTAGCTTGGTCAACCTGAAATTCCATCCGACGATTCCCTTTAACCAAAGCTACTTGAGATCCCATTTGGCGACCTCTTTTAACTAGAACCAAAGAATATGTGTAAGTCGGTCAACTTGAAATCCCATCTGGCCATTTCCTTTAACTAAAGTTACCTGAGATCCCATCCAGCGACCTCATTCAACTAGAACAAAAAAATATGTGTAGCTCGATCAACCTGAAATCCCATCTGGCGATTCCCTTTAACCAAAGCCACCTGAGATCCCTTCTGGTGACCTCATTCAACTAGAACTAAAAAATGTGTGTAGCTCGATCAACCTGAAATTCCATCTGGCGATTCCCTTTAACCAAAGCCACCTGAGATCCCTTCTGGTGACCTCATTCAACTGGAACTAAAAATTATGTGTAGCTCAATCAACCTAAAATCCCATTTGGCGATTCCCTTTAACCAAAGCTACCTGAGATCCCATTGGGCGACCTCATTCAACTGGAGCTAAAAAATATATGTAGCTCGATCAATCTGAAATCTCATCTAGCGATTCCCTTTAACCAAAGCTACCTAAGATCCCATCTAGCGACCTCATTCAACTGGAACCAAAAACATAAGTGTAGCTCGATCATCCTGAAATCCCATCTGGCGATTCCCTTTAACCAAAGCTACCTAAGATCCCATCTGGCGACCTCATTCAACTGGAACAAAAAAAACAAGTGTAGCTCGATCAACCTGAAATCTCATCTGGCGATTCCCTTTAACCAAAGCTACCTAAGATCCCATCTAGCGACCTCATTTAACTGGAATGAAAAAATATACGTAGCTCGATCAACCTGAAATCCCATCTGACGATTCCCTTTAACCAAAGCTACCTAAGATCCCATCTAGCGACCTTATTCAACTGGAACAAAAAAAATAAGTGTAGCTCGATCAACCTGAAATCCCATCTGGCGATTACCTTTAACCAAAGCTACCTGAGATCCCTTCTGGCGACCTCATTCAACTAGAACTAAAAAATATGTGTAGCTCGATCAACCTGAAATTCCATCTAGCGATTCCCTTTAACCAAAGCCACTTGAGATCCCTTCTGGTGACCTCATTCAACTGGAACTAAAAATTATGTGTAGCTCGATCAACCTAAAATCCCATTTGGCGATTCCCTTTAACCAAAGCTACCTGAGATCCCATTGGGCGACCTCATTCAACTGGAGCTAAAAAATATATGTAGCTCGATTAACCTGAAATCTCATCTAGCGATTCCCTTTAACCAAAGCTACCTAAGATCTCATCTAGCGACCTCATTCAACTGGAACCAAAAACATAAGTGTAGCTCGATCATCCTGAAATCCCATCTGGCGATTCCCTTTAACCAAAGCTACCTAAGATCCCATTTGGCGACCTCATTCAACTGGAACAAAAAAAACAAGTGTAGCTCGATCAACCTGAAATCTCATCTGGCGATTCCCTTTAACCAAAGCTACCTAAGATCCCATCTAGCGACCTCATTTAACTGGAATGAAAAAATATACATAGCTCGATCAACCTGAAATCCCATCTGACGATTCCCTTTAACCAAAGCTACCTAAGATCCCATCTAGCGACCTTATTCAACTGGAACAAAAAAAATAAGTGTAGCTCGATCAACCTGAAATCGCATCTGGCGATTCCCTTTAACCAAAGCTACCTGAGATCCCATCTGGCGACCTCATTTAACTGAAACTAAAAAATATGCGTAGCTCGATCAACCTGCAATCCCATCTAGCGATTCCCTTTAACCAAAGCTACCTGAGATCCCATCTGGTGACCTCATTCAACAGGAAATAAAAAATATGCGTAGCTCGATCAACCTGAAATTCCATCTAGCGATTCCCTTTAACCAAAGCTACCTGAGATCCCATCTGGCAACCTCATTCAACTGGAACTAAAAATATATGTAGCTCGATCAACCTGAAATTCCATCTGGTGATTCCCTTTAACCAAAGCCACTTGAGATCCCATCTGGCGACCTCATTCAACCAAAACCAAAAAATGTAAAAACGTGGTATCATTGTAATGGGTGACCTACCCAGGTGGAAAGAATGTGAAAAACGGTCTCTTTGTAATGGGTGACCTACCCAAATGGAAGATGGAAAAAAATATGAATTGGTCTTGTTATTATGGGTGACCTACCCAAATAGAAAAAATATGATGTGTGATCTCATTGTAATGGTTGACCTACCCAAATGGAGGATGTGATATGACAAATGTGAAAAATAGGACTTACCTGACGAAGTCCTAAAAGGATGACATGAGAAAGGCTGGAAAACTTGATGCTTCTTGATAATTCTCGATCGCAGGGTTTGAAAATTCGATGCTTCCTGATTGCATGGTTGATCTTTCCATTTTTTTTGAGATTTTCCTAATGGTAGGGTTCATTTCATCTTCTTCTTATTCCATGATCAAAACAGATTCTTTGTTATCATCAACACAATGCTTCTTTCTTTTTCCGCAATCTTGTTAGACCTCATTGAGGATTGTTCCTGTAACAATTCAAAAACAATTGTGCAATGTTTTGAGGTTAGATGACATGCATGCATTCTTACCTAATTTGGAATATAAGTCCCCCTTCTTTGATGTTCCATCGTCATAAGGTGCCTTTGTTTGCATTCCAAAGCCTTCTTTGCCCTTCTGATTTACCAGCTTATCCGTGTGCTAACCATTAACTCAGCAATAAGTGTCATGCCCATCCTGGGCTATTCGTGATGATTACTCTTCTCGTTGTTTATCAAGCATGAGTATGCCCCCAAGTGTGGTGTTGCTTGATTCATCATGAAGGAGCTCAACAAATCGTTAATCTCCTGGATTCTATCAAGAATTGTTCTCTCATTGGTTGTGTGCATTTTGCCAACACCCATCAAGACTGTCAATTAGTCACGAGCCTGCCTCAAGTTGAAACAATATTCTTCAAGTATATGTTATCACCAGTCTTCTTAGAAACTATCTAGTCGTCCAGACATGCATCTTATAGCTTGCATTACAAGGCTCTTTGTTGAATGCTCAATGTTCTTCTCAAGGGATTCCTCTCAGCTTGTCGAATTAGATTGCAAAAAGAATTGTATTGGCCTCATCAATGATGTTCAATTTATCACCCATATTCATGCAGTGAAGTGCGCCTTTGATTTTCAAAACAGATGGTCTCACAATTAGTCTTGATGGTGTGCATCCTTTCGATGTTCATTCAAATGCACTCACACGATAACATATGTCAGCAGTCATAGCCATGTTTCAGAGGGTAACCCAAGATGAAGATATATAGATGTCCTTCAAGTGCAACATTGTTCTATTATCAGTCTTGGTTGTATGCATCTTTTCAACATTCATTTACATTCAATCGTGTGTCCACATCGATCGACAACCATGTTTAAGAGGTTAAACCCAGATAAAGATGTCCTTCAAGTGCAGCCCCACTCTCATTTGCTACTAGAGTTCACTAGATGTTGACTATCTTTAAACAATATTGCCCCCGGTGTGATATGAATGTGCTCATTCATTTATTATCTTTCTTTGAACCACATTGTCCTCCGTTCATCGATTCATTATTTAATCATCTTTCTTTGCCCCCAACTGATATGAATACTACTTGTTTTTCCTTTTCAGGGTCCACTGTGTTGCCCCATGGTGTCTCAACTTTTCAAGGAATGTTGAGAAGAGTTGGCGTCATTTCATGTCATGGATTCCGTAGACTTAATCAATGTTCTTATTTGTTCGACAATCTTTCTTGTTCTGGAATCAAATCTCATACTTCAAAGGTCATGTCTATTCAAATCTAATTGTTGAAATGAAATGAGAGAGGTATCAGTTTTGGAAAAGATCTTTTGAAAATCAAGCTTTTTTGGTCAAAGACCCAACATACGCCATTAAAAATATGTAATCCTTTCGTTGTCTTATATTTTGAAAACAGAAATTGACCCATTGCAAGATAAAAATGGCTTTTTTTTTTCATGGTTCTTTGTATCCATTTTAAACTCTGATTTTGGGTATATCTTTTTGATGGTCTGTGATGATGTGACATTTTTATGAATTTCATAAACAAGATGCTGGGGCTTTATTTAAAAAAGTTGTTTCTTTTCTTAGCATTTATTTTATCAACATGCATAATAACCAGTAGCTTAAATCATGAAGTCACGACCCTTATAGAAAAGCTCTTCCAGTTTTAAGAGCGCCATTTATAGGTTCAGATTGCTTACTTGATCGAAAAGGGCTTTTAAAAGCACGTAATGCAGGCTATGGTTCATGGCTATGAAAAAAAGGGAAATTCACAACCTCAAAAAGGTGTTTGAGGGTTTCAAAGACTTAGGATCAACATCAACTATTCATTAATTCTCTTTCTCTTATTGTCTTTGTAGAGAAAATGACATATAACCTTGTTAACCTCAAAGATCAGAATTCTCTTAACATAGGTCATAAAGCAAATCCAACTTCTTCCTTGATGAATAACCAATCTAATTATTATAGGCTTTATCATTGATACCAAAAGACAATGTTTGTAACTCGGTAATTTTTTCTGGTATTGATTTTTTGGCGTATGTTGTGTCTTTTCTTAATTGAAACCTCTTTTGCTCTTTCTAGACTTGATAGGCGTTCTCCTTCCTTAATCTTTGACTTGCCTTTAAGTGTTAGCAATTTCAACTCTCTTTTTTTTCTTTTTTCTTTTTTTTCCATAGCCTTCCTCAAAGTTTTTCTCACATGCCCCCAGTCTATGGTTTCTTTCTTTTAGCCCTCTCATAATTGTTGGACTTTTGTTCTTAGCCTTCTCCTTATCCATCGATTCTAACATTGTCTTATCTTTGCTAACAAAAAATCTCTTATTTGCCCCTAATGTGGGGTGCGATCCTAGTCAGGGTTTCTTGAAAGAAATATTCTATAAGATTCAAAATGGTTTGCAAAGGATAAATATTTTTAGAAAGTGAGGGGATATCAAAGATGGCTTTTTCTCATTTCAAGCAAGGTCGGTTAGAACCGATAAATTTTGACCTCATCTAGTGTAATGATATGGACTTGTAAGAATCATGATTCGTGAGTCCATAACTACCGAATCCAATACATGTCATTATGCATACTGCTAAAATTTAGCTACACGATGTGTGGTTCAATTTCATGTGTGAGTTCAAAATTGTTTGATCACCTCATATTGTTTATCTTGCCATTTTAACAAATATCAAGTCATTTTTGCAATCAAAACACTTTTAATCTTTTAGGATTGACTAGCCTTAATTTTGCATGTTGGAGTTTGATCAAAATATTTTGTCAAAATACCCTTTGAAAGAAGCATCTCTTGATTTCAAAATAATAGGAAGACAAGGGAAATACATGTTTCGTTCAAGGATGAGATGTGACCCCAAAACAAAATGCAAAATGGCAAAAATCCACAATAAAATAATTGACAATTCAGCACCATTCTTGGATTAGCTTTTCTAGCAATATTTGTGTTTGGCCAATCATTACCACGTAGGAAACAGTGGTTGCATGGGATTTGACGGAGTCAGGACAACAAGTTTGGGGCATAACAGATGTTGGTAGGCAAACTTAAGTGGCTGAGGTATGTCAATCTTGGCAAAGACATTTCAGTAGTAGCATAACAAGTTCTGACTAGGCGAAATAACTGAAGTTTCTCAATTAAGAGTCATCTTCTGATTCAATTCTCATCACTGTTCTGGAATCCATGATAGATCCTTCAATCTTTCCCATCTTCATAGCTTGCTCAATTCCTTTGGCAATCCTTACAACAGCATGATGTCAATCCTCCAATGTTGTTATGGTTGTTTGAGGATTGTTAGAACCTCCCAACAATTAGGTAATCTTGGTAGCGCACAACACCACTGCTGCCGACACGTGGAATCATGCATTGTCTCTACTAGAAAAGAAACTAATGAATCTGAAACTCTTATGTCTCCTCTTCGATTCCTCACTGGTGGTGCAACAAACAAACACCAATAGAGGGAGTTTTGCTCTATTGAAGTTTCAGTCTTCTTCATGTTTTTTAGTTTAGTCATGTCTCTTCTCTCTACTTCTGTGTTTTAGTTCTGTCACTGGTTGGAGAAAATTATAGATGATCTGGAACTACTTCATTCCTTCTTGGATTCCTCACTGGCAGAGCCACAAACAGATCTCTGTCGAGAAAGCTCTGGTACATTGAAGGTCAATGTAAAGTCATGTTTTTCATACCAACATCTTGTGTTGCTAGACTGGAATGGAGTTCACAGCAGATATGGCTAGAAAGAAGACCTCTGCTCATGGCGTGAAAGGCTGACAACTATTGGGTGCCATTGAAAGATGTGGAGTCGGTGAACAATTAACAGTGTAGTTGAACAAAAAAGGAGATTGTCTTTTGTTAATTACTGAAAGCGTTGCTGCCGTTCATAACTGAAATGAAGGAGAGGTGGTGCCACTTCAGTGTTTATGGCCTCTACTGGTGAAGTGCTAAGAAAACAAGTTCATTATTTTTCCTTGTGTGGGAAATGGACTGACAGTGCTTCCATAAAAGGCTGTGCAGACATTCCCTTTCCATTCTTGAAGTTCAGCACTTGTTCAAGCAGATCGAGTATAGCTGCTTCACATTTGATGCTCTCAATTTCCTTTTGACAATCGGTCTCTCGCCAAACTTTTTTCAGTCCAGTATAGTAGACCTCGAGTGAGGGAACCAACTTTTCATCCTGGTGCATGTATGACAAATGTATGAGCATGTAATCTAAATGATGAACTCACCCTTCGAGGGGTGACATATGGTCGTAACTCTTGTATGATGAAACAAGAATCGTGATTCTTGCCCAAACTCTACAATGAAAATTTTCTAAGTGACGGTCATTGTGTCACCCACAAGTCTTGAGTTCAAGATACTTCAAGAAGGGTTTGCCCTGATGCAAATAAAGATAGCACATACAACCTAAGGACAAGTTCTATTCATTAGGTGAACATGGGTAGGTTTTCTACCTGGTCTCAAGAGGGTCTCATATTTGCCCAGTGATGATCTTCGTAAAGACAGTATAGGGGCGTTGCAAGAAATAGTTAAGGTACGTATACCCACCATTACCAAGTAGGCACTCAGATATGAGTTGGGTGTTTTACACATCTGAACCCTGACCAATAGTCATAGGGCATATCGCTAATTCCCCACCTAACTTAGAAGCTTGTGAGTGCTTTCCAAAATAAAACAAGTGATGTATGAAACAATTCTAAAAATACATGGAAAAAAAATTAATAAAATAAGACAAAAAGCAAAAACTCGAACACATCAAATACACAAAACTTAGTCCAATATTGTCAGAAACAGTACCTTCCCCAATGGAGTCGCCATTCTGTCACATGTTACCCGCGTGGCGTCTGGTTAGTGATTTTTTGTTATGCTTGATTGGTTCTCGGGAGTCGCCACCTAGTATTTCATTGAGGGTTACTAGGAAACCGAATGTACTGGTCTTGTCAGAGATTCACGAATAAGGGATTGGTTGTGGTTAGGGAAGGTATTAGCACCCCTAACGCACCCTACCTGAGGTAAGCTGCTTCGTGGCTTTGATGTAATTTCAAAGGTTTTGAAAGTTGTCTTGCCAATGATTTCTTAAAAAAAAAAGTCCTCCTCGGTAATGAGATCCTTATCTTATCGGGTAACAAAACCTAATTGCTCTAGCATCAATAAAACAAAACAAACTTTTCTATTTAATATCATGAATATATCTTACGTATAATATTATAATCTTGATACCAGAAGAAATTTATTTTTTTTGATATTTTTTGAAATATGAACCAAATTCAATGCAAATTAAAACATTTATTTTTTTTCTTTTTTCTTTTTATTTTTTTAGTTTTTATCATTCAAAACATACAAAAAAATAATAATAACAAAACACCTATTCAAACATTCTTTTGTACTATGTTTAAGCACACACCCATTACATGCTTACAAACTAATGTAAATTAAAAAATAACCCAAACAGTAATCTAAATATACACAACAATATCTGAAAATTACAAAAAAAACATAAATAAACCCTCGGGAACAGTGCTAGAACAGTGGCGGCACGTTGCTCCATGCGCCACCGCCACTAGCAGCGCGTGGGTTCACGCGCCACCGCCGATGAAGGCAACAAAACTGGTGGATCGGGAACATCTTCCTCTTTTCTGTCTTTCTACGCCAGCGATGAGAGTCACCATCACCTGCAAGACCAAGAAAACAACACAAACAGACGATTTGTTTTTTGTTTTAGATCTGCTTCCCCACTGTCTTCTTTATTTTCCGATCTGTAGTGAGGTCAGGGTGGATGTTGCTGTGGCTGACGGTGTGGACGACACTGATGGCTTTGTGGGTGCTGCTTCTCCGGCTAGTCTTGGGTTAGCTGTTATGGGGAAGGAGATGGAGGGAGTGAAGGTCGCGGAGGGTAGAGGGTGCAGCTAAGAGGGAGGATCTGTGGAGGAGGGACTGGTCCCCTGAGAGAAAGTCCCAAACCAAGAGGGGCAACAGTTTTGGTTTTCTTTTTGGCAGAGGGAAAGTCTTGATTTTAGCTGAGGATAAGGAGATGGGACAATGTTCACAGGGAAGGTGACGGGTTGGGGAAGATCGGTTTGGGCGTGGTCTTCGGGTGGCTGGTTTGAGGGAGAAGGAGGGTGAGATGGCAGGGGAAGAAGAAAATCCAAAACCAGTGGGGGGGGCACAACTGGTCTTAGTTTCTTTGGCCAAATGGGGGCACCAGCTTGGGTGAAGAGATAGGTTTTTTAGGGTTAGGTTTTTTGTATTATCTCCCCAAATGTGCAAAATTGCCCCCCTCTTTTGTGTGTGTTGAAGGCTACCATTTATAGGCAAAAATGTTGCTAGGTCTCAAACTTGGTCCCTCAATTTCTTTTTTTGTAAATTTTGATTTTTCTAATTTTTTTGTATATTTTTTAAAAACGAGCAATATCAACATCGACTTAATGAGAAAAATCAATGATTTTAAAAATGACACGTTAAAAGTTGAACGCGTTCCAAAGATCTTTGAAAATTTAAATTCTTTTGAGACAATGCTAAAAATGATGCAAATATATTAAAAAGCGTATTTTTGGGATTTTTGTTGTTTTTCGCTATTTTTGGATTTTTTTTGAAAAATTTATCAAAACATGAGTAAAAAATTGGATAGCAACAATCATAGCGGGGTCCTGGGCCATTCAATTGAAAACTATAAAAATTTCATGTATCAAGTCCGGAAGCTAGTGGTACCTACCACATAGTTACCTCTATTTTCAACAATGACTAATAGCTTGCAAAATGCTGACAAAGGTGTAAACACTATGCAACTATCGAGAGAATGAGCATTTGTATTTTGCTGCGATATGCTTTCATATATCGTTGATGCATCACATGTATTTAATGAATTATGCTTTGTCTTATTATTGTCTTGAAATCATGAGATGTTTCTTTCAAATGGTATTTTGACAAAACATTTTGATCAAACTCCAACATACGATTAAGGCTAATCAATACTTAATGATTAAAAGTGTTTTGATCCCAGAATTGACTCGATGCTCGTTAAAATAACATGAGGTGGCCAAACAAATTTTTGAACTCACACATGAAACTGAACCATACATCATGTACCTAAGTTTTAACGGTATGCATAATGACATGTAGTGGATTCAGTAGTTATGGACTCGTGAATCATGATTCTTACAAATCCAAATCATTATACTGGATGAGGTCAAAATTTATCGGTTTTAACCGACCTTGCTTGAAATGAGAAAAGACCATCTTTTTTATTCCTTTGCTTTCAAAAAATTATATCCCTTGTGGTCCCCATTTGAGCCTGATAAAATATTTTTTTCAAAGAAACCCTAACTAAGATCACATCCCACACTAGGGGCAAATAAAAGATATTTTAAAGACACCGATAGAATCAATAGAGAAAAGAAGGTTAAGAATAAAAGTCCAACATTCGAGAAAGGCTAAAGAAAAAAAAGACATAGACTGGGGGGCAGAAAATACCGATGTTGGTCTTCCATTATCATCCAAACAAAGTAGTGAAGATGGGTGTTGTCATTAATCATAAAGCATAATTTTTGGTATCTATGATAAAGTCTATAATGTCTTCAAAATGATCCAGATTGGTCATTCATCAAGAAAATAGATTAAGACCCATGTTAAGAGACTTTTGATTTTATCCTCAACATGACTTTATGTCATTCCTCTGTAAAAACAACAATAAAAAGAGATTTATGAATAGTTGATGTTGATCCTAGATCTTTGAAACTCTCAAAACACCTTTTGAGCTTGTGAACTTCCTTTCCTTCATAGCCATGAACCATAGCCTATATTACGTGCTTCTAAAAGCCCCTTTTGATCAAGTAAGCAATCTGAACCGATAAATGACAATCTTAAAACTGAAAGAGTTTTTCTATAAGGGTCGTGGCTTCATGGATTCAGCTACTGGTTATTATACATGCTGATAAAATTGATGCTAAAAAAGGGAAACAATCTTTTTTTGATAAAGTCTCAAGTTTTGACTTGAGCATTTTGTTTTTTTGAAATATATACAGAAGGTCATCTCATCACAAACCATCAAAAGAGGCACCCAAATTAGTGTCCAAAATGGATACAAAGAACCATGAAAAAGCCAATTTTAATCTTACAACGGGTCAATTTCTATTTCCAATTTTAATCTCGATCAAAGGACTGTATATTTTGAAAAACGTGTGTTGGGTCTTTGACCAAAAAGCTTGATTTTTCAAAAAGATCTTTTTCAAACAAAGACATCTCTGATTTCATTTCAACAAACTAGACATGAATAGACATGATCTTTGAAATGTGAGAGTTGATTCCAGAAGGAAGATTGTCAGACAAAGAAGAACATCGATTAAGTCTGCGAAATCCTTGACAGAAATGACATCAACTCTTCTCAACACTCCTTGAAAAGTTGAGCCACCTGGGGGCAATACAGTGGACCCTAAAAAGGAAAAACAAGTAGTAGTTGAATCAGCTAAGGGGCAAAGAAAGATGATTAAATGAAGAATCGGTGAACGGAGGACAATGTGGTAAAAAAAAGATAATCAATGAACGAGCACATTCAGATCACACCGGGGGCAATATTGTTCAAAAACATTCCATGATCTAGTGAACTTCAACAACAATTGAAAACAACGCTGCACTTGAGGGACAACTTTGTATCTTCATCTTGGGTTATCCATTGAAACATGGCTATAACAAATGTTATCACATAATTGCTTTTGAATGAATGTCAGAAGAACGCACACCACCAAGACTGATTGTGGGACAATGCTGCACTAGAAGGACATCTTCATATCGTCATCTGGCTAAAGACACGCTTCACCGCCTATGTATGGGTGATAAAAACAACATCATTAATGAGGCCAAGATATTTCTTTTCACAATCTGATTAGATGAGCTGAGGGGAATTTGTTGAAAAGAACATTGAGCATACAATCATGAGCCTTTTACTACAAGCTATGAGATGCATGTCTGGATGATTGGATAGTTTCTAAGAAGACTGATGATAACATATACTTGAAGAGTATTATTTCAACTGGGGGAAAGTCCATGACTGATTGACAATCTAAAATGAGGTTAAAACACTAGAAAACCTCTTGATGAGTGTTGGCATGATATGCACAATCAATGAGAAAACAATTTCTCAGGAGAATCCAGAAGATGAATGATTGGTTAAGCTCATTCATGATGAATCAAGCAACACCGCACTTGGGGGGCACGATCATGCTTGGTAAGCAACAAGAGTAGAAATCATCGCAGATAGCCTATGATAAACACTGCACTTACATCTGAGTGGAAGGCTAGCACACGAATGAGACAATACATTGAAAGAATAAAGAAAGCTTTGAAAAGCAAACAAAGGCACCCAGTGATGATGTAACATCGAAGAGGGGGGACCTATATTTCAAATCATGTAAGGATGCATGCATGTCATCTAACATCAAAGCATTGCATATATTTTTGATTTGTTACAAGAAAAAGCCTCAATGTAGTCCAACAAGATTGAGGATGAAGAAAGAATCATTGAGTTGATGAATGACAAAGAATCATGGTTCTGACCCTGGAACTGGAGGAAGATGAGATACAAAGGAATCACTGAATGGGGTTTCTGGTCAACCAAGCTTTGACAAGATTAGTGTTGGAAATATAGTTTTGTTTATCTTTACAAAACTTACTACGCAAAGTCTTTGCTCCGTAAGCATTATAAAGAGAGAGCATCTATTGTAACCCATTTTTGGGCCCTGTACAAAAAAGGAGAAAATGCAAAAAAATAATAAAAAAATATATTCAGAAGAAAAATTCAGAAAAATATATACAGTGAAAAGAGGATGCGAGAACACTAAAACAAATGGTCAAAAATTGGTTGAGGAGGTTCAAAAATACAAAGATTGAAATTTGACGGTATTTTGTTGAGTGATGAGAGCCCTGTTAACAAATAAAATTCAATTTGAGGAAGAAAGGTCCAAAATCAGACATTTATGGACTCAATTAAATTTTATTGAAGGTTTAATTGAATTTATGGAGAGTTTGATTGCAAGAAAAATTGATTTTGGAGTTAATTTGTGCTTTGATTGGAAGAAATTAAAGTTCAGGGGTCGAATTATTTTTTTTTAGAGTTAATTTGGTCAAATCAGGGGCTTAATTGCATAAATATTGAAGTTTGATGGCCAATTAGGGACTTAATTGAAGAAATCTGAAACCAAGGACCAAACTGGAAAAGGCGCGTAAATAGAGAGGCTGTAATTAAAACCAAATCAGGGGCTAAATTGAAGAAATTAGAAGTTTATTGCTCAATTGAGGGTTAAATTGCATAAATTAGAGACCAAGGACCAAGTTGAAAAAGGCGGCCAACTTCGGGGCTGGCGATTGTTTTTTGACAGGGATGCAATTGCATTGATTTTTAAATCAAAATTGCAATTTAGGACTTGATTGAACAAATCACAAATTGAAGACTGATTTGGACTTTAACACATTTTGCCGCCCTTTTCTTTTAAATGAACGACGTCGTTTCATACACTGTTCATTAAAAAAAAAAAGAAGGGAAAAGCCCAAAACGGTGCTGTTTTGAACGGCACTGTAGCCTTTCTTCTTCCCCTCGACATGCGAAGCAGGGGAAGAAGAAGACTTTTCTCCCTTGCTTTGCCCGTTCCCTCTTTCTCCGAAACCAGTAAAAAGATGCCGACCCAAAGCCCCCACTTGCCTAAAGCTCTAACCGGTGGCCTACCACGGACAAAAAAACAGAGGGGATAAGTCCCCAGCTAGCGCCCCCGTCCACCCTGCCATGTCCCCTGACCGGATAGAGGCAGGGCATTTTCACCGCCCTTCTCTGCCTATAAATATAGAGGCAGAGAAGAGGCACAAAAAAGACAAAAAAAAAGGAGAGGGTGGACAAACCCAAAGAAAGAAAAAAAAAGGGAGAAATAGAAGAATAGAAGAAAAGGAAGAAAACAGAGGAAGAGAGAGGGAGCAAGAAAAAAAAACAGAGGAAAAGAAAAAAGAGAAAAAGGAAGAAGGAGAGCAGGAGGGACGGACAAAAAAGAAAAAAAGCAGAGAGGGAAATTAGAGAAACGAAGAAGACAGATGAAGAAGTGGAGAAGAAGAGAAAACAGAGGAGAGGCTGCCACTGTCACCGCCACTGTCGCTGACGTTAACAGCCATGCTCAGACCACACCACCCCTAAGTAACCTTCTGTGCCCTGTTTATTTCCTTCTTGCTCATTTGCATGCAGAACGTGAATAATTCACATTCTGCAGCAAATGAGGTAGGGGCTGGTTTATTTTGTTTTGTTTTAATATCGAGGATTACGAATTTATATGTAAAACGTATTCCCCATATTAAAAAGATATTTCCTTTTCGCAACCAGTCTTCGTACCTGATCTTTGAGACTAGTTAGGGTTCCTAGAGACCAAAATACTAGGTGGTGACTCCCATTCAAAATTTCCACTGATAAGAGACAAGAATTCTTTGTCTCTCTACCTTTACCAGATAGACCCATTCCATTTTCCTTGAGAGTGGTGGACGATTGCTGCGAGGCCGCACACGTGTGACACTTGGTTTCGGATTTCTTCAATTAAGTCCTTAATTGGCCATTAAACTTCAATATTTATTCAATTAAGCCTCTGATTTGACCAAATTAACTCTAAAAAAATATAATTTGACCCCAGAACTTTAATTTCTTCCAATTAAAGCCCAAATTGACTCTAAAATCAATTTTTCTTGCAATCAAACCCTTTATAAATTCAATTAAACCTTCAGTAAAATTTAATTGAGTCCATAAACATATGATTTTGGACTTTTCTTCCTCAAATTGAATTTTCTTTGTCAATGGGGCTCTCATTAGTCAACAAAATACTGTCAAATTTTAATTTTTGTATTTTTAAACCTCCTCAACCAATTTTTGGTCATTTTTTAGGTGCTTTGGCATCCTTTGATCACTGGTATTATTTTTTTTATTTGTTTTTGTTTTTTTTAGTTCGAATATATATTTTTTTGATTTTTTTGAAGAAAGAAATTAAATTTGGGGAGTAACCCAAAAATGGGTTATGACAGTTGCCCCCCTCTTTACAATGTTTACGACAGAAAATCTCATAAGAGATTTTAGATAGTAAGCTTTGTAAAGAAAAAAAAGGAAAAGATAACAGACACACCATATCAAGAAATGATGAATTGTTTTGAAAATATTTGAAGTGAGGGTTAGAAAGTGCACTCAGCGGAAAACATAGAGGTTTTTTTTTTTTTGTAAAATTCAAATTTTGAAATGATCGAATTGTCATGGGTAACCTACCCAAATTAAAAATGTGAAGTGGTCTCATTGTAATGGGTGACCTACCCAAATAAAAAGGAAAGAGTGGTCTCATTGTAATGGGTGACTTACCAAGATGGAGGAATGGTCTCATTGTAATGGGTGACCTACTCAGATAAAAAAAAAATGAAGAATGGTCTCATTGTAATGGGTGACCTACCCAGGTGGAAAAAGAAAAGAGTGCTCTCATTGTAATGGGTGACCTACACAGATAAAAAAACATGGAGAATGGTTTCATTGTAATGGATGACCTGCCTAGAAAAAGATGGTGAGGGCTTAAAGGTGCACTCGAAAGGAGGTAGGGTTAACAAACGCACTGCTCAAGAGATTGTGGCTCAAAAGTGCACTGGAAATGAGGTGAGGGTTCAAAGGCGCACTCGAAATAAGGTGATGGCTCAAAGGCGCACTTAAAAGGAAGCGTAGGGTTATAAAACGCACTACCCAAGAGATGAGTGCTCAAAGGCGCACTTAAAAGGAAAGGAGGGCTCAAAGGCGCACTCAAAATGAGGTAGGGTTATAAAACACACTACCCAAAAGACGAGTGCTCAAAGGCGCACTAAAAAAGAAAGTAAGGGCTCAAAGGCGCACTCAAAATGAGGTGAGAGCTCAATGACGCACTCGAAAATGAGGTAGGGTTAGAAAACGCATTACCCAAGAGATGGTGGATCAAAGGTGCACTAAAAGAAGTAATGGCTCAACGACGCACTCGAAAGGAGGTAGGGTTAGAAAACACACTACCACCCTTGAAATGAGGTGAGGGCTCAAAGGCGAATTCAAATGGAAGTGAGGGCTCAAAAGTGCACTAAAAAAGGAGGTAGGTTTAGAAAACGCACTACCCAAGAGATGGTGGCTCAAAGGCACACTAAAAAAGAAGTGAGGGCTCAAAGACGCACTCAGAAGGAAGTGAGGGCTCAACGGCGCACTCAAAAAGGAGGTAGGTTTAAAAAATGCATTACCCAAGATATGGTGGCTCAAAGGCGCACTAAAAGAGAAGTGAGGGCTCAAAGGCGCACTAAAAAGGAAGTGAGGGCTTAGTGGCACACTCGAAATGGAGGTAGGTTTAGAAAACACACTACCCAATAGATAATGGCTCAAAGGTGCACTAAAAAAAGAGGTAGGGTTAGAAAACACACTACCCAAAAAGTGATGGTGTAACACCAATTTGTCAATGATGAAAGCAAATGCAATTATGATTGATATGCATGTATACTTACCTGAGAAATATAGATCCCCATTTCTTCATGGTGCCTTTCTTTTCTCAAAAGTTGGAGTGTTGGTAGTAAACTTCGATGGCTTTTTTGCTCTTGCTTACTCGAGTCATATCTTGTGATCTTGACCTCTGATAAGGGCTTCATATCAGCCTACTTCTTTGCCCTCCAACCTATATCTCAAGGTTGCTAATTTTGCCCGACATTTTTCTTAGAAAAGAAAATATAGAGCTTGCCCTACCATGTGTTTTTTATTACCCCCCAGCTTGATCATGCCCCCCAAGTATTCAATTCGGGTTTGGGGATAAGGCTATGTGAAGGAAGGTTTGATAAGGAGTTGTTTTCATACATAAATTTTGGAATTTCAAAGCTATTCCAAACACATAAATCATTTTGACATCGATTTAAAGCAAACTCATTCTGAAGAAATTCAAATGATTCCTATAGAGAGGTTTTCAAAAGTGATGAAAACTTTTTGTTTTGCTTTTGGTGAAAAACATTTGGTTGGTCAAAAAAAGGTTTAAGATTTAATTTGAGGGTTACAAAGAACTGGTCTTCAAAGCATTCATTTTATTTGCATGAATAATGATTTGGTTGGCATGAGAAAGAAATGTCTATCAATCCAGATTGTTTGCCTTTAATCAGAAAGGGCTTGGTTAGGAACGTAATGTAGGCTTGGGCTTTTGGTCATGAAGAAAGAGGATACTTGCAGGTTTAAAAGGTGTTTAAGGGATTTCAAGACTAAATATCACTAATGCTTGTTTCCTGACCTTTTATCTTTGGAATGTTTTTCCAAAATGGTCTATCATGCCCCCTAGTGTTGGGTTTGGGCTCTTCATTTGTTTTTTCTTTCTTCACTTGGTCGAGCATCATCATATCAGTTATTTTTGTGAGAAGCTCAATTATTTTGGACCCTTTGGTTTTTTTTTCTTGCCCCCTAGTTTTGTTTGGGCGCCTTTGATCATTGAAAATTTTCTCTTATGCCCCTTAATGTTGCTTGGACATTTTCAATCGGTGAGGTTTTTTGTATATCTCTCGCACTTGCCCCCAGTGCGGGGTGTGATCCTAGCCAGGATTCTTACTAAAAAACATTACTAGGCTCAAAAGGAGTCTGCAAAGGATATATTTCAGCCTCGTGAAAGGATTATCAAAGATGACCTTTCTTCATCTCAAATGCATGCATTTAGGAGCGGCAACCCTTGCTTTCATGTGAGTATGTAAAGTGATTATTCATTCAAATAAAACTCAGCTTTGGAGTCACCTCATGGTGTTTTTTTGTTTTTGTTTTTCAAGTTTTCTAGGTGTATGGTTACCCTTATAAGAAATCACTTGAATTTCCAGAATTCGTTTGTTTTGGACAATCATCAATATGATTCCTATTTTTTTGTACTAAACTTTGAATTCTAAAAAATTCTTGTGAACATGTGAGATCATGTATAGTTTTGGAAAAAAAAAAAAACATGTCATGAACACAGGAAAATACATGATCTTATTAATCAAGAAGGCTCATTTGACAAAGAAAGTCTTGTGGTATTATGAGCCAAATTACCAACATGATTAAACAAAAGGCAATAATAGGGCAGGCTTCATCCTTCTATTTTGGTAAATCTCCTCTTAGGCTAGCCTCCCCATAATAGTTCTTGGGATGATGGGGATAAAAACTGTGGTTGGAATTTGTGTCCTTCAAAATTTATGTTGCCCTTTCGCACCTTGCCTGGACCATTGATGCTTCTAGATTCCTCGAACATTCCATTGCTAGTGCATTTCTAATCCACCGCTTCAAACATGATTAGGTAGAGGGTTCGTGTTCACATTAGGAGTGTCTTCAAATGCTACCCACTCTGCCTTGATTAATTGTAGAAGCTTTCTTTTGAAGGTGTTGCAAGTATGGATGTCATGTCTGGCAACACCAACATGGTATTCGCAAGTGAGCTCTAACTTGTACAAGTTGGGGTAAGGTGGCTGCAAAGGTACCAGAGGTTTGGGAGCTACATGCCTGATACTTAAGAGCTTTTGGTACATCTCATTCAGGGGTAGCGATAATGGAGGTAGTTGTTCTTAGACCCTTTCGTAATTTCCAATTTGGCTTTTGGCTTGAAATTTGGGATGGAGTGTGGTAGTTTTGGGGTGAGTTTTTCCTACCCCTGTAGCCATCTTCAACATGGTTAACCTCTTTTCTTTTGAAGCCTCTTGGGGTGAGTTTTTCCTACCCCTGTAGCTATCTTCAACATGGTTAACCTCTTTTCTTTTGAAGCCTGTTTTCTCGGTGGGTGTAAAAATTCCACCACTCTTGACACCTTACTTTCTACGTTCACACACTACCATAATGTTAGTGAATTATTGGGCCGAACTACCTATCACATGTTTGTAATATGGTGCTTTGAGTGTGTTGGCAAATAAAGAGACCATCTCTTTGTCCAGAAGTGGAGGATGGACTTGAGCAGCTGATTCTTGCCATCTTTGAGTATATTCCCTTATGCTTTCTTTATCCTTTTTCTCTATATTGGACAAGTTGGTTCTGTCGGAAGCGATGTTCATGTTGTACTTGTACTGCTTGACAAAAGCATCCACTAGATCTTTCCATCTCTGGATTTTTATGTTGTCCAATCTCATGTACCAGCTCAATGTTGCCCCACTTAAACTATCTTGAAAGAAGTGCATCAGTAGTTTCTCATCATGTACTACCTCTGCCATTTTATTACAGTAGGACTTGAGATGAGTCATGGGGCATTGTGTTCCACCATATTTGATGAATTTAGGAACACGAAACTTCTTCGGGACAACCACATTTGGGACCAGACACATCTCTACTGCCCTTACTGGATCATATAAGTCTACCCCTTCAATGACTTTGATTCTGGCTTTCAGCGCCTCTATCTAATCTTGATCAATGCTATTAGATGACTTGGCCTTATGGGACTCGTTAGCAGATGCCTCTATAATTGTCGGGGTAGGTGCAGGTGTTACTGACTACACAAATGTTAGATTTTGTTGAGGCTCCTGACCATGTTCGCTCATTCTTTCTTCAGGCTGAACTATAGTAGGAGCCGGATTAAAAGTGACCGGTCGGTTAGAAGGACCTTCACCAGAGGTATTTCTTAGTGTTTGCTCGAGTAAGCTAGTGAGGCGAGCTACGCTTGTTTTCAGAGACTCCAACTCTTCTTGAAAATGGGCATCACAGTGAGCACGCCCTTTATCTTTCGTGTCTCTTGCTCGAAGTCGGGTGTTGTAGACTTTTGGGGACCTATACTTCAACCTGGTACGTATGCATGTTATTTACAATGAATTAATGTATGTGAATATATGTACATGCACATTTAGGGAGCTCATACTCTAAGGATAGGTTTTGGGCCATTACATGATGGATAAGCTTTCTACCTGGTCTCAAAAAATGGTCTCATATTTGCCCAGTGACGGTCTTCATAAAGACAATGTGGGGGCGTTGCAAGGAATAGTTAAGGCATGTATGCCTACCATTACCAAGCAGGCACTCAGATATGTGTTGAGTGATTCACGTATCTGAACCCTGACTAATAGTCATAGGGCATATCGCTAATTCCCCTCCTAACTTAGAGGCTTGTGTGTGCTTTCCAAAAATTAAAGCATGTGATGCATGAGACAATTCTATATAGTGGCATGAACAAATATGTATAGAAATTAAAGCGTGCAAGAAAATAAATAAAAGGCATATTAACAGAAAACACATAAACCAAACAACAGAATTATCAGACAAAAACAAGCGTCCACAAGGTCCCCAGTGGAGTAGCATGTGTGCGGCGTCGCGGCGATCATCCACCCTCAAAGGTATATGTAAGTCTATATGACAAATATGGAGAGACAAGAAATTCTTGTCTCTTATTAGTAAAATATGGAATGAGAGTCGTCACCTACTATTTTGGTCACTAGGAACCCTAACTGGTCTCAGAGATGGGGTACGGAGACTGGTTGCATAAAATGAAGGTATTAGCACCCCAACTACGCCCTACCTAAGGTAAGCTGTATTGTTTTGTTGTCTGATAAAATCTAAGGTCTTGTTGTGGTTTCTAATTGTCAATCTGTCTACGGTTTAAGAAAAGTCCTCATCTATAAGGAGATCCTTATCTTATCGGGTAAAACCAATTGTTCTATGTCGTCGAAAGAAATACATTGTTCTAAAATATGGAATGAGAGTCGTCACCTAGTATTTTGGTCACTAGGAACCCTAACTGGTCTCAAAGATGGGATACGGAGACTGGTTGTGTAAAAGGAAGGTATTAGCACTCCAACTACGCCCTACTTAAGGTAAGCTGTATTGTTTTGTTGTCTAATAAAATCTAAGGTCTTGTTGTGGTTTCTAATTGTCGGTCTATCTACGGTTTAAGAAAAGTCCTTCTCTGTAAGGAGATCCTTATCTTATCGAGTAAAACCAATTGTTCTATGTCGTCAAAAGAAATACCTTTTTAATATCGGGAATACGTTTTACGTATAAATTCGTAATCCCTGATACTAAAACGAAACAAAATATTTTTTTGAAAATTTTAAAATATTGGCCAAATTCTTTTGACTTTAATAAACTGGTTATTAAACCCAAAATGCATGCTAAAACATATTTTTTTTAAGTTTTCTTTGTTATATGAAAATATAATATGATTTTTAGCTTTGAGAAACAAAAACATATTTTTTATGTTTTGACGAAAACCGAGTATTTTAATACTGGATTTGTATTTTTACGGTATAAAAATACAAACCAATATTCAACAAAATTTAGTAGATAAATACACGGAAAATTACAATTTCAAAAAAAGAAATTTTTTTAAATTTTTATTTGGGTCGGACTGAGCTATTTGAGTTGGGCCCAACTATTCGGGTTGGGCTAGAATTGGCCCGACCATGAACAGTGGCTCTCCACTGTTCACATGCTATATGAATAGTAGAGGCTGGCAGCGAAGGAGAAGAAGGAAGAAGAGAGAGGCGGGGGAACTGACCTGTGGAGGCTCACGGTGGTGCTAGCTGGTGGCGGCTCCAGGCAGCGGTCTTTCTCTCTTCTCTCATCTGCTTCTCTGCATTTTTTTTCTTTTCTTCTCTGTTTTTCTCTTCTTTTTTCTTTCGGTCTTCAGCTCCTTCCCTCTTCTGTTCTGCTCCTTCCCCCTCTTTTTTCTTTCTTGTTGCTGCCCCCCTTTGCATTTATAGGTAAAACCAGAGGGGGGAAGACCCCTACTACCCCTGCCAAAGGGGTAGGGTGGTGGGGGTGGCCACTGTGCAGTCGCCCCAGAACCGCCCTAGGGGTGCATCCCCTCTTCTTCCACCATAGGGCAAGCAAGTGGGGAGTTTTGTCGGCGTCTTTTTGGTGGTTTCGAAAAAAGGAGCGGGCAAAGCAAGGGAGAAAAGTCTTCTTCTTCCCATGTTCTCTCCGTGTCTAGGGGAAGAAGAAAACATATGGTGTCATTCAAAACGACACCATTTTTGCTTCTTTTTTTAAAAAAATGTATGAAACAACGCCGTTTTTCCCGAAACGACGCCGTTTTATTTAAATGGAAACTGGTGCCAAAACGTGTCAGATACAAACTCAGGCCTCCAATTTGCTTGCTTTTTTCATTTTGGTCCTTGGTTTCAGATTTCTTCAATTAAGTCCCTAATTGGCCATCAAACTTCAATATTTATGCAATTAAACCCCTGATTTGACTAAAAAAATTATAATCTGACCCCAGAACTTTAATTTCTTCCGATTAAAGCACAAATTGAATTCAAAATCATTTTTTCTTGCAATCAAACCCTCCATAAATTCAATTAAACCTTCAATAAAATTTAATTGAGTCCATAAACATCTAATTTTGGACTTTTCTTCCTCAAATTGAATTTTTTTTTTGTCAACAGGGCTCTCATTAATCAACAAAATACTGTCAAATTTTAATTTTTATATTTTTAAACCTCCTCAACCAATTTTTAGTCATTTTCTGGGCGCTTTGGCATCCTCTGATCACTGCTATTTTTTTTTAATTTTTTTTTGTTTTTTTCATCCGAATATATATTTTTTTATTTTTTGGAAGAAAAAAATTAAATTTGGGGAGTAACCCAAAAATGGGTTATGACAGTTTCTATGTCAGACTCTTAGCTGTAATGGGATACTCGACACTGTTAGTTTCCTCATCAAATCAGGAGATCAATCTCATCCTTAAGCTTGCGTCTGGATTTTTACCTTCAAAACAATTTTATTTGACCTGACATCCTTTATAAATGTTGTATTCCTGGATGTGTAGATGATTTTGGACTTTTGAATCACATAATTTTGATATTTGAGGCTCAAGATATGCCTGTTTAAATCTGTATTGTGAAAGTAGAGAGTCCTGTTGTAAGGGGGATTTCTACTCGATTTTGCAGGTCTAATTAGAGGTCCAAACAAACTTGGATTTCGGCTTATAATACCTTTCTGAAAAGCTTTATATGGGTACTTTAACTTTGATTCGGCACACATTTAAATTACAAAATTCTAACATCGTGAAAAGCCTGCCACAAGAAACCAAGTCATAAACATAAAGAAAATACTGAATTTCTTATCTTTTAGTAATTAATTCACAAAGTCTCTTAGGCATGCCAAACCTATAAAAATAATTTTTAATAAGCTCAAATAAACTAAAACATATTAAAAAGCATAATGTAAAAAAAATAAAAATAAATGTATATTTTGTATGTATTAATATTCATAAATGATATTTAAATATATAATATGTTGGTTAATTATATATATATATATAGGGAAAAAGTCTTCTATTCACGCAATTAACTCATGAAACCTTCAAAGACAAACAAATATACCCGAGAATGAAGACTTCGTCTTTCATGAGAAAATTGGGTAGAAGAACTCAACATCGCAAAGCCCAGTAAGCGTATCTGCGTCTGTGTCAACTTGATTGAGGCTGTTATCTGTTTGTTTTTATATTTTAAAATATTTTTAAAATTTTTAAAATTTTTTATATATATATTTTTTTAAAATTTATATTTTTTTAGTATTTTTAAATTATTTTGATATATTAATATTAAAAAATATTTTTAAAAAAATAAAAAAAATATATTATTTTAATATATATTCAAATAAAAAACAACTTAAAAAATAATCATAACTACTTCCTTAAAAATATTAATTAATTAAGAACCCCGCAGCGGTAATGAGCACAAACACAAGCCTCATAGTTTCCGCCCCCAGCATATATCATGAACAATCAGAACCCCAACTATCCACCATGTCCAATGCGCAGAAGCACCCAAAGGTAGCTCCCAGAACACATACAAACTTTATATGCAACATACAGAAAGCCTGGAATTTGTAGAACAAGCAAACCCAGGGGGTGGAAGGAAGCAAAACAGAGTAATACCTGGACTCCCCTACTCTGAAATCAAACATGGAGAACAGAAAACCACGGTTATGCAACCCAAACTCCACCCCCCTGCAATTGGCATCTCCAGATCAATCACAAAGTCTGTTTCTTAAGGTTCGAGTCGCATCTTTTTCCATCAAAAAAGTCGCTTCTTTTTCCATCAAAAGATAACCGCCCTATCACAGCCATGCCACAAACTCACCATATCTGCTGACACCTTGTTTCGCGGGAACATCGGCCATGTGATTAGCGTCCCTCAGGGTATGAGAGTAACATACCGAACACATGAATGAAGAGAACAATATCCAAACCTTCAACGCTGTCTTCAAAGTACGTACGAATTAAGCCCTTGTATTACATCATTTAGGGGGAAAAAAGAGTATATAGATTTATGACCTGGCTCGGGATCTAATCTGATCCAAGACTCTAGCTATTAGTTGGATACGATTTCTGTTTTTTTTTTTTTTTACTGTAAACAACAAGCCAGACATGATCAAATTGATTGGTCAGGCCAGACCAGGCTTTATGACGATGAAACCCTCAAGGTCTAGCTAAAAAAAAACTAGTTTGCTAGGTCATTTCACCCACTCACTACAAGAATGCAGGATATTAGCGACGGAATGGTTCTCATTAATTACCACATCATTAATTGCATTAAGATTAATTCACGTAACATTTAGCGTAGGTAATTAACAGGATCAAGATCTAGTTCTTTTGCTGGCATTTGAATGTCTTGGTTTCTGTTGCTGGAAATTAATTTTAGTATCAGTTCCTTGATGTTTGTTCTTCTTCCTCTGGCCGTATTGGTCGTATACATATGACCAAGGCCTCATTTAAATATTTTTATTAATAATATTCATCAAAAAAAGAAGAAGAAAAAAATGTAGAACAAAAGGCATTCATATCTTTAAATTTAAGCAAACTGCGGTTTTATTAGCCAAAAAGCACATATATAATAGTAGCATTACATTACAAAAAGGAGTAGAAGTACGTAAACTAGCTCTCAGCACAAACTACATATAGTAGCTAATACTCAATATACTTAATTACACATCCGACACCTATAGTATGATTTATAACATTATTGCAAGCTATTTATATATATAGATATATTCATGCATTAGCATATATCATATATGTATGTTATGAGTAACCAGAACATGTTTCATAATTTATTTGGTTAGTGCCTGATGCGTAGCTAAGCTAGTTCATCGATGGATCAAACCCATAACGCGCCAGCACGTTTAAGCATTGGGATTAAGGAACGATTAAGGTGAAGGCTCATCACCTCATTGGCTCCACCCACAAGTTCACCACCAATGAACACGGCAGGCAATGTTGGGCATCCAAACCTTGAGAGTGCTTGCTCAATTTCCCTTCCTCTAGGCATCTCATCAAGCTCATGGACAGCCACGTTCACCCCAAACTCATTGAAGAGAGTCTTGATGGTGTGGCACATACAGCAAGTGCTCTTGCTGAAGATCACAACTGGTCTCTCGGATGCCAAATTTGTCACCCTCTCCATTTCCAAATCAACGACCAAGAAACTAATGCCAATGACTTAGCGAGCTAGTTTAATTACAAGCTAGCTAGAAGTCTCAAAACCGATCGAGCAGGAGAGAAACAAATGATGTAGCTAGCTAGTAAGGAATATTGTGATGGGCAGTTAAGTTTTTTGTTGTGAGGTGCTTGATATCATGAGACTCGTATATATAGGGTTAAATTTGAAGGTTTTGGGTGGATTGGCAATGGTAGCAAAGAGAAAAAGATTTGATTGCGAAGCAAAAGAAGAATGTTCTGCTAGATATTTCGGACGGTTTCTAAAATTACTGATCGATTGATACATGACACAAATAGAAGTGTGACACCACACGGAAAGTAATTGCACGATATAGATGAAGAATCTTTCATACGGAAGATAGAGACGTGTCCTTTGTACGGTTGTTTCACATTATCAAAATAATGACAATATGTAATCTTACACATGCAAATTGTTCTGTAACTTCTATCCAATGTTTGATGATCTATGTATTAAAGTGCATTTTGATCAATTTCCTTTGCATGGAGGCATATGTGCTGAGTTGTAGAAAGAAGTTGGATTTATCGAATTGGGACCTTTCTGTGATTGTGTTAAGATTCGCATCCAATTCATCAAGAATGGATAGGTAAGTGAGGGAGAAGAAGGTTAGAGAAAGGACTAGCATGCATGCTCTTGAAAGTTCAAACAAATTTAGCCCTAATTAAGTTCCATTTGCATAATTAGTAGCATTAACGCCACACCATTAAACAATTTTAATGACGGATTCATTCTGTCAGTGTAAGGCACGCAATTCGTTGGTAAAATTTGTACCCACGGCCTCACCGACGGAATATGTCCGTCGAAATATTGATCGTCGGTAATTTCCCGTTCCGTCACTAATTCTATCGAAAATAAAAAAACCAAACACTGACGGTCTTAGAGACGGCTAAGCGCGCAAAAAAATAATTCTCTTGAGAACTTTACCGATGGAATAATTATGTCTGTATTTTCAACGGTAATCACCGACGAAATGCCGTCAATGATTGTGGCATGGACGGTAAATATTTTAGAACTCTCTGTCAATACTGACGGATATAGTCCGTCGGTAATAGCGACGGTAACGGCCGACATAATATATTCGTCGGTGATTATGGCATGGGTGGTAATGTTTTTGTAACTCTCGTAAAATACCGACGGAATGGTTCCGTCTATAAGGCCGTCAATATTTATGTAAAATATTTTTTTAAAAAATATTTATTAATAGAAAAAAAACTAATTAACCGAAGAAAATTGTATTAAATATTAAAAATATAAAAATAATGTAAAATAATATTCATCCAAATATTCATTACAAATTTAATGTGTTTCAAAAATAAAATTAAACTAGAATAACGGCAGAGTTGGAGGAAGAGGAGGAGGAGGAGGCTGGTTGTTCCCGAGACTGTACGGCCAAAAAGGGGATGCACATGTATCATCACCCATCCTTGATCTAATGTCCATGACCATTTGACAGAGCTGATCATAATCCGTCGAGAGTCGTTCATATTATTGTTTCAAGGCCATGAACTCCTCAGACTAGGTGCTCGACACTGATGGAGAGCTCCCAACAGTTGAGACACTACGGGTCGTCCGCAAGTTTTCGGCCGTAGTGTTGGAGAGCCCGTAGACCTGATTTTTATCTGGTCCACTAGACAATCCTACCTCCATCCACAAATCCAAATCAATATCTTGATGGGTCAAATGATCATCCCTATATCTCTCCCTCAATCGGCTATTATAGGTTTCCTGAAATTTTTTTAAAAATCATCATATTCAATTCAAGAAAATAATAACTTATGAAAGAAAATGATTGAACGAACATACCACGAAGTGTTGAGCACGGTTGTCCACGAACTGTTGCACCCACTTTTGGCGGTCTTGACTTCGCACATGTGTCTCTACAAACAGCTCCATTGGGCTCGGCTCACATCCAAGAGACGTAGCCTGTAAGGAAAAAAAAGGTTGCAAGTTAAATATATTTATAAGCAACAACAAATTAATTAATGATATATTTCATTTAAATTAATCTTACCATCCGCTTCGCATGTGCACTGAACGAGATAGAGCTGCCAATGTACGTGGTCACCGAACCATGAATTTGCGAGTTCTGGTTGTCAGCACCGTACTGTGAGCGTCGTGAGAACCGCTCAGACATCACGTGCTCAATATATGCCGTCCATATATTCTTCAGTATGAAAGACATATCCATTGACAAAATACCCGTTGTAGCACTTGACTTTTCTTTTAGGGCCCAGGCTTAGTAAAGACAGTGAAATAACAACACTACCTCCCATTTGATAAACCTTGTATATCAAATCCAACAATAATCAATAAACGGATATTCTGTAATATTGACGTATAGTTAATTACCTTGCAAGAGATAATGAGTTTGTTATAGGACTCACATGTGTTCTAAACCATGTGGCAAATTGTTCATCTTGTAATTGAAAGATTTGGGATTCGGTCAGCTATGAGTTATTGGACAGTAAGTATCATCGATGTTGCCTGTGAGGTTGTTCCAAATTATATGAGTTTATGCTATCACAATATATAAATAGTACACTCTTGACAAAGTTTAAGTAGAACATCTATTTACTTAATAAAAGGTCTCAGCTCATCACAGTTAAATAAGACATAATTGTGTGCTTGTCTAAACTCTATTTCAGACAAATATCTTCCCCTTACAACATTTTTAGGTGTGGATCATCCAGGATTGGAGAATATTGACAATTTCCCACTTGAAGGCACTTCACCACCATCATCATGCCGTGGAACACGGTTGATTCTCGTTCTTAAATGAGGTTCGAAATAGTATGAGATAAATGTTGAGATCTCCTCAACAATATAGGCCTCACATATTGACGCCTCAACATGCGCCTTGTTTTTAACCTTTTTTTAAGATTGAACAAGTACCTGCATATATAGAATTAAACAAAAATTATCAATTAAAAAATAATGAAAAAATGTTTAATTATGATCTATATAGCAACTGTAATATCTAACATCTCGAATGGATACATCCATCTACACTGGACCGGTCCTCCAACTTTTACCTCAAACGGTAAATGTATAGGTATATGCTCTATTGAGTCAAAAAATGATGGAGGGAATATCATCTTAAGTTTGCATATTGTCTCGACGATATTTGTTTTAAGCCTTTCAATGTGATCAACATTCAACTTGCTAAGCATATATCTCTAAAGAAACGACTGCTCTCCGTGAGTGCATCCCATATCCCCTTTGGCAACAAATCACAAAAAGCTAATGGGATGAGTGTTTGTATAAACACATGACAGTCATTACTCTTCATTCCATATAATCTGCATTCCTCCGTATTAACCAGCCTTGCTATGTTCAAGCCGTTTATAGACTAGTAGTTGTGCGTTTTTCTCTAACACAAAGCTCACTCTTGGTTTTGCGACTTGTGATCCATCACAAACCAACTCCTTATTTTTACGATTACAGAACAACGCTAAATCCAATCTAACCTTGATGTTTTCCTTTGTCTTCCCCTTCACATCTATGATGGTGTTGAAAATGTTCTCAAACATGTTCTTTTCAATGTGCATGATGTCAAGGTTATGGCGGAGAAGATTGGTCTTCCAATAAGGAAGCTCCCAAAAGATACTTCGCTTTACCCAATTATGGGTCAAACCAAAACCAGGAAACTTCTGCTTACCTGATTGGAGACCGAACACAATGTCACCATACTCTGACACAACATCATGCAATTCTTCACCAGAAAGATGCGGTGGTGCAACATCCTTTTCAACTCTGCCAACAAAGAAATCCTTCCTGTTTTTATGTACCTGTGATTCGATGGCAAGAAAAGATGGTGAAAGTAAAAAAAAAAAGCTTTGCCCCCGTTTGTTAGCGTTAATGCCTTGTTGTTCTCCATACAATATGGACATGCTAGTTTTCCATGCATGCTCCAACCAGAAACCATTCCATAAACTGGGAAATCATTAATAGTCCACATCAAAGTCGCTCTCATAACAAAATTCTGTTTCCTCAAGATATCATAAGTCAAAGCTCTAGAGGACCACAATTGTGTCAACTCATCAATCAACGGTCGAAGACAAACATCTATATTCCGGCCCGGATTGCTCGGACCTAGTATGACCATAGATAAAAACATGAACTCCGGCCTCATACGCATCCCTGGTGGCAAGTTATAAACTGTCAGTATGACCGACCAACAAGAATAAGGAGCAGCAAATGACCCGAATGGGTTGAATTCGTCTGTACACAACCCAAGACGCACGTTCCTTGATTCAGCTAAAAAGTGAGGATGCACATTGTTAAAGTGTTTCCATGCTTTGCCATCAGAAGGATGCACCATCACTCCATCAACTGCATGATGTGATTGGTGTCATGTCATGTGCTCAGCAGTCCTTGGTGACATGAATAACCTCTACAGTCTAGGTGTGATTGGGAAGTATCTAAGTTTTTTATATGTCACAAGAGTCTTTCTCCTGTCGGTTCTGGGTTTGTAACGGGAATGCCCGCATGTCATGCACTCGGTCAGCTCAGCATTTTCAAGTTAGTATAACATGCAGAAGTTAGGGCACATCTCAATTTTCTAGTATCCTAAACCGAGGGGTTTCATCATAGACTTTGCAACATAGAAGTTCTCTTTCAGCCAATTCCCTTCAGGTAAAATGCTTCTCGCCCATTCGATAATCTTGTCATAATCAGCCTCACTCAACCCGTGATCTGACTTGATGGTGAACACCTGTGCTACGGCTGATAATTTACTATGGTTCGTGCAGCCATCCTATAATGGTTCGTCAAAATCTTTTAACAGATAAAAAATCCTTGTTGCATCTGCATTAGGTTCTTCTTCTATGATTGGACATTTACTGACATTGCCTTCACTCATTCTCATTGCATCCATAATCATATTCCTGTAACGATTACTGTTGTCATTTCCAACGTCATGCACGTTGCTAGGACTAGAAGTTGACTTAACCATCCTTTCTACCATGCTCTCATTAGGAACAAATAGTTCTTCATGTGCATACCAACACAGATAATCCTCCATGAACCCTTTGGTTAGAAGATGCATCGTTACAACATCTTGATGCAGAAACTTTTTATTTTTATAATTCTTGCATGGACACCTAATACCGCCATCAGTAAAATTCCTCGGAATAGATGTTGCAAAATTAATAAAACCCTGAACCCCGTTACAATAATCCATCCTCCGCAATCCTTGGGATGAGTCCCGATACATCCATGAACAATCATCAATGACTTCTATCGAACCTCTATAAAATTATGACGACAACATGTATTAATTAACTATGTTACGTAAATAAATTTGCAAAAATATTGGTTTGCCTCGACATTATCTAAGAAACTAAAAAAACACTTATTTTAAATATTCATTATCAATTATCAATGTCCATAAAAATTTATACATACATAAATTTACGGAAATCACAACTTCGCAATATAATTGATAAAAATTAAAATGGACCTGTTAAACAAGCTATTATTTATTTCATCACAACACATCTAATTCAGTGTAATTCAAACAAAGTTTCAACAATTTACAAACAAATACAATTTGACAAAATCTAAAACAAACTATAACAACTACAAATTTATACATTTATACTACAAGTTTCTTTGATAAATAACAATCAAACAAGTACATACGTTAACAAAATATATATACTAAAAAACAATAAAAAATAATAAAATTGACATTTAAATGTTAAAACTAAAAAAGAATAGATTTACTTACAAAAAATGATAAAATCCACAATAAATTGCTCGGAGAATGGATGTTGTGACCACATATATAAGTATAAGAAACTTGAGTGCTTGTGTTGAGAAGAGGGGGAGAGTTGGGATGGGAAAGAAGAAGAGGAAGAAGTAGGAGAAATAGAGGAAGAGAGTGTCGGCAGAGTGGGTATATATTGGCGACTAACGATGGAATCATCGACAGAAATTTTCTATCGATATACCCGTCAGTGAGTCCGCCGATGACTGTGCCATGTCACTGTACAGAGATCTCGGTTTGAATCCCTCGATCATTCTGTGGGTAAAATCATCTGAAAAAAACCACTTCATCACACCGTTGCAACTTTTCAAAAAACCTATATAATCCATCGGCGATACAATCGGTATGTATATACCGACAAAAGTAGAGACAAAATTATTTCTGTCGGTAATTTTTACCGATTAAAAAATTTCGTCGGTAATTCCGTTGGTTTTCGCCAATTTTCTAGTAGTGTAAATCTATCTTCCTCATAGAAAATTTTACATTAATTCGTTATTAAATAGGATCATAAAACATATTCAATCAAATGCTCTGAATACATTGAAAAAAAAAAAGGGTTTCATCAAGATGTTATAAAAATTTTCGATCAAACTTTCACTTCTTTTCTTTTTATTGTCAGAAATGAAAGCATCCTTTTTAACAAATAAATAATTTTGTTTTTGTTTGGTGGGTTTTTCAACATAATCATGTTGAATTAGAAATCTATAACTAGCATATAATAACTTTTTTTGTCCTTGTAATTGTTCTTGATTTTATCTGTTAAAAATAGATTTGTGTTCCAGCTTATAAGTAGGTAGAACAACTTTCATGATCTTTGATCATTACTTCTCCATTTAATGCTTGCAATCCCTAAGTAACAAACTAAATTTGGATGGCTGTGAGATGAAAATTTATCAAGAATAATAGTAGAACATGCATGCACCACAATTTCTAGCTAGGCAGAAACTTCTTCTAGACATGCAGGAAATCCTTTTCTTTCTTTTCTGGGTGCTAATGAGCTAAGCCTCCCTCGCTTTCGGGCACCTAGTTTTTTTGCCAATTACAGTGACTGTTCATGAAAAGACAAGACAAATGTCGAGAGGTCCCCAACACCATCCTTTCTTTTTTTATTTATTTTTATATTTTCTTCAGTAGTTATTTATATACACAAGGGGGGGGGGGAGAGATCTATGTGTATGTATAAAAAAAACCTAAGTTTAATTAAATTGTTCAGTGATTAAGAGTCATAAAAGTTGAAGCATAAGTTATAATTGATTGAAAGGCATACATAATTAGTAGCCATCTTTTCTATATATATGACTAGGGCAACATACAATAGTTACTATATAGCATACTACACAAGATAAATATATATAGGAAAATACAATATTTTCTATATTACAACACATTCTATAATACACCCCCTCAAGCTGAAGGTGGGGGAACCACATGAAGTTTGGACTGTGAAGAAGCAAAAGCAGAGTGGGGAAGCGGTTTATTAAGAACATCAACTAATTGGTCTTTGGAAGGGATAAAGTGAATCTATATATCCTTTTTAGCCACTCGATCACGAACAAAGTGATAATCAACCTCAACATGTTTTGTGCCTACATGAAAAATAGGATTAGCAGACAAATAAGTAGCACCCAAATTATCACACCAAATGGTGGTAACATAACTGGGAGAAAAGCACAAATTTGTTAGAAGATAACGAAGCCAAGAACCTCAGTAGTACCATCAACTAATGCCTTATATTCTGCTTCAATAGAGGAGGGAGCAATAGTGTGTTGCTTGCTAGATTTCCATGAAATGGGAGTGGTGCCGAGAAAGACAATGCAGCCACTCGTAGACTTTCTATCATCGATGCTTCTCGCCCAATCAGCATCAGTAAAAAGATGAAGGGATAATAAGGAACCACGAGTAAGATGAAGACTGAAAGAAGATGTACCTTTTAAGTATCATGGTATACATTTGACAGCCGCCCAATGACTCTTAGTAGGGGCATGCCTAAACTGACAGACCTTATTGACAGCATAACATATGTCAAGTCTAGTAAATGTGAGATATTGAAGGGCACCAACAATTTGTCGAAAATGAGTGGAGTCCAAGAATGGCTCAGTAGTCAGGAGGCCACTTTTGGAGGCAGAAAGCGGTGTATCAATATGTTTGCAGGTTGACATACCATTATGATTCAGGATGTCAAGAGCATATTTGTGTTGATTAAACATGAGACCCATACTGGTGGGAGTGACCTCAATCCCCAAGAAATAGTGAGCAGAACCCAGATCTTGGAGTTTGAATTCCGAACTCAGCAGGGTAATAAGGCATTGAATCAAAGTGGAGTTACTACCAACATTACCTGTTCTAGTCTGCTGCCAATCCGGGCGATTTTGTTGCCAATACCCACGCTGTTGTTGTCTGAAACCGATGTTGTGACCTCTGATAGGCTGAGCACCATACTGAGTTGGGGAGCGCATATTCCTCCACCCATTATGTCTACCACTACCCCGTTGAGAAGATGAATCGCTGCCATTAAACCCAACAAATGAACGCTGGGCAGCGAAGGCATAGGGGGGCTGCATAGGTGTTGGTAGTAATGGTGCAGCCATAGGAAGAGGATGAAAGGAGCTCCTGTGTAAAAACTTATGAGTAGATAAATGATTATACAGCTCAGAATATGGTAGAGGATCAGATTTCGTAGATAGACTAGTAAGCAAGTCACGAAATTCATTGCGAAGGCCCCAAAACATATATAGATTGAAGTCAGTAAAGGATATGGGACGGCCTGCGATAGTTAGCTCATCAAATAATCCCTTAGCCTTCTGCAAATAGATGGTGACGGCATCATCACTTTGACAAAGGTCTTGAAGGCAGCCATACAATTGCATGATTCGAGAGTTTGATGGAGACGCAAGGGTGACACGACCAAAAGATTGATGTCTTCTCCCAAGTGTAGAAGTGTCGAAGTAATAAATTACCTGGCAAAACCGAGATCGAACCACATGAAGGTTAACTGTATAAACTACAAATAAAAAAAATAGATAATAACAGAAAAGGAGTTGAAGAGAGCTTTGAGATGTGATATTGATATAAGGATTAAATAAGGATAAAATAATTGTCAAGGTTAGAGGATCCACTAATGGTATTTCAAACAAGTATAGTATAAACTCTTTTTGTTACTCAACTAGAAACCACACACAAAGGAGGTTCCAATCAGATTATAAATTGTTAACATGATTACATTAGTTATCTTATTCGAATAATGCTAATACTTGTAAATATTGTCAGGTATTCATGATTGAAGTCAGTAAAGGATATGGGACGGCCTGCGATAGTTAGCTCATCAAATAATCCCTTAGCCTTCTGCAAATAGATGGTGACGGCATCATCACTTTGACAAAGGTCTTGAAGGCAGCCATGCAATTGCATGATTCAAGAGTTTGATGGAGACGCAAGGGTGACACGACCAAAAGATTGATGTCTTCTCCCAAGTGTAGGAGTGTCGAAGTAATAAATAACCCGGCAAGACTGGGGTCAAACAATAGGGAGGTTAATTGTATAAACTACAAATAAAGAAATAGATAATAACAGAAAATGAGTTGAAGAGAGCTTTAAGATGTGATATTGATATAAGGTTTAAACAAGGATAAAATAATTGTCAAGGTTAGAGGATCCACTAATGCTATTTCAAACAAGTATAGTATAAACTCTTTTTATTACTCAACTAGAAACCACACACAAAGGAGGTTCCAATCGGATTATAAATTGTTAACATAATTACATTAGTTATCTTATTCGAATAATGTTAATACTTGTAAATGTTGTCAGGTATTCATGATTATAACTTATGTTAACAACAAATCAAGTTCATTTCATAGCACAGGTGTCGGTTATACCATACAGTTGGGCTATGAAAGTACCAAGTATTTATTGTACCAAGGGTTATACAACATAAATCTAGATTAACTATTTAACAAGCAAAGTATTAAAAGGGAACAAGATAACAAATACAAAACATGTTAGTATCAAACATTAAAGTCCATGTTGAGTTTATACTATACTTATTCTTACACCATTAGTGTAACCTTTTCACGTTGACATAATAAACTTAGCTAAACATAATAAAAGAGAGAAACATAAATAAGCAATATAAGAGCACAAATAAGATATAAGTTAACTAGTAAATAAGAAATGAAAAGCATAAACAAGAGATTAATATAAACAAAACTTAAGTATTACAAAAATATAAAGAGAGCAAGAAAATGACCTTGATCTGAAAACCAAGATTCCTAAATGCATGGTAAATTCCTTCTTTTATAGGCCAAAATTTGGAACTGTTGATTTGATGACTAATTGTTGAGTGGGTGGCCACATCTTGACTTGGTGACAATCCTTATCTTTTTTTCTGAACAAAACGTCATTGCTAACGTCAAATTTTGAATAGATTGCCCATAAAAGTTCTAGGAAATTGTCTCAACTTTCCAACAAAAAAAGAATAGGTGCATTTGGTCTTCTAAAACTCGAGATATGGGCTGAACATTGAATAGTGTCTGGGCTGCAGAACAAATTCTGACTTCTCCATTATTGCTAAGATTTGGACTTCCAAACAGTAGAATTGAGTCTTGGACTCTGCATGAATTTTTAGGCCTATGTCTTAGCTTTCTAGCCATGTAAACCAAATTGAAATCCAAGATCTACAGCTCCAGATATGACCCAATGATTGAACAGTGTTCCAGTTTGGACTGAACAGTGTTCCAGTTTGGACTAAACCAGCATCTCTTTTCTAAGCTTAACTCTCTCTTTGTCTTCTCAATTTCAGTAGTTGAACTCATCAATCAATCCTTTGATTTATGTGATAGACCTGCATTTAAAATGAGCATTTACCATAAATTAAAACTTTCTATTATCAGCTTTTATTATAAAACATGCTAAGTTAGGGAATTTAATGATACTTTAAGTGTAATATGATGATATAAAGCCTTAGTGAGAATGTACTTTTAAGTACTAATCACACCCTCAACCAGCTTATTACTAGTCCCTAGTAATCAAAGCATTAAAATAGAAAAACAATTTGCAAGTTCCACAAAGCAAGACATTCATCATTCAACTTCCATTAATTTATCCAGATAAACAAACTCTCATTAAATTTATGTATCTGCTCAATACCTCTTTACCAAGATATTAATAAACCTTTCTTTTATGCTTAATATATCAACACATAGTTATAGGGCTTTACTTGGGTGAAAACAAAATTTTATTCTAATGTTTAAGGTTAACTTCCTTGGGTTAGGATTATTATCTTTTTTTTTTTTTATGTATATACATATAACTTAAAACATAATGCATCTTTAACCCATGTAACGAGCTTTCAACTAATGACTCCCAGACCAGTTGGTCTTAGGGCATTAGGTGTTGAGACACCCCTATGAGCTTAGTAACTCAGGTTGCAGATACTGATGCGTAGATAGAGCAATGTTTGATTCTCTTAAGCTTTTCTCCTTAAGTGTTAAAACACCCCTTTGGACTTAATTTCTTAGGTTAGGGAGGCTACGAAACCAAACTTATCTACGTTTTTATTATCATCAATAATATCAATTTGTTTTTTTTTTTTGCAAATTACATACAATCCCTTTCCCTTAGTTGTTACCTTTGACAAAAGAACATAAATAATTTAATAATCCAATGTACAACCCACAATCATATGTTAAAGTGTCACTACACCATTAAACAGTTTTACCAACGGACTGATTCTGTCGGTGACAGGAATGAACTCCGTCGGTGAAATAATTCCCAACGGCCTCACCGATGGAACAAGTCCATCGGTATAATAGTCGTCGGTAACTCCCCTTTCCGTCGCTAATTTTGTCGCAAATAAAAAAAACCACCCACCGACGGAACACCGACGATCTTACAGACGGATACGTGCGCGCCAAAAAAAAAGTTTCCAGCGGGAACATTACTGACGGAATAAATCTGTTTGAAATTTCAATGGTAATTACCGACGGATAATCCGTCGATAATTACGGCATCGGTGGTAATTGTGTGGCAACTCTCTATGAAATATCGACGGATATTATCCGTCGGTAACGCCTATGTAATCACCAACGGAATATGTCTGTCGGTAATTATGGCATGGCTGGTAATTGTTTGGCAACTCTTTGTGAAATACCGACGGATAATAGCTCTCGGTATATCTGTCGGTATGTATTTAAAATATATATAAAAAATAATTTATTAATAGTAAAAAAGCTTAATAAACAAATAAAATTGGATTAAACATTAAAAATATAAAAATAATGTTAAATAATATTCATTACAAATTTAATGTGTTTAAAAAACAAAATTAAACTAGAATAGTGGCGGAGTTGGAGGAGGAGGAGGAGGAGGAGGAGGAAGCTAGTTGTTCCCGGGACCGTACGGTCAAAAAGGAGCTGCACAAGTATCATCACCCATCTTTGATCTCATCTCCATGACTATTTGACGGAGCTCATCATAATTCGTCAAGAGTTGTTGATATTGTTGTTTCAAGGCAATGAACTCCTCAGACTGGGTGCTCGATACTGATGGAGAGCTCCCAACGGTTGAGACACTACGAGCCAAATTCAAGTTTTCAGCCGTAGTGTTGGAGAGCCCGTAGACCTGATTTTTATCGAGTCCATTAGATGATCCCACCTCCATCCACAAATGTGGATCGAAATCTGGATGGGTCGAAGGATTGTCCCCATATCTCTCCCTCAACCAGCTATTATAGGTCTCCTGAAAATTAAAAAAAAAATCAAATGCAATTCAAGAAAATAATAACTTATAAAATAAAATGAATGAACAAACATATCACGAAGTGCTGAGCACGGTTGTCCACGAACTGTTGCATCCCTTTTTGGCGGTCTTGACTCCACACATGCGTCTCTACAAATAGCTCCATTAGACTCGGCTCACGTCCAAGAGACGCAGCCTGTAAAGAAAAAATAGGTTGAAAGTTAAATATATTATAAGGAACGACAAATTAATTAACGATATATTTCATTAAAATTAATCTTACCATCCGCTTTGCATGTGCGCTGAATGGGACGGATCCGCTAGTGTGCATGGTCACCGAACCATGAATTTTCCGGTTCTAGTTGTTGGCATCGGACTGTGAGAACCGCTCTAAGGTCACGTGCTCAATATATGTCATCCATATTTCCCCCGAGATGAATGGCGGTTTGAATTCCCGCCAAACCGCCACCTCATTCCATCCTTCAAGACCGTTATCCCTCGCATGTCTTTTTTATTTTTTTTGGGTGTCATACCAAAAATCACGCAACCTACTTCCATAGTAACAAATTAGAATTTAAAACATAAAATTATAAAACAAAAATAAATATTATTTTTGATGTTACCTAGTTGCCGCGTGATTTTCCCATACCCTCCTCACAACATTGTTGTTCGCCCTATCCCACTCAAATTTGTTCTGTGTATATAAATAATTCATATAAAAAAAATAGTATAAGATATAAAATTATAAAAATCATTTATTAAAAATAAGCTGGAAATTAAAAATTAACACCGACCTGAAATCGCTTAAACCATGCATCGATATTAAGTTTCCACTCAGGATGTCTGGAAACCTGGCTCCATTGAAACAATGGAATCTCCATCGACGATTTAAACGCCAATGTTATAGTCCTTGCAGCCTCAATGTTTGTGAACCTGAAATTAAATAAAAGTAGTAATATTAATTAGTTGTTCATAAATTATGTTATAAGTATATATATAAAAAAACTAAAACCTAAACAAACTTACATTGAGAGGTCATCCTTCCACTGTGCCTGGTACTTGCTGGTGAATTGACCTCGTTGTGAAGGCACACTACTTCTACGCTGTGAAACCGCGCTAGAAGAGGCAACATCACAAGTTGGCATAGATTCCTTGCCATGATCAGCACCTAAGGATACGTCCTCCTCGCTGCTAGAAGAACTAGCTGTAACTGTCTTCTGACGACGTGCTGTAGATTTCATTCTACGCTTCTACAAAAATTTATACGAATAATTACATAATTAACTTCGATTATTTAAAAAAAAATTCAACAGAGTCTCCCCTATACCGGGGGGTTCCAAGTTATCGACAAAATTATATTACACTTCTAATTTTATTTCACATCTCGATCCAATCATCCTGGATCTCAACCCAACTCATTATCATCAACACAAAACATCTTATTCAATAACATCATATAATGAAATTCAAGTAAAAGAATCAATTTCAACTATGAACATTCATTGTTAAATTGGTACTTAGAGTTACAAACATTATATTAAAGTCATATCATTCCTAACATGATCTTAATGGACCTCAAAATAGAAATTAACGTGTATACATAAATATGAAAATGTAATAACAAGCAATAACAATGATAGGTAAACAATAATATCCTAAAATTAAGATAAACTAATTAAATTTAATTCTATATTTCAATTAACATTTAAAACATAAATTCAACAATAACACTTATAGCAATACAAACAATAATATCCTAAATTAAGATAAACTAATTAAATGTAATTCTATATATATAAATTAACATTTTTTAACATAAATTCAACAATAACAATTATAGCAATACAAACAATAATATCATAAAATTAATAAATAAAATGAAAAAACTAAAAAACACTATACAAAACAACCTAAACACAAAACGAACAATAATATCACAAAATTAATAAATTCAATGAAAAAAACAAAAAAACACTATATCAATTCAAAATAAATTTGGGAATAAAAAATGCTTACCTTAATAGTGTGTTGAATTTAAGATTTTATCTAAAAACAATACAAAAAACAAAGAACACCAAACAAAATAATCATAATTAAAATAAAAAAAATACAAAGATAAAGAAAAAAGAATACATACCTTTTAAAACTACCACCAAAACAATAAAATCTCTTCCAAAAGCCAAATAGAAACCGAGAGGAGAAGAGAAATGGAGAAGAAGAGAAACGGAGCCAGAGAAAAAAATGAATCAAATGGGAGGAGGGGGGTTTTATATAGCAATTTTTCCGATGGCATTACCGACGGACATTAATTGTTGTCGGTGGCATTAAATTCCGTCGGTAATCCCGTCGGAAATTAATTGAATTGCGCACTAAAAAAATTTGAAAATCCCGCCAGACTATTCAATCCGTCGGAAAATCCATCGTTAGTTGTGCAGATGGACACGCGTCTGACATGTGTGCGCTTCAGGATGTGCGTGATCTGTCGGTGATTCCGTCGGTATTTTACATCGGTTAAGCCGTCGGTGACTCCATCGGTGATAATGGCACAATCCCATAAAATTTTTTCAATTCTCTGTGAAATACCAATGGGTTAGGTCCGTCAGTGACACCGTCGGTGATAGTGGCACAATCCTGTAATTTTTTTTCAACTCTCTATGAAATACCGACGGGTTAGGTCCGTCGGTGATAGTGGCACAATCCCGTAAATGTTTTTCAACTCTCTGTGAAATACTGATGGGTTATAGTTCATCGGTGTACCTACCGGTTAAACCATAAATTTTTCTTATTTTTTTTATGTAACCCTGTCACAAAATCTTAAATTGCAATCTTATAGCACACACAACACAATAACAAGGGCTAGCCATTAAAGAAGAATAAATATTTCATGTTCCAAATTATTACATTATAAAATAAGGCCCAGAACAACATTCAACTCCTCTGCGTCAACATCAACAAGACTATCGTTGAAAACATGAAAATTCAAATTTTCTTCTAAGTCAATCGAAGGAGCAACTCGGTATGGTTCAACCAACTCACTAGCTTGAAAGACTTCATCTATCACACTTGTGTCTTCGTTCTCATCCTGAACAACCTCGTCACGACCCTTGAGTTTTGTTTTTAAAACGGATAACCAATCAACTCTTGATCGATCCTTTCTAAAGGAAGGGGTGTATGTGTAATAAACTTGTTAGCATTGCTTTGCGAAAACAAAGACGTCGTTTACGTTGCGGTGTCTAGCTTTTGAGTTGATTTCAACGAGACCATAGTGAGGATCTACTCTGATTCCTCTGTCAGTTGTGTCATACCAATAGCATTTGAATAAAATATTATATTTTGCTCGCTATGATATTGCAGTTCAATGACCTCTTCCAATCTACCGTAGTAGTCAACTTCAAACTCACTAAAAGTCGATCCCTTAATACAAATACCGCTGTTGTATGTCTTTCTTCCATGCCCGTATTCTTCCGTATGAAAGACATATCCATTGACAAAATACCCGTTATAGCACTTGACTTTTCTTTCAGGGCCCGAGCCTAGTAAAGACAGTGAAATAACAGCACTACCTCCCATTTGATAAACCTAGCTTGTAAATTAAATACAACAATAATCAATAAACGGATATTATGTAACATTGACTATAATTGATTACATTGCAAGAGATAATGAGTTTGTGATAAGACTTACATGTGTTCTAAACCATGTGGCAAATTGTTCATCTTGTAATTGAAAGATCTGGGATTCAGTCAGCTGTGAGTTATTGGATAATAAGTGTCGTCGATGTTGCCTGCAAGGTTGTTCTAAATTATATGAGTGTATGGTATCACAAAACATAAATAGTACACTCTTGACAAAGTTTAAGTAGAACATCTACTTACTTAATAAAAGGTCTTAGCTCATCACAGTTAAATAGGACATAATTGTGTGCTTGTTTGAACTCTATTTCAGAAAAATATCTTCCCCTCACGGCAATTTTAGGTGTGGGTCGTCCAGGATTGGAGAATATTGAGAAGTTCCCACTTAAAGGCACTTCACCACCATCATCATGCCGTGAAACACGGTTGATCCTCGTTCTCAAATGAGGTTCGAAATAGTATGAGATAAATGTTGAGATCTCCTCAACAATATAGGCCTCACATATTGATGCCTCAACATGCGCCTTGTTCTTAACCCTTTTTTTTAAGATTGAACAAGTACCTGCATATATATATATATATATATATATATATATATATATAGATTAATAAAAAATTATCAATTAAAAAATTAAAAATAAAAACATTTAATTATAAATTACATAGCTCCTGTGATATCTAACCTCTCGAATGGATACATCCATCTGTACTGGACCGGTCCTCCAACTTTTACCTCAAATGGTAAATGTATGGGTAAATGCTCCATTGAGTCAAAAAATGATGGAGGGAATGTCATCTCAAGTTTGCATATTGTCTCGACGATATTCTTTTCAAGCCTGTCAATGTGATCAACATTCAACTTGCTGGAGCATATATCTTTGAAGAAATGACTGATCTCCGTTAGTGCATCCCATATCCCCTTTGGCAACAAATCATGAAAAGCTAATGGGATGAGTGTTTGCATAAACACATGGCAGTCATCACTCTTCATTCCATATAATCTGCATTCCTCCGTATTAACCAGCCTTGATATGTTTGAGGCATGTCCATCGGGGAAACGCATACTCTTAAGCCATTTGTAGACTAGTAGTTGTGCTTTTTTCTCTAGCATGAAGCTTGCTCATGGTTTTGCGACCTGTGACCCATCACAAACCAACTCCATATTTTTACAATTATAGAACAGCGCTACATCCAATCTAGCCTTGATGCTGTCCTTTGTCTTCCCCTTCACATCCATGACGATGTTGAAAATGTTCTCAAACACGTTCTTTTCAATGTGTATGACGTCAAGGTTATGGAAGAGAAGATTGGTCTTCCAATAAGGAAGATCCCAAAAAATACTTCGCTTCACCCAATTATGGGTCAAACCAAAACCAGGAAACTTCTGCTTACCTGATTGGAGACCAAACACAATGTCACCGTACTCTAACACAACATCAAACAATTCTTCACTGGAAAGATGCGGTGGTGCAACATCCTTTTCAACTCTGCCAACAAAGATATCCTTTTTGTTCTTTCTGTACCTGTGATTATGTGGGAAGAAACGACGGTGACAATAAAAAGAAGAAGCTTTACCCCTGTTTGTTAGCGTTAATGCCTTGTTGTTATCCGTACAGTATGAACAAGCTAGCTTTCCATACGTGCTCCAATTAGAAACCATTCCATAAGCTAGGAAATCATTGATAGTCCACATCAAAGCTGCTCTCATAACAAAATTCTGTTTCCTCACGATGTCATAAGTCAAAGCTCCAGATGACCACAACTGCGTCTACTCATCAATCAACGGACGAAGACAAACATCTATATTCCGTCTTGGAGTGCCCGGACCTCATATGACCATAGATAAAAACATGAACTTCATCCTCATACACATCCCCGGTGGCAAGTTATAAACCGTCAGTATGACTGGCCAACAAGAATAAGGAGCAGCAAATGACCTGAATGGGTTGAATCTGTTTGTACACAACCCAAGACGCACATTCCTTGATTTAGCTGAAAAGTGAGCATGCATACTGTTAAAGTGTTTCCAGGTTTCACTGTTAGAAGGATGAACCATCACTCCATCAACCGTATGGTGTGATTGGTGCCATGTCATGTGCTCAGCAGTCCTTGATGACATGAATAACCTTTGTAGTCTAGGTGTGATTGAGAAGTATCTAAGTTTTTTATATGCCACGAGAGTCTTCCCTCTACCAGTTCTGGGTTTGTAACGGAAATGCTCGCATGTCATGCACTCGGTCATCTCAGCATTTTCAAGGTAGTATAACCTGCAAAAGTTAAGGCATATATCAATTTTCTGGTATCCTAAACCGAGGGGTTTCATCATGGATTTGGCAGCATAGAAGTTCTCTTTCAGCCTATTCCCTTCAGGTAAAATGCTTCTCGTCCATTCAATAATCTTGTCATAACCGGCCTCACTCAACCCATGATCTGACTTGATGGTGAACACCTATGCTATGGTCGATAATTTACTGTGGTTCGTGCAGCCATCCCATAATGGTTCATCAGAATCTTTCAACAGATCAAAAAACCTTGCTGCATCTGCATTAGGTTCTTCTTCTACGATTGGGCATTCCCTGACATTACCTTCACTCATTCTCATTGCATCCATAACCATATTCCTATAAGGATTATTGTTCTCCAACTTCATGCATGTTGTTAGCACTAGAAGTTGACCCAACCACCTGTTCTTCCATGCTCTCGTCAGGAACAAATAGTTCTCCGTGAGCATACCAACACAGGTAATCCTCCATGAACCCTTTGGTTAGAAGATGCATCGTTACAACATCTTGATGCAGAAACTTTAAATTTTTACACTTCCTGCATGGACACCTAATACCGCCATCAGTAAAATTCCTTGGAATAGATGTTACGAAATTAATAAAACCCTGGACACCGTTGCAATAATCCATCCTCTGCAATCCTTGGGGTCAGTCCTGATACATCCATGAACGATTATCCATGACTTCTATTGAACCTCTATAAAAATAACAAAAATTTTGGTTTTCCTTGACATTATCCAACAAAACTAAAACAACACTTATGTTAAATATTCATTGTCAATTATCAACTATCAACGTTCATACATACAAATTTATACATATATAAATTTACAGAAATCACAACTTCGAAATAGAATTGATAACAATTAAAAAAGACTCGTTAAACAAGCTATTAATTATTTATTTCATCGCAACACATTTAATTCGGTGTAATTCAAACAAAATTTCAACAATTTACAAACAAATATAATTTGACAAAATATAAAACAAACTATAACAACTACAAAATTATACATTCACACTACAAGTTTCTTTGACAAATAACAATCAAACAAGTACAAACGTTAACAAAATACATATACTAAAAAAACAATAAAATTCACATTTAAATATTAAAACTAAAAAGGATAGATTTACTTATAAAAAAATGATAAAATCCACAAGAAATGGATATTGTGACCATGTACAAGATATAAGAAACTTGAGTGCTTATGTTGAGGATAGTGGAGAGTTAGGATGGGTGGTTGGCTACAGTTTGGGAGGGGAGAGGTGGGATGGGAAAGAAGAAGAAGGAGAAACAGAGGAAGAGAGTGTCGGTAGATGGGGTGGGTATATAATGGTTTTTTCCGATGGAATCATCGACGGAATGAATTCGTCGGTGATTCCATTGGTGATTCTGTTGATGACAGTGTCACATCACTGTATGGCTATCTCAATTTGAATCCCTCAGTCATTTCATCGGTAGAATCATTTGAAAAAACTCCACGTCACCACGCCATTGCATCTTTCCAGACAAGCTGTATACTCCATCGGAGAAATGGTCGGTATATACCAACGGAAATATTCTGTCGGTATATACCGACAGTTTCTCCGACAAATCTCGACCGTCGGTATATACCGACAGATTTTGAGACAGAATTATAATTACCGATGGAAAAATTCTATCGGTAATTCCGTTGGTTTTCTCTGGTTTTCTAGTAGTGTATGTGTGTGAAAATGAAGGTTTAAGAATACTTGTTAAATGAGTATATGAGCAGAATCAAGTGATAACAATACGAGAGTTTGTAAACCTGAATATTTCAAGAAGTATTTTGATAGACTTTGATAATAATGTTTACTAAGATGCGTCTCAAGAGTTACTTTAACAAAAGAACTCCTTTATTCTACCATCCTAGTAACAATAATTTTGCAAATGGTTTTATTAAAAATAAAAGTAGTTAGTTGGTTAGTTTTTTTTTTTTTCAATATCAACTACTACCCTTTTCCCCCAACCAAAACGGGACATTGTCTTCAATGTTCTAAGGTAGAAAGATAGAGTATAGAAGACATCACTTGAAACAACAAAAACTAATAGTCCTGAAACACACTTAAACAAATATAAGAAATAACAAGACAAAATAAAATGCTATTAATAAAACCAAAGGACACAAGGTTTCACAAATGAAGGCTCAAATCCAATCTAAGCTTTTTACAACTTTCCATAGTTGACCAATTTATGCGACTCATGGAGGGATCAAGTACATGGATGAAAGATTGTAGTTGGTCAATCAATTTTTCTTTAGTAGCAGCAGAGATTATGATTTGTCGTGCTGAAAATGTTAGAAATTGTATGTTATCTTTGCTGGTTTGGGTTGTAGGTGCTCTTTCTAGCCCTACCTGTGGCCTCTCTATTTGGCTTCTTGTTTAGCTTGCTCCAGCCTGGTTGAATTCAGTTTTCCTCTGATGGTCCTGCCTGTTGGCTCTGTTCATATAGCTGGCTTGTTGACTCTGATTTTTAGTTGTTAGATTTCTCTTGTTTGGGCTTTGTGGGAGTCTGATCCCCTCGGCTATGTTGCTTCTCCTGGGAAGCCTGTTCACTTTTGGATGGTCTTTTTGGCTTGTGGTTGTGCTAGCTTAGCTCTAGGTTGGTTGTCCCCGCATGCGGGCTGGTTTGGGCTGCTTGTTTGTGGTTCCTATTGTTTTGGTTGTTTGCTAGTTCGCTTACTGTTGTGTTGGCTGCTGAACTGGCTTTGATGCTGTTGGTTGCTTTTGCTGCTGGTTTGATTATAGGTTGCTCTATTGCTCAGTGTTCTAGTTCCTGTTTTGCTTTCGCTGTGGAGCCTGTTCCCCAAGCTTTTTAGGATTCAGTTGTTAGCTGATGTTAGGCTGGTTTGCTGGATTGGTTTCTGCACCTTGTGGTGCTTTATAGTCGGTTTGCTTGTTCTGAGGAGGTTGTTCCTCATCACAAGCCTTTTGTGTAATTGGCTTAGATTATTTTCTGTTCAGCAAGATCTGCTCGCTTTGATTTTCTCAAGGGAGTCTGTTCCTTTTGCCTGTCCATCTCTATATCTATGTACTGCTGGTTTCCAGCATGTTAAGTTTTGATCTATAAATTCTTACATTTGATAAAAAAAAATTGAAGGCGTCAGCATGGTTAAATATTGCATTCATTCGATCAGACATTATGGAGACTGTAGTTCTTCTCTAATTGTTTTTCCATTGATGTCCCATTTTTCTAAAGCTTTATGGACGACCCCTAAAACTTGACTGCCTCCTAAAAATGCAGTTATTGACACACCCCCATTAACCCAAGGCTGCCTCCCCCATACACTAAATGAATCTTTCTCGCAGCTAGTACCGGACTAAGATGATTTGCTGCTTCTAAAAACTCCTTTTCTTTCCTAGGACTGGATCCACCAAAACACAAATATTTTTTATGTGATGACCTGAGGAACCTGTCATTTTGTACACACTTCTATATCTGTTGAATTTATGGGTTGAGTAGAAATAAAGGGAAGGAAGAGAAGATTTTATAGATGAGAAATTAAAAATGCAATCATACCACCTATATCTAGGCCAGCTGGAGTCTCACACTTTTTCTCTCTCTTTATTTTATTTTATTTTTTATTTTATTTTTGAAAAAGCATGTATATGGACGGGTAGCTGTGATTGTGGCTCACGTCTTCCCTTGATTTTACGTCTAAGAACAGCTTAAACACCCTCTATGGGTCGGGGATAGGATTCCCATCCAGTTTTCTTAAAAACTGGCAAACACGGTCTTTTTTAGAAGAGAGGGATTGCTATGTCTAGAGTGCTGGCTATAATTTTGTGTTTACATAATTTTTCTGTCTAACAAACAATCACTCTAAAAAATAAGAGGCATACCTTACTATTTATAAAGAAATCTGAAAACCCTATAAATTAACAAAATTTTATTTTTTTCCTTGAATAATATCTATATATTAATTCAAATTTTTTTAAAAAATTAACCCAATCAAGTCCGTACTTGATTTTTCTAGGTTTAGAAATATAATCCTTGTATTAATTATATTCTAGTCATTAATTTCTAAAATATATTTTAATCAAGTTATACTTAATTAAATCATCCCAATTTAATTTCTGACTAATGGTTCTTAATATGTATGACCCATTAGGTTCATAATATATTGACCCAAATATAAATTATAATTCTAATGAAATAGAATTAAATAAATTAAATAATTTAATTTATTATCAATTAAACAAATAATCAATTCATATTTGAAGATCAGGTGCATCGTCTAACAACATGTCATGATCTCCAAAATTTTAGTGATTAATTTCTCAATGTAATTAATATCCTTTCATCAATAATGTTCCCATTTAACATTAAAACATAAAGTATGTCTGCTACATTAAATCATGTTTTTTTATCTACATAATAGTCATTTATTGTTTGAATAAGATTTCAAACTTTTTTTAAATCTCATTCCACCTTGTCCAAGGATTTCTCAGACGTTAATACTATTTGAAAATAGATGGAACATTTTCTCTAATTCTCATAGGGTGATGAATCCTCTATTGATCATTCAAGTACCTTCATATAGTTCATGTTATATCAAATATATGCCCTTTCATTATATCGATTAATGATCAAAGCATAACATTTTCTATATATTGATCTCAAGTATAAGGATCACTAACACAATTATCACGTGAGCCTTTCCATAAATATATGTGATATTTCCATACGAAATTGTCATGCGGGTCAGTTCAATGTACATGTCTTATGACAAACACTTACATGCTAGTTCTAATAATATGTACCAATCTTTACAACTTTAATAAATGTTCAATATTTAAGAGAGTATCGACTAGAAACATTTTAGGAACAATGTTTTGATGCAATAAAAATCTCATAATTATAACAACTTTATAATTTTCTTTGCAAGATATTTTTGTCTTATGGATTTTTTTTTTTACTCTAGATTAATTAATATAATATTATATGAATATTAAAAATAAATTAAACTTTTATTAATAATAAATATATATTTACATAAATATAATAATACCATGTGTAATCAACCGATTTACTGCAAGATATGTATATATATAATATTCTTCATGACTGATACGTAATTTTCAAGCAAAAAGCGAAGTCAGGTACCTTATAAGCTACGAGTTTTTTTTTTTTTTGTGATTAAAATATAATAAAGTTATATACATATCCTCCATATCGGCTCAATTCAGTAGTCAAGGGCCAGACCCAAAAATGCCTTCAGATTGTAGGGTTACTTAGACAGAATATTAGTCGGCCAGTACCCTGTGCTTCTTAGCCCTGCATATGCACGCATGCATGGCTCATATATGAATTCTTTTACCACTGATTATGAGTAGAAGGAGGGAAAAATCCAAAATGTTTATAAATTGAAGAGGCCAAAGTGTATAGTCTTACTGTTGGGAGGGCCATTTCATAATAATACCCTCAAAATTGTATAGTTTCAATGGTGATTTTAAATAACTTTCTAAACTTGAGGGAATCAGCCCCCCACCCTTGGCCACCCCTAGTTTCGTCTCTCAGTGGGAGATCTACAGGCCGTCCAACTTGAGCTCTGTTCGATGAACTTCATAAATCAAAACCACAAGATTTTAACTTGAGAACATTCAAATGATGTTCTCTCCTATCAACTACATGAGTTCCAGCCCAATACAGATAGCAAGAAGTGAAACTTCTATAGGTTCTCTGATCTCTTTGTGGAGTATATATAAACAATATTTTTTTTCAATCCAACCTGAAGATTATAAATTATTCATGCAAAATACAGGATTGATGATCCATCTCGATTAAACGAAGTCTCACTATTATAGAATGTACCTATATAGGAAATATTGTTGTCGTACTCTTGTGTTGTAACCTGCACTATTACTATTGTATATTGCCCTACACATATATATAGAAAGGATTGGCTAACAAATAGGTTAAGCCTCCTAATTATTCTCAACTTAGTATCAGAGCCTTCTGTCATTAGAACTCTTCTCTCCCTTTCCCCCTTGTAGCCGACCTTCTCTCTGCTTTTCTTAAATGGATTCTACTGCTGCTGCCGCCAACTTCTCCCTCACCACCGGTGGTGCAGTCCAGGTGGCCAGCCCTCTACAAGCTGCTGCTAGTGGTGTCCTTCCTCTACAACAGCAGCCTCCACTTGTCTTTGACTCCTTCTCGCAAGCTTCTGTTGTTCCTCTACACATTATAGGAACACAAACTTCAGCTATTGTTGCTCCATCAAACATCCACTAAGTTGTTTCGTTGAAACTTACGAACACAATTTATCTCTATTGGCGAATGCAGATGAAGCCCTATCTCCTTGGTCAAGGTGTTTTTCACTTCATTGACGGCTTCATGTTGTGTCCTCCGTCTCATGTTTATGACAGTTCTGTTGGTTCTTCCTCTACAATCAACCCTTCTTTTCTTCGTTGGAAGCAACATGATCAACTTATTTTGAGTGTGTTACTCTCCTCTCTTTCTATGGATGTGTTGCATCTCGTGGTAGATTGTCATACCTTGCAATGTGTTTGGCGCACTCTTGAGAAAGCTCTTGCGTCTTCGTCTAATTCAAGCATCATGCAACTCCATGATTCCTTCCAAGATCTTTTAGCAAGGTGACTCATCAGTAAGTATCTATATGCAGTAAGCCAAATGGTTATTTGATGAATTGGTTGCTGCTGGTCACCCCATGTCCCTTGAAGACTTCAATCTATATGTGTTTCGTGGCCTTCGTGGTGAGTTCAAAGACTTGGTAACGAGTCTTATAACCAAGGCAAAACCTTTGTCGTATGCTGATCTACACAACCATCTTCTTACCCATGAATTTCTGCACAAGAACTCTCTTCAGTCCATGGACGCCACTGCATTCATCTCTATTGTTATAGCCACCTCTGCTGCCAACACCACTCTTTCAGCCTACCACTTTACCAACTAGCCCAAATAGCACCCTTGTTCTGCCCTCTGCCGCACCCCAATAGACCCCCCACTTGCCCATAGATTCTGCCTCCACTTCACCTCCATCCAGCCCTATCATACTGTCACCAGCTGCTTTTTTTTCAAATGATCATTATGCAGGAACAAGGTCTCCATCGCCAGATGCTCTTGCCTTTAGGTCTGACGTTGTAGAACAACCAAGTTCTGCAGCAGCTTCGTCGGTGTCTACTGAACAAACTAGTCCCTCCACCGCTTCTCCAGCTGGCAGCTTTGTGTAGACCTTTCCTCATATCCTCTTCAGCAAGTTCTAGTTACTAGCTCTCCTTCTCCACACCCAGCTGCTCGCCAACATCCCACGGTTCTTCATCCTAGACAGCCCAAGATAGCACTGTCCACAACAACTACCACCGCCTCTGTTGCCTCCTTCAGTCGAGTAGTTTCTCCTACTACTCATGAGCCACTTGTTTTTAATGATGCTAACAAGTATGAGGCTTGGCATAGTGCTATGCGCGATGAAATTCAAGCCTTACGCGCTAACAAAACTTGAACCTTAGTGTTGTTTCACCCTTTGATGAATGTTATTGGTAGTCGGTGGGTGTACAAAATTAAACGCATATCTGATGGCGGCATTGAGAGGTATAAGGCACGTCTAGTTGCTAGAGATTTCACTTAGCAAGGAGGTATTGATTATTTTGAAACCTTTAGTCCTGTTATCAAATAGGCCACCATCAGATTAGTCTTCCCCATTGTCGTTTCATGTGATTGGAAAATTCATCAGCTTGATATCCATAATACCTTCCTCAATGGCATTCTTGTTGAGGAGGTCTACATGAAACAAGCTGCAGGTTTTGTTGACTCTGCTCTCCCCTCTCATGTGTATAGATTGCATAAGTCTCTATATGGTTTAGTTTTCGTGCCTCTAAGGTGGATACCTCATTATTTATCTTCTCTGTTGGTGTTGATATTTGTTATCTTCTAGTTTATGTTGATGATATTCTACTTACGGGTAGCAACTCTCTTATGCTTCAACGCCTCTTACAACTATTGAGCTCAGAATTTAAGCTTTGCGACTTGGGTACTGTTCATTATTTTTTGGGTATTAAGGTTACACCTACTGATATGGGTCTTATGCTCCGACATCATAAATACACACTTGACATCTCATGCAGGCTGATATGTTATCTTGCAAACCTGTTGATACTCCAATCTTGACATCCAAAGCTACTATACTGTCAAATCCTTTGTTTTCTGATGCTACACGCTTTCGTCAAATTATAGGTGCCCTTCAATATCTCACTTTTACGAGGAGAGATATCTGCTTTGCTATTAACAGAGTCTATCAGTTTATGCATGCTCCTATAGATTCTCATTAGGTTGTCGTTAAACGCATCTTGTGTTATCTTAAGGGTACGACAACACATGGCCTTCTTATTACTCGTAGTTCTTCCTTTTCCTTATATGGCTTTACAAATGCAGATTGGGTAGGTAGTGTTGATGATAGAAAATTTACGAGTGGTTATCTTGTGTTCTTTGGTCAAACATTGATTTCATGGAAATCAGGCAAGCAACGTACAGTTGCACGCTCTTCTACTGAAGCTAAATACAAAACTTTTAGCCGATGGCACTGCTGAGGTTATCTAGCTTCAGTATTTATTAACAGAGCTTCAGATTCCATCTGTTTCTGCTCCTATCATTTGGTGTGATAACTTTGGTGTCATTTATTTGTCTGTGAATTCTATTAATGCTTGCATAAAACATGTTGACGTTGATTATTATTATGTCCGAGATAAAGTTGCAAAGAAGAAAATTTAGATTCGTTTTATTTCCTCTCAGGATCAACTTGCAGATATCTTTACTGAGCCACTTCCTACTGCTCTGTTTATTACTTTTTGTTCCATGCTTCAGCTTGATTCTCTACCCTTAGCTTGAGAGGGCATATTATAGAATGTACCTACATAGAAAATACTCTATGTAGAAAATCACTACCAGAAATTCGCTAAAAACCAACGGATTTACCGACGGAATATGTCTGTCGGTAATTTGAGGTCGAAATTACCGACGAACAATTTTCCGTCTGTAATTCAGTCGATAACTACCGATGGCCCATTTTCCGTCCGTAATTCAGTTGGTAACTAACGACGGAAATTTTCCGTCGGTAGTTACCGACTGAATTACGGACGAAAAAGTTTGGGAATTAAAAAGAAAGGCGGGTCGCTGACGTGGAGGTTTTGGCAGGTTATTTTTTTCCGACGGATTCAAAAACGACAGCCCGTACAGTGACGGGACCGGTTCGCCATTTAAATTTCCGACGGACTCACCGAGGGATTTGAAATGGCAGATCCGTATGGTAACGTGTCTATGTTTTTGTCAGAATCACTAACGTAATCACCGACGGAAATGCCGTCGGTGAAACCGTAAAAAAAAGTTAATATATGACAGCTCTGCCGACCCTCTCCTCCCCTATTTCTCCTTCTTCTTCCTAATCCTAACTCTCCCCATCTGCAAACAACCAGCCCCCCCTCCCCCCTAAAAAAAAAATCTTCCTCATATCAGCACAACAACTTATATTTCTTGAAGTTTTGTGGTCACAGCATCCGTGTTCTGATTTACCGATGGATTTTATCAATTTTTGTAAGTAATTCTATCTTTTTAAATTTTAACATTTAATTAAATGTCAATTTTTTTTTTTAGTATATGTATTTTGTTAGTAGATGTACATGTTTTATTGTTATTTCTCAAACAAACTTGTAGTATATGAATGTATAATTCTATACCTATTATGGTTTGTTTTAGATTTTGTAAGATTGTATTTGTTTGTAAATTGTTAAAACTTTATGGAACTACCGAATTACATGTGCTATTTTGAAATAATTAATAGCTTGCTTAATGGGTTCGTTTAAAGTTTTATCAATGGTATTGCGGAGTGGTAATTTCTGTAAATTTATATATTTTAATTCGTATGGACGTTGATAAATGATAATGAATATTTAATATTTATGAGAAGTTGTGATTGGTTTGTTGGATAATCTCGAGGTAAAGTAATATTTTTGCAAGTTTATTTACCTAACTTAGTTAATTAATACATGATGTCATCATAATTTTATAGAGGTTCGATATAAGTCATGGATGTATCGAGATTCACCACAAGGATTGCAGAGGATGGATTATTGTAACGGGGTTCAGGGTTTTATTAATTTCGCATCTATTCCTAGAAATTTTACTGGAGGCGGTATTAGGTGTCCATGCAGGAAGTGTGAAAATAAAAAGTATCTGCATCCAGATGTTGTAATGATGCATCTTCTACACAAAGGGTTTATGGAGAATTACCAGTGTTGGTATGCACATGGAGAAGTATTTGGTAGTAAGAGGAGAATGGAAGAAACGGTGGTTGGGTCTACTTCTAGTGCTAGCAACGTGCATGAAGCGGCAAATGACAACACTAATCCTTACAAAAATATGGTTATGGATGCAATGAGAATGAATCAAGGTAATGGTAGTCAATGTCCAATCGTAGAAGAAGAACCTAATGCAGATGCAGCTAGGTTTTTTGATTTGTTGAAAGATTCTGACGAACCATTATGGGATGGCTGCACGAACCATAGTAAATTATCGGTCGTAGCACAGGTGTTCACCATCAAGTCAGATCACGGGTTGAGTGAGGCCGGGTATGACAAGATTATTGAATGGGCAAGAAGCATTTTACCTGAAGAGAACAGGCTGAAAGAGAACTTCTATGCTGCCAAGTCCATGATGAAACCCCTCGGTTTAGGATACCAAAAAATTGACATGTGCCCTAACTTCTGCATGATATACTACCTTGAAAATGCTAAGATGACCGAGTGCATGACATGCGAGCATTCCCGTTACAAACCTAGAACTGGCAGGGGAAAGACTCTAGTGGCATATAAAAAACTTAGATACTTCCCGATCACACCTAGACTGCAGAGGTTATTCATGTCACCAAGGACTGCTGAGCACATGACATGGCACCAAGCACACCATGCGATTGATGGAGTGATGGTTCATCATTCTGATGGCGAAGCGTGGAAACGCTTTAATAGTGTTCATCCTCACTTTTCAGCTGAATCAAGGAATGTGCGTCTTAGGTTGTGTACAGACGGATTCAACCCATTTGGGTCATTTGCTGCTCCTTATTCTTGTTGGCTAGTCATACTCATAGTTTATAACTTGCCACCGGGAATGTGTATGAGGCCGGAGTTCATGTTTTTATCTACTGTCATACCCGGTCCAAGCAGCCCGGGGCGGAATATAGATGTTTGTCTTCGACCGTTGATTGATGAGTTGGCGCAGTTGTGGTCCTCCGGAGCTCTGACTTATGATATATTGAGGAAACAAAATTTCCTTATGAGGGCGGCTTTGATGTGGACTATCAATGATTTTCCAGCTTATGGAATGCTTTCTGGTTGGAGCACGCATGGGAAACTCGCATGTCCATACTGCATGGAAAACAACAAGGCATTCACGCTAGCAAATGGAGGTAAAGCTTCTTTTTTTTACTGTCACCGTCGCTTCTTGCCACTTAATCACAGGTACAGAAAGAACAGAAAAGATTTCTTTGTTGGCAGAGTTGAAAAAGATGTTGCATCCCCGCGTCTTTCTGGTGAAGAATTGCATGATGTTGTCTCAGAGTACGGTGACATTGTGTTTGGCCTTCAATCAGGTAAGCAAAATTTTTCTGGTTTTGGTTTGACCCATAATTGGGTAAAGCGAAGTATCTTTTGGGAGCTTCCTTATTGGAAGACCAATCTGATCCGCCATAACCTTGACGTCATGCACATCGAAAAGAACATGTTTGAGAACATTTTCAACACCGTCATGGATGTGAAGGGGAAGACAAAGGACAACATCAAGGCTAGATTGGATATAGCTTTATACTATAACCGTAAAAATATGGAGTTGGTTTATGATGATTCACGGGTTGCAAAACCAAGAGCAAGCTTCGTGTTAGAGAAAAACACACAACTGCTTGTCTACAAATGGCTTAAGAGTCTGCGTTTTCCGGATGGACATGCATCGAACATATCAAGGCTGGTTAATATAGAGGACTGCAGATTGTATGGAATGAAGAGTCATGACTTCCACGTGTTTATGTAAACACTCATCCCATTAGCTTTTCGTGATTTGTTGCCAAAGGGAATATGGGATGCACTCACGGAGATAAGTCATTTCTTCAGAGATATATGCTCCAACAAGTTGAATGTTGATCACATTGAGAGGCTTCAAACGAATATCGTCGAGACACTATGCAAACTTGAGATGATATTCCCTCCATCATTTTTTGACTCAATAGAGCATCTCCCTATACATCTACCGTTCGAGGCAAAAGCTGGAGGACCGGTCCAATATAGATGGATGTACCCATTCGAACGGTTAGATATTACAGTTGCAATGTAATTCATATATAAAAGTATTTTATATGTTTTTCTTAATTGAAAATACTTGATTAATATTTCAATGCAGGTACTTGTTTAATCTCAAGAAAAAGGTTAAGAACAAGGCGCATGTTGAGGCTTCGATATGTGAGGCCTATATTGTTGAGGAGATCTCAACATTTATCTCGTACTATTTCAAACCTCATATGAGAACAAGAATCAATCGCGTTCCACGGCATGATGATGGCGGTGAAGTGCCTTCCAGTGGGAACTTGTCAATATTCTCCAATACTGGACGACCCACACCTAAAAATGTCGTAAGAGGAAGATATTTGTCAGAAATAGAGTTCAAACAAGCACACAACTATGTTCTATTTAACTGTGATGAGCTGAGACCTTTTATTCAGTAAGTTTATACTAATTAAACTTTGTTAGTAATATACTGTTAATTATATATTGTAATATCATACACTCATTATCACTTGCAGGCAACATCGTCAATATTTGCTCTCCAATAACTCACAGCTGATCGAATCCCAGATCTTTCAATTACAAGATGAGCAGTTTGCCACGTGGTTCAGAACACATGTAAGCACTATCACAAACTCATTCTAACTTGCAAAATTACTGTACGTATGCATGTCATTACGAGATTCTCGTTCATTTACTGTTTATTGATGTACATTACATACAAGGTTTATCAAATGGGAAGGAGTGCACCTAAGTCATTGTCTTCACTAAGCCTAGGGCCTGAAAGAAAATGTAAGTGCTACAACGGGTATTTTGTCAATGGATATATTTTCCATACTGAAGAATACGGGCAAGGAAGAAAGACATACAACAACGGTGTTTGTGTTAAGGGATCCACTAGTAGTGAGTTAGAAGTTGACTACTATAGTAGATTAGAAGAGGTCGTCGAACTGCAATATCATTACGAGAAGAATATAACGTTTTTATTCAAATGCTATTGATCTGCAACATAAACGATGTCTTTGTTTTCGCAAAGCAATGTCAACAAGTTTATTACACATACACCCCTTCATTTAGAAAGGATCGATCAAGAGTGGATTGGTTGTCCATTTTAAAAACGAAACCTCGGGGTCGTGTCGAGGTTGTTCAGGATGAGAACGAAGACACAAGTATGCGAGATGAAGTCTTTCAAGTTAGTGAGGTGGTTGAACCATATCGAGTTGCTCCTTCGATTGAATTGGAAGAAAATTCAAATTTTCGTGTTTTCGATGATAATCTTGTTGATGTTGACGCAGAGGAGTTGAATTTTGTTTTGAGCTCTAGCGGACAAGCAAATGTCGATGAAGAAGATGATATTCATATTGAAGATTGTGATGAAGGTGATGACAATTTAATTGATGACGAAGAAGAAGAAAATTCTGACTAACTACCAAAATGAAGCCCTATGTAAAACCCTTTTTTTCATGTAATTTAGATTATGGATGATATATTTTGAAACAAAAAATATTTATTACTTGAAATAATTAGTTGAAATGCCACAATTACAAAATAATTACTTGAAATAATTATTGATCATGGATGATATATTTTGTGACATGAAATAATTACTTAAAATGCCACCACATCACCAACGCAAATACTGCCGGACTTAAGTCTTTCGGCATTTCACAGAGAGTTCGAAAATAATTACTTGAAATGCCACCACATCACCGACATCCAAACCGACGGACTTAAGTCCGTCGGCATTTCACAGAGAGTTCGAAAATAATTACTTGAAATGCCACCACATCACCGACGGACTTAAGGCCGTCGGCATTTCACAGAGAGTTCGAAAATAATTACTTGAAATGCCACCATATCATCGATGGCCACACCGACGAATATATAGCCGTCGGTACGTTGTCAATTTTACCGACACAATTCCCGACGGACCGCGCGAATATCAAAGGGTTGTGCATTAAATGCATCTCTGACCGCGTCATATTGCCGACGGATTTACCGACGGACTGCGAAAAATATGGAGGGCCATTAAAAAAATTGGTGCGAAATTCAAAATTTACAGACGGATTTTTAACACCTCACCGACGGAATAAATTAAAATAATAATTAATTATGTAGTCGTCGGTGAATCCGTTGGTAAAATTGGTATTTAACCTCCCCCGACCGCCTCTTCAGTTCATTTTCTCTTCTCAGTTTTTCACCATTCTTTTCCTCTCCGTTCTTCACTCCGTTCTTCAGGCGATCTCAAGCTTTTTTTATTGTGAATCTCCATCAGTGTAAAAGGTTAGTGTTTCCTCTATTTCATTTTACTTTAATGGTTTTTTTTTGCTATTTTTTTGGTTATTTTTTTTTGTTTTGGTGTATTTTTTTTAATATAGATAAAGTCTATAGTTTTTTTTGCATAATTCATTGCTAAAGTCTATAGTTTTTTTTTTGAATTTTTTGAATATTTTTTATTGTTGTATTGGCATAATTATTATTAGTTAATTTGTTGAATATTTATTGTTAATGTTGAATTTACCATAGAATTAGTAATTGAATATGTTGGAATAATTATTAATTTTACTTTATTATTGCATGATTTGTGTTTAATTTTTTCCATTTATTTTGATTGTTATTCTAGAGTTTTTTTTTTTAATTTATTGTTTTGTTGTATTGGCATAATTATTGAATAATTTGTTGAATTGTAATTCTTAATGTTGAATTTACCTTAGAATTAGTAATTGAATATGTTGGAATAATTATTAGTTTTACTCTATTATTGCATGCTTTGTGTTTAATTTTTTCCATTTATTTTGATTGTTATTCTAGAGTTTTTTTTTTAATTTATTGTTTTGTTGTATTGGCATAATTATTGAATAATTACTTGAATTGTAATTCTTAATGTTGAATTTACCTTTGGATTAGTAATTGAATATGTTGGAATAATTAGTATAGATTGGGTAAATTGGTTGTGGCTATTGTTAATATGTGCAGATTTGTGGATTTGGGTAGTATCCGGTATAGGGGAGGTGCTGTCAAATATTTTTTTTACATTTGAATTTAATTATATAATTATTTGTATAAAATTGTGTAGATGCATAGAATGAAAACCAGAGCTGGTCGCTCAAGTATGGTCGTAGCTAGTTCGTCTAGCAGCGAGGATGATATTTCCTTAGGTGCCTCTCAAGAAGAGGCACCTACACAACCTGCACCGTCAACCGATGCTGCCTCTTCCAGCGGTACTTCACAGCACAGAGGCGGCATGCCTTCGCAGCGGAATCAATTTACCCATAAGTACGAGGCACAGTGGAAGGACGACCTTTCAATGTAAGTTTGTTAAGGTTTTAGTTTTTTTTAAAAAAATTACAACATAATTTATGAAGTAATCACTATTGAATTTATTTCATTTATTTTCAGGTTCACAAACATTGAAGCCGCCCGAGTAATATCATCGGCGTTTAAATAGTCGATGGAGATTCCATTATTTCAATGGAGTCAGATATCTAAGCATCCTGAATGGATGCCTCAAATCAATGCATGGTTTAACAGGTTTGAGGTTGGTATTAATTTATAATTTTCAGCTTATTAATATAATTGTAAATAAATTATTATTTTTATTTAAACTTTTTTATTTATACGCAGCACAAATTCTGCTGGGACAGTGAGCATAACACTGTTGTGAGGAGGGTGTGGGAAAATCACGCGGCAACTAGGTAAGATCGAAAACAATACAAGATTTTTTTTAGACAAAAATTTATGTTTCAAAATGTAATTTTTGGTTGCGTGAAGTAGGTTGCGTGATTTTTGGTATGAAGCACAAAAAAAGGAAAAAAAAACCGCGAGGGATAGGGGTTTCCAAGGCTGGAACGATGTTGCGGTTTGGAGGGATTTCAAACCGATATACATCCTGAAAGATATATGGCCGCACTATCTTGAGCACGTGACGTCTGAGCGGTTCACACAACGCTCACAGTCCGGTGCTGGCAACCGGAATTGGACAATTCATGACGAGGTGACAACACATAGTGGTGGCTCCGTTCCGTTTGCTGCACATGCAAAACGGATGGTAAGATTAATTTAAATGAAATTTATCGTTAAATTCAGTTGTTGTTAATATATCTTTTTTCATTATAGGCTGCGTCTCTTGGACGTGAGCCGAGCCCGATGGAGCTGTTTGTAGAGACGCACGTGCGGAGTCAAGACCGCCAGAAGGGGGTGCAACAGTTCGTTGATAACCGTGCTCAGCATTTCTTGGTATGTTTGTTCAACCATTTTATTTTGTAAGTTATTATGTAAGTTATTATGTTTATTGTATTGAATATGATGATTATTTTTTTTTTAATTTTCAGGAGACCTATAATAATCGGTTGAGGGAGAGATACGGGGACGATATTTTGACCCATCCGGAATTCGATTCGGATTTGTGGATGGAGGTTGGCTCGTCAGGTGGACCCGATAAAAATCGGGTTTACGGGCTCTCCAACACTACGGCCGACAACTTGCGGTCGACCCGTAGTATTTCAACCGTTGGGAGCTCCCAATCAATATCGAGCTCCCAATCTAAGGAGTTCGTGGCCTTGCAGCAACACACGGCTCAGCTCACCGAGAAATACGATAACCTATCAGCGGAGTACGCACAACTCAAAGCGTCTCATGCACAACAAAGAGCGGAACAAAGAGCGGAGTTTGAGCAAATCAAAGTGTCTCAAGCACAACAAAAAGCGGAGTATGAACAACAAAAAGCGGCTTATGAACAACAAAAAGCAGCTTATGAACAGCTTCGCGAAATGATTATGAACATGGCAAATAGTGGAACATGTGCGCCTAATCTTTTTTGGCTGTATAACCACTAGCCTCCTCCAGGATCTCCTCCTCCTCCTCCAGCTCCACCTTTATATTAATTTGTAATATACATTATTTACCTTTAAAACTTCATTTAATATTTTTCTTGAAACATATTCAGTTTGTAATGAATATTATTTAACTTCTTTTTCTTTTTTTATCTTTAATATAAATTTTATTTGCATAATTGGTTTGTATTACAATTAATTTATATAGTTTTATATTATATATCCTAAATAATTTTTTAAAAACAAATTAAGAAAAGAATTATTACCAAGGATTTTACCGACGGATGAATTCGGTCGGTATTTTAAACACTCACCGACAGACTTACCGACGGAATTAATCCGTTGGCATTTAACAGTAGCTGCCAATAGTACCGACGAATTTATAGATGGATATATTCGGTCGGTATTTCATACACTCACCGACGGATTTACCGACGGATAGTTTCGTCGGTCAATCACAATATCACCGACGAAATAAAAATCCGTCGGTATATTTCAAGCGAGAATCTTTTTATTTTTGGTGCGCAAATTCCGTCTGTAAAACCATCGGCAAATGGTTTTTTTGTTTTTCCGACCGATAAGCGACGAAAAGGGGAATCACCGACGAAAGGAAAGCCGACGAACGTAATCCGTCGGTGAGGACGTCGGTAAAAAAATCACCGACGAACTTCTAATCACACACCGACGGAATTGGTCCGTCGGTAAAACTGTGAAATCTTGTAGTGAATATTATAGTCATACTCTTGTGTTGTAACCTCCACCATTACTATTGTATATTGCCCTACACATATATATAGAAAGGATTGGCTAACCAATAGGTTAAGCCTCCTTATTATTCTCAATTTTCACTAATTTATTTAGAAGAAATGGAAGATTGATCATTATAGACAAGATGATGCATATATATGCACATGCATTATTGCATACGTACATACACTTGGCCAGCATATACAGCTAACGTGAGAGAGAGAAAGAAAGGATAAAACCCTAAGTGCTGGTGGCGAGTGGAAAAAGAATGTCAACTTTATGCACCAGAGATAAAGTAGAAAGCAAAATATATGCAAGCGAGGACGGATCGTGGCATCACATTCACATATTAGGTTTTTGGGTTGGTGAGGTACAGGTCCCTGTGTCCAAATTGTAGCATTCTCTTATATATTCCTTCCTGTACAAAAGATATATATATAGATAAAGTGAAAGGGAGAGGAACATATTTTATACCCTTTGCCTTTACTGCATGACCTAGCAGCCTATCTTTTGTAGATAAGAAACAGAAAGAATGCATGCCCCTCTCCACCCTTTATCAAATATCTTAAATTATTTTCATAAATAAATAACTTAAATGATTTTCAAATAACAAATAGTTTGAATCATATTTTTTTAAGGTGCGTTTGCCTTGTTTTTTCTTAAATTCCATGATAAACAGACCAGCCATTAACTTAAACCCATGGCTTCAAAACCATTGGTCAAGCCTTGGTTTTTTTCTAAATCAGTTTTACGTATCTTGAACTTCTTGGAGTCTACTGGGTTTCATCAAAAACGTAATCAGATATTTCCACTAGGTGTCACTTACAAAAACATGCCTAAAACTAAGATTCACGTTTTTTTTTTTTTTCCAGCAATCATTCAAATTAAATAGGGTATTCTACTTAAAAAGAATTTGGTTTGAAACAAGCGTAAAGATTTAGGATGTGTTCCGAATGGAACCATTTTTTTAAATTATTTTTTACTCGAAAAAATATTAAATTAATATATTTTTAATTGTTTATTTTTAATAATTTTAATGTATTAGTGTAAAAGTAGTAATAATATCATGTCGCGCATTACTACACAAGCTAGCATTGTCCATGCAAGAGAAAAACATGGCAGCGGAGAAATGGGGATCCGAAATTGAAGTGGAAAATCGCTGGCATAGACGGGAATTAACTTAAAGAACACAGTGAGAAATGTAAAAAGATTAGTAGCAGAATCTTTTAATTTATATGCTACTTAAGCTTTGGACAAAGGTCTAAAAGATGTTTGTACGTATTGAGGATAATACAAATACTAGGGACAATAACTTGAATGTTTGTTACCCAACACCAACCGTCTAAGAAGATTTGCTCCAGAGAAAACCTATGTATAAATGCTTTTGAAATTGCAGTTGAAAGTACAGCATAGAGGTATTAAAATTTTCAACACAAGAACATTTTCAATTAAGCATATACATCCTCTGTTTGGTGGGCTTGTTGGATTGTTAGGTATAACTGGATAAGCTTGCTTCTGCTCACTTGTGTAATAATCTTTGTTTGAGAGTAGGAGCAGACCAGGTGGGACTAGGTCATGACTCGTGTGTAGACAAGCAATTGAATGATTGGAAAATGTTTGGTAGAAAATTTAATGAAGCCCCAAAGACAGGTTATGTCACAGCAGTGATCACAACAACGACAAGTTCAGGAAGAAAACAAGCCAGTATAAAATAGTTTTTAAGATATTTATATACCTATAAATTTGTAGTCTGACGTTGAATCTGGCAAAGATATACCTGAGTTTGATGCTTAATGAGGAGGAAAAGCTAATTTGTTGTAGACGTAGGGCTGAAAGGGTTGCTGGTTTGGGGGTTGACCGTACTTAAGGTTTGAGTGATTTTTTTAATTAAGGTTGTATAATGGTTTGAATATGGTTCGTATTTCCTTGGTTGACTACACCTGAGGGGTTGCATCTTCTTGAAGTTGCGGGCACGTATTAGTAGAATGTTCTGGAACTACATAAATGCCATACACTCTGGTTTGCCTGACCTGTCCTCAGATTACTTGTCTTGTCATAACCCAATTTTTGACCATTTTATTTTAATTATTATTTTATTTACTGAAAATGATTTTTTTAAAAAAAAAATGATGATAATAATAAAAAAAGAAGTAAAATGAAATAAATGAAGAATGAATTAAAATTTGGGTTAAAGGCAACATGATTGGAAGTTTTGGGGTTTAATTAAACTTTGGAATTAATTTAATTAAGCTTGGAATTAATTTAATTAATCAAGTTAAGGGTTTAATTGAATAATTGATAAGTTTTGAGACTTAATTAAGCTTGAAATTAATTTAATTCATCCAATCAAGGGTTTAATTGGAGAATTGATAAGTTTTGAGATTTAATTGAGCTTGGAATTAATTTAATTAATCAAATCAGGGGCTTAATTGGAGAATTGACAAGTTTTAGACTTAACTGGACTTGGATTTAATTAAATTAATGAAATCAGGGACTTAATTGAAGAAATAGCAAAGTTTGGGTTAAATTGGGGGCACAATTGCAGCAGATTAAAGTCCAAGGACTAACTTGTAAAGGCACTGAAATGCAGGGGCAATTACAGTTTAAACCAGGGGCTTAATTATAAAATTTTCGGAACTTCATGGGCCAAAACGCAAATGGCCACCTCACGTACCAAAACGGCGTCGTTTGAAAGAGCACTATTCATCTTCTTCACCCGAAAACAAGAAGAAAACGCATGCCTTTATTGCATTAAAATCCATGCAACCGCATGGCATTCTCTGGTTATAAAAACCAGAGAAGGAGAACCGGCAAAGGAGAAAGAGGCGGGCATAACCAAAAAGCCCCTAGAGAAACACAGAACCGGGGGAAGAATAGAAAAAACTTTCGTTCCTCTATTTCTTCTCAAAGAAACAGAGGAGGCCACTGAGAGAGGAGAAAGGGGCAGAACCGAGGGGGGAAAAAGGAGGAAGAAGAGCAGACTTGCATTCCTCTGTTTCTTCTCAAAGAAACAGAGGAGGTTAAAGAAAAAGCCACGAATAAGGGGAAGAAAAACTAGGGAAAAAAGGGCAGAAATGAGGGAAAGAAAAACAAGAGTAGAACCGAGGAACACGAAAAAGCCAGGGGGAACCGGCAGGAGAGATAGAGAGCGACTGAGAACAAAAAAACTGAGGGGGAGAACACAAAAGAAGTAAACAGAGAGCACAAACGAAAACAGAGAGGGGACAAAAAAAAAACAGAGAAACAAGGAATAACACAGCAAAACAAGGAAAAGGGACGTAGAAAGGAGGACAGTGAAACAAGAAACCCACTGACCGCCTCTTCTCCAACACCACCTTTCAAAACCAGAGGAAAAGTTTAAAAAAAAAAGGAGATGAACGAGTAGCTGACAGAAGGGAACACCGACTGAAGGGGAACGAACGAACGCAGGGATCTTGAGGCAAGGATAGACAACCAAGAAAGATTGAAAAATCCGGATCGCCACTTCCAGCACCAGGTAAGTTGCGCTTTCCCTTCTTCTGGCATTTTAATTACATGCTCCTATAGCGGGCGTGCGTGAATTGTTCACGCACGCCTGCTGGTGAAAAAAAAACAATTGCCAGCCGGGTCAAGCCTGTGACCCGGCTAGGCCTGCTGGGTCCAGCCCAGCCACATGGGCTGAGCTGGGCCCAGCAAAAAAAAATAAAATTAAAAAAGAATAAAAAACAGAAAAGTAGAAAAGTAGAAAAAAATAAAAAATGTGTATGCATAAATAAAAATAATATAAATTTATTGGTTTATTCATTGACACCAGAGTCAGGAATAAAAATACCGGTTTAAATTTATATTATTTTTATTCGTTATATTTTATTTTTTAGCTAGAAAAATAAAAAAAATATGTGCATGCGTAAAAATAAATTTATTTTATTTATTCACCGGCGCTAGAGTAGGGAATAAAAATATATTGATCTAATTTTTTTTGTAGCTACGAATTTTTACCAACGCCAGAGTTGGAATTATTCGAGCTCGAATATTCACTGGCGCCAGAGTCAGGAATATTATAAACAAATCATCATAGCATAAGCGAATAAATGCTTAGCAATTTAAAACAAAACCAGCAATGCAGTCTACCTCAGGCAGAACGTTTAAGGGGTGATAATATCTTCCCTTTTACGTAACCAATCCCGTGCCATAGAATCTCTGTTGACCAGTTAGGGTTTCTAGTGACCATAATACTAGGTGGTGACTCCTTAAACAAGACTTTTTTTCCTAAAAGAACATGTCAGAAATCTATTTTTTTTCCATATATCGAGAATTATTTGTGGGCTGCCGCGATGTCGGGTGCTACAGAATGGCGACTCCGCTGGGGATTTAGGATTAAGCTTTGTCTTTTGTCTTATTATTGCTTTTTATTGTGTTTATTTGTTTATTTTTCCTGCATTTACTGCTTTAGCATGCATCTTTATTTATACTATCATGCATCACTTTGGAAGCACACACTTTACATTCTAGGATAAGTGGGGGAGTAACGGTACCCCAATGGCTTTAGCCTGGGTAAGACTCGTGAAACCATCCAACTCTCGCTTGATTGTTTACTTGGAAGTGGTTGATATGCCAAACTGATATTACTCAGGGCCTCTATTTTCACACTACTTGTAAGCCTCATATCGACCCTTCATGGACGATCACTAAGCATGCGAGAGACTCTTTGAAACTAGATAATGACCAACACTTTGATGCACTCAATAATTAGGAACTTCCTATTAGGTTGTCATCCCGTGAAGGGCAAGTCCGCATTTCATACGCATTTTTTTTAATTGCTTCAACATTTTTGCATATTTACATGATTTACATTTAGCAGGTTGAAATATAGGTTCCCCATTGAAACCCATCTATAGCCCTTGTTCGAGAAAAAGACAAATGGAAAATGAAGAAAGAGCCCAGTTGGAAGCCCAACATAAAAAAGAGATGGATAATCTTAAAGAAGAAGTCGCAAGGCTTACTAGTCTACTCGAGCAGGCCTTGAGAGATAAATTCGGAAAAGCAACATTTATAACTCAGCCTGAAGATATGCATGTAACTCATTTCGATCCACAGAATCTGGGGGCAAATAGGGTGTCATCTGAATTTCAACAAGCTATACATTTCCAGCCAGCATACCCCAGGAGAATGCCTTACCATTAATTCTACCGAGAAAGAATCTCAAAAGGGCAAGATGGTGAAAGAAGAGGACTTGGAAAAATGGACTGCCTTAGAATAGAGGATAAGGGCAATTGAGGGAGACCATTTGTGTGACCTGGTGAAAGCTATCAATATGTGTTTGGTACCTAGCATAGTCATTCCTAAGAAGTTTAGGGTGCCAGAATTCATTAAATATACGGGAACTCAATGCCCTATAACTCATCTCAAAGCATACTGCAACAAAATGGCTGAGGTGGTTGATGATGAGAAACTGCTGATTTATTTCTTTCAAGACAGCTTGAGTGACGCTACCCTTACTTGGTATATGCGGTTAGACAATACCAAGGTTAAAAAATGGAAGGATTTAGTTAATGCCTTCATGAGGCAATATAAGTTCAATATAGACGTGGGCCCTGATCGGTCAAGCTTGCAAGCTATGGAGAAGAACAACAAGGAGCCCATAAGAGAATACGCCCGAAGATGGAGTGAGGTAGCTGCACAAGTCAACCCTCCCATGTTGGAAAAGGAGATGATCAGTTTATTTTCCAACACCTTTAAAGCTCCATACTTTGAATACTTGGTTAGAAGCTCTGCACAACATTTTACTGACCTGGTTGTTATAGCTGAGAGGATTGAACAAGCCATTGGGTTAGGTAAAATTCCTGATCCAACTAAAAAAGAACGGTTTCACTGAAAAAAAGGAGGACACTGAAGGGGGTTGTCAAGGCACTTATCGTTCCTATAGTTGATTTCTTCATACCGACTCCTAGAAATCAAATATCTTGAAGAAAAAGCTACAGTGATATTAGGTCAAGAATGGTCTGTATATGGCTTCAACTATCTGCTGAAAAGATACCCTTGTCAAGAAGAATGAGTGATTGAAAGATTCTAGAAATTCCAATCAATGATCACTGAATGTTTAGCCCCTTTATATGTTATCATGCCAGTATTCATGTTGGTTGGTATAAGATCTTTGTTGTTGAACTTCTTTTCTTAAGTTTCAATGAAATAATGAGTTTGTCATTCAATCGTGTTTACGCCCAAGCATTATTCATCTTCTTAAAGAGTGTTTTCTTATAAGAACTCACGAGTACACCTTTGAAGCCTTGCGTAATCTCATTTCATCTCTTGTACCAAAATCCATTTCCCTATTGGAGTTTTGAAAAATTGATCTGGTATTTTGATTTCAAAAAATTAATTTGATGATATTTCAAAAATAATATTTTTAACATTATACTTGTAGAATGACAATTGAATCAAGCAACTCTATCATTGAGGTGACTATTATAAACCAAAAAAAAAGAAATGAATAAACACCCTTACCCCATGACTCTTGAACCATGTGTTTTTAAATGTATGAATAATGGTATGTAGTGAACTCGTTGCTCATGACCCTTGAAATGCATCTTTCTAAAGACCAAACCATCATACTGGATGAGGTCAAAGTTTCTTGATCTTAACCGCTTGCGCTTGAAATGAGGAAAGGCCATCTTTGTTTTCCCTTTCACGTTCTAAAATAAGTACATCCTTTGCGATCCCTTTTTGAGCCTGAATAATTTTTCTTTCATGAAAAAAATCCCGACTAGGATCACACCCCACACTAGGGGGCAAGAGAAAATTTCAATGAGAAAAGAGAAAAAGCCGTGAGAAAACCAAAAGGGCATAAGAGCTCAAGAAACTCAAATGCTAGGGGGCATGCCCAAATTACTAGAAAACGTGACATCCAAGATAAAGTGAGTATGCCATAGTAAAGCAATAAAAAAAAAAGCAGCGAATCAAAGAAGAGCGGCAAAAAAAAATATATATATATGAATGACGTCAATAATCAAATTATTGATAGTGATCCTCAGTCTTTGAAACCCTGAAACACTCTTTGAGCCTTATGAATCATTTTCTTTCATAGCAAAAAACCACAGCCTACGTTACGTGCTTGTAGAAATCCTTTCTAATCAAGCAAGCAAGCAACCTAGAACAATAAACAATGCTCTCAAAATGCAAAGAATACCTTTTTATAAGATTCATGACATCAAGAATAAACTACTCATTATTATTCATGCTGATAAAAATGAATGTTCAAAAAGAGACAAGTTTTTCTCATACAAAACCTCGAGTCTTTTTCTCGAGCCCTCCACCTTGAAAACCTATAAAAACAAAAGGTCATCTCATGACATATTTTCATCGAAGACCTCATTGCCAAACACAAGAGCAAATAATCTCTTTTCCAAAAAAAAAATAACCAAGGAGTTGCAAGATTTCAAAAGCAAATTATTTTAGACTCACATCGAAACAATTTTTGTTTTCAAAATGCAAGATCAAGATTTCAAGATTCATTCTAGATCCATATTCCTTCACCAAACTGAAAAGGAGAGAAATGAGAGAATGACCTCTTAAAACCATTTTTTGTCTAAGTCGCTGACAAAGCACACGTAGGGGCAATGACCAATGCAAGGGGGCAACATTGTATTTAAGAAAAATCTATCTCTTCTAGAAAAAGAGAGGAACAATTCCTACAACAAGACAAGGGGGGATTTTGGTTTATGAAAGACAGTTTGATCCTTTCAGCAAGTGACACCGAATATTTTTAGCATTAAGATGAGGAGTAATGAATGATCCTCTAAAATTATTTGACGAGACAGAAAATCTCTAGCAAGCAAGTGGGTCACGATGGGCCCCACAAAAGCTGAGTTATGCAAACAAATCTGGAAATAGACTTATATGGGCCAACTCGAGTGGGCTAGAAGCCAAGCAACAAAGAGGACCCAAATTAGAGATAGCAAGTCCTCATCAGTTAAGCAACAAGAAGACTAAGAAGAAATGGGGGCCTATATTTCAAAACAGGTAAAGATGCATGCATATCATCTAAACTTTGAGACATTGGAATATGAGTTTTGCAAATTTCAGATGAGAAAATTCCAACGGAATCCATCAAGTGGAAGGCCAACTTGAAATGGCCAAAGATCGAAATTGCTGTTGAAAATTTTTCATTTTTGAGAATTTTTTTAATATGGGCAGGCCGCCCATGAGAAATAGGCCATTTGAAAAATCTCTATGTTTTTCCACCTCCTTTGAATGCGCCTTCGAGCCTTTGATCATCATTTTTAGAGCACTTTCAAGCCCTTATCTCCCTTCAAGTGTGTCTTCGAGCTCTTGACCATCCAAGGTATTGCGTTTCCTAACCCTACCTCCCTTTTTGAGAACACCTTCGAGCCTTACCTCCCTTCAAATGCACCCTCGAGCTTTTGATCATCATTTCTAGGGCGCTTTCAAGCCTTTATTTCTCTTCAAGCGCGCCATTGAGCCCTCACTTTCCTTTTTGAGTGCCTTTGAGCACTCGCTTTCCTCTTCAAGTGCCTTTGAGCACTGGCTTTCCTCTTCGAGTGCCTTTGAGCACTTGCTTTTCTCTTCAAGCGCGCCTTTGAGCCCTCGCTTTCCTCTTCGAGTGCCTTTGAGCACTCGCTTTCCTCTTCGAGTGCCTTTGAGCACTTGCTTTTCTCTTCGAGCGCGCCTTTGAGCACTCGCTTTCCTCTTCGAGCGCACCTTTGAGCACTCGCTTTCCTCTTCGAGTGCCTTTGAGCACTTGCTTTTCTCTTCGAGCGCACCTTTGAGCCCTCGCTTTCCTCTTCAAGTGGCTTTGAGCACTTGGTTTCCTCTTCGAGTGCCTTTGAGCACTTGCTTTTCTCTTCGAGCGCACCTTTGAGCCCTCGCTTTCTTCTTCGAGTGCCTTTGAGCACTGGCTTTTCTCTTCGAGCGCGCCTTTGAGCCCTCGCTTTCCTCTTCATGTGCCTTTGAGCACTCGCTTTCCTCTTCGAGTGCCTTTGAGCACTTGCTTTTCCCTTCGAGCACGCCTTTGAGCCCTCGCTTTCCTCTTCGAGTGCTTTTGAGCACTCGTTTTTCTGTTCGAGCGCTTTTGAGCACTCGTTTTTCTCTTCGAGCGCTTTTGAGCACTCGTTTTTCTCTTCGAGCGCGCCTTTCAGCCCTCGCTTTCCTCTTCGAGTGCCTTTGAGCACTTGCTTTTCTCTTCGAGCGCACCTTTGAGCCCTCGCTTTCCTCTTCGAGTGCCTTTGAGCACTTGCTTTCCTCTTCGAGTGCCTTTGAGCACTTGCTTTTCTCTTCGAGCGCGCCTTTGAGCCCTCGCTTTCTTCTTCGAGTGCCTTTGAGCACTTGCTTTTCTCTTCGAGCGCGCCTTTGAGCCCTCGCTTTCCTCTTCATGTGCCTTTGAGCACTCGCTTTCCTCTTCGAGTGCCTTTGAGCACTTGCTTTTCCCTTCGAGCACGCCTTTGAGCCCTCGCTTTCCTCTTCGAGTGCTTTTGAGCACTCGTTTTTCTGTTCGAGCGCTTTTGAGCACTCGTTTTTCTCTTCGAGCGCGCCTTTCAGCCCTCGCTTTCCTCTTCGAGTGCCTTTGAGCACTTGCTTTTCTCTTCGAGCGCGCCTTTGAGCCCTCGCTTTCCTCTTCAAACGCGCCTTTGAGCCATCGCTTTCCTCTTCGAGTGCCTTTGAGCACTTGCTTTTCTCTTCGAGCGCGCCTTTGAGCCCTCCCTTTCCTCTATAAGTGCCTTTGAGCACTTGCTTTCCTCTTCGATTACCTTGGAGCACTTGCTTTCCTCTTCGAGTGCCTTCGAGCACTTGCTTTTCTCTTCCAGCGCGCCTTTGAGCCCTTGTTTTCCTCTTTGAGTGCCTTTGAGCACTCGCTTTCTTCTTGGAGCGCCTTTGAGCCCTCATATTCTTTTGAGTGCGCCTTCGAGCCCTCATTTTTCTTTACTTGGGTAGGTCACTCATCACAATGAGACCATTATAAAAAAACAACAAAACAAAAACAAAAAAATACAACAAAAAAACAACAAAAAAAAACAAAAAAATATATATATACAAAAACAAATGAGTCGTCTTCCAAATGATTTGTTTCTTGATTTCTACATCTCTGTGTAAAGGTCGTGTGTCAATCTATTGCTTTCAAAGTTTTCAGGACTAAAAAAAAGAAGAAGCAAAAGTTCTTTCTGTATCTATTTTTCTTTATAAATTTACTACACAAAGCTAAAGGAAAATGAAATTTTCCAATATCTTTGCATAGTAAATATTATAAAGAGGGAGCAACTGTCATAACCCAATTTTTTACCATTTTATTTTAATTATTATTTTATTTACTGAAAATGAATTTTTTTTTTTTTAAAAATGATGATAATGATAAAAAAAGAAGTAAAATGAAATAAATGAAGAATGAATTAAAATTTGGGTTAAAGGCAACATGATTGGAAGTTTTGGGGTTTAATTAAACTTTGGAATTAATTTAATTAAGCTTGGAATTAATTTAATTAATCAAGTTAAGGGTTTAATTGAATAATTGATAAGTTTTGAGACTTAATTAAGCTTGAAATTAATTTAATTCATCCAATCAATGGTTTAATTGGAGAATTGATAAGTTTTGAGATTTAATTGAGCTTGGAATTAATTTAATTAATCAAATCAGGGGCTTAATTGGAGAATTGACAAGTTTTAGACTTAACTGGACTTGGATTTAATTAAATTAATGAAATCAGGGACTTAATTGAAGAAATAGCAAAGTTTGGGTTAAATTGGGGGCACAATTGCAGCAGATTAAAGTCCAAGGACTAACTTGTAAAAGGCACTGAAATGCAGGGGCAATTACAGTTTAAACCAGGGGCTTAATTATAAAATTTTCGGAACTTCATGGGCCAAAACACAAATAGCCACGAACAGGGGGAAGAAAAACTAGGGAAAAAAGGGCAGAAACGAGGGAAAGAAAAACAAGAGTAGAACCGAGGAGCATGAAAAAGCCAGGGGGAACCGGCAGGAGAGATAGAGAGCGACTGAGAACGAAAAAACTGAGGGGGAGAACACGAAAGAAGTAAACAGAGAGCACAAATGAAAACAGAGAGGGGACAAAAAAAACAGAGAAACAAGGAATAACACAGCAAAACAAGGAAAAGGGACGTAGAAAGGAGGACAGTGAAACAAGAAACCCACTGACCGCCTCTTCTCCAACACCACCTTTCAAAACCAGAGGAAAAGGCTAAAAAAAAAAGGAGAGGAACGAGTAGCTGACAGAAGGGAACACCGACAGAAGGGGAACGAACGAACGCAGGGATCTTGAGGCAAGGATAGACAACCAAGAAAGATTGAAAAATCCGGATCACCACTTCCAGCACCAGGTAAGTTGCGCTTTCCCTTCTTCTGGCATTTTAATTACATGCTCCTATAGCGGGCGTGCGTGAATTGTTCACGCACGCCTGCTGGTGAAAAAAAAACAATTGCCAGCCGGGTCAAGCCTGTGACCCGGCTAGGCCTGCTGGGTCCAGCCCAGCCACATGGGCTGAGCGGGGCCCAGCCAAAAAAAAATAAAATTAAAAAAGAATAAAAAATAAAAAAGTAGAAAAGTAGAAAAAAATAAAAAATGTGTATGCATAAATAAAAAAAATATAAATTTATTGGTTTATTCACTGACACCAGAGTCAGGAATAAAAATACCGGTTTAAATTTATATTATTTTTATTCGTTATATTTTATTTTTTAGCTAGAAAAATAAAAAAAATATGTGCATGCGTAAAAATAAATTTATTTTATTTATTCACCGGTGCTAGAGTAGGGAATAAAAATATATTGATCTAATTTTTTTTGTAGCTACGAATTTTTACCAACGCCAGAGTTGGAATTATTCGAGCTCGAATATTCACTGGCGCCAGAGTCAGGAATATTATAAACAAATCATCATAGCATAAGCGAATAAATGCTTAGCAATTTAAGACAAAACCAGCAATGCAGTCTGCCTCAGGCAGAACGTTTAAGGGGTGATAATATCTTCCCTTTTACGTAACCAATCCCGTGCCATAGAATCTCTGTTGACCAGTTAGGGTTTCTAGTGACCATAATACTAGGTGGTGACTCCTTAAACAAGACTTTTTTTCCTTAAAGAACAAGATGTCAGAAATCTGTTCTTTTTCCATATATCGAGAATTATTTGTGGGCCGCCGCGATGTTGGATGCGACATGTCTCATAAGAGAAGTTAGTTCTGAAAGTCATGTCTCAATATAAGAATGCATTACCTCATTTACCTTTCTAGAGATATGGTCTGCTCTGATTCCAAACTGTTGTGACTTTGTTGTCATTGTTGTTACTCAATTTTAGATCCATGTGCTGGAGACGGTGTATACCTCTTTTGAACCAAGTGTAGGAGTTTAGTTCGTGATTGTTGAAAAATTGAGGAAAGTAGAGAAGAAAGAAATGTTTGTCGAACCCTATTTGAGTTGTTTTCTGCCCTCTTTATCCTCCTCCTTTGCTGTCAAAATCATCAGGTTTCTTAGACTGATTAGGAGTCTTCATAATGCTAAATTCATTTCTTCTTTATCTGGTATTTAAGGTTGGATAAATCCCTTAGAATTTGCACTAAAAAAATTGATTCTGCTGCTGTCATAATTTTTTGTTTCAACTTAGATTCTAATTCTGATTTAGTTTCGTACGATATCTGACCATCCTAGCTATATTTTGTCACTCATGACATGCTGAAGAATTGACCTACACCTTTATTAGGTCCTAGGGCTCACTGTTTTTATGGCAGACTCTCAGTCAGATTTGGATGCTCGGCATTGTCAAATCAGGAAACCCTTTTCGACCAACCAGATTGCGGCTAGATTCTGTACTTCAAAATGAATTTATCTCACTTTAAACCCTTCATGAAAGTTGTAAACCTGTACGTGTAGATGAATTTAGGTTTTTGAATCTCCTTATTTCGATATCAAAAGCTCAAGATATTCCCATGAGAGTATCTAATGAGAAAGTAGAGAATTCTACCGCGAGAAGGATTCTGACCCGAGTATTGCACTTGTCGCACGAGTGCGACGTCGCGGCGAAAACATCCACCCTCATAATTTTGTATTATCTAAAAATGTATTTATGTGGCAAATGTGGGGAGGCAAGGAATTCTTATCTTTTATTAGTGGAAAAATGGAATGGGAGTCGCCACCTAAAATTTTGGTCATTAGGAACCCTAATTGATCTTAGAGATTGGGCACGAGGACTGGTTGCGTAAATAGAAGGTATTAGCACCCCAAATACATGCTACCTAAGGTAAGCTGCATTATTTTATTGTCTGATAAAATCTAAGATCTTGTCATTTTTTCTTGTTGTTGGTACGTCTGTGGTTTAAGAAAAGTTCTCCTCGTTAAAGAGATCCTTATCTTATCGGGTAAAACCTAACCATTCTAACATCAACAAAGGAATTTAATATTTGAAATACGTCTTACATATAAGGTCACAACCCCATATATTAAAAGAAAACAAAATTTTTTTTTAGAATTTTTGAAATATTGGCTTAGTTCTTGTGAATTTAATAAACTAGTTATTAAAGCCAAAATGCATGCTAATACATATTTTTTGAAATTTTCTTTGTTATATGAAAATACAATATGATTTTTTTAATTTTTGAGAGACTTGGCCGTATGCATGAAAACAAAACATTTTTTTGTTTGTTGTTTTATACTTTTTTTTTTGCAATGTTTTTTTTAATGAAAACCAGGTATTTTAATATTGGATTTGTATCTTTACAGTATAAAATACAAACCAATACAACTCAAAATGCAGTAAAATTTTTGCGGAAACTCACATATTTTTTAAAAGAAATTTTTTTTAAGGTTTTTTTTTCAGGCTGAGCCCAACCCGGCCCATGTAGCTGGGCTGGACCCAGCCACCCAGCCTAGGTCACTGGCCAAAGCCAGTGACCCAATTAGTCCATGCACGCGTAAAATTTTACGCGTGCATGAACAATGTGAAGGTAATTAAATTACCTACGCACTGTTCACCCTTCTTCTTACAAATAGCTTAAGACGCAGGCGACGTTTTTATTACAGGGACGGTGGAAGGAATTGAACATACCTGGTGCTGGAGGTGACGATTTGTATTTTTCAGTCTTCCTTGTCTGCGTTTGTCTCGGTCATCTGTTCTTAGCTCAAAAACTCCTATGTTTGTTCGTTCTCCTTCTGTTGGTGTTTCCTTCTATCAGCTGTTCGTTCTCCTCTTTAGCTTCTTCCTCTGGTTCTCTTTGAAATGCTCGGTTTACAGTGAAGTAGTCGCTGAAGCTTTGGAAATGCTACTGAAGAAGAAGCCGAGGGTGTGCCTTTTGTTTTTCACTTCTCTTCGTTCGTCCCCTTCTAGATTCTCCTCTGCTCTTTTCCCCCTCTCATCTCTGTTTTTTTCCTATCGTTCCTCCCTCTGCCTCTCTCTTGTTTACACTCTCTTCTCTCTGTTTTTTTTTCCTTCTATCTTGTTGCCTTCTTCCTTTTCTCCCTTTCTGTCCCGTTCTTTCCTCCTGTTTTCTCTTCTTCTCCTCTCTCGTTCCCCCTCCCTTTAGTGCAGTACATCATCTGGCTTTTATAGCTAGAGGATGCAGGCATTTTCCCTTGTTGTTGCAGGGAATGCAGGGATGGAGTAACGACCGGCGTGCATCATGGTAGCCGTTAAACATGCCCCCTGATTAAAGCAAATCGCGCCTTCGCCACTGCAAACTTTTCTCGGCCAGCTCACGTAACGTCTTCTAAAGAAGACAGTAAACAATGTTGAATAAAACGGTACAATTTTGCAACTTTAAATGATATTTCCGATTTGATCTTTGGATGTTAATGCAATTTTATAATCAAGCCCCCGAAAAACTTTTAATTAGATCCCTTGATTTTAGCGTCTTTTTTGGTTTGGTCATTGGTTTTGGATTGTTTCAATTAAGTCTCTAATTACCCATCAAACTTCAATAATTATGCAATTAAGCCCCTGATTTGGCCAAATCAACTCTTCAAAAATTATAATTGGACCCCAGAATTTTAATTTCTTCTAATAAAAGCCTAAATTGACTTTAAAAATAATTTTTCTTGCCATCAAACCCTTCATAAATTCAATTAAACCTTAGATAAAATTTAATTGAATCCATAAACATCTGATTTTGAATATGTTTTTTTCAAAATTGAATTTTCTTTGTCAACACAACTCTCATCAATTAACAATAAACTGTCAAATTTCAACCTTTTGCATTTTTGAACCTCCTCAACCAATTTTTGGCCATTTTTTAGCATTCCAGCATCCTTTTCTCGTTCCTATTCTTTTTTTGGATTTCTTCAGAATATTTTTTTGATATATCTTTTTTGTATTTTTTTTCATTTTTTGTGTGGGAACCCAAAAATGGGTAACAATAGCACTAAAAACTCTTCTTTCGTCATAATTTTGTTGTTCACTGTCCTTAGGTCAGACCCTCAGTCAGATTTGGGATGCTCGACATTGGCAGTTTCCGAATCAGATCAGGAAATTCTTTTGACCAACCAGATTGCGGCTAGAATCTGCTCTTCAAAATGAATTTATCTTATTTTTTATCCTTTATGAAAGTTGTAGGTCTACAAGTGTAGATAAATTTGGGCTTTGGAATCGCTTTATTCCTATGTCTTTCGTGAGAAGAAGGCTCATCAAGATGTCGTCGGATCACATTACTTTGCCTCCTGGTGTTGGGCACGCTTTATTTATTTGAGTGTCCAAAAAGAGATTTGGGTGTGAAGCAGGCTCTAGACCCGCTTCTGGTGCCCCTACAAGCCCAGACCAGTGTGACACCGAAGCTCCTTTCTATGAAAGCCTCGGTCGGAGACCTTTACAGTCACCTCCTTTATCTTTATAGTTAGTGGTTCTATCTTAGTTTCTTTCCATTTTCTTTTTAGATTTTTATTTTGTTTTTTCGACAGTACTGGATTTCGGGGAAAAGAAATCATCTTCTAAGGTCAATGAAAAACTGACTTGATTTGACCCGTTAGATTAGACTCTTCTTGAAATCGGTCAACGTTGAGGACAACAAACTCCTCTACAACATTATCTTACGCAGCAGGAGCGGTATCTAAACTGACTAAAGGGCGATATCAAAAGCACATGATATTCCCGTTTGAATATCTAATGTGAAAGTAGAGAATTCTGCCACGAGAACGATTATGACCCGAGTTTTACACTAAAGACTCTGCTTCCATCACAAGTTTGTTGGTCGTTGTTCTTAGGTCATACTCTTAGACATATCGGGATGCTCGGCATTATCAGTTTCTAGATTAGATCAAGAGACCTTTTTTTTGACCAACCAGATTGCTGCTAGATTCTGTTCTCTAAAACGATTTTATGTCACTTTGAATCCTTCATCAAAGTTGTAGTCCTCGACGTGTAGATGAATTTGAGCTTTTGAATCGCTTGATTTTGATATTAGAAGCTCAAGATATTCTCATTTGAAATCTAGCGTGAAAGCATAGAATCCTGCCGCGAAAAGGTTTCCAGCCGAATTTGGTTACAATTTTGTTCTTCAAAACGATTTTATCTAACTTTGGATCCTTCATAAAAGTTATAGTCCTGTACATGTAGATGAATTTTGGTTTTTGAATCTCCTGATTTCGATATCAGAAACTAAAGATAGTCCCATTTGAATATCGAAAGTGAAAGCAGAAAATCCTACCACAAGAAGGGTTTAGCCCAAGTTCGCTGATCTGATTCAAGGGATTACAGACCAATTTGAAGGATTTGTTTTGGACCAAGGACTGAATTGAAAAGTACTAAAATGAGGGGTTTAATTGAAGGTGAAATTAGAAGGATATTGGTTGGGTCTTAAGAAGCTAGAAAGGGGATTGGATCATCATAAAATGACGAGAATTCTACCACACCGAATAAGGAAAATAAGACTTTGCAACATCCACCCCTACCTGTCTGATTTCTTTCCTTTTTCTCTACAAATTCCTGTTGGTTTCCTTTATCATCACGCCTGATTTTTGGAGCTAGAGACCATGTTTTTTTTCTGCCTCACACCAAAGGAAACAGTTGGTCTCACGTTGCCAGCTGTGGGAGGGCAGAAAAGAGCTGCACCACCCTTTAATCATGGGAAAATAACCACTAGAATCATCATAATATCAATCAGAATAATCTGTTTTCCTAATTTGTTTAAGCTGATTGTAACCTGGAATGGTATCCTAGATTACTGTAGTTTGTTTCCTAAATGGAGCTGCATATGTAAGCCTCCTTTACTGACCTAAGGGGGGCGACAAAAACAGGAGAGAAAAGGAGGATAAAAACAGAAAACAAAGACAAAAAAAAAACGAGAGAGAGGTAGGCAATAAGAGAGAGAAAAAAGACAGAACTTTAAAAACCAGTAGAGAGAGAGGGACGAAGACGCAGAGAAAAAAACGTAGGAGACTAATGCAAACAGAGAACAAAAGGAAATGGGGCTAAAAAATAGGTGAGAATACTGATAGATCAGCCAACACGCCTTCAACACCACTAGAGCTCCTTCGTTTCCGCCTCCAAATCTGTAATTCCCAGTTGTGCATGCATTCTTGGTTGCGTTGTTATTGTTCATGTGAAATTTAATTCACTTGAACATTAACCAGCCAAGGCATGCGTGAGGAAACTCACGCATGCCTTGGTGCCCAGCCGGGTCACTGGTTTGGGCTAGTGACCCGACTAGGCCTGCTGGGTTCAGCCCAGCCACATGGATCGAGCTAGACCCAGCCCCTAAAAAAAAACAAGTAAAATCGTTGTTTTTTTTTCATGTATTTATTTTGTGGTTTTGTATTTAGAATACCCGATTTTCGACGCAATGTGACAAATACACACACACACACACATATAAATGTTTTCATGTATACAGCCAATACCCTAACATATTTTTAATTTCCTCTTTAAAAAAAAACAAATATTTGAAGTTTAAAAGAAAATGTGTTTTAGCATAGATTTCTTAAACACAAAAATTATTTTCTTCCATTATGGATTTTACAACATGTTTGTAAAACTCCAAAGAGTGTTGGCCAATATTCCAAAAAATATAAAAATCTTATTTTGGGAGGAATTCATCTATTATTCACCATTAATATTTGGATAAAGGAATCCCTAAGAGTTGAATATCCAAAATATTATTGGAAATAATTTGTTATTATTCGCTGTTAATGTTTGGATAAAGAAACCCCAAGTGGTTAATATTCAAAATATTTTTCTAGGAATAATAAGTCACCACACATCCTTGAAAGAAGCCTCGATTATAATTGAGGATATTTTAATTTTTGACTCCACGGTTTACGAGCTGTGAAAGTATGAAACACTAAGGCAAAAAGAGGCTTTTAAAGCGCTATGAATTTCCTCAGATTTTTAAATTTTTGTTCCTTTTCCTTGCGATTTATGAGTCGCGAACACTTGAAATACCAAGAGAAAAATGAGCTCCTAAGCACATTAAATCTCCTTAGATTTCTATCTTACCTATCTTATAGATCATAGGTTATAAATTTAGTTTGAATCAAACACAGATTTCAAGAGATCTGCATTGGTTCTCCTTGGTACTTTGTAGACATATCTAAGGGTGTCATCCACATTGACCAAGGGTTTTGTTTTTAGACTTTAAGCCAAGTTTTGTTCATCATAGTAAGCTTATCTTAGGAAAACTGATGGGATTAGAAAACACCAACACCATAGCAATTATAAGGCAAACCAAACACCAAGCAGCTTACCTTAGGTAGGGCGTACTAGGGGTGCTAATACCTTCCCTTTACGCAACCAGTCCCTGGCCTTAGAATCTCTGAAAGACCAGTTAGGTTTCCTAGTGACCATAATACTAAGTGACGACTCCCTCATGCATAAAACAAAAACCCCAAAATCATTCCCCACTCCCGGGAAGGTTGCCGAGACGTCGCACTCCGCCGTGAGGGTGTGACAGTCATTTTAGAGATCAAATCTATTGCTTCCACATGAGTCTTTTCTATAAGTGCACCACCAGTTGTAGCGTCTATTGTGCTTCGATCTATGAGCAAAAATCGTTCATAAAATATATTGCAGCAATAATTGATCAGAAATTTGGTGATGTGGGCAACTTGTGTATAATTTATCAAAACATTCCCATTACTCATATAAAATTTCCCCATTGTTTAGGCAAATTCCATTAATTTCTTTACGAATTGTTCCAGCATGTGAGGCTAGAAAGAATTTTTCTAAGAATTTCTTCTTTAAATCATTCCATGTTAGTATTGACCCTGAAGGAAGGTAATAAAGCCAGTCCTTTTCCTTGTCTTCCAAAAAAAATGAGAAAGCCCTTAATTTAATTTATACCTCTATCACTCATTGTGATTTCATGGTTGAACAAACCATATGGAATTCCTTCAAGTGCTATATCAATATTTGGAAATTCAATGCATAAAGGCTACTAGTTCATGTTGGGAGTTGCCAACTCCTTTAATATTCTATGTTCTGCCATGTTTTCAGAAATTCTATATCTCTTTCGTTTTTAGAATTGCTAGTTGAAAGCGTTAAGGTTAGCAGGTTCTTCTCTCGCCTCTTACCCTTCCTATTTGTTCTTGCGGTTCTCTCAACTTCTAGATAGAAACTAGTTCACCTGTATGAGAAGATCTTGGCATAAATCAGTTCACTATTAAAGAAAAATTAGATAAAAAATTCCCCGACTACGATGCCAAAATTTGGTTGGTTATCGAAACCTCCAAAATATAATTCTGACTTTACTATCACAAACAAAAAAAAAAATTATAGTATGATCATGAAATCTAGGTCAAACCCGAGGAAAATTTTGTTTAATCTTCGTACAATATACTAAAATAAAAACAAGGGGGGGTTTGATAAGAAATTTAAAGAAAAATAAAATTCTAAAAAGAAAACATAAGATAATTCAGTGTTATATGCTCAGTTCAAAAGGGATTTGTCCATTCAATGAATTAGATTGATCATTGAAGTAAAATAAATATTTTTTTAGTTTAAGAAAATACTAAAATTCCTTTAAGCATGGAAGATCGAGAAAGATTAAATTAATTAGAAAAAATAATTAATTCCTTGAAAGAAGCAATTAAGAACAAAAAAAATGATCAAGTACTATAAGCTATCGTTAAAAAGCTTAAAGATTTTGACATGTCTTATTCTTTTAACTTGAAAGTTAAATCAAATAAATTCATTTATTTTGCTTCCTTCTTGATAGAAATCAACAATTACGGATTGAAATCTCACAAAAAGAAAAGCATGCTTACCACAAAAACCATCCAAAAAGCTTGAATGAAAATAGTAGCTTATGTACCAAATTCAGGGAAAATAAGTACTTGAATGTCAAAAAATAACGTTATAAATATCTCTTCTCATAATTTAAAACAATAATGAAACAAAACTCCTCTGAACCAAAGCCAAAGTTTGGCCTTGTTTCTGCTGTGATTTGCTTCCTTTATTCTCTCCTTCAACTGCTATCGTTCGTTATGATTTTTCTTAGAATTATGAGCCCTTAATGTTACTTAATTCCTTCTTTTTTATCTAGTAATTAAGGTTGGTTAAATCTCTTACAATTTATGTTGAAAACTGACTCGGCTCTGTCACAATTCTGTTGTAATTTAGATTATGTTACAACTTAGACTTTGTTTCTAAGTTGGTTTCTTGCAATATTCGACCATTCCAGCTATATTCTTTCATTCATGAAATGTTAGAGGCTTGATTTGCACCTTTCTTGAATTCTAAGACTCACTTTTTCTATGTAATACTTTTAGCCGTAATGGGATGCTCGACACTGTTAATTTTCTCATTAGATCAGGAGACCAATCTCATCCTTAAGCTTGTGTTTGGATTTTTACCTTCAAAATAATTTTATCTGACCTAATGTCCTTCATAAATGTTGTATTCCTGGATGTGGAGATCATTTTGAGTTTTTGAATCACATGATTTTGATATCTGAGACTTAAGATATTCCTGTTTGAATCTGTATTATGAAAGCAGAGAATCCTGCTGTAAGAAGGATTTCTACTCGATTTTGCAGGTCTGATTACAGGTCCAAATGAACTTGGATTTCTGCTCATAATATCTTCCTGAAAATCTTTATATGTGTACTTTAACTTTGATTTAGCTCACATTTAAATTACAGAACTCTAACTTCGTGAAAAGCCCGCCACAAGAAATCAAGTCATAAACATAAAGAAAATATTAAATTTCTTATCTTTTAGTAACTAATTCATGAAGTCTTTTAAGCATACTAAACTTATAAAAATAACTTTTAATAAGCTCAAAACATATTAAAAAGCATAGTATAAAAAAAATAAAAATATATTTTACATTTATGAATATTCATAAATGATCTTTTAAATATGTCGTATGTTAAACTTGGTTAATTTGAAAGCTACATTCTGCCAAAAAGAAAGACATGAAGATTGTACAATAATATATATATATATATATATATATATATATATATATATATATATATATATATATAAGTTAAAGGAAAAAGTTATATTCACGCCATTAACTCATGAAACCCTTCAAAGACAAACAAATATACCCGAGAACGAAGACTTCGTCATTCATGAGAAAATTGGGTAGAAGAACTCAACGTCGCAAGACGAAGCCCAGTAAGCGTATCTACGTCTGTATCAATTTGATTGAGGCTGGTAAGAAGGTAAAGCCTATATATATTGCGACTGCATTGTCTTTATCACACGTCAATTAATTAAGAACCAAAACAACGCATTTTGCAGTGAAAATGAATAGCACAAGTGGGTAGAACAATATCCAAACCTTTTTTCTCTGGATAAGCCACAAAGATAAAGCCTAATGAAGGCAAAAACCAACCCAAATGGTCGGACAGAGCAGAGAAGATAAAGGAAAATGGTTACGGGAGGAACCAATCAAAATAACGATCACTATGCTGCATATTCCAGCATTAACATATCCATTGCTTTCCATTTTTTTCTCCTTATCATCCAACTGAAATGTTTCCTGCAAAGAAATAAATCAACATATTCCCCCGCAGTGGTAATGAGCACGAACACCAGCCTCATAGTTTCTGGCCCCAGCATATACCATGAACAATCAGAACCCCAACTATCCACCATGTCCAATGCGCAGAAGCACCCAAAGGTAGCTCCCAGAACACATACAAACTTTATATGCAACATACAGAAAGCCTGGAATAGGCAGACCAAGCAAACCCAGGGGGTGGAAGGAAGCAAAACAGAGTAATACCTGGACTCCCTACTGTGAAATCAAACATGGAGATCAGAAAACCACGTTATGCAACCCAAACTCCACCCCCCTCCAATTGGCATCTCCAGATCAATCACAAAGTCTGTTTCTAAAGGGTTGAGTCGCATCTTTTTCCATCAAGAGATAACCGCCCTATCACAGCCATGCCACAAACTCACCATATCTGCTGTCACCTTGTTTCGCGGGAACATCGGCCATGTGATTAGCGTCCCTCAGGGTATGAGAGTAAGATACCGAACACATGAATGAAGAGAACAATATCCAAACCTTCAACGCTGTCTTCAAAGTACGTACCGAACACATGTATTACATCATTGAGGGGGGAAAAAGAGTATATAGATTTATGACCTGGCTCGGGATCTAATCTGATCCAAGACTCTAGCTATTGGTTGGATACGATTTCTGTTTTTTTTTTTTTTAACTGTAAACAACAAGCCAGACATGATCGAATTGATTGGTCAGGCCAGACCAGGCTTTACGACGATGAAACCCTCAAGGTCTAGCTAAAAAAAACTAGTTTGCTAGGTCATTTCACCCACTCACTACAAGAATGCAGGATATTAGCGACGGAATGGTTCTCATTAATTACCACATCATTAATTGCATTAAGATTAATTCACGTAACATTTAGCGTAGGTAAATTAACAGGATCAAGATCTAGTTCTTTTGCTGGCATTTGAATGTCTTGGTTTCTGTTGCTGGAAATTAATTTTAGTATCAGTTCCTTGATGTTTGTTCTTCTTCCTCTGGCCGTATTGGTCGTATACATATGGCCAAGGCCTCATTTAAATATTTTTATTAATAATATTCATCAAAAAAGGAAGAAGAAAAAAATGTAGAACAAAAGGCATTCATATCTTTAAATTTAAGCAAACTGCGGTTTTATTAGCCAAAAAGCACATATATAATAGTAGCATTACATTACAAAAAGGAGTAGAAGTACGTAAACTAGCTCTCAGCACAAACTACATATAGTAGCTAATACTCAATATACTTAATTACACATCCGACACCTATAGTATGATTTATAACATTATTGCAAGCTATTTATATATATAGATATATTCATGCATTAGCATATATGTATGTTATGAGTAACCAGAACATGTTTCATAATTTATTTGGTTAGTGCCTGATGCGTAGCTAAGCTAGTTCATCGATGGATCAAACCCATAACGCGCCAGCACGTTTAAGCATTGGGATTAAGGAACGATTAAGGTGAAGGCTCATCACCTCATTGGCTCCACCCACAAGTTCACCACCAATGAACACGGCAGGCAATGTTGGGCATCCAAACCTTGAGAGTGCTTGCTCAATTTCCCTTCCTCTAGGCATCTCATCAAGCTCATGGACAGCCACGTTCACCCCAAACTCATTGAAGAGAGTCTTGATGGTGTGGCACATACAGCAACTGCTCTTGCTGAAGATCACAACTGGTCTCTCGGATGCCAAATTTGTCACCCTCTCCATTTCCAAATCAACGACCAAGAAACTAATGCCAATGACTTAGCGAGTTATTTTAGTTACAAGCTAGCTAGAAGTCTCAAAACCGATCGAGCAGGAGAGAAACAAATGATGTAGCTAGCTAGTAAGGAATATTGTGATGGGCAGTTAAGTTTTTTGGTTGTGAGGTGCTCGTATATATAGGGTTAAATTTGAAGGTTTTGGGTGGATTGGCAATGGTAGCAAAGAGAAAAAGATTTGATTGCGAAGCAAAAGAAGAATGTTCTGCTAGATATTTCGGACGGTTTCTAAAATCACTGATCGATTGATACATGACACAAATAGAAGTGTGACACCACACGGAAAGTAATTGCACGATATAGATGAAGAATCTTTCATACGGAAGATAGAGACGTGCCCTTTGTACGGTTTTTCACATTATCAAAATAATGACAATATGTTATCTTACACATGCAAATTGTTCTGTAACTTCTATCCAAAGTTTGATGATCTATGTATTAAAGTGCATTTTGATCAATTTCCTTTGCATGGAGGCATATGTGCTGAGTTATAGAAAGGAGTTGGATTTATCGAATTGGGACCTTTCTGTGATTGTGTTGAGATTCGCATCCAATTCATCAAGAATGGATAGGTAAGTGAGGGAGAAGAAGGTAAGAGAAAGCACTAGCATGCATTCTCTTGAAAGTTCTAACAAATTTAGCCCTAATTAAGTTCCATTTGCATAATTAGTAACATTAAATCTATCTTCCTTGTAGAAAATTTTACATTAATTCTATATTTAAAGTGTATTTATTTACACTACGCAATATACAATACATGCACCGCGTTAAAAAATAAATAATTTTGTTTTCGTTTGGTGGGTTTTTCAACACAACCATGTTGAATTAGAAATCTAGAACTTTTTTTGTCCTTGTAATTGTTCTTGATTTTATCTGTCATAAATAGATTTGTGTTCCAGCTTATAAGTAGGTAGAACAGCTAGCTTTCATGATCTTTGCTCATTACTTCTCCATTTAATGCTCGCAATCCCTAATTAACAAACTAAATTTGGATGGCTGTGGAATGAAAATTTATCAAGAATAATAGTAGAACATGCATACACCACAATTTCTAGCTTGACAGAAACTTCTTCTAGACATGCAAAAAATCCTTTTCTTTCTTTTCTAGGTGCTAATGAGCTAACCCTCCCCTCGCTTTCGGGCACATAGTCTTTTTGCCAATTACAGTGACTGTTCACGAAAAGATAAGACAAATGCCGAGAGGTCCCCAACACCATCCTTGCTTTTTTATTTCTTTTTATATTTTTTCACGTCACAGTTCCTTTTTTTTTTCATTTGAATTATTTTCTTCAGTAGTTATTTATATACACAGAGAGAGAGAGAGAGATATCTATGTGTATGTATAAAAAACACTTAAGTTTAATTAAATTGTTTAGTGATTAAGAGTCACAACTAAGATTTTTATGTCTAAACAGCTCATATACCATTCCATAAAAGAATCACTATAATTATTATAAAGTAATGATCAATTAAAATGAAAATTCTATTGCTAGCTATAGAACATGATAATCTAAGTTTCATAATAGATTTTTAATTTTTATATATAATATTTTTCTAAGAACTCTGCTGAAAATTGGAGATGGTATTTCTGGTTCTACAAAAACCCCATTATTAACTATATATAAAGTTATTTCACTTTCTTCTTCCTCTTCTTTTCGTCATCACCCATTCGAATCTTGGTCGTATAATTTGATTGCAATGTCAAAAGCATACATACTGATGTATATGTATTGGTTTCTCACATATCATTCACGCAGGAAAATCATGAAATAAGATTATTTGGGAGTAATTCTTAGGATCAAGTTAGATAAATCTAGAGTTATTTAAGGATTTATTATATCTGATCTTATTCGGTTTTAAATAATTTTTTAAAAACTGAGTTATCGCAAATCATAAACTGTCTATTTGTTCGGCCTTTAACAGTAATCCATACAAACCACCAGTAAGAAATCTTCTAAATCCCTATTTAGGAGAAATGGATTGCTATGCCTAGAGTGCTAGCTCTAATTTTGTATTTACTTAGTTTTTCTATCTAACAAACAATCACTTTAAAAAATAAAAGGCATGGCTTACTATTTATAGGGAAATCTGAAAAACTCTATAAATTAAAAAAAATTTAATTTTCCCTTTAAATAATATATATATATATATATGTATTAATTCAATTTCTTTTAGAAATTAACTCAATCAAGTCCTTATTTTATTTTTCTAGGTTTAGAAATATAATCCTTGTATTAATTATATTCTAGTCCTTAATTTCTAAAATATATTTTAATAAAGTCATACTTAATTAAATCATCTCAGTTTAATTTCTAACTAATGATTCTTAATGTGTATAACCCATTAGTTTCCTAATATGTTGATCCAAATATAAATTATAATTCTAATGGAATAGAATTAAATAAATTTAAAATTTTAATTTATTATCAATTAAAAAAATAATTAATTTATAGTTGAAGATCAGGTGCATCGTCTAGCAACATGTCATGATTCCCAAAATATTAGAAAAATCATTAGTGGTTTGACTTAACCTTTTAGTGACCACTTTATAAATGTAATTAATATCCTTTCATTAATAATGTTCTAATTTAACATTAAAACATGGAGTATATTTGCAATGTTAAATCATGCTTTTTTTCCTCTACATAATAGTCGTTGATTGTTTGAAGAAGATTTGAAATTCTTTTCAAATCTCATTTCACCTTGGCCAAGGATTTTTAAGACATCAATACTATTTGAGAATAGATGGAATATTTTCTCTAATTCTCATAGGGTAATGAATTCTCTCTTGATCATTCAACTACCTTCATATAGTTCATGTTATATCAAATATCTGTTATTTCATTACCTTGATTAAGATAACATGTAACATAATCAAAGCAAAACATTCTCTATATAAGATGACTTAGTGATCTCAAGTCTAAGAATCACTAATACAACCATCACGTGAGCATTTTCATAGACATATGTGATCTTTCCATATGAAATTCTCATGCGGGTTAATTCGGTGTATATGTCTTATGATAAACATCTACATAATAGTTCTAATAACATGTATTAGTCTTTATGGCTCTAATAAATGTCTAGTATTTAAAAGAGCACCGACTAAGAGCATTTTAAGAACAATTCTTTAATGCAATGAGAATCTCATAATTATAACAACTTTATAATTTTCTTTACAAGATATTTTTGTCCTATGAATTTTATTTTTACTCTAAATTCATTAATATAATAATATCACGTGTAATTAACTATTTAACTACAAGATAAAATATGTATATAATATTCTTCATGACGGACACTAAATTTTCAAGCCAAAGGCGTTGCCAGGTACCTCATAACCTAAGAGTGCTTTGTTTTTGTGTGATTAAAATATAATAAAGTTATATACATCTCCTCCATAACCAGCTCAATTCAGTAGCCAAGGGCCAGACCCAAAAATGCCTTCAGATTGTAGGGTTACTTAGACAGAAAATTAGCTGGCCAGTACCCTGTACTTCTTAGCCCTGCATATGCACGCATGCATGGCTCATATACTATCTTTACATTAATTCTTATACCACTGATCAGGAGTAGCGGAGGAGGGACGAATCCAAAATGTTTATAAATTGAAGAGGCCAAAGTGTATAGTCTTACTGTTGGGAGGGCCATTTCATAATAATACCTCAAAATTGTATAGTTTCAATGGTGATTTTAAATAACTTTTCAAACATGAGGGCATCAGCCCACCCTTGGCCACCCCTAGATTCGTCTCTCAGTGGGAGATCTACAGGCCGTCCAACTTGAGCTGTTCGATGAACTTTAAAAATCAAAACCGCAAGATTTTAACTCGAGAACATTCATATGATGTTATCTCCTATCAACTACAAGATAGAAAGAAGTGAAACTTCTATGGGTTCTCTGATCTCTTTGTGGAGTCTATATAAACAATTTTTTTTTTCGATCCAACCCAAAGATTATAAATTATTCATGCAAAATACAGGATTGATGATCCATCTCGAGTAAACAAAGTTTTACTAATTTATTTAAAAGAAATGGAAGACTGATCATTTTAGACAAGATGATGCATATATATATATATATGCACATGCATTATTGCATACGTACATAAACTTGGCCGCCAGCATATACAGCTAACGTCGTGAGAGAGAGAAAGAAAGGATAAAGCCCTGGGTGTTGGTGGCGAGTGGAAAAAGAATGTCAACTTTATGCACCAAAGATAAAGTAGAAAGCAAAATATATGCAAGCGAGGACGGATCGTGGCATCACATTCACATATTAGGTTTTTGGGTTGGTGAGGTACAGGTCCCTGTGTACAAATTGCTGCATTCTCTTATATATTCCTTTCTGTACAAAAGATATATATATATATATATATATATATATATATATAGATAAAGTGAAAGGGAGAGGAACATATTTTATACCCTTTGCCTTTATTGCATGACCTAGCAGCCTATCTTTTGTAGATACGAAACAGAAAGAATGCATGCCCCTCTCCACCCATTATCAAAAAGATTAAAAAAAAAAAAAATTCTCTCGGCACTTTGATCATTATCGAACAAAATATCACAACTAAAAGGATAAAATATATGATTCATTCTTCACTTTAGGATTTATTTCAAGTGTCGGTTCTTCTAATGAAAATCATCTTAATTTATTCTTAGAGAATTTCCGTTTATGATTGATTACTTTTGCTGTTAACATAGTGATGGCAATATCACCGGCCTCGTTAATTATACAATGCATGATTTATTAACTATGTCCTCTTGGTATTTAACTCGTGCATGCATGGGGAATCTTTGAGAGCTAGTTTTGCTTCATCATGATGATTTTTTCTTTCTTTTGAATTGATTTAGCTTCATCCATATCCATGTTTGATAGAAATTAATATTAAATTATTTTCAAAACTTTATTTAATAATCTAGAACTTTGAATTAAAATAGTTCTTTGGTATTACATCATAATTTTAATAATTATATAATCACGATTCTTTCCAATTAATAAAATGAATTAAGTATAAGATATTAATGAAAATTTAGGGAGCAAATGTTTTTATTTGAGAGGATGTGACTAGAAGTTAATATAAAACAGTTTGAACTTCACCTAGCTAATAATAACTTGAATTTCTATAGCTTGCTAGAGCCGATGTATATTGTCTTCCACTTGTTAATTGAAGGTTGATAATTATATATGCATGAATGACTCAAACGTTCGTCTAAGAGTCAAACATGGAAACTCAAGCCCTGGAATAAGCACAGTTGAGAATAATTGGGAGGCTTAACCTAATGGTTAGCCAACCCTTTCTATATATATAGGTAGGGCAATATACAATAGTAATGGTGGAGGTTACCACACAAGAGTATGTCTACAATATTTCCTATATACAATATTTTCTATATAAGTACATTCTATAATATGCCCCCTCAAGCTGAGGGTGGAGGATCAACCCAAAGCTTGAAACGAAAAGCAGGAAACGAAGAAGTAGAAAGTGGCTTAGTGAAGACATCGGCAAGTTGATCCTGGGAGGAAATAAAACAAATCTGAATCTCCTTCTTTGCAACTCTATCTCGGACAAAATGATAATCGACCTCAACATGTTTTGTGCGAGCATGAAAAACAGGATTCATAGACAAATAAGTGGCACCAAGGTTGTCACACCAGATAATAGGAGCAGAAGTAGACGGAATTTGGAGATTTGTTAATAAATACTGAAGCCAGATAACTTCAGCAGTGCCATCAGCTAAGGCTTTGTACTCAGCCTCAGTAGAAGAGCGAGCAACTGTGCGTTGCTTACTAGATTTCCACGAAATCGGCGTCTGATCAAAAAACACAAGGTAACCACCTGTAGATTTTCTGTCCTCAACACTGCCTGCCTAATCGGCATCTGTAAAATCATGTAAGGAAAAAGAAGAACTGCGAGTAATATGTAAGCCATGTGATGTCGTACCCCGAAGATAACGCAAGATGCGTTTCACGGCAACCCAATGAGAATCTGTAGGAGCATGCATAAACTGACAGACTCTGTTAACAGCAAAGCAAATATCTGGGCGCGTAAAAGTGAGATACTGAAGAGCACCCACAATTTGACGAAAGCGGGTAGCATCAGAAAAAAATGAATCGGGCAGAATGGTAGCTTTGGATGTAGAGATAGGGGTATCACAGGTTTGCAAGATAACATACCAGCCCGAGTGAGGATGTCAAGTATATATTTATGCTGGCAGAGCATAAGACCCATACTAGTAGACTGAACCTCAATACCCAAAAAATAATGAACATAACCCAAGTCGCGAAGCTTAAATTCTGAGCTTAGTAGCTGAATGAGGCGTTGGAGCAGAAGAGAGTTACTACCCGTAAGCAGAATATCATCAACATAGACCAGAAGATAACAAATATCAGCACCAATAGAGAAGATAAATAATGAGGTATCCACCTTAGAGGCACGAAAACCAATAGTTAACAGGAAATCATTCAGACGAGTGTACCAAGCCCGCGGAGCCTGTTTTAAACCATATAGAGATTTATGCAATCGGCATACATGAGAGGGGAGAGCAGAATCAACAAAACCTGGAGTTTGTTTCATGTAGACCTCCTCATCAAGAACACCATTGAGGAAGGCATTATGGATGTCAAGCTGATGGATTTTCCAACCACACGAAACTGCAATAGAGAAGACTAATCTGACGGTTGCCTGTTTGATGACTGGACTAAAGGTTTCAGAGTAATCAATACCTTCTTGCTGAGTGAAACCTCTAGCAACCAGACGCGCCTTATACCTCTCGATGCTGCCATCAGATCTGCGTTTAATCTTGTATACCCACCGACTACCAACAACATTCATGGAGGGATGAAACGACACTAAGGTCCAAGTTCTGTTTGCGCGTAAGGCCTGAATTTCCTCACGCATAGCACTATGCCACACCTCATATCTGTTAGCATCATTAAAAACAAGTGGCTCATGGAGGGAGGAGAAACTACCCGGCTGAAGGGGACAGCAGAGGTTGTGGTAATGGTTGTGGACAGCGCTGTCTTGGGCTGCCTTGGACGAAGAACCATGGGATGTTGACGAGTAGCTGGGCATGGAGAAGCATGACCTGTACCTGGAAGAGGCTGAATAGGATATGAGGAGAGGTCTACACAGAGCTGCAGACCAGCTGGAGAAGCAGGGGAGGGACTGGTCGGCACTGCAGACACTGGTGAGGCTGCTGCAGAACTGGGATGAGCTGATGCAGAGCCGGGCTGCTCTATTGCAGCAGACCTGAGAACATGCACATCCGGTGATGGAGAACCTATACCTGCACAATGATCATTGGAAAGACAAAGCATATGGTGACAGTATGGTAGTGTGGGATGGTGATGAAGGGGTGGCAGAATCAATGGGCAAAGTGGTAGTCTGGTGGGGTGCGGCAGAGGGCAGAATTGGGTTGTGGTTGGGGCCGGTTTGGTAAGTAGTAGGCTGAAAGGATGGAGAAGGGTGCAAGGATGGAAGATAGGTAGGTGGGGGGAAAGGTATCGGTGAGGATGTTACCTATTCAAACTTCGCAAAAGGAAAGACATTTTCATGAAAACGAACATGACGGGAGACATAAATACGATCAGACTCTAAGTCAAGACAACGATAACCAAGATGGGATGAACTATAACCTAAAAACACACAAGGAGAAGACCGAAAATCTAATTTATGAGCATGATATGGACGCAAAAAAGGAAAACAAAGACACCCAAAAGTACGTAGGAAGTTATAATCAGGAGTGCGTCGAAACAGACACTCAAATGGAGATGTATTTTGGAGAACAAGAGTAGGCATACGATTAATAAGGTAGACCGATGATTCAAAAGCATAGTTCCAAAATCGCAATGGGGCACTACACTGGCCTAAGAGGGTTAGGCCAGTTTCGACAATATGTCGATGACGACGTTCAACAGTGCCATTTTGTTCATAAGTATGAGGACAAATTAACCGATGATGAATACCAATGGTCTGAAAAAATTTATTTAATTTACGGTATTCACCGCCCCATTCAGTTTGAACAGATTTAATTTTAAGAGAAAACTGACGCTCAACAAGTGTTTGAAAACGTTGAAAAGTGGAAAAAACATTAGATTTCGCAACAAGCGGATAATACCATATATGTTTGGTATGTGCATCGACAAAAATAACAAAATAGCGGAAGCCATCAAAAGAAAACATAGGGGCAGGACCCCAAACATCACTAAAAATTAATTCAAGTGGGGCAGAAGTTTTGTGACCTGTAGGTCGTAATGACAAACGGGATGACTTTCCTAAAGGACAAGCTTTACACCGAGTAAGAGAACGTCTAGAAGTACATACGATTTTATTGCCGGAAACTAATAAATTGAAAATACGAGGGGTTGGATGACCCAAACGATGATGCCACAGGTCGGCAGTCGCGGAGATGCAAGGAGACCAAAAAGCTTGAGGAACTGACGTGGCAGAAGATTCGGAGAGGACATAAAGGCCATCATGACTCTGACCGGAAAGGAGAACTTCCTGGGTGACGAGATTCTTCACATAAAACATAGGAGCGTGAAATTCAAAATAAACATGATTATCACGATAGAATTTTTGAACAGATAACAACGGTTTGGTAATGTGAGGCACATGGAGAACATTAGATAATGTAAACATGCGTTTTGGGGAATGTAATTTAGTATGTCCAATATGGGATATGTCAAGGCCCTTACCATCACCAACATGCAAATAATCATTACCAAGATAGGGTGAAGAATCGGTCAGAGTTCCAAGATTAGGTGTGACGTGTTGATTTGCGCCGGTGTCGGGGAACCAAGTCGCAGCAGAGATATTCCCGGCAGCAAGATGAGCAGAAGGCTGCGAAGAGCTGCTACGAAACTGGGAACAATGGGGAGCTGTGTGCCCAAAACCGGAGCACAATTGGCAGCGTACATGCTGCTGTCCAGACCACAGCCCAGCACTGGAATTGTGCCTGGTTTGCTGCCAGTGGTTTGGTCGCCAATCTGCAGCAGATTGGCCCCTGTTTTGGGGAGTGGAACGGTTGCTGTGGGGACGCCAATTACGTCTAGAGCGACCCCTGTTGCGGCTGAAGTTGGGGCTGTGATGAGACATAGCATGGTGTGCAGAAAACTGTGGTGTTGGCAGCAGAGGTGGCTGCTGCAGCAGAGAAGAAGAAGACAGCAGAGAAGGAGCGGCAGCCATGGAATGGAAAGAGTTCTTGTGCAGAAATTCATGGGTAAGAATGTGGCTGTGAAGATCAGCATAGAATAGCGGTTCTGCCTTGGTTATGAGACTCGTTACCAAGTCTTTGAACTCACCACGAAGGCCACGAAACACATAAAGATTGAAATCTTCAAGAGACATGGGGCGACCAGCAGCAGCCAATTCGTCAAATGACGATTTGGCTTGCTGCATGTATAGACTAACTGATGAGTCACCTTGCCGAAGGTCTTGAAAGGAGCCATAGAGTTGCATGATGTGAGAATTAGACGGAGAGGCAAGCGCTTTCTCAAGAGTGCGCCAAACACAATGCGAAGTAGAACAATCTACCACGAGATGCAACACATCCACGGAGAGAGAGGAGAGCAAAGCACTCAAAATAAGTTGATCCTGTTGCTTCCAACGAAGAAAAGAAGGGCTCATGATGGAGGAAGAACCAGCAGATCTGTCAAAAATATGAGATGGAGGACACGGCATGGAACCGTCAACAAAGTGAAAAACACCTTGACCAAAGAGATATGGCTTCATCTGCATTCTCCAATAGAGATAATTTGTGTTCGTAAGTTTTAGCAAAACAACTTGGTGAGTGTTCACTAAAGGAACAATAGCTGTAGCGTGAGTTTCCATGAGAGGTAAAGGAATGGCAGGGACTTAGGAGGAAGAATCAGAGATAAGCTCTGCAGGTGGAGGCTACTGTGGGGAAAAAAGGGCACCAGCGGCAGCAGCTTGGGAAGGGTTGGCCGGCTGTGCTGCACCACCTGTGGAGAGGGAGAAGTCGGCGGCAGCAGTAGAATCCATGTAGAGAAAGTAAAGAGAGGGCCGACTGCAAAGGGAGGAAGGGAGAAAAGAGTTCTGACGGCAGAAGGCTCTGATACCAAGTTGAAAAGAGTTTTAACCTAATGGTTAGCCAACCCTTTCTATATATATAAGTAGGGCAATATACAATAGTAATGGTGGAGATTACCACACAAGAGTATGTCTACAATATTTTCTATATAAGTACATTCTATAATAAGCAGAAACTACGTTAGTAAGTGTCTGAAGTCTACACACTGTATGCTAATTTCATCTGAAGTTGTCAGATACAAATTTGGACCACAAATCAGTGCTTTGAGAAACTTAAACGGAAGTGACAATCTTTGTATAGTGAAAAAAAAAATTACTATGTCATATACATTGCTGTGATTTAGGGCTTCATCAACAATTAGACAGACTGCGAATCATTGGGGATTTCAGCCTTATCTGGATCTTCACAGACGAATTGTGTAGGAGAATTCTCAATTTTATTTATTTATTTATAATAGTCGACGTTCTGAAAAGATAAAGGAAGTAAGCAAAATATACACAATTGTGGAATAAAGCCAGCCAAGGTATCTAAGTCCATGCTAAAGATAGGTATGGCAATGGACAACTCATGTAATCTTTAACTTCCAATCAAAATTTAACAAAAATCAAATAGAAAGACCAAAATTTAATGGGGAAAATTTTCTTGTTACATCCTATGTCATTATTTATTAGATAATAATATAATAATTATTCTTGGAATTTGATTATCACTTTGAGTTTTTAAAATTTTAGATTGAAATATTCATTTAATATGATATCAGAATTTTAATTGATTAAATAATTACGAGTTTGAATATCATTATTTATATTTTTTTAATTAAGTTAAAAATTAAGTACAAAATAATGATGTGTTTGTATAAATTTAAAATTTAAAAAACTTTTTTTTGTGAGAGAGTATATTAAAAAATAATATAGAAACTATTCTTCACCCACATTTGACACTTAAAACTTTTACTTAAAGATGATTTTTAGACACTCATGAATTATGAAACTAAATACAAATAGATATATGCGTCAAAGAATCATTTCAACCTAAAAGTTTAAACTATTATTAGGTGAGGTTTTTAAAATATAATTTATATTATTCTCTAACATACCTTTTCATGTTAAAGTTTTTTGAACTTGAAACTTACACAAACTCACATTATATTGTGCACCGTTTAGTTATCAAAGCTCTGATACTATGTTAAAAACCTATCTCAATCTAGAAACTTAAACTATTAGGTGAGGTTTCAAGAAATGATTTATATTATTATCTAATAAGATACAATCACTTAAATAAATAAAATATCTTTAACCACATTTGTGTCTTCAATTACACAACAACCAAATTTGTCTTGTAACTGAAATTTTGGTTGCTAAATTAAACAACAAATTTATAAGGTGTTTAGGTTAAAGTTTTAAAATATAATTTATATTATTATTTAAAATACATTTTTAAATAATTTTTTTTTATGCTCACCATTATCTTATAAGTAATTTTATCAAATAAAATAAAGATAATGAAATTTGAACTCATAACCGCTTATTAAACAAATTCTAATATCATATTAAATAACTATCATAATCTAAAAATTTTAATTATTAAATATAAATTTTAAAATATAAATTATATTATTACTAGCTAATTAATCTTCCCCTCTTCACCTCCTTAAAAAAAAAAACACTCACAAAACCTTTAAAAAACCAAAATCTCCAGGCCCCTCAAGAAGAACTCTGCATGGACATCGGCCCATTGTTCAAAGAAAACGTGGCCACAGTAGAGCCTGGAGGACAGCCTTAAAAAACGTGTCGTCCTTCGCATCACCAATGTGCTTTTGACACCGTACATGCTAGTGCAAGTAATACTACTGGCTTTGTTGTTGATAGATTATCTTCAATATCCGACATGTCATCAAGGATGGTAAGGTATTTTTTATTTTTTAAATTAACATGGGTGTCGGGTCAGCTTGCACGCACCTCGACTAGTTTCACAGGTCCTGAAATTAACAACCATGTAAGCCTCCAGTGGCCATCATATTAGCAACCACAAAGCTCGAACCTAGGAAGAGTAAACCTCTTAGCCTCAAGCTCTTACCACTAGGCCACCTACTAGATGATTTGATGAGATATTTTCTTATTCTTTGGATTTTCATAACTTTCTTATAGTTTAGATTTGATTTTGGTTTTTGAATATTAGTGTTTGGTTTTTGGTCAGAGGGTCTGTTTGGGATTGCGGTAGCAATTTAAAGTGTTTTTCGCTTAGAAATGCATCAAAATAAAAAAAAATTTCATTTTAAAAAAATTATTTTTGATATCAGTGTATTAAAACGATCAAAAAACATTAAAAAATAAAATAATTTTAAACAAAAAATAATTTCAAGTTTTTTAGAACGTGAATTAAACCGCATTTTCAAATATGCTTTTATGCCCAATGAGAAGATGATGCGGTGCGATGCGGTGGTACAATTTTCTTTGTTGTGATAGAGGCAATGTTTTTTTTTTAATTTTAATTAATAAACAAATTTGATAAATCATAAAATAATAATGAAATAAATAAAACATTAAAAAAAATTTGCATCTAATTTTGCAATACAAAAAACTTAAATAAACATGTTGCGGCCGATTTGCATCTAAAACAATCTGACATATGGGCAGCTGGAATGGAGCTGGCACCGAAATTTCGGTTGCTAAAGGATTTTGCAACTTCAATTTCGCAATTAGCAAATTCGGTTGTGAATCGGTTGCTAATTGGTTTAGAAACCGAATTTCCTCTATTGGCAACCGAAACTTAAAGGATTGGGTCCAACTTAGGACAACAATTATTATTGTTGCATGAAAAATTATAAGTGTCTATTAAAACTATAGTCAAATTAATTTTATGTAATATACACATATCTCTCCTAGTCATTCATATACGTACCCTTTCCTAACACATGACCCTTCATATAATACATGTCTTATTATTTAATATATTTCTATTCCATATAAAAGATTTTTTCGTACCAATACAACCTTTCATACAAACATATTCATTGAAATTAATAATTTTGTCTTTTCTTTTATTCTTTATGTTACTTTCCTTACCTTCTTGCATTAAAACCTTCTTGCACAACTATTTTATAAACATTTGATTTTATTATTTAGTTTGTGAATATTATTATAATCCCCCACTTAATACAAGACATAGGCTTGCACATGCTAGGACATTTAAAGGTTTAAACTTTTAGTATATAATTTACACTAAACATTCACAATCATTATACAACTATTTTATAAATACTTGATGTTATCATTTATAAATGATGGTTACAAATGTTAAAAAAAAAGTGATTTTAATTTTAGCAAATTTGATGAGTGATGTGTGTCTTCAGTTACAAATTCTCATAATAAAGAACCAGTTGTTGAAAAATTTGTTAAAAAAATAATTAATAGGTTAATTTGAGGTCAAACTAAAAATAAGGTCTACTTACTAACACGACCAAAAAATTGATGTTTTCTCCCAAGTGTAGAAGTGTCGAAGTAATAAATAACCCAGCAAGACCGGGGTTGAACCAGAGGAAGGTTAACTATATAAATTATAGATAACAACAACAACAACAACAACAATAATAAAGAGGACTTTGAGATGTAAGATTAATGTTAGGATTAAATAGTGATAAAAACAAATGTGAAGGTTAGAGGATCCACTAATGGTATTTCAAACAAGTATAGTATAAACTCTTATTACTCAACTAGAAACCACACACAAAGAAGGTTCCAATCGGATTATAAATTATTAACATGATTAAATTAGTTACCTTATTCGAATAATGCTAATACTTGTAAATGTTGTCAGGTATTCATGATTATAACTTATGTTAACAACAAATCAAGTTCCTTTCATAGCACAGGTGTAGGTTATACCATACGGTTGCGCTATGAAAGTGCTAAGTTTTTGTTGTACCAAGTGTTATACAACATAAATCTAGATTAACCATTTAACAAGCAAAATATTAAAAGTGAACAAGATAACAAATACAAAACATGTTAGTATCAAACATTAAACTCTATGTTGAGTTTATATTATATTTATTCTTACACCATTAGTGTAACCTTTTTCACCTTGATATAATAAACTTAACTAAAAATAATGAAAGAGAGAAACATAAATAAACAAGATAATAACATAAATAAGATATAAGTTAACTAAGTAAAGGAAAGGAAATGAAAGGCATAAACAAGAGATTAATAAAAGCAACACTTAAGCATTACAAAAATATAAAGAGAGAGCAAGAACATGATCTTGATCTGAAAACCAAGATGCCTAAATGCATGGCAAATGCCTCCTTTTATAGGCTAAAATTTGGAACTATTGATTTGATGACTAATTGTTGAGTGGGTGGCCACATCTTAACTAGGTGACAATCCTTATATTCTTGTCTAAACAAAACGTCATTGCTAACTTCAGAATTTGAATAGATTGTCTTCATGAAAGTTCTAGGAAATTGTCTCAACTTTCCAACTTAAAAAGAATTGATGCATTTGGACTTCTAGAACTTGAGATATGGGCTGAACACTGAACAGTGTCTGGGCTGCAGGATAGATTTTGACTTCTCCGTTGTTGCTAAGATTTCGACTTCCAGACAGCAGAATTGAGTCTTGGACTCCCTATGAATGTTTTAGGCCTATGTCTTAGCTTTCTAGCCATATAAACCAAATTGAAATCGAAGATCTATAGCTCCAGATATGACTCAATGACTGAACAGTGTTCTAGTTTGGACTGAATCAACATCTCTTTTCTAAGCTTAACCCTCTCTTTGTCTTCTCAATTTCAGTAGTTGAACTCATCAATCAATCCTTTGATTTATGTAATAGGCCTGCATTTAAGATGAACATTTACCATAAATTAAAGGTATCTTATAGTATCAAACTTGTTATTATAAAATATATTTTAGTTAAGGAGTTGTTGATACTTTAAATGCAAAATGATGATATAAAACATTGATAAAAATGCACTTTTACGTACTAATTACACCCCTCAACCAGCTTATTACTAGTCCCTAGTAATCAAAGCGTTAAAATAGAAAAATAATTTGCAAGTTCCACAAAGCAAAACATTCATCATTCAACTTCCACTAATCTATCCAAGTAAACAAACTCTCATTAAATTTATATATCTGCTTCATACTTTTTAAACAAGATATTAATAAAGCTTCTTTTTATATGCTCAATGTATGAAAACATAGATGATAGAGCTTTTGTTGGAAGAAAACAATATTATGTTCTAATGTTTTTCTAAGGTTAACTTCCTTGGGTTGGGATTATTATCTCTTTTTTTTTCTTTAATATATATACAAATAACACAATGCATCTTTAACCCATGTAACGAGCTTTCAGCTAATGACTCCCAGACCAGTTGGTCTTAGGGCATTAGGTGTTGAGACACCCTTACGAGTTTAGTAACTCGGGTTGCAGATATTGATACGTAGATAGTGCAATGTTTGATTCCCTTAAGCTTTTCTCCTTAACCCGTGTAACAAGCTTTGAGCCAATAGCTCCTAAGTCAGTTGACTTTAGGGTATTAGGTGTTAAAACACCCCTTCGGGCTTAATTGTTTAGGTTAAGGAGGCTATGAAACCAAACTTATCTACATTTTTATTATCATCAATATTATCATTTTTTTTTGCAAATTATATACCAATCCCTTCCCCTTAGTTGTTACCTTTGACAAAAGAACATAAATAATGTAATAATCAAATGTGCAACCCACAATCATGTGTTAAAGTGTGTGTGTAAAAATGAAGGTTTAAGAATACTTGTTAAATGAGTATATGAGTAGAATCAAGTGATAACAATGCGAGAGTTTGTAAACCTGAATATTTCAAGAAGTATTCTGATAGACCTTGATAAGAATATTTACTAAGATGTGTCTTAAGAGTCAATAAAATTTCTCCTTACTCTGCCATCCTAATAACAGCTTTGTCAAATGGTTTTAATAATAGCAAAAACAGTTAGTAAGTTAGTTTTTTTTTTTTAAATGTCAACTACTACCCTCTTCCCCCAACCAGAACGAGACATTGTCCTCAATGTTCTAAGGTAGAAAGAGAAAGTATAGAAGACAACACCTGAAACAGCGAACACTAACAAACCTGAAACACAATTAAACAAGTATAAGAAATAACAAAACAAAATAATATGTTATTAACAAAACTGAAAGACACAAGGTTTCACAAACGAAGGCTCAAATCCAATCTAAGCTTTTTACGACTTTCCTTAGTTAACCAATTTATGCGACTTATAGAGGGATCAATTACAGGGATGAAAGATTGTAGTTGGTCAATCAATTATTCAGTAGTAGCAGTAGAGATTATGATTTATTGTGCCGATAATGTTAGAAATTTCTGTTCCACAGCATGATCAAGAAAAGACAACAAATTATCATAAAAACCATTAACATTTAACAGACCTATGGGTTTATGATGAATGTGCAGTTAGGCCTAAGAGAAAATATGAAAGATCTCTTCCAATGTGCCCAGACCTCCTGATAAGGCAATGAAGGCATCAACATGGTTAAACATTGTATTCATTCGATCAGACATTATGGAGACCTATAGTTCGTCTCCAATTATTTTTCCAATGATGTCCCCTTTTGCTAAAGCTTTGGGGACGATGCCTAAAACTAGACTACCTCCTAAAAATACAGCTATTGACACACCCCCATTAACCCAAGGCTGCCTCATCCATACACTAAATGAATCTTTCTCTCAGCTAGTACCTGACCAAGATGATTTGCTGATTCTAAAAACTCTATTTCCTTTCCAGGACTAGATCCACCGAAAACATAAATATTTCTTATATGATGACTTGAGGAACCTGCCATTTCTACACACTTCTATATCTATTGAATCTATGTGTTGAGTAGAAATGAAAGGAAGAAAGAGAAGATTTTATAAATAAGAAATTGAAAATGCAATCATACCACCTATATGTAGGCCGGCTGGAGTCTCACTCTCTCTCTCTCTCTCTCTCTTTATTGATTTATTTATTTATTTATCTTGAAAAAACATGTGTATGTATAGGTAGTTGTGATTGTGGCTCACATCTTCCCTTGGTTTTACGTTCAAGAACGACTTAAACGCCCTCTATGGGTCGGGGATAGGCTTTCCATCCGGTTTTCTTAAAAACTAACAAACAAGGTCTTTTTTAGTCAGATTTCCAAGACTATGTCGAGCATGTCCTTTATGGAATTGTAGCCATAAATCATGAATTGCATGATGCACATTTCCACTAGGATGCGTCTCAAAAGTCAATAGAAGATTATCTAAAGACTCTTTATGCTTTGAAATAAATCCTGACTTTTGACAATTTTCACAAGCTTTGCAGAACACATGTGTGTCTTTGAACATGGTGGGCCAATAGAATCCATATTGTAAGATTTTTGCACTCGTCTTTTTTGACGATAAATGACTTCTACATGCCTCAAAATGACAAAGTTTAATGACACTACTTAACTCATTGTTCAAAATGAATTTTTGAAATATTTGATTAGGACAATATTTGAATAAGTAGGGGTCATCCCAATAAAAGTTTTGCATGTCGCTCAAAAACTTTCTTTTGTCTTCGGTACTCTAGTGAGCTGGCAAAAATCCTGAAGCAAGAAAATTGATATTTTTAGCAAACCAAGGCATTGAATTAAGAGAAAGTAAGGATTTATTAGGAAAGTAATCATCGATTGGTGTGATGTCGGATGTCGAATCTGTTGTCACTATTGACAAAAGATTCGCATCAACATTTTCGGTGCCTTTTTCATCCGTGATTTCTTCCTAAGAATAAATCATTTGCAAATCTTCAGATTCATCCAACTCAATTTTACTCAAAGTAGATTCCAGTTGATCATAAACTAATTTTTCAATAAAATCAACTTCTTGTAAATCATTATCATCTCCAGGTTGCTTGCAAATGTTGAAAATATTCATTTCTAATGTCATGTTTCCAAATGATAGCTTCAGCAGTCCATTCCTACAATTAATTAATGCATTAGAAGTTGCAAAAAATGGACGTCCTAAAATAACAGGAAATGAATTACATGCTTCAACAGGTTGTGTGTCCAAGACAATAAAATCCACAAGATAAATGAATTTATCGACTTGTACTAACACATCTTTAACTATTCCTCTAGGCACTTTTACAGATCTATCGGCAAGTAAAAGAGTTACAGAAGTTGGTTTTAACTCACCTAGATTAAGACTTTGAAAAACCGAATATGGAAGTAAATTCACACTGGCTCCAAGATCAAGTAAAGCTTTTTTAATTTTATGTTCTCCAATAAAGCATGAAATTGTAGGACAACCACGGTCTTTATATTTTAAAGTATTATTGTTTTGAAGAATAGCAATTACTTGTTCGACTAAAAAGGCTTTCTTTTTCACATTCAGTTTTCTCTTCACAGTGCACAGATATTTCAAAAATTTAGCATAAGAAGGTACCTGTTTCATAGTATCCAACAAAGGTATATTGATCCTTACCTGTTTGAAAGTTTCAAAGATTTCAGAGTTGTGATTGACTTTCCTTTGTTTGGTCATGGCATGAGGAAATGGAAGTGCTGGCGGGGAATCAATTTTTTCTTTGCAATGTTCAGATTTAACCCCTTCCTTACCCTCAGAGATTGACTCATCATCTTTCTCACAAGGTTTAAGAATGAGTTTTTCAATAACCTTACCACTGCGAAGAGTAGTGATTGATTTGACTTGATCCATGTGTTGGCTTCCAGAACTACTTGCATTTGCATTGTATTGCCCCTTTGGATTTTGTTGTGGTTGAGATGGAAACTTACATTTCTCTTGAAAACTGAGAGCAGATGTCAATTTTGCAAGAGTATCCTTAAAATCTGTCATGCTTTGAGCAAGTTGAGTGTTGATTAACAGAGGGAGAGGTAAGGAAAGAGACAAAACAGAGGAGGAGAGAACGTGAAAAAAAAGATAAAAAACAGAGAGTAGCCGGGAGGAAGAAGGAAAAAAACCAGAGAGGACGACAGAGGAAAGTAAGAGGAGAGGGAACAAAAGAGGCAGGAAACAGAGGGAAATACAAGAGAAAAGAGTTTGAAAAAAAACGAAGCAAGGCCGAATAAGGAGACCGCAACAGAAGAGCAAAAGGAAGAGAAACAGAACGGTGAAGCAGAGAACACAGACAGCAGAGGAGGTCAGCATCACCACCGGTTTCTTTTCTCCCGAACCAGGTATGCTCATTTCCTTTCTTCGCAAAAAATAGATGCATGTGGATCTAGAGAACAAAAGGAAACATAAGACGATTGAAAGCTTAAAGACCGTCACTTTTCTTGCACTCTGTAACCAAGGGGTCTTCGTTTTTGCCATCTGCAAAAACGAAGAATGAACAGTGCGAAGGTAATTTAATTACCTTCGCCCTGTTCCATGCAGGCGTAAAATTTTACGCGTGCATGGCTGGTTGGGTCACTGGCTCGGGCCAGTGACCAGGTGGCTGGGTCCAGCCCAGCCATATGGGCCGGGCTGGGCCCTGCCCCTTAAAAAAAAAATTCAAAAAATTATTTCAAAAATTATGTGATTTTTCGCAAATTTGTTATTACATTTTGATCAATATCGGTTTGTATTTTTATACTGTAAAGATACAAATCCGGTATTAAAATACCCGGTTTTTTGTCAAGACATCAAAAAATAAAAATAAAAATGTTTTGTTTTCCTGCATACGGCCAAGTCTCTCAAAAATAAAAATAAAAATAAAAATCATATTGTATTTTCATACAACAAAGAAAACTTCAAAAAATATGTATTAGCATGCATTTTGGCTTTAATAACCAGTTTATTAAAGTCACGAGAACTAGGCCAATGTTTCAAAAATTTCAAAAAAATTATTTTGTTTTCTTTTAATATATGGGGTTACGACCTTATACGTAAGACGTATTCTGGATATTAAATTCTTTTATCGACGTCAGAATTACCCGATAAGATAATGATCTCCTCACCGAGGAGAACTTTTCTTAAACCATAGACGGACCAAAAACTAGAAAACACGACAAGACCTTAGATTTTATCAGACAATATAACAATGCAGCTTACCTTAGGTAAGGCGTATTTGGGGTGCTAATACCTTTTCTTTACGCAATCAGTCCCCGTACCCGATCTTTGAGACCAGTAAGGGTTCCTAGTGACCAAAATACTAGGTGGCGACTCCCATTCCATTTTTCTACTAATAAAAGACCAGAATTCCTTGTCTCCCCACATTTACCACATTTTTAGATAAATAAAATTTTGAGGGTGGATGTTCTCGCCGCAGACGTGCGACAGAATGGCGGCTCCACTGGGGACCTTGTGGACTAAGCTTTGTTTTTGTCTGATAATTGTGTTTTGTTTGGTTTGCGTGTTTTTTTTGTTAATAAGCTTATTTTATTTATTTATTTATTTATTACACGTTTGAATTTATGTACATTTATGTTCATGCATTGTATAAAAATGTCTCATGCATCACATACTTTAATTTTTGGAAAGCACACACAAACTTCTAAGTTAGGTGGGGAATTAGCGATTTGCCCTATGACTATTGGTCAGGGTTCAGATGTGTGAAACACCCAACTCATATCTGAGTGCCTGCTTGGTAATGGTGGGCATACGTGCCTTAACTGTTCCTTGCAACGCCCCCACACTGTCTTTACAAAGATCGTCACTGGGCAGATATGAGACCCTTTTGAGACTAGATAGTCAACCTACCCTTTGTCTCACTTAATGAATAAAACATGTCCTTAGGTTGTGTGTTTTACCTTTTGTTTTGCATTAAAGTAAACCCTTCATGAAGCATCTTGAACTCAAGACTTGTGGTTGACACAATGGTCGTTACTCAGGAAATTTCCGTTGTGGAGAAAAAATCAAAATATAAGGTTCACGACCATGTGTCAACCCTAGAAGGGCGAACTCATCATATAAGAACATACTCATACATTTATCATACATGTTGCCAGGTTGAAACATAGGTCCCCCACCTAAGATTTGCTACACCTGAAAGATGGATAATGAAGAAAGAGCTCAATTGGAGGCCCATTATCAAAATGAAATTGAGAGCATCAAAGGTGAAGTAGCTAGACTTACAGATCTGCTTGAACAAGTGCTGAGCTCCAAAAATGAAAAGGGGATTTTTGCACAACCTCCTGTGAAAACATCATCCATCCACGTCCCAGGGACATCTCAAAACTTGGGGGCAGATTCAACAGCAGAACAACATTTTGTGCCTATCGCCCCTATCCCGTCAAGTCAAGCTCCCATCACCATGGATTTAACAGCAGATGGACCCCCTGGCAATAGATCCACTAATTTTGTGAACTATGACAAGTTGTCTGCTTTGGAAGAAAGATTAAGAGTAGTTGGGGGTAATGATTGGTTTGATCCCATGCGAGCAGCTGAAGTGTGTTTGGTACCAAACATCATAGTACCAAAGAATTTTAGGATACCAGAGTTCATCAAATACACTGGATTGGAATGTCCAAACACTCACCTTCGATCTTACTGCAATAAAATGGCTAAGGTGATTTATGATGATAAGCTATTGATCTATTTTTTCCTAGTCTGACGGGATCTGCCCTAAGCTGGTATATGAGGTTGGACAATGCTAAAGTTAAGAAATGGAAAGATTTGGTGGAGGCTTTTCTTAAACCAAGAGTCTGTGAGGGCATACGCGCAAAGATGGCGAGATAAGGCAACATATGTTCAACCTCCACTGATAGATACAGAAATGGTGATGTTGTTTGCCAACACCTTTCAATCCCCTTATTATGCGCATTTAATAGGAAGTTCGGCTCAACATTTCCATGAAGTTGTGAGGATTGCTGAAAGAATTGAACAAGCTATAAAAAGGGGAAAGATTGAAGGTTCTGTCATGGATTCTAGAACAATGATAAGAGATGACTCTGGAGGTGGATGAGCAAGAGGCAAGTTGAGTTTGTGAAAGGTGATGTCATTGGCTATATTGTCCCACGAACATCTTCAAAATGACAAGTGATTGAAAATGCTTGCTAAGAAAGCTGGTCCAAGAATGGCGATGAATTATCAATTATATTGTTATGGAATTTTATCATTTTGCATTTTGTTTTGGGATCACATCTCATTCTTTAATGAAACATGTCTTTTATTTGTCTCTTTGTTGTTCTGAAGTCAGGAGATGTTGGAGATGTTTAGCATTTCATTTTTGACAAAATATTTTGATCGAACTCCAACATGCAATTAAGGCTAATCAACCTAGAAAGATTAAAAGTATTTTGATTTCAGAAATGACTCGATGCTTGTTAAAATAATATGGGGTGACCAAAGAAATTTTGAGCTCACACATGAAACTGAATCACCCACCATGTAGCTAAGTTTTAGCAGTATGCATAATGATATGTAATGGATTCAGTAGTTATGGACTCGTGAATCAAGGTTCTTGCAAGTCCAAATCATTACACTAGACGAGGTCAAAATTTATGAGGTCAAAATTTATCGGTTCACATCGTCCTTGCTTGAAATGAGAAAAGGCCATCTTTGTTTTATCCTTTCACAATACTGGAAATATATCATTTGCAATCCCATTTTGAGCCTGATAGAATATTCTTTTCAAAAGAAACCCTGACGAGGATCACACCCCACACTGGGGGCAAATAAGAGAAGACAAAAGTGAAAGGGAAGGGTTAGAAAAAAAGTCCAACATTTGAGAGAAAGCTAAAAGAAAGAAGACCTAGACTGGGGGCATGTTAAAAAAAAAAAACTGTGAGAAAGGCTTTGTGAAAGCCATTAAAAAAAAAAAAAAAAAAAAGAAGAAAATTGCCTACACTTAAAGGCAGGTCAAAGATAAAGGAAGGAGAATGCCTATTAAGTTTAGGAAAGACAAAAGAAGTTTCACAACAAATGTCGAAAGTCGATTAAAAAAAAAAATCTGGGTTACAAACATGACTTTTGGCATCCATGATAAAACTCCTGATGTTATCAGATGATTGAGATTGGTTATTCATCAAAGAAAAAGTTGGATTTGCATTCTGACATATGTTAAGAGAATTCTGATATTTGAGGTTAATAAGGTTATATGTCGTTTTCTCTACAAAGACAACAAGAGAAAGAGAAATGATGAATAATTGATGTTGATCCTAGGTTTTTGAAGCCCTCAAACACCTTTTGAGCCTGTAAAATTCCTTTCTTTCATAGCCATAAACCATAGCCTACATTACGTGCTTTTAAAAGCCCTTTTTAATCAAGTAAGCAATTTGAACCGATAAATGGCGCTCTTTAAAGCTTGAAGAGTTTTTTTCATAAGAGTCGTGGCTTCATGGATTAAGTTACTTGTTGTTATGCGTGCTGATAAAATAAGTGCTAAAAAAAAAACAACCTTTCTTGATAAAGCCTGAGTTCTGACTTTAGCATCTTGTTTTTGAAATTCACAAAAAGGTCACCTCATCACAAACTATCAAAAGATATACCCAAGATCAAAGATTGAAGCTGACACAAAGAATCATGGAAAAAGCTGTTTTAATCCCTACAACGGGTCAATTTCTGTTTTCAAAATACAAGACGATCAAAGGAATATATTGAATGGCGTGTGTTTGGTCTTTGACTAGAAAGCTTGATTTTCAAAAGATCTTTTCCAAAACTGACATCTCTCTGATTTCGTTTCAACAATTAGACTTGAATAGACATAACCTTTGAAATATGAGATTTGGTTCCAGAACAAGAAAGATTGTCGAACAAAGAAGAACATCAATTGAGTCTGCGAAATCCTAGACATAAATGACATCAACATTTCTCGAGACTCCTTGAAAATTTGACCACCTGGGGGCAATACAGTGGACCCTGAAAAGGAAAAACAAGCAGTATTCAGATCAGCTATGAGGCAATGAAAATGATTAAAGGATGAATCAGTGAACTGAAGATAATTGTGTTCAAAGAAAGATAATCAATGAACGAGCACATTCAGAGCATGCTGGGGGCAATGTTGTTCAAAGACAGTCCATGATTTAGTGAACTTCAGTAGCAATTGATGAGCAACGCTGCACTTGAAGGATATTTTCATATCTTCATCTTGGTTTATCATCTCCAACATGGCTATGACTTTTGAACGATTTTATCGCATAGTTGTATTTGAATGAATATTGGAAGGATGCACCCACCAAGACTGACTGTGGGACCATCTGTTTTGAAGCTCGAAGGCGCACTTCATCGCATGAATATGGGTGATAAAATGAACATCATTGATGATGCCACTGCATTTCTTTTCACAATCTGATTCGATAAAATGAGAGAAATCCATGGAGAAGAACATTGAGCTTACAACGAGGAGCCTTGTACGGCAAGCTATGAGATGCATGTCTGGACAACTAGATAGTTTCCAAGAAGACTGGTGATAACATATACTTGAAGAGTATTGTTTCAGCTTGAGGCAAGTTTATGACTGATTGACAATGTTGATGGGTGTTGGCACGATGCGCACAATCAATGAGAGAACAATTCTCAGGATAATACAAAAGATGAATGATCGGTTAAGCTCATCATGATGAATTAAACAATACCACACTTGGGGGCACACTCATGTTTGATAAGCAACGAGAGCAGTAATCATCGAAGACAGCCTAAGATAGGCACTGCATTACAGTTGAGTGATGGCTAGCACATGAATGAGTCAATGCATCGAAAGAACAAAGAAAGCTTGGGAATGCAAACAAAGGCACCCTGTGATGATGGAACATCGAAGAGGGGGGGACCTATATTTCAAATCAGGTAAAGATGCATGCATGTCATCTTATGTTAAAACATTGCATATATTTTTTATTTTGTTGCAGGAAAAATCCTCAATGAAGTTCATCAAGATTGGGGACCAAAAAAAAAAGAGAAGAGAATCATTGAGTTGATGAACAATAAAGAATCATGGTTTTGACCCTGGAACGGGAAGAAAAATGAGAAGAACCCTACCATTAGGAAATTTTCAACCAAAAAAAAAAAACAGGAAGAGGAAGAAGAAGAAGAAAGAAGCAAATTCAAACCTTACCAACAGGATGAACAAGTGTGGGCAGGTCGCCCCTGAAAATAGACCATTGTGAGGGTGTGGGTCGGTCGCCCTTGAAAATAGACCAGGATGAACATGTGTGGGCAGGTCGCCCGTGAAAATAGACAAGTGTGAGTGTGTGGGCTGGTTGCCCCTGAAAATAGACCACGATGAACATGTGGGCAGGTCATCCCTGAAAATAGACCATTGTGAGGGTGTGGGCCGGTCGCCCTTGAAAATAGACCAGGATGAACATGTGTGGGCAGGTCGCCCGTGAAAATAGACCAGTGTGAGTGTGTGGGCTGGTCGCCCCTGAAAATAGACCACGATGAACATGTGGGTAGGTCGCCCCTGAAAATAGACCAGGATGAACAAGTATGGGCAGGTCATCCCTGAAAATATACCATTGTGAGGGTGTGGGCCGGTCGCCCTTGAAAATAGACCAGGATGAACATGTGTGGGCAGGTCGCCCCTGAAAATAGACCAGTGTGAGTGTGTGGGCCGGTCGCCCCTGAAAATAGACCACAATGAACATGTGTGGGCAGGTCCCCATGAAAATGGACCAGTGTGAGTGTATGGGCCGGTCGCCCTGAAAATAGACCACGATGAACATGTGTGGGCAGGTCGCCCATGAAAATAGACCAGTGTGAGTGTGTGGGCCGGTCGCCCCTGAAAATAGACCACGATGATCATGTGTAGGCCGGTCGCCCCTGAAAATAGACCACGATGAACATATGTGGGCAGGTCGCCCGTGAAAGTAGACCAATATTCTTCAAAAATGGGCAAGTCGCCCAAGATAATGAGATCATTTCCCTTTCTTTTTCTTTTTCTTTACAAGCTTACTATGCAAGACATTGATGATATCTTGCTTCGTAAGCATTGTAAAGAGGGGGCATCTGTTGTTACCCATTTTTGGGTTCCCACAAAAAAAAATTGAAAAATTGAAAATACAAAAAATATATCAAAAAAATATTCGAAAGAAATCCAAAAAATAATAGGATCGAGAAAAAGACTGGAATGCTGAAAAAAAAAAGGGAAAAAATTGGTTAAGAAGGTTCAAAAATGCAAAATGTTGAAATTTAACAATATATTTTTTACTGATAAGAGCCCTGTTGACAAATAAAATTCAAGTTGAGAAAGAAAAGTCTAAAATCAGATGTTTATGGACTCAATTAAATTTTATCTAAGGTTTAATTGAATTTATGGAGGGTTTGATTATAAGAAAAAATTGATTTTCAAGTCAATTTAAGCTTTTATTGGAAGAAATTAAAGTTTTGGGGTCTAATTATAATTTTGAAGAGTTGATTTGGTCAAATCATGGGCTTAATTGCATAATTATTAAAGTTTGGAGGTCAATTAAGGACTTAATTGAAACAATCCAAAACCAAGGACTAAATCAGAAAAGGCGCTAAAATCAAGGGGTCTAATTACAATTTTTCTGAGGGGCTTGATTACAAATTGTAAAAACATCCAAGGACCAAATCATAAATATCATTTAAAACTGCAAAAAACGGTGCCGTTGCCTTGAAACACTATTCAGTGTCTTCTTCCAGCCGTTTCAGCAGTAAAGGCCGAGAGACGTTTTCTTGCAGCAATAGTGCCAATTCTCTTCAATTATAGGGCATGTGTCACGGCTGTCATTCCTTTGCAAACCGTTACCAAGCCAGCCTTTACCAGCACAAAGCCTTCTCTGACCTATAAAAGCAGCAGAAGAAGACTGAACCAGGGGGAGAAAAAAAGGAGAAAACAGGGGGGAAAAACAGAAAGGAGAGGTAAGGAAAGGGACAGGAAACAGAGGGAGAGGTAAGGAAAGAGACAGAACAGAGGAGGAGAGAACGTGAAAAAAAAGATAAAAAACAGAGAGTAGCCGGGAGGAAGAAGGAAAAAAACCAGAGAGGACGACAGAGGAAAGTAAGAGGAGAGGGAACAAAAGAGGCAGGAAACAGAGGGAAATACAAGAGAAAAGAGTTTGAAAAAAAACAAAGCAAGGCCGAACAAGGAGACCGCAACAGAAGAGCAAAAGGAAGAGAAACAGAACGGTGAAGCAGAGAACACAAACAACAGAGGAGGTCAGCATCAACACCGATTTCCTTTCTCCCGAACCAGGTATGCTCATTTCCTTTCTTCGCAAAAAATAGATGCATGTGGATCTAGAGAACAAAAGGAAACATAAGACGATTGAAAGCTTAAAGACCGTCACTTTTCTTGCACTCTGTAACCAAGGGGTCTTCGTTTTTGCCATCTGCAAAAACGAAGAATGAACAGTGCGAAGGTAATTTAATTACCTTCGCCCTGTTCCATGCAGGCGTAAAATTTTACGCGTGCATGGCTGGTTGGGTCACTGGCTCGGGCCAGTGACCAGGTGGCTGGGTCCAGCCCAGCCATATGGGCCAGGCTGGGCCCTGCCTCTTAAAAAAAAATTCAAAAAATTATTTTAAAAATTATGTGATTTTCCGCAAATTTGTTATTACATTTTTATCAATATCGGTTTGTATTTTTATACTGTAAAGATACAAATCCGGTATTAAAATACCCGGTTTTTTGTCAAGACATCAAAAAATAAAAATAAAAATGTTTTGTTTTCTTGCATACGGCCAAGTCTCTCAAAAATAAAAATAAAAAAAATAAAAAAATCATATTGTATTTTCATACAACAAAGAAAACTTCAAAAAATATGTATTAGCATGCATTTTGGCTTTAATAACCAGTTTATTAAAGTCACGAGAACTAGGCCAATATTTCAAAAATTTCAAAAAAAATTATTTTGTTTTCTTTTAATATATGGGGTTACGACCTTATACGTAAGACGTATTCTGGATATTAAATTCTTTTATCGACGTCAGAATTACCCGATAAGATAATGATCTCCTCGCCGAGGAGAACTTTTCTTAAACCATAGACGGACCAAAAACTAGAAAACACGACAAGACCTTAGATTTTATCAGACAATATAACAATGCAGCTTACCTTAGGTAAGGCGTATTTGGGGTGTAATACCTTTTCTTTACGCAATCAGTCCCCGTACCCGATCTTTGAGACCAGTAAGGGTTCCTAGTGACCAAAATACTAGGTGGCGACTCCCATTCCATTTTTCTACTAATAAAAGACAAGAATTCCTTGTCTCCCCATATTTGCCACATTTTTAGATAAATAAAATTTTGAGGGTGGATGTTCTCGCCGCGACGCCGCAGACGTGCGACAATGAGTATGATTGTTTTCCTATGCATATTTCCTATGAGTGTTCATCATAACTACTAGAGTAGTCTCTAAGTCGTTATTGTAACAGTTTATTGCTAAGTTTGATATCAAAACCGGAGTTGTGGTATATAAACTTGCGAAGCAACTAAGATTAATAATTGTGGCGGATCTACGTTATTAACCTTGGGGAGAACATTCGAACAAAGCAACACAAGGGTAATTTCAGAAACTAAAGTTTCATTTCAAGGATCAATTCTGATTTCAAGGATCGATTCTGATTTCCATAGGTGGATGTGTGCTTGCGACCAAGGTTTGTTTTCTTGATAAATTTTGGTTTCAATTGATTTTGTCTGCTAGTTTAATTTTGCCATAGTTTAGATCATCACAAATCAAACCCCCCCTAATTGCATAACATACAACATAAAAATCTGATCTAAAACTTCATTGTGAGATTGACCCCTTACCTGCTCTATATTATCTTGTGTGTTTTAAGCTAGGGTAATTAATTTGTGCGACCGCAACATCGCAACAGATTTTGGCGTCGTTACCGGGGAAGTAATTTTAGTTGATTCTTGTGCTGTTATTTTTATTTGCTGTGATTGTTATTTATTTTTCTAAAAAAAAAAGAGAAACATAATTTTTGCTTGTGGCAGTACTATTCATTTACGATAGCGGTACTGTTTAAAATAGTTTTTTTTGGTGGAATTAGGTATCGGCTTTTGTTTCCTGAAGGGAAACCACGTTTTGAACTAGACTAGTTGCCTTTGGTCTTGCAACTTCGAGCTCAAATCTAGTTTTATACGTTTGCTACCAACATTCAATGGTCTTGCAGGAGAAGATCCTCATACTCATCTCAAGGAGTTTCATATGGTCTGTGTTGGCATGAAACCGAATGGAGTTGACGAAGAATAGGTTAAGTTGAAAGCTTTCCCTTTCTCTTTAAAAATGGCAGCAAAGGCATGACTTTTCTCTATTCTCCCAGGTTCCATTGGAACGTGGAATGCCATGAAGAAGATCTTCCTTAAGAAGTATTTCCCAGCATCTCGAGTTGCCAATATAAGGAAAGCAATATACGGGATTCGACAATCTCATGGCGAGACACTCTCCGAGTATTGGGAAAGATTTGAGCAACTGTTCATTCAATGCCCTCATCATCAAATACCCGATCAGCTGCTCATTCAATATTTCTATGAAGGATTGATGCTTAATGATTGTAGTATCATTAAGGCTGCAAGTGGAGGGGCATTGGTAGACAAGACACCCGAGGCTGCACGCCAATTAATCTCAAACATGGCAACAAACTCGAAATAGTTTGGCACCCATAGAGACTTCTCAAACAAACAAGTAAATGAGGTAAGTATTTCTAACTTTGAAAATAAAGTTAATGATCTTACTTCTCTTGTGCATTCTTTGGCTTGTGGAAATGTACAACAGGTGAAAGTTTGTAGCATATGTTCCTTACAAGGACATACCTCAGATATGTGCCCAACAATGCAAAAAGATTACATTGAACAAGTTCATGCAATTTATGGAGGATTCAACAGACAACCTTAGTGTAAATATGATCCCTTTACCAACACGTACAATCCAGGATGGAGAGATCATCCTAACTTACGCAATGGGAACCCACCTCAACAAGGCAATCAAGGCAGACAATTCCATCCCCGTGGATTTCAGCCCTAGTAGAATTATCAAATGAGACAGCCCCCTCCATTCACAAACTCCAATGTTATGGGGTTGTCATCCAGTGATGATCTTCGTGAGATGATGAAAACTTTGGATTCTAACACTGTGACCTTGCAACAAAATATCATGTCTTTTCAACAGGGAACAAGGTCAGTATTCACAACTTGGACAAGCGAATGAGGCAAGTAGCTTCAAGTGTGGGGAAATTAGAAGTACAAATGGATGGAAAATTGCCCTCCCAAACATTGAATCCAAAAGAGAATGTTAGTGCGAACATGCTACGAAGTGAGAATGAACTTGAAAGGCAAAAGGTCGAAACAAGTTGAGATGGAGGAAGAAGAAGAGATAGAAACTGAATTAAGTACAAAGAAGAAACACCCTCCTCCTCCACAAACTAAAACAATGACCAACACTCCAAAGGTAACTCCTCACTCAATGAATTCCAGTTTTAAAACAATTCCACCCTTTCTTGTGAGTTCTTATAGGTCAAAGAAAGAGAACAAAGAAAAAGAGATTTTAGAGGTTTTCAAGAAAGTAGAATTCATTATTCCTTTGCTTGATGTTATCAAGCAAATTCCCAAGTATGCCAAATTCTTGAAGGAGTTATGTACTACCAAGAGAACTTTCAAACTGAAAGGTCATGAAATGGTAAGTATGGGTGAAGTTGTATCCGCTGTTGTTCAAAAGAATATGCCTTTGAAGCAAAAAGACCCAAGTGCGTTTATTATCCCATATGTTATTGGTAATGCTAGATTTAAAAGGGCTTTATGCGATTTAAGTGCATCCATTAGCGTTATGCCTAAACATGTTTATGATTCTCTTAGTCTAGAGCCTTTGAATAAAACTAGTATTGTAATGCAACTTGCGGATCGTAGTTTTGTTTACCCACTTGGTGTGATAGAAGATATCCTAGTCAAAATTGATAGTTTGGTCATTCCATGCGACTTTTATATTCTTGATATGGAACATGATGTTTGTGATTCATCAAACAACACTCCTATATTGTTTGGGAGACCATTCTTGAAAAATGCCAATACAAAGATTGATTGTTGTAAGGATACTTTGTCTATAGAGGTAAGAGATGAAAAAATTGAATTTAATTTTCATGATGCAATGAAATATCCTTATAGCAATGTTTACTCTATCACATGCTATGACCAAGTTGATAAGTGTGTGCAACAAGTTTGTGATTTTGATTGTGAGGATGGATTAAGCGTAGCTTTAAGCTATGATTATGATTTTACCATGATAGAAGAGATGGAAAGGCACATATATGTTCCCCAAAACGTGCACGAATCAACATTGGCTTTGCAAACCATTCCCCATGGTAATGTCTTTGTTGATTTAGTACATTCACATGAAAAGCTTATGCCATCTATTTTACAGGCCCCTAAGTTAGAATTGAAACATTTTCCCGATAATTTGAAGTATGTATTCGTTGGTGACAACAATACACTTCCTGTTATCATAGCAAAAGATTTGACAAGTGCGCAAGAGGAAAAACTTGTGAAGTTATTGTGTGATCACAAGACGACCATTGGATGGACTTTAGCTGACATCAAGGGCATTAGTCCCTCCATGTGTATGCATCATATATTATTGGACAATGCGAAACCAATGAGGAAAATGTAAAGGAGGTTGAATCCGCCTATGATGGAGGTAGTGAAAGCTGAGATTTTGAAACTATTAGATGTATGAGTCATTTACCCCATCACAGATAGTAAATGGGTGGCGCCAATCCATATGGTGCCCAAAAAGATCGGAATCATGTTGGTAAAGAACAAAAATGTGTGTTGATTATAGAAAGCTTAATCTCTCTACACGCAAAGATCATTTCCCATTACCATTCATAGACCAAATGCTTGAACGCCTTGCAGGTAAGTCTTTTTATTGCTTTCTTGATGGATATTGTGGATATAATCAGATTGTTATTAATCCTGAAGATCAAGAAAAGACTACATTTACATGTCCATTTGGTACATATACATATAGGAGAATGCCCTTTGGTCTTTGTAATGCACCTGTAACTTTTCAAAGATGCATGATCAGTATTTTTTCTAACTATGTTGAAAGAATAATTGAGGTTTTTATGGATGATTTCACGGTGTATGGTGATTCTTTTGATAAGCGTCTAGAATCTTTGATCTTGAAAAGGTGCATTGAAACTAACCTTGTCTTGAACTATGAAGAGTGTTATTTTATGGTAGAACAAGGAATAATTCTTGGGCATGTTGTGTCTTCACGTGGATTAGAGGTTGATAAAGCTAAAATAGATGTTATTTCATCATTGCCTTACCCCTTATATGTAAGGGAATTTCATTCTTTTCTAGGCCATGCAGGTTTCTATCGACGCTTTATCAAAGATTTCTCGAAGATTACAACACCCTTTTGCAAACTATTAGCCAAAGAAATGGATTTTGTGTTTGATCAAGCATGTAAAGATGCCCATTATGAGCTTAAGAGGCGTGTCACATCTGCCCCTATCATCTAACCACAAAATTGGGATGAGCCTTTTGAGATAATATGTGATGTGAGTGACTATGCAGTAGGGGCTGTACTTGAGCAAAGAATTGGTAAGAATTTGCATGTAGCCTATGCTTCCCGCATGTTGGACGGAGTGCAATGCAATTACCATACAACTGAAAAGGAACCTTTTACAGTGGTATTTGCTCTAGAAAAATTCAGGTCATATTTACTTGGTACAAAAGTTGTTGTTTTTACTAACCATGAAACTTTGAGGTATCTTTTGAAGAAAAAAGAGTCCAAACCAAGATTGATTAGGTGGATCTTGCTTTTACAAGAATTTGATCTTGAGATCAAAGATAAAAACGGTGTCAAAAACTATGTGGTTGATCACTTAAGCCGACTAAGGACTGAGGATATACAAATTGAAACAATAAGAGAGACATTCCCCGATGAGCAGTTGTATGTGTTACATTCCTCTACAAGACCATGATATGCTGATTTGGTGAACTATTTAGTTAACAAAGAATTCCCTCCAGGTTTGTATACATCCCAAAAAAACAAGTTACGAGCTGATGCTAAATATTATTTTTGGGATACCCCTTATCTGTGGAAATTTTGTGTGGATCAAATAGTTAGGAGATGTGTACCACAGGATGAATTTCATTCCATTCTCACCTTTTATCATTTTCATTCTTGTGGTGGGCATTTTGGAGTAAAAAGAACGGCCCACAAGGTACTTGAAAATTGTTTTTATTGGCCTTCTATTTTAAAGATGCATATCATTTTTGCAAATTATGTGAAAAAAATCCAAAGAACAGGTAATATCACTCATAAGAATCAAATGCCTTTAACAAATATTCTTGTAAGTGAAATTTTTTATGTTTGGGGTATTGATTTTATGGGTCCATTTCCTTCTTTTTTTGGCAATCTTTATATCCTTCTTACTGTTGATTATGTGTCCAAATGGATTGAGGTGAAAGCCACACGAACTAACAATACTAAAGTTGTTTTAGATTTTGTCAGGACTCATATATTTGACAGGTTTGGAATCCTTAAAGCTATCATTAGTGATCGTGGCACTCATTTTTGCAATCGTTCAATGGAAGCATTGTTACACAAATATCATGTGACTCATCGGACTTCCATAGCATACCATCCTCAAACGAATGGCCAAGCTGAAATTTCAAATCAAGAAATCAAGTCCATTTTGAAGAAGACAGTGCAACCTAATCAGCGAGATTGGAGTCTACGACTTGGTTATGCACTTTGGACTTATCGGACTGCTTACAAATCAGCTATAGGAATGTCACCTTATAGGATAATTTACGGGAAAGCATGTCATCTACCGGTGGAGCTTGAACACAAAGCTTTTCGGGCCATTAAAAATGTAACATGGATGATGAAGCTGCTGGGATTGCAAGAAAGTTGCAATTGCAAGAGTTGGAAGAGATTTGAAATGATGCTTATGAGAATGCAAGGATTTACAAAGAAAAGACTAAGAGTCTTCATGACCGAATGATTACAAGAAAAGAGTTTTTCCTGGAAAGTTGCGCTCTCATTGGATTGGATCCTTTATTGTTTCTAATGTTTTTCCTTATGGTACAATTGAAATTACAAGTTTAGAAACAAACAAAGTGCTTAAGGTCAATGGGCATCGCTTAAAACCTTTCTATGAAGGTTGGACGGCAGAACTCACCACTTTTGTGGAGTTAGCTGAACCAATCTATGAAGAATGAGCATGCCACATGTCGAGCCAATGACATAAAACAAAAGCGCTTACTAGGAGGCAACCCAGCACAAAAAGAAAAAAAATCAGATTTGCTTTCTTTTTCCCTTGTCTTTTACTTTTCACATTTTACTTTATTTTTTTCATTCTCTTAAATTCCTTTTCTTTTATTTCAATATTGAGGACAATGTTGTGTTTAAAGTGTGGGGGAATTAAGAGAATTTTGGTTTTCTTTGTTGCGTCAAAAAAAAATCTATGTTTGATCTTTTTGAACTCCCATTGGTTTATGAGAATATGAGTATTATGTATGAGAATTAGTTGAGATAGATGAAGATATAAATCGAATGAATAAGTGTGCATGCAAGTTTTAACATTTAATTGGTTTAGGGATTGACTTTGAAAATATGTCATGTTGACTTTATAGTGTTATACAAATGCAAGCTTTTGAGCCTTCAACATTATATTCTTTGATTGTGCATTCTTTTAATGATATGTATCTCTAGAACTTGCTTCATATCTTGTTGAGATTACATTCACATTACATGTCTACATGAAGATGATAAAGGCATTAGGAATTTTAACAATTTGAACCAAAAAGCCAACCTAAAGCATATTATCCTTAGTGAGCCCGTTTTGAGCTTGTTTATCTTTCCTTTGCTTTACCTATATGTAAACGTTAAATTTTTATATGTTTTCCTTTTCCCCTGGCCAAGGATTAGTAGAGCTTTGCGATGTCGCGGTCGCACAAATTAATTAGCCTAGCTTTAAACACAACACACAAGATAGTATAGAGCAAGCAAGAGGTTGATCCCATGAGGAAGGTTCAAGTCAGATTTTTATGCTAGATGATATTCAATTGGGGGGATTTGGATGTTATCTAGGATAAAGCAAAAGAAAACAGAAACTATCAAATGAAATTTAATAAAATCAGAAAATTATCAAGAGAATAAACCTTGGTCGTAAGCACACATCCACCTATAGAAATCAGAACCGATCATGGAAACAAAACATCAATTTATATTCTGAATATTTATCTCTTCTTAACATTGGTTAGTTAACGGATCAGCCGTATAACTAACCGTAACCATCAAATAACCACAGTGTCCGCACTAGTAATTTAATTTAATGGTAGCCTTAAGAACTAGATAAGTTGATTAATCAAGAGAATATAACTGTTCGCAATCTATGTTTGATTTGATTGAATGTTCTCCCTAAGATTAATAATGTAGATCCGCCATAATTATTAAACTCAGTTGCTTCACAAGTTCATATACCACAACTTCGGTTTTGATATCAAACTTAGCAATACATTGTCTACAATAATAACTTAGAGTCTGCTCTAGCAATTAAAATAAACAATCATAGGAAAAATAAGCATAGGAGAACAATCATATTCATCATATAAACTAAAAAGAAAAGGTAAAATAAATCTCACAGTTCTTGAAATTCGAAGGTTTCTGTGTCCTTGCAACCAAGAAAAAGAGTTTAGCCATGCATGTTTGTTGAACAAATAAAAAAAAAGGAGGAATGCATGATTTCAGGTTTCTTAGAGGAGGGGGGGCGTTTTCTTCTCTTGGTTGGCTGCCCCCTTCTCTTCTCTCATTCTTTTATATCATAGGAAACCCTAGTCTCTATTTTACAAAATAGTCCTCCCTTAAGTAGACTGTTTACATTTAAGTACTTCAATAACTATTTTTCTAAAAAGGAGAAATAGCCTTACATGAAATCTTCAAGCTTTGACTTAGAGGAGCTAAATTGCTGAAATAAACTTGGATATCGGTTTAGATGCTTCGGAATGTAATTTGGGCTCGTTTCTTCTTCCTGAAACCTGTTTGCTGGTAGAATTTAGTTGTCATCTTTCAAAATTCATATCTCCCTCATATGACATCGTTGTTGGATGAAATTTGGAGCGTTGATAGGCCTTTGAGTCAGGAATCCAAAAAAATAGAGTTTGCATCAATTGGACTTCTTTAGCTCCAGATATTCAAGTCGAAATGGCCGAAGGTCAACACTGACAGATTGCGAGATTTGACTTTGAAGGTTGTGATTTACATGATCTCCCTTATTTTATTTTCTTGCCTTAGATTTCCAGAAAGGTATAGATGTTAGTTTTTAATGCCACTGGAATCACTTCATTTTGACCTCTAGAGCTCACGATCTGCACAAAACATCGACTGAAGGTCAAATCTGCCAATTACCTCCAATTTACTCCTTTTTGCATCTTTCATCCAAAAGTGCCTTCAAAACATAAAACAAAGAATATCAAGGCATTTTATATATAAATCATAGGCAAAACACTAGTTAAATGTGGGTGAAACTATCGAATAATATGGTTGCATCATAGAGCATATACTTGTTGATATCTCATGGGTTATGGTTGGAAATTATGTGAAAAGAAAAAAAATGATGCTTGATGAAAAGATGGGCAAAGTTGTCAAAGGTGAAAAAAAAAACAAAGTTGCACAAAAAGAAAGAAAAAGAGAAAAAAAAGAAAAGTGTTCCTTTGTGTTATTAAGATTCTATGTTGATGGAGCTTGAAATCAAAAGAAGTTAAGCATTGGTGCTTAATTATGGAAAATTTGCGTGCCTTGATGGGATATCTTGTTTGAAAAATCAATTTTATTTTAGAATGCTCTACGTCCTTTGATTTTAGCCTTTCCTTTTCCTTTCTTTTACCTCACCTTAAACTTAGCCCCATTATAACCGAAAAGTAAGACCTTTTGATTCATGCATTGTTTGTAATATGTTAGTAATGGAGATGAGATTGAAGAGCAATCTTATGGTATAACATATTCATTGATTGAACTTGAGAGATTTAAATACATAAGCCTTAAACACAAGAGTGTTGGAGTGTATATCAATGAGAGGACCTATCACTTTGGCATGGCGTAGATTTCATTTAAATCTCGACGAGTAATTGAGTTTTAAAGTTTGCATGTAAATAAATTCATTAAAAATTATACTCTTTATCCTTCTTGATTGTATTCTTGTTTATAATGCATATATTCTTGGATATTGATGGGAGATTAGGAGATTAGTCATAGTGATTTGATTTGATTTAATTTAATTTCAAGTTGATTTTACCTATCCTTTCTCGAGGACGAGCAAGAGCTAAGTGTGGGGGTATTTGATGTAATCATATTATTTGATAGTTTCACCCACATTTACTTAGTGTTTTGCTTATGTTTTATATATAAAATGCCTTGATATTCTTTGTTTTATGTTTTGAAGGCACTTTTGGATGAAAGATGCAAAAAGGAGTAAATTGGAGGTAATTGGCAGATTTGACCTTCAGTAGATGTTTTGTGCAAAGCGTGAGTTCTAGAGATCGAAATGAGGTGATTCGAGTGAAATTAAAAAGCTAACATCCATACCTTTCTGGAAATCTAAGGCAAGAAAATAAAATAAGGAAGAGCATGGAAATCGCAGCCTTCAAGGTCAAATCTCGCAATCTGCTAATGTTGACCTTCGACCATTCCAACTTGAATATCTTGAGCTACAGAAGTCCAATTAATGAAAACTTAATTTTTGTAGATTCCTAACTCAAGTACATATCAACGCTCTAAATGGAAGCAAAAAATGATGTCATATGAGGGAGATATGATTTTTCAAAGATGACAACTAAATTTTGCCAGCAAACAGGATTCGTGAAGAAATGAGTCCAAATTACATTCGAAAGCATCTAAACCGACATCCAAGTTTTTATTTCAGCAATTTATCTCCTCTAGTCAAAGCTTGAGATTTTATGCAAGGATATTTCTCTTTTTTAGGAAAATAGTTATTGAAGTACTTAAATGTAAACTGTCGACTTAAGGGAGGACTATTTTGTAAAATAGAGACTAAGGTTTTTAGCATATAAAAAGAAAGAGAGAAGGGAAAGAGAAGGAGAGGAGGAGGCGACCAGAAGTAAGAAACACAAATTCTTTCTCCTACAAACCTGAAATCATGCATTCTTCCATCTTGAGTAGTAGTTGTACAATAGATATGCAAGGCTAAGCTTGTTTTCTTGATTGCAAGGACACAAAGACCTTCGGATTTCAAGAACCGTGAGATTTATTCTTTCATTTATTTTCAGTTTATATTATGAATGAGTATGATTGTTTTCCTATGCATATTTCCTATGAGTGTTCATCATAACTGCTGGAGCAGTCTCTAAGTCGTTATTGTGACACTATATTGCTAAGTTTGATTCAAAACCGGAGTTGTGGTATATAAACTTGCGAAGCAACTAAGATTAATAATTGTGGTAGATCTACGTTATTAACCTTAAGGAGGACATTCAAACAAAGCAACACAAGCTACGGACAACTTGGTTGTTAAGATTAATGAATTTATCTAGTTCTTTAGGCTGCCATTGAATTAAATTACTAGTGTGGACACTATGGATGTTTGTTGGTTAGGATTAGTTTTACAGCGGATCTGTTAACTAATCAAGATTAAGAAAAAATAAAAATTCAGAATATAAAATGGAATTTCATTTCAAGGATCAATTCTGATTTCCGTAGGTGGATGTGTGCTTGCGACCAAGGTTTTTTTCTTGATAAATTCCAGTTTCAATTGATTTTGTTTGCTAGTTTAATTTTTATCATAGTTTAGATAATCACAAATCAAACCCCCCAATTGCATAACATACAACATAAAAATCTGATCTGAAATTTCCTCGTGGGATCGACCCCTTGCTTGCTCTATACTATCTTGTGTGTTTTAAGCTAGGGTAATTAATTTGTGCGACCGCGACATCGCAACATTTCGGTTACTTTTAGTAACTCATCAACTTATTCATGGAGATAATAGTTGTTGCAGAAGGAGTTGAGAAAGGCTTTAAAATAAGAAGGATTAGGAATCCAGTAATAAGTTTCAATGCCATGATAGAAGATGAATTGAAAAATAGATTCCATTGAGGAAATACATATCAAAAGCATTCCACACCTCAGTATTGACACGACCAAAAGATTGATATCTTTTCCCAAGTGCAGGAGTGTCGAAGTAATAAATAACCCAGCAAGACCGGGGTCAAACCACAGGAAGGTTACTTGTATAAATTATAAGCGACAATAATACAACAACAATAGTAACAACAACAACAACAACAACAACAACAACAACAATAATAATAGTAATAGTAATAGTAATAGTAGTAGTAGTAATAATAATAACACCAATAATACTATTAATAATAATAATAATAAGGAAGAAGAAGAAGAAGAAGAAGAAGAAGTTGATGAGAACTTTGAGATGGAAGATTAATGTAAGGATCAAACAATGATAACAACAAATGTCAAGGTTAGAGGATCCACTAATGGTATTTCAAACAAGTATAGTATAAACTCTTATTATTCAATTGGAAACCACACACAAGGAGGTTCCAATCAGATTATAAATTGTTAACATGATTATATTAGCTATCTTATTCGAATAATGCTAATACTTGTAAATGTTTTCAGGCATTCATGATTATAACTTATGTTAACAACAAATCAAGTTCCTTTCATAGCTCAGGTGTCGGTTATACCATACAGTATGGGCTATGAAAGTGCCAAGTATTTGTTGTACCAAGTGTTATACAACATAAATCTAGATTAGCCATTTAACAAGCAAAGTATTAAAAGTGAACAAGATAACAAATATAAAGCATGTTATTATCCAACATTAAAGTCCATGTTGAGTTTATATTATACTTATCCTTACACCATTAGTGTAACCTTTTCACCTTGACATAATTAACTTAGCTAGACATAATGAAAGAAAGAAACATAAATAAACAAGATAAGAACATAAGTAAGATAAAAGTTAATTAAGTAAAGGAAAGGAAATGAAAGGCATAAACTTGATATTAATGAAAGCAAAGCATAAGCAATACAAAGAGAGAAAGCAAGAGCATGATTAATGAAAGCAAAGCATAAGCAATACAAAGAGAGAAAGCAAGAGCATGATCTTGATCTGAACACCAAGATGCCTAAATACATGGCAAATGCCTCCTTTTATAGGCCAAAATTTGGAACTATTGATTTGTTGACTAATTGATGAGTGGGTGGCCACATCTTGACTTGGTGACAATTCGTATCTTCTTGTCTGCCAAAAACGTCATTGATAACGTCATAATTTGAACAGACTTCAATCATGAAAGTTCTAGGAAATTGTCTCATATTTCCAGAGTAAAAATTGGAGATCATTTGGACTTCTAGAACTCGAGATATGGGCTGAACACTGAACAGTGTCTAGGCTGCAGGACAGATTCAGACTTCTTCTTTGTTGCTACAATTTGGACTTGAAAACGGCCTTTTTAAATCTTGGGCTCCACATGAAAGTTGTAGGCCTATGTCTTATCTTTCCATCCATATAAATGGACCTAAATCCAAGATCTAAAGCTCCAGATATGACCCAATTACCAAACAGTGTTCCAGTTTGGACTGCACCAGCATCTCTTTGGCCATCTTTTTGTCCTTTCAATTTCAGTACTTCAACTCATCAATCAATTCTTTCATTTATGTGATAGGCCTGCATGAACATTTACCGTAAATTAAAGGTATCTTATATAATTAGATATGTTATTATAAAACATGCTTTAGTTAAGGAGTTATTGATACTTCAAGTGCAAAATGATGATATAAAACCTTGATAAAAATGCACTTTTAAGTACTAATCACACCCCCCAACCAGCTTATTACTAGTCCTTAGTAATTAAAGCGTTAAAATAGAAAAACAATTTGCAAATTCCACAAAGCAAGGCATTCATCATTCAACTTCCATTAATCTATCCAGATAAACAAACTCTCATTAAATTTATATATCTGCTCAATACCTTTTAAACAAGATATTAACAAACCTTTCTCTTGTGCTCAAAATATCAACATATAGTTATGGGGCTTTACTTGGAAGAAAACAATATTTTGTTCTAATGTTTAAGGTTAACTTCCTTGGGTTAGGATTATTATTATTTTTCTTTTCTTTTCTTTTCTTTTCTTCTTTTTTTTCTCTTTTTTTTAATATATATATATATATACACATACAATGCATCTTTAACCCATGTAACGAGCTTTCGGCTAATGACTCCTAGACCAGTTGGTCTTAGGGCATTAGGTGTTGAGACACCCCTACGAGCTTAGTAACTCAGGTTGCAGATACTGATACGTAGATAGCGCAATGTTTGATTCCCTTAAGCTTTTCTCCTTAACCCATGTAACAAGCTTTGGGCCAATAGCTCCCAAGTCAGTTGACTTTAGGGTATTAGGTGTTAAAACACCCCTTCGGGCTTAATTGCTTAGGTTAGGGAGGCTACGAAACCAAACTTATCTACGTTTTTATTATCATCATTTTTTTTTTGAAAATTATATACTATCCCTATCCCTTAGTTGTTACCTTTAACAAAAGAACATAAATAATGTAATAATCCAATACGCAACCCACAATCATATGTTAAAGTGTGTGTGTGAAAATGAAGGTTTAAGAATACTTGTTAAATGAGTATATGAGCAGAATTAAGTGATAACAATGCGAGAGTTTGTAAACCTGTATATTTCAAGAAGTATTCTAATAGGCCTTGTTATGAATATTGCAAATAACCATTAGAAAATGTTTACTAAGATGCGTCTCAAGAGTCAATAAAATTCCCCCTTACTCTGCCATCCTAGTAATAACAGTTTTGCCAAATGGTTTTTAAAAATAAAAACAGTTAGTTGGTTAGTTTTTTATATATATATATATATACTACTACCCTCTCCCCCCAACCAAAACGAGACATTGTCCTCAATGTCCTAAGGTAGAAAGATAAAGTATAGAAGACATTACCTGAAACAACGAACACTGACAAACCTGAAACACACTTAAACAAATATAAGAAATATCAGAACAAAATACTATGTTAGAAATAAAACCAAAAGACACAAGGATTCACAAACGAAGGCTCAAATCCAATCTAAGCTTTTTACGGCTTTCTGTAGTTGACCAATTTATGCGACTCATGGAAGGATCAATTACAGGGGTGAAAGATTGTAGTTTGTCGATCAACTGTTCAGCAGTAGCAGCAGAGATTATGATTTGTCGTGCCGAAGATGTTAGAAATTCCTGTTCCACAGCTTGATCAAGAAAAGACAACAAATTATCATAAAAACCATTAACATTGAGCAAATCGATAGGTTTATGGTGAATGTGAAGTTGGGCCCAAGAGGAAATATGAAAGATCTCTTCCAATGTGCCCAGACCACCTGGTAAGGCAATGAAGGCATCAGCATGGTTAAACATTGTATTCATTCGATCAAACATTGTGGAGACCTGTAATTCCTCTCCAATTGTTCTTCCAATGATGTCCCCTTTTGTTAAAGCTTCGGGGACGACCCCCAAAACTTGACTACCTCTTAAAAATGCAGCTATTGCCACACCCCCCATTAACCCAAGGCTGCCTCCCCCATACACTAAATGAATCTTTCTCCCAGCTAGTACCTGACCAAGATGATTTGTTGCTTCTAAAAAAGCTATTTCCTTCCCAGGACTGGATCTACCGAAAACACAAATATTTTTTATGTGATAACTTGAGGGACCTGCCATTTCTACACACTTCTATATCTGTCTAATGTAAGGGTTGAAATGAGGGGAAGGAAGAGAAGATTTTATAGATGCGGAATTGAAAATGCAATCATATCACCTATGTGTAGGCCAGCTGGAGTCTCTCTCTCTCTCTCTCTCTCTCTTTATTTATTTATTTATTTTGAAAAAGCATGTGTATGTACAGGTAGTTGTGATTGTGGCTCACATCTTCCCTTGGTTTTACGTCCAAGAACGGCTTAAACGCCCTCTATGGGTTGGGGATAGGCTTCCCATCCAGTTTTCTTAAAAACTGGCAAATAGGGTCTTTTTTAGTCAGATTCCCAAGACTAAGTCTATCATGTTCTTTATGAAAATGGGGTCATAAATCATGAATTGCACGATGCACATCTCCACTAGGATGCGTCTCAAGGGTCAACAAAAGATTAACTAAAGACCCCTTACTCAGGCCATCCTTAATGAATTGTATTTTATCTTCACGGTTTATAGATACCATTCCTAAAGAACGACATGTTGCATTACAAGTCCATCTGGCACATCGATGACAGACTTTCAGTCGTTTTGCACGACGTTTCTTTGCAAAAGTGCTTTTACCTGTTCCAGGCATGTGTGAAATGAAAGAATTGGAGGACTCACCTAATAATCGGACCTTTGCTTCAATCAGCCAACGAATATCTTCAGGAATTCCATGATTCATTAACAACTTCAATCTTGCACACCTAGCACGGTAAATTTTTGTAATCGCATTCTGAGGCAGAGCGGGAAAGTACTTTTTCAATTTTTCAAGAGTGGTGTCCATTTTCAAATGAGAATTGGAGAAGAGAGTCAAAGAAGGGAGAAATAGCAAAGTATTGCACAAATATATACAGATATCAGTTATTATGGGAAACTGAAAGAACCGAATGAAGTCACGGAGTACCGTTATCCGCCATTTGACTGGGGTGAGAGAGACTAACAAAACAAAGTTCACACCAAAATGAAACACAAAACGATGTGAGAAAAAAATCATTCTTTATATACAGGATCACTAAGTTCAATAGAGTCATTTTCAACTGAAAAATTGTCAAAGTAAACTTTCAAACGATGTCCATTTACCTTGAAAACATTGCCATTTTCTGAATTCTCGATATCACAGGCCCTGTAACATCCCCCATTTCTTTGGGTAAAACCACAATCTCATGTCAATAGAAAAACAGAGTAGTTAATTTTTTTTTATATATATACATATTCCCGGTCTTCGTGTTAACATCTACCAGAAATTTCGACGGAGTCCCCCCTATACCGGAAGGTCCCAAATTACTTACATGTAACCTGGTTATACTTCTAACAGTTCGTATCTCATAACTTAATTCCCGACCCAATCAACCTGGGTTTCAATTCCACAATTATACTCACACCTATCAACCATAATATTTATGGTATGCATGATATAACAAAAATATTATTATGGATGGATAATTTAAATAAATATAAATTCATAGACACCATCAAACTTTAATAATTATGCAATTAAGCCCCTAATTTGATCAAATCAACTCTTCAAAATTATAATTGGATCCTAGAACTTTAATTTCTTCCAACAAAAGCCTAAATTGATTTAAGAAATCAATTTTCTTGCAATCAAACCCTCCATAAATTCAATTAAACCTTAGATAAAATTTAATTGAGTCCATAAACATCTGATTTTGGACTTTTCTATGAAATATGGTTATATAAACTACAACGTTAAATTCATCCAAACAAGTTTAAACATTTATTATACAAATTAAGTTATACAACCATTTTCATGTTTACAAAATACAAGGGTATACTCCCTAGCACCTAGACTTCAAAAAGGGAACATAAGCTAGGATCTACTCCTGTCGTGCATGCGATGATCCTGAAACAAAATACATATTATTGCAAGGTGAATATTTCCATAAATATAACAATATGAATATCTAATAATTTCAACAGGGTAACCTGCATTCATATTTCATTTACTTCTCCCTTCTAGTTTTTTTTTAAAAAAATCTCTTCCTTATTCAAACTATTAATAATCGTTCCCTCTACCACTATCAACCTTCATTCCAGACCTTATAAGATCAACGTGGTTACTTTTGCTTATCACATTACCGATACCAATTTCACTGGTATCGTCATCACCACCCCATAGGAGTCGATATAAGGCGATCCCTTTACCCGGGATCCTAACATACACTGAATGTATGATGGCCATTCCATGGTGATCCCCTTACCCGGGATCCTAACATACACTGAATGTATGTTAGCCAATACGTGAAGATCCCCTTACCCGGGATCCTAACATACACTAAATGTATGTTAGTCCATTCATGACGATCCCCTTACCCGGGATCCTAACATACACTCAATGTATGCTAGTTTATGCCTCAAATCACACTTCTCATATTTTCCTTTTTCAGTGATAATTTCATCATTTGGCAATTCACATAACAACTTTTCACCTTGAATACACATACATTCAGTAATTCGCATTTCACATCAAAATATATTAAATCATGGAATTTAACTAGGAAGCATAGGTGTGAATCACCTACCTACAATAGAAGCTCTAGTCGTGCTCCCCTGCTGCTGCTGTTGCACCACGTCTGTGGTCCCTCCTGCAAATCACAGGTTTATCTCATAAATTTTCCTCACTCCAGGATATGTTTTATAATAACCATACCAACAACCAATATGTCTTTCTTTCCGTCATTTCTTAGTACTTTATGTTTTTCTCATTTCACTCATTATTATTGTCGTTCTTTGTTCAATCCTAGTTATCATTCCTTTCTTTATATTTGGACTGTAACTGTCCAACTGTTACTGTCCATTTTTGAACTGTTACTGTCTGACCTCTACTCAGATTTTTAACTATAGCTGGAGTTATAGAACTCCGATTCAAGTGAAATTTATGGCGTTGGAAAGGTAAGACATGAGGCTACAAGTTCTATGTTTTGTGAAGAATCCAGTTCTACCTCTAAAGTAGTCAAAATCGCTCATTAACAAATGCTTGGACTGTTACTGTCCATTTTTGAACTGTTACTGTCTGCCTCTCCTCAGATTTTTAACTATATCTGGAGTTATAGAACTCCGATTCAAGTGAAATTTGTGGCGTTGGAAAGGTAAGACATGAGGCTACAAGTTCTATGTTTTGGGAAGAACCCAGTTCTGCCTAGAAGGTAGTCAAAATCACTCATTAACAAACGCTTGGACTGTTACTGTCCATTTTTCAACTGTTACTGTCCGCCTCTCCTCAGATTTTTAACTATATCTGGAGTTATAGAACTCTGATTCAAGTGTAATTTTTGGCGTTGGAAAGGTAAGACATGAGGATACAAGTTCTATGTTTTGGGAAGAACCCAGTTCTTCCTCTAAGGTAGTCAAAATCGCTCATTAACAAACGCTTGGACTGTTACTGTCCAACTGTTACTGTCCATTTTTGAACTGTTACTGTCTCACCTCTACTCAGATTTTTAACTATATCTGGAGTTATAGAACTCCGATTTAAGTGAAATTTGTGGCGTTGGAAAGGTAAGACATGAGGCTACAAGTTCCATGTTTTGGGAAGAACCCATTTCTACCTCTAAGGTAGTCCAAATTGCTCATTAATAAACGCTTGGACTGTTACTGTCCATTTTTGAACTGTTACTGTCTGCCTCTCCTCAGATTTTTAACTATATCTGGAGTTATAGAATTCTGATTCAAGTGAAATTTATGGCGTTGGAAAGGTAAGACATGAGGCTACAAGTTCTATGTTTTGGGAAGAACCCAGTTCTGTCTCTAAGGTAGTCAAAATCGCTCATTAACAAATGCTTGGACTGTTACTATCCAACTGTTATTGTCCATTTTTGAACTGTTACCGTCTGACCTCTCCTTAGATTTTTAACTATATCAGGAGTTATAGAACTCCGATTCAAGTGAAATTAATGGCGTTGGAAAGTTAAGACATGAGGCTACAAGTTCTATGTTTTGGGAAGAACCCATTTCTGCCTCGAAGGCAGTCAAAATCACTCATTAACAAACGCTAGGACTGTTACTGTCCAACTATTACTGTCTATTTTTGAACTGTTACTGTCTGCCCTCTTCTCAGATGTTTAACTATATCTGGAGTTATAGAACTCCGATTCAAGTGAAATTTGTGGCGTTGGAAAGGTAAGACATGAGGCTACAAGTTCTGTGTTTTGGGAAGAACTCAGTTCTGCTTCTAAGGTAGTCAAAATCGCTCATTAACAAATGCTTGGACTGTTACTGTCCAACTGTTACTGTCCATTTTTGAACTGTTACTGTCTGACGTCTCCTCAGATTTTTAACTATAGCTGGAGTTATAGAACTCCGATTCAAGTGAAATTTGTGGTGTTGGAAAGGTAAGACATGAGGCTACAAGTTCTATGTTTTGGGAAGAACCCAGTTCTGCCTCTAAGGTAGTCAAAATCGCTCATTCACAAACGCTTGGACTGTTACTGTCCAACTGTTACTGTCCATTTTTGAACTGTTACTCTCTGACCTGTCCTCAGATTTTTAACTATATCTGGAGTTATAGAACTCCGATTGAAGTCAAATTTGTGGCGTTGGAAAGGTAAGAGATGAGGATACAAGTTCTATGTTTTGGGAAGAATCCAGTTCTGCCTCTAATGTACTCAAAATCTCTGATTAACAAACGCTTGGACTGTTACTGTCCAACTGTTACTCCCCATTTTTGAACTGTTACTGTCTGACCTCTCCTCAGATTTTTAACTATAGCTGGAGTTATAGAACTCCGATTCAAGTGAAATTTATGGCTTTGGAAAGGTAAGACATGAGGCTACAAGTTCTGTGTTTTGGGAAGAACCCAGTTCTGCCTTAAAGGTAGTCAAAATCGCTCATTAACAAACGCTTGGACTGTTACTGTCCAACTGTTACTGTCCATTTTTGAACTGTTACTCTCTGACCTCTCCTCAGATTTTTAACTATAGCTGGAGTTATAGAACTCCGATTCAAGTAAAATTGGTGGCGTTGGAAAGGTAAGAGATGAGGCTACAAGTTCTATGTTTTAGGAAAACCCAGTTCTGCCTCTAAGGTAGTCAAAATCGCTCATTAACAAACGCTTGGACTGTTACTGTCCAACTGTTACTGTCCATTTTTGAACTGTTACTGTCTGACCTCTCCTCAGATTTTTAACTTTATCTGGAGTTATAGAACTCCGATTCAAGTGAAATTTGTGGCGTTGGAAAGGTAAGATATGAGGATACAAGTTCTATGTTTTGGGAAGAATCCAGTTCTGCCTCTAAGGTAGTCAAAATCTCTCATTAACAAAGGCTTGGACTGTTACTGTCCAACTGTTACTGTCCATTTTTGAACTGTTACTGTCTGACCTCTCCTTAGATTTTTAACTATATCTGGAGTTATAGAACTCTGATTCCAGTGAAATTTATGGCGTTGGAAAGGTAAGACATGAGGCTACAAGTTCTATGTTTTGGGAAGAACCCAGTTCTTCCTCTAAGATAGTCAAAATCGCTCATTAACAAACACTTGAACTGTTACTGTCCAACTGTTACTGTCCATTTTTGAATTGTTACTCTCTGACCTGTCCTCAGATTTTTAACTATATCTGGAGTTATAGAACTTTGATTCAAGTGAAATTTGTGGCGTTGGAAAGGTAAGAGATGAGGATACAAGTTCTATGTTTTGGGAAGAATCCAGTTCTGCCTCTAATGTAGTCAAAATCTCTGATTAACAAACGCTTGGACTGTTACTGTCCAACTGTTACTCCCCATTTTTGAACTGTTACTGTCTGACCTCTCCTCAGATTTTTAACTATAGCTGGAGTTATAGAACTCCGATTCAAGTAAATTTATGGCGTTGGAAAGGTAAGACATGAGGATACAAGTTCTATGTTTTGGGAAGAACCCAGTTCTGCCTCTAAAGTAGTCAAAATCTCTCATTAACAAACGCTTCGACTGTTACTGTCCAACTGTTACTCTCCATTTTTGAACTGTTACTGTCTGACCTCTACTCAGATTTTTAACTATAGCTGGAGTTATAGAACTCCGATTCAAGTGAAATTTATGGTGTTGGAAAGGTAAGACATGAGGCTACAAGTTCTATGTTTTGGGAATAACCCAGTTCTTCCTCTAAGCTAGTCAAAATCGCTCATTAAGAAACGCTTGGACTGTTACTGTCCAACTGTTACTGTCCATTTTTGAACTGTTACTGTCTGCCCTCTCCTCAGATGTTTAACTATATCTGGAGTTATAGAACTCCGATTCAAGTGAAATTTGTGGCGTTGGAAAGGTAAGACATGAGGCTAGAATTTCTATATTTTGGGAAGAACCCAGTTCTTCCTCTAAGCTAGTCAAAATCGCTCATTAAGAAACGCTTGGACTGTTACTGTTCAACTGTTACTGTCCATTTTTGAACTGTTACTCTCTGACCTGTACTCAGATTTTTAACTATATCTGGAGTTATAGAACTCCGATTCAAGTCAAATTTGTGGCGTTGGAAAGGTAAGAGATGAGGATACAAGTTCTATGTTTTGGGAAGAATCCAGTTCTGCCTCTAATGTAGTCAAAATCTCTGATTAACAAACGCTTGGACTGTTACTGTCCAACTGTTACTCCCCATTTTTGAACTGTTACTGTCTGACCGCTCCTCAGATTTTTAACTATAGCTGGAGTTATAGAACTCCGATTCAAGTAAATTTATGGCGTTGGAAAGGTAAGACATAGGATACAAGTTCTATGTATTGGGAAGAATCCAGTTCTGCCTCTAAAGTAGTCAAAATCTCTCATTAACAAACGCTTCGATTGTTACTGTCCAACTGTTACTATCCATTTTTGAACTGTTACTGTCTGACCTCTACTCAGATTTTTAACTATAGCTGGAGTTATAGAACTCCGATTCAAGTGAAATTTATGGTGTTGGAAAGGTAAGACATGAGGCTATAAGTTGTATGTTTTGGGAAGAACCCAGTTCTTCCTCTAAACTAGTCAAAATCGCTCATTAAGAAACGCTTAGACTGTTACTGTCCAACTGTTACTGTCCATTTTTGAACTGTTACTGTCTGCCCTCTCCTCAGATGTTTAACTATATCTGGAGTTATAGAACTCCGATTCAAGTGAAATTTGTGGCATTGGAAAGGTAAGACATGAGGCTACAAGTTCTATGTTTTGGGAAGAACACAGTTCTGCCTCTAAGGTAGTCAAAATCGCTCATTTACAAACGCTTGGACTGTTACTGTCCAACTGTTACTGTCCATTTTTGAACTGTTACTGTCTGACGTCTCCTCAGATTTTTAACTATAACTGGAGTTATAGAACTCCGATTCAAGTGAAATTTGTGGTGTTGGAAAGGTAAGACATGAGGCTACAAGTTCTATGTTTTGGGAAGAACCCAATTCTGATTTAAAGGTAGTCAAAATCGCTCATTAACAAACGCTTGGACTGTTACTGTCCAACTGTTACTATCCATTTTTGAACTGTTACTGTCTGACCTCTCCTTAGATTTTTAACTATATCTGGTGTTATGGAACTCTGATTCAAGTGAAATTTACGGCGTTGGAAAGGTAAGACATGAGGCTACAAGTTCTATGTTTTGGGAAGAACCCAGTTCTGCATCGAAGGTAGTCAAAATCGCTCATTAACAAACGCTTGGACTGTTACTGTCCAACTGTTACTGTCCATTTTTGAAATGTTACTGTCTGACCTCTCCTCAGAGTTTTAACTATAGCTGGAGTTATAAAACTCCGATTGAAGTGAAATTTATGGCGTTGGAAAGGTAAGATATGAGGCTACAAGTTCTATGTTTGGGAAGAACCCAGTTCTGCCTCGATGGTAGTCAAAATCGCTCATTAACAAACGCTTGGACTGTTACTGTCCAACTGTTACTGTCCATTTTTGAACTGTTACTGTCTGCCCTCTCCTCAGATTTTTAACTATATCTGGATTTATAGAACTCCGATTCAAGTGAAATTATTGGTGTTGGAAAGGTAAGACATGAGGCTACAAGTTCTATGTTTTGGAAAGAACCCGTTCTGCTCTAAGGTAGTCAAAATCGCTCAGTAACAAACGCTTGGACTGTTACTGTCCAACTGTTACTGTCCTTTTTGGAACTGTTACTGTCTGACCTCTCCTCAGATTTTTAACTATAGCTGGAGTTATAGAACTCCGATTCAAGTAAAATTGGTGGCGTTGGAAAGGTAAGAGATGAGGCTACAAGTTCTATGTTTTAGGAAAACCCAGTTCTGCCTTAAGGTAGTCAAAATCGCTCATTAACAAACGCTTGGACTGTTACTGTCCAACTGTTACTGTCCATTTTTGAACTGTTACTGTCTGACCTCTCCTCAGATTTTAACTATAGCTGGAGTTATAGAACTCCTATTCAAGTGAAATTGTGGCGTTGGAAAGGTAAGACATGAGGCTACAAGTTCTATGTTTTGGGAAGAACCCAGTTCTGCCTCTAAGTAGTCAAAATCTCTCATTAACAAAGCTTGGACTGTTACGTCCAACTGTTACTGTCCATTTTTGAACTGTTACTGTCTACTCTCCCTTAGATTTTTAACTATATCTGGAGTTATAGAACTCCGATTCAGTGAAATTTAGGCGTTGGAAAGGTAAGACATGAGGCTACAAGTTCTATGTTTTGGAAAGAACCCAGTTCTGCCTCTAAGGTAGTCAAAATCGCTCATTAACAAACGCTTGGACTGTTACTGTCCAACTGTTACTGTCCATTTTTGAACTGTTACTGTCTGACCTCTCCTCAGATTTTTAACTATATCTGGAGTTATAGAACTCCGATTCAAGTGAAATTTGTGGCGTTGGAAAGGTAAGACATGAGGCTACAAGTTCTATGTTTTGGGAAAACCCAGTTCTGCCTCTAAGGTAGTCAAAATCGCTCATTAACAAACGCTTGGACTGTTACTGTCCAACTGTTACTGTCCATTTTTGAACTGTTACTGTCTGACCTCTCCTCAGAGTTTTAAATATAGCTGGAGTTATAGAACTCCGATTTAAGTAAAATTGATGAGGTTGGAAAAGTAAGTTATGAGGCTACAAGTTCTATGTTTTGGGAAGAACCCAGTTGTGCCTCTAAGGTACTCAAAATCGCTCATTTACAAACGCTTGGACTGTTACTGTCCAACTGTTACTGTCCATTTTTGAACTGTTACTGTCTGATGTCTCCTCAGATTTTTAACTATAGCTGGAGTTATAGAACTCTGATTCAAGTGAAATTTATGGTGTTGGAAAGGTAAGACATGAGGCTACAAGTTCTATGTTTTCGGAAGAACCCAGTTCTGCCTCTAAGGTAGTCAAAATCGCTCATTGACAAACGCTTGGACTGTACTGTCCAACTGTTACTGTCCTTTTTGAATACTGGTCTGACCTCTACCTCAGATTTTTAAATATAGCTGGAGTTATAGAACTCCGATTCAAGTAAAAGTGGTGGCATTGGAAAGGTAAGTTATGAGGCTACAAGTTCTATGTTTGGGAAGAACCCAGTTCCTCTAAGGTAGTCAAAATCGCTCATTAACAAACGCTTGGACTGTTACTGTCCAACTGTTACTGTCCATTTTTGAACTGTTACTGTCTGACCTCTCCTCAGATTTTAACTATAGCTGGAGTTATAAAACTCCGATTCAAGTGAAATTTATGGCGTTGGAAAGGTAAGATATGAGGCTACAAGTTCTATGTTTTGGGAAGAACCCAGTTCTGCCTCTAAGGTAGTCAAAATCGCTCATTAACAAACGCTTGGACTGTTACTGTCCAACTGTTACTGTCCATTTTTGAACTGTTACTGTCTGCCCTCTCCTCAGATTTTTAACTATATCTGGATTTATAGAACTCCGATTCAAGTGAAATTATTGGTGTTGGAAAGGTAAGACATGAGGCTACAAGTTCTATGTTTTGGAAAGAACCTAGTTCTGCCTCTAAGGTAGTCAAAATCGCTCAGTAACAAACGCTTGGACTGTTACTGTCCAACTGTTACTGTCCTTTTTGGAACTGTTACTGTCTGACCTCTCCTCAGATTTTTAACTATAGCTTGGAGTTATAGAACTCCGATTCAAGTAAAATTGGTGGCGTTGGAAAGGTAAGAGATGAGGCTACAAGTTCTATGTTTTAGGAAAACCCAGTTCTGCCTCTAAGGTAGTCAAAATCGCTCATTAACAAACGCTTGGACTGTTACTGTCCAACTGTTACTGTCCATTTTGAACTGTTACTGTCGACCTCTCCTCAGATTTTTAACTTTATCTTGGAGTTATAGAACTCCGATTCAAGTGAAATTTGTGGCGTTGGAAAGGTAAGATGAGGATACAAGTTCTATGTTTTGGGAAGAACCCAGTTCTGCCTCTAAGGTGTCAAAAATCTCATTAACAAACGCTTGGACTGTTACTGTCCAACTGTTACTGTCCATTTTGAACTGTTACTGTCTGACCTCTCCTTAGATTTTTAAACTA